>CM064538.1:15893605-16493605 GCA_032716605.1 Paralithodes platypus | reverse complement strand
AATCATGCTACTTTAATTATATTCCAAGGATTATGTGATTATTTTGATTATGAAAGTTCACCCTAACATAATGTAGGTTAAATATCCTACTTATTTGTCCCTAGTCCTTTTCATGTATAAATCAATAACACCTTTTGAATAATTATATATTTCACTGCAGATACGATTGAGTTGAACTGCCTCTAAGTCTCAATTAGTAAATTATACCTCTTATAATTCTGTACCAAGAATGAAACAAAATATATGTTATGAATGTGTAGAATATCAATGTGTAGGTCTGATATCCTGTTCTTCTTTACCTACTCCTCTTTTTATTAAAATGCAGTACTTTTCAGCTATAGTTTTAATTACTTTTCCTCAGCAAAATCACAATATAATTACCTAAGTCTATATAGGCCTATCTATTACCGGACGCCTTCCTCCCCTGAGGGTGGCCAAACACAGAAGGCCCCAAAGCGGACCTATTCCCTGTAAGAGGGACAACCCGAACCAGTTTATTGAAGGACTTACAGGATTGACCACTCAATTTAGGATCCGTCCGACTCCGAGGCCCTCTATAAATGTTAACTTGTTAGCACTATTTGTCTACAGTGGTGCTCGGCTAGTCCATCAACTTACCTGCCTTACACTTAGCTAAGCAGTACGGATTTGTATCAGGTTTATTCCCCTACACAGGTTGCTGACCAAGGCTGACGAGTCCCATCCACCCAGAGTTTTATAAGGTTGTCTCCCCTAGATGGGTTGCCGACCAAGGCTAACAAGTCTTATCCACCCATATAATTACCTAAGTATTATCAGTTAATTATTATACTCCTTTAATTTCCCAATAATATAATGATTTTTTGATTATGGAATAATAATAATAATAACGGTAGATAAAAAAGCCTAGTCCTCTTTGACAGAATGTACATCACCTGTATAAACTGTATAGGCCTATCATTAGATCGATTTAAATGGCACTCGGTATAAAATGTATATCCTTGTTACTGAGCGGAGAGGACTTGTCCACACACTACTATGTCTCGGCAGGATGGAGTAAATTGGAATGTCTGTGTGTGATGTTGAAATTGGAGTTAGAACGGAACCTGATCTATCTGCTGTATCGTCTATCGGGGCATTTACAGTTAGTACATTGCACTGGTATATGGTGCTAGAACCCCTAGGTAATAAATATTTGATAAGCAGTTGCACTATATCTTAATATAAGAACAGCATGCGGGTGATACAAACAAAAATATTGGTCGGGTTTTCCGACACTGTGACCCGGAAGCGTTTTTTCTTGTAGCTTCCTTGTTTATGGACCAGTTTTGAATATATAAATGTTGTTGGAAAGAGCAAATCAATGCAAAAAATCTGTGATATTACATTTTGGAGAATGTAAACATTAATTGTGACATGAGGCATACAAAACTTAAACTTAGCGAAACTACCTACGCCCTGCAGCGGCTTCTTGAATTTGTAGTAATTTTGTCTCAACTCACCTCTTCTTACTATTTATCTTCAATATCTCTCTACACTCCACAATGCTGCATCCCTCTCTCTCTCTCTCTCTCTTTATCTTCTAGCGCTAGACAATTAACATTGTATTCTTTTCTGAGCTTTTTATTGGCACCACCAACTCTCCAGTGAACCAATGTTCTCAGTCTGTCTTCCCCTCAACAATTTAAATCTTGGGGAGGGGGATGATATACTTGCTGCAGGCAGCTTTGCCCTTTGTCTCCCTACACATAGTTACAAACAAACTTATGAAGAAATGTTTTAATATTATCCCAACGTTTATTTAGGGTTATGTATATGTTAAGAAGCTCAATAATACACATGAGTCCATACAAATGTGTTTGTCTCCATCCAGGTATCGAACATTCCTATAATTGTTCTATCACTCCTCCACATCGCAGAACATATGTCTTTCACGATTACTTTATAAATTAACCAACTTTCTCTGGAATGAACTTCCACAGAGTAAGTTGCTGCCAACTTTCAATCCACAACAGCATTATTTATGGTTTTGGGATACCATTAGCTGTATGTAGTTTCTATGCATTGAATTTGTTTTTTCCCCTTTTTCCACTCATTCATGTGACAAATGCATGTTCTTGATTTTGATCAATAATTTTGTACCCCAACACCCTTGAAAATGAGGAATTCGAGTGACAGGTGTCTTGCTGTTACTGATAAACTAATGTAAACAATAAGTCCTGCAGAGCAATTCCCAACTTTGGGCACTTCCATGTGTACATTTTATACACGTTAAGTCGTACTTTTATTCAATAATTCACCACAACCAAACCCAAGAAAGACACTTTTTATTGAGCCTTCAATGTTTGCGTTAGTATACCTAAAAACCAGAAATTCAGCAGGTTATTAGTGATGTAGTACCCAGTCTGTAACCAATATCATGTGTAGCCTATAATCTAAGGTGATGTGTTGGTCTACAGAGCATAATTGGACTTTACTATTTCCAGAGGCTACACAAAAGGGAATCATACTTGAAGAACTCTCTCTCTCTCCCTTGTTCTGTTCAAGGGTACTGTGCGCCCATGTATCGAGTACTGTTCACAAGGGTACTGTGCGCCCATGTATCGAGTACTATTCACAAGGGTACTGTGCGCCCATGTATCGAGTACTGTTCACATATGTGTGGGAGGTGATATGTGATTATGGAGTTGATCTGTGACCCTCGCAGGATACAGGCGCAATTTCGGCGAGTTCCTCCAATCATATGGCGTTCAATGTCGATAAATGCGAGGTCTTAAAATTTGGTTGTACAAACAAAGCATATGAATACAAAATGAAAGACCAACCAATAAAAACTACTGCACTAGTTAAATACTTGAGGGTGATAATATCTGAAAACTTAAACACCTTAGCACAATATGCAGCAGCTGTGGACAAACCAATAGAACACTGAACTTTATTAAAATATATTTTACTTATAAAACTGAGAACATTATAGTACTGTTATACGGAAGCATAATGAGGCCCGATCTTGAATATGGTGTACAATGTTGGTCTCCTTATCTAAACAAAGACATTAAGAGACTCGAGGCAGTACAATGTAGAGCCACGCAATTAATACCATCACTACGAAATACATCATATCATGACAAATTAAACAAATATAATTGTTCTCCCTTAGGAAAAGATGATTGAGATATTAATTAATAGGGTGTTTCAAGATATTATAGGGTTTTGACAACATTAATGTGATGCTGAGTCACTGTTCACAATCAATAATTTAGTTCATCAATTCGAGAAAACGGGATGAAATTTAAAACCAGGAGGGCCAAACCCGATGTCATAAATAATTTGTTCACCTACAAAATAGTCAACGAGTGGAAAAGTTAGGTAACAGTAGTATTAATTATTTTCCAAATTCGGACTTTACTATAAATGTCTCAGTAGACATTCCCTCATTCTACTGGGGGCCTTTTTCCCATCTATATTTCATGCCAACTTTTGGTCGGAGGGAGTGGTGGATGGGGCAAGAGCCTTTTGTTTTTGCTAGCTTTACCTTCCACTTAGAATCAAATGTTGTTAGAATTAAGTCTGGACTGCCAAATATGGGCCGCAAGGTTTGTACAGTCGGTGAATCTATATAACTTTCCTGGAGCAGATGTACTGTATAATTGTATTCTACAATTGATATTCAAGCTTTTCTTTTCCGTTGCTCCATTTCCTCCTGCTTTAGTTATCAGTCTTTTTATTTGCTTCTTTGATAAATACAAGGTTCATTATAGTTTTCTACAAACATTGGAGATAGGAGTGTTCCTTGGCAACCAGAGCTTAAAGTGGAATAGCAGAATAAAAGAGTCCGCGAACAGTTCAGCTTTACTCAGCTGTGCCGGAACATATGGTTCCCTGTTTCGGGTTCTTGTGTCTTTGCCGTTGAAAAGGTTATTATACTATTTTGGAAACTTGTCAGCGTAATGATGAATTGGGATAAATTTCAAAATAGCATCCATCAGTTCACAATACGGTGTAATCGCGTCCTATAAATTTTGCTTAAATATTCGTTGAATGAAATTTCATAGACTCCTCCCCGTCAAATACCCATGATTTTAATAATGTAATGTTTCCTAATAATCTTGTACTTTCATTTAAATTGCTTGTGTTCATTAATTAATCATTTGTAAGTGTACGATTTCAAAGTATTTTCACTTGTCACTTTCAGTTTATGGCAAAATGCTTGGCGTCAGTAATGATATATGGAACTGTTTGTGAC
This sequence comes from Paralithodes platypus, assembly GCA_032716605.1. Classification (NCBI taxonomy): domain Eukaryota; kingdom Metazoa; phylum Arthropoda; class Malacostraca; order Decapoda; family Lithodidae; genus Paralithodes; species Paralithodes platypus. The sequence continues at coordinate 16,489,380 of CM064538.1, read as the reverse complement.
CTCCCTAATTCTGATCTTGCTCCTCTTATTTCCCTCATCCTCATTCCAATCTGCACTCTCATCTTATGAGATGTTGTCTTTCCATCAATGTTCCTATTCACATATGCACTATGTTCACCCTATTCACATATGCACTATGTTCACCCTATTCTACTTGTTTTCTTCTTGTTGTACTCATCTTACTTTGGTCATCACTTTCCTATTGTCCTCCTCATCCTCTCTTCCTTCTCTTTCTATTCTCCTACTATACTTCCTGTTCTTGTATTCCACTCCACCCCTCTTCCTCAGTGTTCCCCTCTTCCCTTTGTACTCGTCTTCCTCTTCCCCTTGCCTTCATCTTGCTCTCCCTCAGTTCCTCCTCATCCTCTTGCTCTCCCCCTGGAGATCTCGTTTATCTGACAGTGATGTGTATTGCGAATCAGAGCAGATCTTTTTCTGATCGAAGAAAAACAATAGAACACGCACACTCTCTCTCTCCCTCTGTCTCTAGTCAATCTCTAACATTTATATGAATGATTGTGTATGTATCTTTATTTGTATAGTTATCGTTTCATATTTTGTTAATTTCGCTATCATAAGATAAATTATTTCTTCCTTTGACATATGGAAAACATTACTTGATCATTGTCTGGTTTGACATGTAGACCGTTCTAAGATATTGACCAGGCACTAATTGTTCCTTGTTTATGGGTCATAAGTTAAGACAACTTATGTGCCATGTCCTTAATGAGCTAGGAAACTAAGATTAGAACAGATATATAAACTTCACTGTAAAAGGTATATTTAAAATTGGTGTAGAAATGGATACATGTCCATACATTATATAATAATAATACGAATGCGCAAAATAGTGAAGGATAGTATACATAGTTTACATAGGTTTGTGAATACAAGCACTCTGCAACATTTACATCAAGATAGAAGTGAGTCTTTGGCAAGAAGCTAATATATAATTATGAGCAAGTCATAATACGATTAATAGAACCCAAGATAATTATGTATGGTATTTGGGTGTTGATCAGGTCACACATGGATATATATTTAACTGTCTCATGCTTGGATACTTGCATTGCGTATTCAAGAAGGGTGTCCCTAAATGCACGGATGCAAGTTCAGCAGATTGGATACTTTATAAATCACTTGAATAAAATCTGAATGCTGAAATTGCATAGATATTGAGCTACAATGATTTTGGTAGTGGCATGCTAATAATTATAACCACTGCTCTCAGTCAACCTCCACCCTCCTAGTGGGTCGGGATAGTGAGAGCCATCAGTATTAGTGGAGCAGGAAGAGGGAGAGTGCACTGTCCGATCTCTTTAAACATGTTGGATATTCCATCTGGTGTACGGGTCAGTGTATCTAGAATACTATATGAGAGGGTTTAATATCTTAATATAGCTATGTAGAGTGCTACCTAATATCCATGTACAGCATAACTCGTTTGACTATAAAAACGTTACGAGTGCTACGATTTCATGTCCAACAAATGCCTATTTACAAATATTCATACAACATATAAAAATTAAGAGTAGGGACTTCGGGTTTGTTTATTCTCTTACTCATACCATGAGCTATGCGCTTGACCATAATTAACAGCTCTAACACACCTTACACCATAATAAACCAAAAATACAGAATGCTACAGTATACAAGTGCGAATCCCGGAACCGCAATTGTATATACCTGTGTTATTATATTCATAAAACAAAACTGTTTACGATAGACATATTCTGACTGCTTTGAAAAGTGTGTGAAATATACTTATCATTTTATAAATACAAACCTATTGTCATCACTGAAAATTCATATTTATGATGGTGTGAAGTTGAAAGACGTTGGAAATGTTGTTTTCAATCTGCATCAGTGTTTTGCAATTGTTTATTTATATTTATGCGAGTTTTCTATTGTAATATTGTGTATTGCCTTTCTTCAATCTATGGATGTATAATAGATTGTGCTAAGCGTAGTTTTTCTTGCTGTATAATTAATATTTTGGGTATGCATGCATAATTTTCATTAGCCAAGTACCGGTCATATTTTATCATATATACACAACTATTGGTGATAATTATATTCTGATGACACATTTGGAATGAGCGTGAACAATTATTTTATTTTCATAGATAATAATGTTTTATTGCTCAACTTTATACACAAATTATGTTAATGTAAACACGGACAACAAATTAATTATTTCTTATATATTGATTTTGAATGTAATAATTTGATCTTTTAGGATGCTTTATTCCAGTTGTATAATAGTATGAGGCTTGGTCTATCTTTGGATATATAATACTTTGCATGTAGAGGCAATTATTTTGGGTTAAAATAGAGTGATAACATACGTGTATCGTCTTGTGGTAGTGTAATTAGTCATTACAAATTAACGTTAGTGGTAATAAGTTTCCAAGAAACTTTAGCAAGCATGAAAGAGTTAAATAAGATGTGTCGAGTGGATGTTATTCAGCCAAGAAAGAAAGTTTCAAAAATACTTCAGAGATTATGAATAGAGACATTAAATAACTTCTAATATCAGTGTATCTGCAATTAGTTTAGGATAGCGTGTAATGTTATGGGGAGGCTTCTTAAATATCACAATAAGGACTCTGACAGGCAGAGACAATTTATCTCAAAGTACTAAGGGTCCTGTTAATGGATTTGTTCCCATTTGTATCATGGATGTCAGGTTCACATCTCGTCTTCTTCCTCCTTCTACCAGCCTGGTGACCTCTGCTCGTTACACTTCTGCTGCTTCTTTGATGTTGTCTTCTTTCTCTTCTTCTGAGGTTTGGTGAGGGGTTGCTGAATGAGGTTGTGGCCACAAAAGGAATGCGGAGGGTGGTCACGAGGTTGGGAACATGACAGGGGTTGTCGAATTCTGCTTGAGCAGAATCGGACCTCCAATATTTCAGGCTGGTTATAGCTCGCCAGGAAAAAAATTACATCCAAATGGCACGAAATGTCTTAAAGTTCCAAAACCAATGAGGCTAATGATGAGGCAGATGGGGAGCCAGAACAATTACTGTAATCAACATGGTAACTGAAATCTGCGCAACCCTATATACAGTATATATACCGGTATATGCATTTTTTTTTTTTTTTTTAATATTCAAACTACTCCCTCTCGGGCATAGGCTGATAGACTTTACACTCTACCACGGAACACGGTGAGGTCCGTGAGGTCTTGTTCCAGTCTAGGGAGTGAGACATGCGAAGCACCCCGGCTCGAAGCAATCCCATCTCTGAAGCCGCCTCGCCTCTGCGCTTCACAGTCTCACCCCCCTCACTTTGACCCTCAATCTCGGAACGCCACCTATTGACCAATTAACTCACTAGGCATTGCCCCCCCTGCAGCATATTTTTGAATATGGGAATATTCATAATGCTATTTTAATCAGGGAACAATGAGGGAAATTTATTGGCATTTCGGTGTGCTGTGGTAATGCACTGATACTAGGTACAGCACAAATTCCATCCCAATAATATCTTCCCATTGACATATTGGGATTCGAACCCGGGTCCATTGGATTACCAGTCCAGTAGCAAGACCACTCCGTCACACCTCCCCTATATACAGTATATACAGTATAATATTATATATATATATATATATATATATATTTATATATACAATATATAAATATATATATATATATATATATATATATATATATATATATATATATACAGTATATATATATATGTTTAACTCCCACCGATCCTTCCCAAGCTCTAACAAATCGTCTAATGATATCAAGAATAAACTGTAAAAATGCGTCATGACCCTCAAGGGGGTAATTAATTGTTCAAAACGTGAGTAACATGATAGGCTCCAACTTATGGGGGAAGTAATTTTTTTCTTCTGAGCCCCCTTCTCTTTCATGTTAAGCCATATTAGTTTTCAAATGTTAAGACTGTCCCCCATTTCTTTGTAAATATTAATACCTTTCGTGCCATTTACTATGGGTTTCAGAGGCAGTTTGGCATCGTTTTTCGGGAATAACTTATTAATAAAGTAGACGTGCCGTTTCGCCCAAAATCAAAACGGCATACCCATTACCCAACTCTGCGATCGGTCACCATCATCACTACTAGTCAGTATCATCATTAATATCATCAGCACTACTACTATTGTAATCATCACTACTACTCTCACCATCATCACTACTACTCTCATCATCACTACAACTTTCACCATCATCACTACTACTTACCAACATCACTAATACTGTCACCATCATCTTACAATCATCATTACTATTGTCACCATCATCAATAGTATTATGACCATCATCACACTACTAGTATTGTCACCATCATATCTACTACTGTCATCATCATCACTACCATCATCATCACTACTGTCATCATTATCACTAAATCTACAACCATCATCACTGCTAGTATCACCATCATCACTACTATCAACATTAACCCCACTATTACTACCATCACTTCTAATGTCAACTAAACTAACTTAACCTAACAAATGCTGTGCATTTTTTTCTCACCCCCTGAACGATGGTGTTCTGTGTCAGTGTGCCCCTATGGGGCACACGCCCACAGAACGCCATCATCATTGCTTGGGAATAGGTACTGGGTGGGAGGTGGGGGGTCCTGGGGGCGCTGGTGGGGGGGGGGGGTGGGGGGGGGGTGCAAAACCATTGTTTTGACCAAAAATTATAACTATTGCACAAATTCAAAAAATACTTTTTTTAATTACCGTCGCATTCACGCACCAAATGTTCGTGTGAAGTTTGGTGAAAACCCGTCGAACGGTCTAGGAGGAGTTTTCGGACAGACAGACAGACAGACAGACATTTCAGCCGGCATGTACCACTATACGGGGGGCGATACCACTGCTTACGCAGAGTTGATAAACAGTTGGATCTGTATGATATTTTGACACAGCTTTGTTCACACCGTCCCCTAATTTTTTTCAATATTATATTTTGTCTTCTACACATTAACAAATGTGTAGAAGAAAGCCACTTGTCCCTGTGTCATGAGGTTAAAGTCGCACATTAATGACTAAGAAACGGACAAGGCTACCGTGGCTTACCTGTGAGAACCACCAAACCATTATTGCTCCTCCATCAAACACGGTAGTTATCAGCCACCACCCAACCCTATTATCAGCTATAAATTCAAGTAATCTGTCAATATCAAGTATACATAATAAAAATACATACGGTTTGTATATTTATACGTCGCCGGTACAGAAGGGGTTAAAGGCCTAAATTTGTAAACTAGATAATATTAAATGTAATCTAAACTTTTCATAGATAAATCATATTTATAATTTTGTTAAGGGAGGAAGGGCTTATTTATTGGTCGATGTATATAATTATTTAGTTATTAGTGTCTTAGTTTCCTCGCTAGAACTCCATCAACCTTAAAAAAACACCCACAAGATCCCCCTCTAAATAATTGTGTACATTTTTCAGTAGAAACATGTTCCGGCCAAAGCCCGGTTTCTCCTTAAATTCAGGCTTGCTATCGCTCGCCAAACAAACAAATGACACATAAATTACACAAGAAGTTAATATTGACAATGCAATGGGGCGAAAGGTCCTAAAATCGTCACACTAATGGACCAAACGTTTTAAAATCTAAAAATTAACTGGGCTAAACATGAGTGAGAAGGGGGGCCAGACAAAAAAACAATGCCTCCCTTAATAATCAGCAGACATGGCATAATTATAACTCGACTTGTAAAATATATTTTCATTGGGTCGTACTTAAGGGTTTAGGTAGTTGTTTTCTCCCTCATGTTTAGTCCCATTAGCTTTGAGATTTTAAGACGTCCATCCTAATAGTTTGGCGATTTTTAAACCTTTCGCCCCATTTCTTTGTCAATATAGAGACCTTTCGTGCTATATAGGTGTTTTTGTTTTCCTGGCAAGCGATAGCGAGCCTGTAATTCAGGGAGGAACCGGTCTTCGGCCGGGACATTTTTCTACCGAAAAAATTACAAATATATCTTGTAAAGGGTGTTTTTATAAGCTTGATGGAAGTCTAGCGAGTTTACTATACAAACAAAAATAAACAAATACAATATAACTAAATGAATATATAAATGGACAAAGCAATTAACACTACCCCCTTAACTCGGTGAACGAGGATGAAGGACATGGCTGAAGACATTGAGTAATGAATCCAGTAATGGTATTCACTACTTGGGAGACCAATATTTCATCACTAAGCTTGGGCATTTACTTAATGGACTTGTTGTGTATACTGTGCTTTCATTGTGACGCCTCCCGGCGTTAGCAGAATGGTTGCGTGGGGCATTGCAGCTCGCTAGCGCTCGCCAGGATGGGGTGATAGGCTACAGTTGTCCTAGAATGATCTGCTTTATTTCATTAGTGTCGTGTTGCCACAGACAGTCTAGAAATGGTCTTTGTTTTGGTCTGTGACCGCGCCTTATATTTTATATTCGCTATAATATAAATGTTGCTTGTGTGGGAGGCGAGCGAGAGAGTGTGAGGGAGTACACCCGGCAGCGAGGTGAGCTATGACGCGGCTCGCTTGGGCGCTGATGGCGTTGGCGGCCGGGTGGTCAACTAGTCCCTTCCCGTCGCGGCCTCGTGTTTTTTACCAGCTCAGAGCTTGCCTGACACGCGTTTCGCCTACATCCTTTGCAATTCTGTCCCCCATACTCGCGACTTTGCATACTATTTCTCTCTCGACTTCTCCTTTCTCATTCTATAATCTTTATTAAACTCAACATCCCTTCTGGTTTCAGCATAGACGTTCACCGTCGACCAGTCGTATTGTACGCGAAGCTCTCAGATATTTCCATGTATTAGGTTAAGGAGGTATTATGCTTTATTGAGGTTTAGAGAGACGGACTTTTCCGTATGTGTCCTCTCTCGGGAAGGTTGTAGACCGGTATATGCCTCCCTTGCAAGGTGTTGAGTGATTCTGCTTGGTTATCTAAAGCTAGACTAGGGGTAAGGTTACTGTGTTGTTGTCTCCGATGTGTACAGTGTTAGCTAAGCTCTGCACGACATCGACAGGTACTGTGGGAGCCTAAGTTGTCTTCGGGTTGGTTTACTTTGCGAGCACAGCGCTGTGGTGTGAGAGGGCCATAGCCTATCCCTCACAACATAGTGCTGCCTCTTTGTGTTGACTTCTGAGGGATCGCCAGGATAGAGCTAGGTACTAGAGACCTAGATTTATAAAGAGAGCATCCCCGTCATATAACGTAATCTTCATTATACCACCCTTGGACAACGTTAGGCTACGAGCCGCATGCTCGACCATTGTTGCCCTGCCTTGATACCCCAGCTAGACTTTATTAACTGAGCAGACACTGGTTAGAGATGAGCCCCATTATTATATGTATGCAGCATTATTATTCACTGCACTTTTGAGCCGAGGTTGTTGTTGAGTTGCACAACCCTAGTAGGCTGTTGCGTTGTGTCACGAAGCATTTCTTTAGTTGTCCAGCATTACTACCTTTGCGCAGTCTTTATTATTCGCCTGCCTATTATTACTATATGTCCTAGCATTTATTGTGACCCGTATTCTGCATTATAATTGTTCAATATTCTTTACGAACATCTTCCCAGCATCAGACTTATTTCAGAAGTTTCCAGTTGATGTTGCAGGACTAGCATTGCACTTTCTTTAATACAGGAGTGCCAGTTATTTGAGTATCTACCGTAACGTTAATTAATCACGTTAACTATCTTTTCTTTGTGTAACATAATCGAGTAATCTTTTACTGTTTGAGAATAGGCTGTTTCATTGAGCGTCAGCCTAGTGTGTGCACCAGTTACCGAGTCATAGGATACCTCGTTGTCCAGGCACGACTCAGGGCGGTAATGGTGTTTTGTTTTCCAGTGTTTAAGGCAGGGGTTGGATCTAGTGTTACCGTTGTTGCTTTTTGCCATTATCTAGTCCAATGTTGAAGAGCCCTGTGTCTTTGAGAACCTGGATCGTAACATCATATAAAAGTCGTTTACAAATTGCAGAGGTGAAACAGTAAAATAAATACATCTAATTATAATCAGCTGTATAAAGTGTGTTATTCATACGTCGTAACTATGCCCACGTTTTCGTAAGACTACAAAATCTATATCGGAAAAAGAACACTTAAAACATAATCCATATTTGTGGAATTTTCGTAATATATAACTATTTATACATATTGAGTACGTTAAATTCTGGTCAGCTCATGTATTGGCCGCAACTTTCACTATCAAATGGTTTTCAGTACAACTGACAAGAAATACTAAGAGATATAGTATTTTATTATTAGAGATGCACTTGAAAGGGAAATTAAACTATGAAGCTCTGTTTGTCGGGTCTGATTTATCCGTATCGCATTTATTAAGATGACAGGTTAAACAGTTAAATTAACAATTACATTATTGTTTTTTCAGTGTGAGATGTGTACAGTTGTTTCATTGTTATGTGTTGTATACAATGCTATCTCTGACTCCCCCATTGCTGTATTATGTTTATATCGCTTCGGATTCCATTAAGGCATGATCACATTAATTATTCAGTTAGTGTTGTGTTCATATTCTTTCCTCAATACCCATGCACCTATTACATAATCGATTTCAGACAATAATAATTTTCTTTCTATTTGTATGAAAGAGATAAAAGGCAAAGCTGCCTGTAACAACTGTCCATCTCAAAGTTGAAAGAGTGATAAAGATCAAAGTTCAAGGTACGTTAGTGTCAAAATGTCTGGACACACGAAGCTTGAAGCAGTTTAAGTCGTAGGATGAGGGAATGACAGATTGAGGGAGAAATTTCCAAAGCTTACTTTTTTAGTTGACGAAGGACTGGGATAATTGGTCAACTCTTGGGTTAGAGAGTTGGAGAGGATAAGGATGGGAATCTGCCTCCCAATCTCCGTAAAGGTGGCGTATACACTGATAAAGTTCTGAAGAACATTAATTATTGTAATAGTGGTAAAAGAGAGAGAGATGCAATATTGCGATGTGTAGAGAGAGATTGCAGGGAATTGGTAAGAGGCAGTGAATTGATGAGAGATAAATGCTTTTGACTATACCCTTTCGAAAAGTACAGTATGGGTTGAAACTCCTCACATATCCGATCAATACTCGATACATTGGCGCACAGTGCCCCTGTACAGAACAAGAAGCTGTGTGTGGGTTAAGAACCCACTGAATGTTTGAGCACAACTCAAATCTGGGAAGCTGTTAATTGCAAGAATGGTAATATAATCTTTCCAAGAAAAATCAGTAAAATATTGAGAGAAGATGAAGGGTTGATTTGTGTATTTTTGGAAAGTAAGTGATAGTTTTCTAGAAGATTGCGACTGGTAAATAGAAGGAGAAATTGGGTCTGGGAAGCATTGGAAGTAACAAAATTCTCTCTGCCCCAATCGGAAATAGTTGACAGGTCGGAATATAGCCATGCTATGGGCTCATCACATGAATTTTGGAGTGATTGCCTGGAGGGTCGTTGTGGAAAACTAGTTGAATAATGTAAGGTAGAGTCATCAGCATATCAGTGAATAGGGCTAGAGGTACAGTCAAGAAGATTATTAATGAAAATTAGGAATTGAACTGGAGACAGGTCAGAACCCTGAGGAACACCGGAGTTGATATGTTGAGGATGTGAATGATGGCCGTCAACAACTACAGCTATAAAGTGGCCAGAAAGGAAATTTGAGATAAAGCCACAGATTGAGGGATAGAAACCGAAGAAGGGTAATTTGGAAATTAGAGATTTGTGCCAGAGTCTATCTAAGGCTTTAATATGTCTAGTGCAATAGAAAAAGTCTCACCGAAGTCCCGAAGGGAGGATGACCAAGAGTTAGAACGATAAATAAGGAGATCACCAGAAGAGCAGCCCTTAACCCCTTAAATACCAGCGACGGCTCACAGACGTTAGTAAAAATGTGACTCACCAGTACCAGCAACAGCTCTCAGCCGTCAGTAATATACGATCTATTTTCTGCTAATATCTAGCTGGTGCTGCTAACATGACTTGGAGGCACTGCTGTGAGGAGTTGGCAACACTTCTCATGGTCCCTCTCACCTACTCCAGGCCGGCTGTGTCAGTTACCCACCAACTCTTGAGCTGAGAGGATGTTGTCGAGTGTGTTGTCTCATTGCTTTTGGCAACAAGTCTGGCACTGGAGGGTACTTTTAATCTACTATGCCATGGTACAGTAGGGGTTAAGGAAACCTTACTGGCATTCTAAAAGTAGATTATGGGAAGACAAATGCTTAAGCAATTTTGAATTAAGAATAGTTTTATATTTGTTTCGAGATGCAAAAATGAGAGAAATTGGACGATAGTTGGAGGGTTGAAAGCAGTCACCCTTCTTTGGGACAGGTTGAATAAGAGCAAACTTCCAGCAAGAAGGGGAAACGTTAGAGGAGATATAGAGACGGAAGAGTTTGCCTAGGCAGGGAGTTAGCACAGAGGGAACACCATCCGCACCATACGCCTTCTTAGAATCAACCCCTTCAGCACCATGACACCTTTTTACTTTTTATTCTGGCTAAAGTTAGACGCTTTCATGCAGTTTAAGAAGGACCCATGTTATTCAGAGGGTATATCGATATCATATTTACACATTTGAGTCCCAGAGGTAGATTATTAACCAAAGAAAATCGTCTAATAATTTCTAATGGTACCCAGAATATGATGACAATTACGTCATAGTGCTGAAGGGGTTAAGCCCAGAGAGGGCAGAGAGTATATCCTTAGAAGATATTATGATATTACGTATAAGTAAGAGAGAGTGGAATGGGGGGGGGGGGGAACCTAGATGACAAACATACATATGTACGTACAGTATGTATTAGTTACATAATGATATCATTTTGTCAACCAATATTTTACGTAGGTATATTCAGAAAAGTGTAGTTTTCGTCACCATTACAAAGAGAGTATGTAGTAAGGAAAATGTTTAGACGTATTTTATAGGTTCAATATTAATATATGATTAAAATATGAATAATATATTAACATAATACATAATAAAGCAAGTTAATGCACCTACTTTTCAAAATTCTTATAAAACACTGTACAATAAACGTGATTTCAAGATTTATCTCTGATATCGGATACATTACAAACAGGTCGTTAGAAACTCATTTGGAGTTAATGGTGGGAGTAAGGCCGAACAAACTGGCTACAGGTATAGAACATCCTATATATCTATAATTGATTATATTAAAAGCCGGATGGGAAAGACCAACATTGTAATTTGCTAACATAATTGTACATTTAAAGAATCATTGAAAGTGTATGCATTATGAGGAATGTTCTATAGCTATCTGATGTATTAGCATACACTGTATATTAAAACACACGCTTTCCTCGCTGACAATAATTATCCAAGAAATGTGTTGTCATTCACCTTAAGGGGGGCCACCGTTTGTTTTATCTTTCTCTCCTTTTCTCTCTTTCCCTGGCTTGTATCCATTCGGCCCCATTCAGCCAACTGTTTTAAGACGTTTATCCCCATGCAGGTGTCGATTTATTCCTGGTGAGCGATAGCGAGCCAGCATTGTATGGAGAAATCCGGATACATTTTTCGATAGAAAAATGTACAAATTTGGCTTGCTGTCAAAACAAAAATATATATATGCTGGCTCGCTTCCGCTCGCCAGGAAAATATTGACACCTGGATGGAGGTAAACGTCTTAAAACAGTAGGCTGAATGGGGTTGAATGGATACAAGCCAAAGAGAGAGGGAGAGAAAGAGAAAACAAGCGAGGTGTGCTCCCTTAACAAACAAGTTTGCATAGCTTGTGAAGTTTCTCCCTGACAACCATATCCCTCATTGACAATTGCTTCAGTTACTTCGTTAGTCAAACTTTAATTGATTTCAATATGCTAGTTAGTAATGGATGTTCGTGCACAAAAGAATATTGTTGTCAACCAAGAATATTATCTTATAATCATTTTGATTGGGGTGCGGCTATGTACAGATAATGGATAAAGACAGACTGTTAATTAATAATTATAGAAGTACATCCAGATAAATGGACACCAGCTAGTACAAGACTAAACAATGCATTGTTTGGGCAAAGAAAGTGAAAATGCATATATAAACCAGAAATATCCTATAGTGGATAGAGCATTCTAACACGTGCAAAATGAGCATTATTAAGCTAACCTTGTTGCAGGCAGCTTTGCCTTTTGTCTCCTAATACACATATGACACACAACAAAGGAGTGTTTTTATTTCCAGCATGAGAAAAGGATATGGACATAAACTATTATGATGATTCGATGAATAGAAGTTAGATAACATTCTTAGGAGATTGTACAACAGTTGGCTTTAATGTATGTTTTACATCTACGATGTTTGTGTTTTATTTAGCCTAGGTAAAATCAAGTTTATAAATTAATGTTTGAAATTATTTGGTTGAGAGATAGTTTGAGATTTAACTCCGCACTCGATATCTACAGTATACTGAACAAAGATATTAATAAAATGCGAATGGATTCCAAATGCAAACAAGTTATTTCGCACCTTTTGATATTGTTTACTCGGAAAAAAGGAAATACCTCTTTAATCATTAATTGCCGGGAAATACCATATCACGTTTTAACCATTAGTTTGCCTTGAACTAGTGGCACCTGGACAGGATAAAGCTCACTCATACAGATTTAGTGTAGCTCTGTTAACAATCGAGGGATATATTTCCTGACACTCGTGATTCGTTTCATCTTCATCAGCCATCAGTAATGTTTCATTGGTCATAACATGTTCACAAAATAACACAAAACCCGCACATGCAACTCATCGCCACAGGAAGATGAGCTAAGCTACAGAGGCGTGACCTATAGATATAATGCTTCCTTGTAAGCAACTTAGGGTTCTCCATATTATTATCTTTTAGATAGGTAACATGGTTAAGTAAATATTTTCGAAACACGAAAATAGTTCCCCTAGTTTATGGGATAAGTTTGCTCACCATGTTCACTCCCATTGTGCGGCACAATCTCTTGCCTTATTTAATCTGTTTCTTCAAAGAAATAACTGCTTAGTCAAATCGAAAAGCTATTTTGTTTACATTTTTGTATTACTACTTATTAAGGGGACCGACCGGTTATTTACTAACTTCCAGGTCTTACTTCCAATGTAAATGCAATTGGGCACAGGTGTAGGCCTATGTGACCATAATTTTTTTTTTTTTTTTTTTTTTTTTTAATGTTTTCTTTCAATTTAGGTAAAAAAAGGTTGAAAACTATAGCACTACTATGACATATATTTCCTACAGAAATCCCTCTAGCACCTGCTGTATGTGATCAAACAACTCCCAAAAAGTGTGTCTGTAGTTTCTATAAAAAACATTTTATATATTTTGTGAATTTTTGGATTTAGGTGATTATGAATTAAGGTGAAATTATTTTGTAGAATTATACGACTGTGACAACATGCTGCAAAACAAACAAAGTTGGCTAGAGTAAATTAGCTTGATACAACATGTAGTGTTTTTAATTCCCTTTCCAATGGTATATACACCATTCATATAGGTCCAATAATACATTTATTATAAGATCCCAAAGTGCGACGAAACAGTTTTGAGAAAGACATGTGAAAGTCTAATGTAATTAGGTGAAATGTTTTAACTTTTTTTTTATTTTTACAATATTTTACGCAAGAACACGGCAGAGTAGAAGATAACGTGTATGGGAGGTTGTAGAGTATTTTACGCTCTTTCTATTTATATATGTATGATCCTCGTACGGCCAGTAGTTACTGAGCATATCAATTTCAAAGTTTGCTATATAACATTTATAGAATTAGAGGAAAAGTTTGGGAAAACAAAAAATCCAATGGGTTTTCACTAATAACATTTCACTGGCGTATGAAGGGATGATGACTCTTGTTGAGTAAACACCTAATGGTATTTTCAGGATTTCGATTTTTTTAATCCTAAATAACCGGTCGGACCTCTTAAGGAATAATAAATTATAATACATAAGGACGTTCAAATAACATTTGTCTAGGTCATGTAAAAACATATACCTGTATATTTTGCTGATTGTACGTATTCGAGTTGTGTGCTTAATGTCTAATTAAGTAGTAATTAATCTTGTAGTTAATATATTTGTCGTCAATGAAACACTTAAATTAGAAAGAACATAAGAAAGTTCCCTAGCAACACTAACACTCAGGATCCACCGTAGCGTATGCCTAATGTTGTGAAGTTAGTGATGGACGACAGGCGTGTAAACCAATGGCTGTAAGTCAAATTTCCCACCCCATGAATTTGTTCTCCCCTTTTAAGACAAGTGGAGTTGAAAATGTATCGTACCTGTGTATCTGGTTTGGAAAAACTGAGCATCCCTCGAGGGCAACTCTGTAGCCTTTACCTAGAAATATTTACTAAAATTAATCATCTTGATTTGTGCTAACATAAATACATTAACATTAATTACAGGGTCATGGCACATCCGGATCTTAACTAATGAGTATAAGTCCAATGTCAAATAAATGGTTACTAGGAAAGAGTTAACTATATGTTACTCCTTCATGAATAAATGTGTCACTTACAAAGCATCAAACATTAAATATATAAATTATACAAAATAAAGCATAATATATGATGACAATATATATAACCGTGGTAAGTGTACACAGAGAGGAATAAAAGTGAACAAATGTGGGCAACTGAGATCGTATCCTCAGGTGCGCGCAGGTAAGCGTGGCTAGAAATAACAAAGAGGTCACCAGGTAAGGTAGATGGTGACAGGCTCCCGCGCGAGGGGTTAAAGTCACATTTACTGCGGTGTGCCTGAATAAATATCTGATTTAATGCAACGTTAACTCAGGATGACAAGATATGAATTTGACTTTAGTCCTGGTAATATGACTATTACATTTTGAATTTAACTATAATAGAACACTTGTGAATAATCATTCACAAGATATACAAAAAATAATTATAGCCGTAACTGAGCTAGAATCACAGTTAATGAGGAACTTTAAATGCACAAAACGAATAGTGAATAAATATAGCTGAAATATTAGCTAGAAATGCAGTAGGTTTGAATAAATTAACAAACTACTGGAAATAAAATAAAGGCACAGCACGAAGTAGTATCTCGTAATAGCCGATATAAAGGCTGATGAATTATAAAATAAAATAAATACACAGAACAAAGTAGGATCTTGTAATAGCCAAAATGAAGGTTGATGAAACACGGAGAGGTACAATATAAATTCCCAAACTGGCTGTAGAATAATATTTTAACCGTGTAACGTGGTTGATAGAATTATTCACAAGAACTGATGTAGATTAGAAATATTGAACATAAGTTAACATAAACTCAACGGAAAGGGTTTTTACTTTAATACGGGAGAAACTGTACTCTAATTGATCTCATACGGAAGATGGACGTAGCACTGTCCTGAATTTGAGATTAAATATAAAAGGAAAATTATGCTCTCTTTGAACACTTCACCACGCACTTGTATACTCAATTGATAATAACACAAATGTATAAGATCTGGAAGTGTTCACTAATAATTACGTGTGATATAGGGTATATATCTTAGGTAAGAACATTTATATATAACCCGCTTCCTGATATTCCTTCCAATCTAACTCTCTGTCAACAAACTGATCTCAGAAATTTACTGATATCATATCAGGAAATGTTCGCTACATCCAGTCGAGACGGGGAAAACTGACCTGCTTCATCATCCTATACATACCGTAGGACGTCCCATAAAGCAACCCATCCGTCGTAAAAAACCCATCCAGAGACAAGAGGAAGAAAAACAAGTGCAAGATATGCTCGCCACAGGAGTAGTAAAAAATATCTACCAGCCCTTGGTCGTCTCCGGTAGTACTCGTCCGGAAGAAAGACGGATCAACCCGCTTCTGCATTAACTACCGGCAGCTGAATGACGTCACCATCAAAGACGCTACACCCCTCCCCAGAATTGATGATTCCTTGGACTCCCTGCTTGGAGCAAAATGGTTCACCACCTTAGATCTTCAAGCAGGATATTGGCAAGTTCCAGTATCACCAGAACATCAACAAAAGACAGCTTTCTCCACCAGCCAGGGCAGACTATATGAGTTTACGGTTTTGCCTTTCGGTCTGTGCAATGGCCCGACCACCTTCTCCAGGTTAATGGAATCTGTGTTGTAAGGATTAACCTGGGAAACATGTCTAGCCTATTTAGATGACATTATTGTGTTCGGGAAAACTTGGGCCGAACACTTACAAAGGCTAAAACAAGTATTTCAGAGAATAAGGGACGCAAATCTAAATCTCAAACCATCAAAATGCACCCTTGCCAAAACTAAAGTAAATATTTTGGGACATATCGTATCAGAACATGGTATTTCCCCAGATCCTAGTAAACTAGAGGCGATCAGCCAAATCTCACCTCCCACTAATGTAAAAGGAGTACGAGCTTTCCTGGGTTTGGCATCCTACTATCGAAGATTTGTAAATAACTTCGCGACGATTTCCAAACCATTACATGATTTAACAAAAAAAGGTGAACCCTTCAAATGGACAGAACAACGCCTACAATCATTTAAATAATCTGAAAGAAAAATGAGTAGCATCTCCGGTTGTGTCCTTCCCGGATTACACTTGTCCATTCAGATTGTACACCGACGTCTCCTAGTTCGGAATAGGTGCCATTCTTGGACAAACTAGGGATGGCAAGGAAAACATCATTGCCTGTGCCAGCCGTACCCTCAATCCAGCAGAAATCAACTATCCAGTAACAAAAAGAGAATGCATAGGTATGATATGGGCCCTCCAATATTTCAAGGCATACCTGGCTGGTGTCAAGGTCACCGTCATCACTGATCACCACGCCCTTCAATGGCTCCGTAATTTAACACAAAGAACGCATTAATGGTCAGATGGCGAGAATCATTAGAAGAATTTGATGTCGATATTGTGTACAGGCCAGGTAAACTCCATACTAATGCGGATTCCCTATCTAGACTTCCCATCGACCCATCAACCAATACTCTGCAACATCAAGAGGCGACTCATAACCTATTAGCCATCCATCACCAAGACTCGTTGGATAACAGTCAACAAGACCTGCTTAATTCTTTCCAACAAAAGGAGAAACCCGACTGGATGCCACGCAAGATATTTACTCAGTTGACCAGAGGAGGAGATAATTTTTTCACCATAGATGGGAAAATTGTCATAACACCACCAGCTGCACTATCCACCATGCAATCCATACATATGCACAATGGTATTCACCTAGCTCATAGGAAACTGATCACCACGTTTCAGCATGTCTATTGGACCCCTTCCCCATATATAACAGCCAAACGTGTAACAGAAGCTTGCCGAGCGTGTGCGTTGGGTAAAGATAGAACCCGCACAGCCTGACCTGCTGGCAAGTTAATTGCCTCCAAACCATGGCAATTACTTACCGTCGACGTTATGGGACCAATGGAAGGAAACCAAGGGTTTAAGTACATCATAACCTTTGTTGATACTTATTCCAAATACGTCATTGCCTGTCCTGCCAAAGAACACTCAGCCATTGCAGTAGCTGAAGCCCTCATTCGACACGTCTTCCCATATTTCGGGTTACCTGAAGCTATTCATTCAGATAATGCCCCCGAATTCACCAGTCACATATGGCCCCAGTTATCTCCAATATGTGGGTTTAAAATCAGTCACTCATCCCCATACTGGCCTCAAGGCAACTCCATATGCGAAAGAAGTTATAGGACAATTGTCAATCAAATAAGAACCAAATTACAACAAATGGACACCAAGGACTGGCCCAGTCAAGTAAAAATTGTACAATGGGGTATAAATACCTGCCCCTGACAAGATGGAATTTCACCCCACGAGCGTGTATTTGGAGTACCACCATTACTCCTACCTCTCCGCCATCTTGCTGCCCCGTATGAGCCCTCCTCCAACTTCGACCAATCACTAGTCCATCTCAAGAACCGTCTCAGGCAAATCCAATATGTTCAAGATCTTCAACCTGATGAAACTACCAAAGCCAGTCCGCACCGTGTTGACGATCTCGTCATGGTTGCTCAATTACCTGTGCCGTCTAAACTCAAACCGAGATTCAAAGGTCCCTTTGAAATTTTAACAGTGCCAAATTGTTATCAGGTTACCATTAATTATTTCGGTGAGTCACGCACATACCGTAACAGACATGTACTTATGCAAGCAAACTTAAAACTTTTACTACTTCAGTTTCTCCCTACATCTCTAAATCATCTACACGACCTCTTCCTCTATTGCACAACATATTTCCCTCCACGTCTATACACAAACCGACAAATTTCATCTCACAATTACATCGCACTAAACCCAGCACGTCTAGAAAATTTACACCATCACCCAACTCTTCCTTATCATCATCACCACACTCTCGTGAGAATCCAACATCACTAATACCTTCTCATTCTAATCCTACCTGGATAAGATCTGGTCGACGTGTGAAGCCACCTCAATGATGGGCGCCAACATTCCAACCTACCTATGCCAGGCGGGCCCCTCCCAAACCTACCTCGCCTATTCCAAAAGTTCCAGCTACACCTACTGCGAGGTCAACATCATCCCCTGGTCAAGCAAAATCCAAGAACCACCCACTACCCATCAACCCTTCACAGGCCACTCACTCCACAGACTTTACAGCCACCACAACTCCTCCTGCTACTCAGTCACCTTCAGCCACTGCAGCATCTTCTTCGCCCCTACGGCAGCCATGAAGATCAACAGTGTTCTACTTTCTGATGGCCTGAAAAGTACTGTTGTCAACACCCCAAAACAGATGGTACAAATAGCCACAAAATCGAAACTTCTACTGCATGTACACATCGGCATGGACATCTCTACCCCTGCTGATGTACCGACCACCATGTGGCTGCTAACGTTGCAGCACTTAAACCCCATTCTCACAAACTCCACCACCCGGACATACATTCTGAAATCGCGAGGTCGCCACTTTTTCTTCGACAAATGTGGTGAAGTGACGGGGTTGGATAGAACGGGGTGGGGAAACACCTGTAGGATTGCCAGCCTACAGGTGAGTAGGAAGGAGAAAAGAAGAAACAAACAGCAGAGACACCATTCCATACCAGATTCTCATGATGCAGAGAAACAAGACACAGAGGAGTACCCCATCCTACCAGGTCATTCCCGTTTTCCTGATAGTAAGAAAACGGGTCACCTAGGTCAGTCACCCCTATTAAGAAGAATTAGTATTGAGGATTATCCTACTCTAAATCTAATTTCTTCGAGAGAAGACCCTGTTACACCTTATATTATTGTGCGTTAACTGTGTACTTTATGAATAACTAACGTATTTGTTTATTCTTTTATGAAATAGATAATTTCGATCCTTCTCGTCTAGGAATTCTAGTTGCATATAGATCTTTTGTCTAACTATTTCACCAACTCGAATACAACGCCAATTTGTTCTGTATTCCAAATAGGAATCTGTTAACTAGTTCAGTCCTCCTTCATACCTTATAAGGTATTTCCATCTAAGTATAACTTCGTCGTATATGCCATATTTCACTTGTAGTATTCGTATAACTACTCGTTTATGCTATTTTATGTAGGCGTTATCTAATCTTCTGTAATCAATTTATTGTCTGATTCAGTTAGGTTACATTCCACCTTTGAGTATTCTTCAGTAGATATAAATCATTAAATCAGAATTCCTCGACCCGGCAGATTATAATTGCTTATAAGAATTAATTAATTGTATGTTCAATATATACATTTTCTCATAATAATATAAGTACATCGTAAATTGTAAAAACAATTTAACTTCCCACTACTTTGAATTTCATTACATTCCTCCCCTTATTCATAAAAATATCGCACTAACCGTGAAAACTATTTTGATCATCGCAGTACAGAGAATGACCTGAGCGACCTACCTTGCCAGAATTATCTGCGAGCGGTAGCTCTTTAATCTTCCCATACGCGTCTCGCCACCAGTGAGCGAGCGTTCACTCAAATATCTTTGTACATTCCTCTTTTTGTATTCGTCCCCGCTTATATATAATTATGTACTGAGAGATTTTGGTCACCCTGCCAGAAACTTACTCAGAATACTTCACAGTAGATACTCAACTCCCATATATATTATTATTAATAGTTGAGTCTATGTGTATGCTTGTCTGTATTTAACTGCATACTTCCATCATTATACTATCCTTTAATTTATGTCCATGATAATCAATCTTTAGACTGGTGTGTGTTATAGATGAACTCTCTTGTTTGCATAATGTTATTTATCTTAGTGATGTTAAAGTTGAGTCCACATTTCAGAACGAGTCTTACTCGTGAACAGCAGATTGATCTAATTATGTCTAAGTACGTGTCTTTTCATACCATTCCTAAACAATAGGTAGTGGATACCATTATCCATTTATCTATCTTTGAATAAATAAGAGTGTATAATTATCTGTGTGTATTTATTGTGTTCATATTAAACCTGATTGAGTACCCTATTTGTGAATAAGAATGTGTTAGATGTGTTCCTGTTGAGGATATATTGAGTCTATTAGTCCATAATTGGATTTTAGTGAAGATCACAGTAAGAGCTAAGTTATATTATAACCCGGCATAACATATATATAAATATATAAGTAAACAGGAATGAATGGAGAATGCTTGTGAATAGATGAATGTAAACGCGGTCGTTTGGGAGAGAGGGTCATGCGCCAGTTGGACTAGACAGTAGTCCATCAGGCGCCTGGCCCGGGGAGCCGGTGGTAATGAAGGGTGCACCTGGAAACATGGTGGGTCGGCTTGTGGTGGTAAAGCTTCGCTGCGGGTCTGCCTACGGAAATCGGCACCTCTCCATCGGATCTGGGACCTGGGAATCTCTTGCTGGGGACCCCAAATGTGCCTGGGTCTCTGGGTATTTCTCCTGGGCGACCTAGATGTGTGTAAGACTTTGTGTTTTGTTTTTCTGATATGCTGTGATGTCCCTGTTCTGGCTCTGTCTCGAGTCAGCCACCCCCATAAAAAAAAAAAATAATAATAAAAAATAGGAAAACTGGGGAAGGTGCCAGAGTATATACATACATATAAATATTTATTTATATGTATATATGCTGTATATATATATATATATATATATATATATTTTCTTTAATACATACAAGGTTGAAAGAAATGGCAATTTCTGCGTTGGAAATTTGATTATTCAAAGTTTCCAGGTCTCTGATGAGTTTTCGCTGGGTGGCAGGAAGTAGATGAAGGAGATGAGCAAAATTCATGGTGGTACAAGGTTACATTAATGTACATGATGATACAGGATATACGACGCGTTTCACTGGACAACCAGTATTATTAAGTAATGATAGAATGATATAAAAGGTAAACAGGAAGGGTATATAATTATAGAGGGTGGAGGATCAGAGGAGGCGAAAATCAGGGGGCAAAAGTCTGCTATAGGTGGAGGGGTATTCTAGGAGAGAGAAAGAGAGAACCCCTTCACGCATGCGCACTGGACGTGGGATGGTGGTCGGTTGGCGGGGTCGAAGCTGATTGGCGGCGTGTCGAGGGGCGTGGCCTAAGTTGTGTAGTACGTGTGGAGCCTGCGGAAGACGAAGCTGAAGGAGGTAGCGCGGGGGGCTGCTTCAAGAGCACCGGGGGGCGAGAGGGGGGTGTTAGGTCCTGTAGGAAAGTGCCTTTTGGCAGAAGGAAGGATCTGAAGGTCCAGAGTTTGGTTGTTGGTGTTGGGATGTAAGGCTTGGATATATAAAGCTTCGAGTATAGGTAATCTCCTTGGGTCACTTTCTTTATCGAGTATGGTGGTGTGTTTCTCTAACTCGTTGCGTGTGAGGTGGGGGTGGTTAGGGGTGAGATAGTGGTCTTTGATGGCTCCAGCCTGAAGGTGAAGAGTTAACCGACGTGAAAGACGAGTCTGCGTCATACCAATATAGGAATGAGGTCCACAGTCCTCATAATTACAGGTATGTTGGTAAATGACGTGATCGTCGGTCATCGGGCTCTTTATCTTGGTGGAAGCTGGTTTGTTGCGGAGAACGAGGTTGGAGGTCTTGGGGGATTTGTAATAAATTATTAATTTGATTTTGTTTTCCAGGTTGGTTGGGTGGACATGCTTGGAGATTATTTCTTTTAAGACGGCCTCGTCATTTTTGTGTTCAGAGGACATAAAATTGCGGTAGAAGATCTTAATTTTATTGGGGGGGGGGGTCAATGTTGGGAGGGCTTTGGGTGTACCAGTATTCAAGATGGTGGTTGATGGTGCTGGAGATGTCGGAGTTGGAGTATCCGTTATTTACTAAAACTTGGGATAGTCTTTCTAGTTCCTGGTGGGTGTCGGCCCAGGTAGAGCAGTGCGTGAGGGCTGTTACGAACTGGCACTCGGGTACACAAGGGCTCTCAATCAGGACTCGAATACGGCTCGCTGCCACAACGGAAATACACGATCCCAACCCCTGAGTACTGCCAGCCGAACAAAAAACACCAATACCCTCCAGAGTTCAATCTGCTATAACGGGGTATACAAGAACTCGGTACTAGTGTTCAACAACAGACTAATAAAGAGACAGGAATTATCTAGTCTGGTCAACAATCAAACAATGAAGTAAGAAACAACAACACCAAAGAATAGTGTTGGCCGAAGCCGAAGTAATCCACCCTTGACTATGAACTTAAGAAGTCCACCACCCTCTACTTCGGATCGGCACTATTACGTTACGTTAATTAATAGTCCTTAAGCATCGAGCAAGGAATCTTCTGAAAAAAGTTAGATGCTTCTCGGATGCTCGTAAGAAGTACGTATCGGATTTTGAACAGTAATTCAATAAGCAAAAACACTGGCAATTAAATACTATTAAAGGCTTAAATTGGCATAAGAATAATTAACCCGTTGAGCCCCGGCTAGTTATAATATTTTGTTCACCCCAGTCCCAAGCCATTTTCACTTATTTTTTTTGTTTGCTAAAATGGAAGACAAGGATGAGAAATGAAAAAAAAAAAAAAAAAAATCACCTCTGACATTTTTTTTGGGGGGGGGGGGGCGGTGGGGGGTTGGGGGGGGGGGGGAGCTTCAAAAAATTTGTTGAGCCAAAATGGAAGAGAATGGTGAGAAATGAACACACAAATAAAAAAAAAATCATTTCGGTCATTTGTGGGCCGGGGGGGGGGGGGGGGGTTTCAATAGTTCGTCTCCCCCGCATGACCACCGCCCGGGAGCACTAGGGTAAAAACTGAGTATGGCATTGTATGGCATACATCCTAAGGAGTATCTCACATAAATCTCAAGCCTCTAGCTCCCATACGACCGGAGTAATGAAGGTTCAAAGTGGCGGTAAACTAGGGGTGTAAACTATCCCCACTAAGCCCACCACCACCAGCCGCGCGGCTGTCTCGGCCCGCTCACACCTACTGGCCCGGCTCCCCCACACACTACGGTACCGCCCCCTCCTATTCTCCCGCCATTTCCTACCTTACGAGCCACGTAAGTGTTTTTTATATGTCGGACGCACGTGATGCGTCGCTGGGAGTTGGTGATCAAAGACTGCCGACGCAACACGTGCGACGCTGGGTCTCAACGGGTTAAAAGAATATGCAATAGTAAATGGCAAACATTAAAAGGAAGTACTCCGCAAATGCAACGGCAATAGCCTACTCGGATTGTGCTCGTGGGCCACTAATCACTAAAGTAGCCAAGCTTGCAACACATGAAATCAATAGTGCATAAACAATATCATACATAAGGAAAGCTTCAATACTATTCTGTATCTACTAATCGAGTAAAGTCTAGCTGGGGTACTGTAGGCAAAAAGGTAGCAGTGACTGAGCAAAAACGGCTTGTAGCTTAGCGAAGTCCTCACGACTGTTTAAAGTATTACGTTAAAACTAACAAGTGCACTTTGAGAAATCCAGATCCCTTGTATCTGGTTTTCTCCCCGCTCCTTGACAAAGTAAAAACAAACTGTTAATAAAATACAGGGTGGTTAGGCTCTTGCCCTCACGCACTGTAAATTATAAACTCAACACAGTCAGCCGCGGAGACAACCTAGGCTTCACTGAACCGAAACGAGTATGCAGGTTTATCGCTTAACCACTGCATCAAACAACAACTCATAACACAGAAAAGCCTTACCCCAGTCTAGCATTACCTAGACTAGCAGAAAACAGGAATAATAATAATAACACACAGGGAAATGCATATACAAGTGCAACAAACATAAATCAATCCTATTCTAAGTCAACCCTTCCAAAATAGGCTATCTAATAGGCAAGTATCTCGTGAGAACTCAAGCGAAAATACGTTGGCTGACTAGCTCTACACCAACGGGACCATGGAAGTTAAACAGGGAAGGGAAAAGAGGAGATAAGAATGTAAGGTAGTAGAGAAAGTTCCCATCAGTCAGAAGAATATATAGTTAGCAAGGGAAATGAGAAGTCGCTCTGCCTAATGAGTTCTGATGAAAAAATGGCTAGACTTCCCTTTTATACCCGGCCCTCTAGTGAGCCCAACGTAAACTACTAAGGACCGCCCACTGACAACCATTACGTAATTTCTCTCTCTCCTCTGGGATACACAAAGGCTCCCCTAGCACTGAGGGAGGGAGGAATGCGAGTGAGTTAGGCCTACCTCCTGCCTGGCGTACCCACTGACACCTAACTGTGGCTGTTTCTCTTCCCATCATTACAAATAAGTTTTACACACAATACTTATTACTAATGATATAAAATAGAACTCGTTGACTCAGATGAAAACAAAATACATATTCATAATACTTATAGTACAACGGCTCACACGAACTAAGTTAGGAAACTCTACATAGACTACAGCCAAAGTTCCTGCCCTGACGATCCTAGCGAGAGTGGGGCATGACTAGGCGTTCTGTACAGCATGCTCACACGTGGACATGCGTCACACCTCCCCCAAGATTTTACTCGCTCAACCTTGAGCTAAAATCTGACAAAACACAGAACCCCATCAAGCCCCCCACACCCAGCGACCGCATGGCACTAAAACAAAGCTGAGTTTATCACCAAAACACATCTTATTATTAAAAAAAAAAAAAATCACATTTTATAACTCCTCCCAACAATAGCAAAAAGACACAATATCATGCTCCCAGAGCGAGCTTACAGCAGCTCAGCCGTTTGATAGTTCGTGGACTACTCAAACTCTATAGGCTATGACAAACTTATACAATTACCTATATCAAAAGAAAGAGTTTTTATATGATTTTTATATTTGAATATGTTTTTTCCCGGCTGCACTATAAGGGCAGCCAATTTTCCTCCACTCAAACCCACACACCTGTGATAGCCTACGACTGATCATCCACCCTTGATAAACAATCCGCGATCACATTGTCACATCCAGCAATATGACGGATGTCCAGGTTATACTCCTGCAACATCAAAGACCACCTGGTCAGTCTCATATTGCGATTGTGAAATTGATTCAGGAATCTCAAAGGGTGATGATCAGTGTAGATAACCACGACTGGGCCACAGGCTGGAACATACACCTCGAAGTGCCTGAGCGACAGCACAATCGCCAGTAATTCCTTTTCTATTGTAGAATAGTTCTTTTGTGCAGCATTGAACTGCTTAGAAAAGAAACTTACTGGGTGTTCCACACCTTCATTGTCTGTCTGTAGCAAGACGGCACCAGCCCCTACACCACTAGCATCTGTTGCCAGCTGAAAAGGCCTGTTAAAGTCTGGGGCCCTGAGGATCGGGTGAGTACATAGCAAATGTTTCACCAAAGTGAAAGCCTTTTCACATTCAGGTGCCCACAAAAACTTTTTGTCTTTAGATAACAAATCTGTGAGAGGTGCCAACACCGTTGAGTAACCTTTTATGAAGCGTCTGTAGTAGCCTATCATACCCAAGAATCTCATAACCTGCTTCTTGGTTGTTGGGTGCGGAAATTTATTGATAGCCTGTACCTTGTTCTGAGGAGGGCACACCTGTCCCCTTCCCACTACAAACCCAAGGTACTGCACAGTGGCTTTTACGAAGTCACACTTTGCCAAATTTACTACCAGACCTGCTTCACTAAGTTTCCGGAACAAGGTCTCAAGGTGCTCACAATGGCTCTCAAAGTCGTCATCATAAATGATTACATCGTCCAAATATACGGTGCAATTTGGAATGTCCTTTACAATTTCATTCATCAGGTTCTGAAACGTTGCTGGTGCATTCTTAAGTCCGTAAGGCATAACATTGCACCGGTAGGTACTCCCGTCCACAACAAAACCACATACCTCTTTAGCACGCTCGGACAAAGGTACTTGCCAGTAACCTTTTACTAAATCTACTTTAGACAAAAACGAGCATTACCAATTTTGTCAACACTATCATCAACCCGAGGAAGGGGATATGGGTTAGTTGGAGTCAAACCGTTTAACCTACGGAAATCAATACAAAAGCGTACTTTGCCATCTGGCTTAGGCTGCAGTGTTACGGGGGAAGTCCACTTAACTGTGCCTTTCTCTATCAACCCTCTACCGAGCATATACTCCAACTCATCCCTCAGATCTGGTAGTTTTATGGGGGGCACACGGTACGGGATTGACTTAAAGGGTATATGGTCCCCCACGTCAACATCATGCATAGCCTGAGTAGTGAGGCCTGGGTGTTCAGCAAATACAGTGGGGTATGAACCGAACAACTGACAGATAGCATCAAACTGCGGCTCAGGCAAATGAGCTATAGCCTCGTCAGCCCTTAGGCTCGAGTTCCCCGCCCACTGATCTGCTGAAACATGTTGATCCCAGCTATCCTCCTCCGAAGCTTGACTGTCCCCCTCTCCTTCTCCACCACGGCCGCAACAAGCCAACACAGGGACAGTGAGAGGCTCAGAGGGGCGCCTCACATACTCTTTAATAAGGTTCACGTGACATAACTGGTTCTTTTTCCTCCTGTCTGGATTGGCAACAAGGTAATCTAAGTCTGAAATTTGTTCTACAATTTTATAAGGTCCAGTGTACTTCGCAGAGAGGGGGTTACCAACCAAAGGCAACAAAATTAATACCTCTTGTCCTACAGTGAACTTCCGGAGCCTCACTTTGCGATCATACCTGTCCTTCATCAAAGCTTGTGATTCTGTCAAATTTCTACCTGCCATCTCCAGACTCTTAAGCATGCGCTCACGGCTTTCAAGCACATACTTTAATAATGGACAAGGCTGCACAGTCCCCTCCCAAATTTCTTTCAGCATGTTAAGGGGGCCCCTAACACGGTGTCCAAAAATCAGCTCGTTTGGACTAAATCCCAGGCTCTCACCAGGTACCTCCCGAGCAGCAAACAGCACATAAGGCAATCCAAGATCCCAATCCATACCGTTGTCAGCACAATAACACCTGAGCATGCTTTTAAGTGTAGCATGCCACCGCTCAAGCACCCCTTGACTCTCAGGGTGATACGCTGACGATACTACTGCTCGTATCCCATGCTGTTGCATTGTTTGCTTGAACATGTTGGAGGTGAAATTACATCCCTGATCAGACTGAATCTCCTCCGGGTACCCGTACCTTGAGAAGTACCACAACAAGTTACTGACTACCGTCTTAGCCATTCCATTTTTCATAGAGTATGCATCGGGGTATCTAGTGGCAACATCCATTATGGTTAACAAAAATTTATTTCCAGCCTTAGTGGGAGGGAGTGGACCAACCATGTCAACAATAATTTTACTAAAGGGTGGCCCAATCACAGGAATAGGGTGTAACGGAGCCTTAGGAATAACTTGGTTCGGTTTCCCGACATGTTGACAAATATCACATGAGTTTATCCATGACTGCACATGAGACTTCATCCCCGGCCACCAAAACAAATTCCCCAAAGCCGCCACCGTTTTCTTGGCACCCAAATGTCCTGATAATGGAGAATCATGAGCCAACCTAAGCAAACTTTCCCTGCAGCCCTCTGGCACGACCAGCTGGTCAACTGTACCTGATCCACCCTCCCAGTTCCTTTTAGGATCTTGATATCGGTGGTATAAAATTCCATTAACGAAAAAAAAATCCCCTGCCTTTGCATCCCTATCTTCTTCTAACTCCACAGCCCCATTCGTACACTGCAAAACCTCTGGATCCTCTAATTGCAACTTTCGAATGTCTGTGGGAGCCAACATGTATAACTGCTTGGTCAACAACTCATGCCCTCCCCCAACATCCAACTTAGACATCCGGTTTTCTCGCTGCAGGTAACGGTGCTGTCTCTGAGTCTCTGCCTCCTCCACTACTTTATCAACTGTGTTAGGCACTGGAGTTACAACAGACTCGGTCAAAGGTCCTGCTATTGGGTCTTTTGGGAGAGCCACTGGTTCTAAACTCTTCAAACTTTTCCCAGCCTTCCGCTTCTCCTTAATTCCCTTCCTCCGCTGTTCTGTGGCCTGGGAAATAGGCTGTGATACCTTAAATGCTTAGGAACGAGTTACCACACATGCCATCTGTTGGCGTTGACAACTCACTACCCACTCTTGTTCCTCCCTACTCACGTCGGCCGGCCTCTCGGCAACGACTAAGGGTGGAACTTCTAAAGTAGGCACCGCAAAGTCGTTGCCGAGAAGAAGGTCGACGCCCTCCACTGGCAATTTCTCAACGATCCCAACATCTAAGTCCTTAATCACACCATCAACTTCCAGCTCCACACGAACCAACGGGTATGACCTGGTCGCATTAATACCCTGAACAACAACCACCCGTGCCGCATTAATTGGTCGCCCCGTGAAATTCTTCAAAAGTGTCTGTGAAGCTCCAGAGTATCACGTAAAACTTCCACCTTATGCTGGCAACCCGCCCAACTTACCCTACCGGTCCCTCTATGGGCGCAAAAGACATCACGGACAGGGGACGAGCCTTCCTGAGTCTTATACATAGCCTGTGACCCTGCCGCTGGCAAACTAGCCTGGGTAAATCCAGACGACATTTCAGCCACACCTATGCTGCGCACCAAAGACACGGCTGCAGTTGGCGGCTTACTAGGACAAGATTTTGCATAATGCCCCTTCTTTCTACAATGAAAACATTCCACTTCCCCTATCGGTCTCTTCCGATAAGGGGCGGAGTTCTGACCCTTCTGTAATGGGACGGCTGTAGTCTTTGGTTCAGTCCTGGTATCTTGGCTTTTAAACTGAGGTTTATATCTATAGTGATTGTCCTGAGCTCGAGGGTTTGGAGTATCGCGCCCCATGGGAACTGCATCAACACGCTTTACAGATTCACATCCCCTGATTAGCGACAACCTGAGGTCAGCCATCTCAGCTGCCTCTTGAAGAGTTCTTGGGTTCTTTTCTTTAATATTTAAAGTCATTTCTGCACCAGTACACTTATAAAACTGCTCGAGCAGAAACAGCTCAGTCAACTGTTCTGCCGTCTCAGCTTTCTCAGAACGTGTCCAGTTTTTAAGTGCATCTTTTAAGTCCCGGGCATGTTCAAGAAAGGTCGCCTCCCTAGTCTTTGTAACACCCCGAAACTTCAATCGATATGTTTCCGGTTGCAACTCGTATGCCCGTAGGACAGCTCTCTTCAATTCTGGGTAGTCAATGCAAGACTCTAAAGGCAGTGCATCATAAGCCTTCAGACCCTTACCCGTAAGTCTTGAGGAGACTAGAGCTGCCCACTTCTCTTCAGGCCAATTATGCTCCCTACACTTCTCAAAACGATTAAAAAATTCTGTGACTTCAGTTTCACTAAATACCGGCACCAATTTGACTAAGTGGGCCAAGGACTGTTCTCTTACTTGGCCCTCACGGCCCATCCGAGTCCCTGTCGACTCTGCACGAGTCTTATCTAAATCTAATTTAGCACAATATTTCTCCGAGTCGTACCTAAGCTCAGCCTCATGCCTCCTGGTCTCATCCTCTTGCCTCCTAACCTCAATTTCATGCCTCCTAGTCTCATTCTCCTGCTTCCTAGCCTCAATCTCCTGCTTCCTAGCCTCAATCTTAGCAAGCTCAAGTCTAAATACCATATCTGGAGACAGGCAGGAAGAGGGAGCTGCCACTACTGAAGGAGGGGGGGCAAAAACTGGGGAACCACCACGTGCACCACCCGAGGGCACTCCAATCTGCCAATTCTCATCCCTCTGTGGGAGAGTGCTAACCTCCGGTAACTGAGTGGACGGCACTGTGGGAGTAGAGTGAGAGGGGATCTGGGGAGGAACCCCCCCAAATGCCCTCTCCTCCGAAACCCCATGTCGCCCTTGCAACACCCAGGAAATCAGCTCCCCCTTGGACATACCTGCTACATTGGAAATGCCCAAAACCTTGGCTATCAGGTGCAAGCCACAAACATCCACCCCAGTCAGCCTCTCCTCCGTCACGTGGTACCGCTTACTCACAAAAACTCTAGCATCGTCCTCACTGGTTACTAACGGCACACCTTCAAATGACATCTCTCGCTCATCGTCAGTGCTAATGCACGACACACTGAAGTCCACAAAAAAAATCTCGAGACAAAAGTGTTAAACTTCCTATGCAAGCACTAATTACTAAATTAACTGGAGTCTCTTAAATGCTTTACTAATTGCCATACAAAACAAATATTCTTCAATATGCACGCTAAAATACAAACAAACAAATGTTGTACAACTCTGCAAAAATTTATACTGTTCACAAAATCCTAAGCAAGGTCGCCATTTGTTACGACCTGGCACTCGGGTACACTCGGGTCTCAATCAGGACTTGAATACGGCTCGCTGCCACAACGGAAACACACGATCCCAACCCCTGAGTACTGCCAGCCGAACAAAAAACACCAATACCCTCCAGAGTTCAATCTGCTATAACGGGGTATACAAGAACTCGGTACTAGTGTTCAACAACAGACTAATAAAGAGACAGGAATTATTTAGTCTGGTCAACAATCAAACAATGAAGTAAGAAACAACAACACCAAAGAATAGTGTTGGCCGAAGCCGAAGTAATCCACCCTTGACTATGAACTTAAGAAGTCCACCACCTTCTACTTCGGATCGGCACTATTACGTTACGTTAATGAATAGTCCTTAAGCATCGAGCAAGGAATCTTCTGAAAAAAATTAGATGCTTCTCGGATGCTCGTAAGAAGTACGTATCGGATTTTGAACAGTAATTCAATAAGCAAAAACACTGGCAATTAAATACTATTAAAGGCTTAAATTGGCATAAGAATAATTAAAAGAATATGCAATAGTAAATGGCAAACATTAAAAGGAAGTACTCCGCAAATGCAACGACAATAGCCTACTCGGATTGTGCTCGTGGGCCACTAATCACTAAAGTAGCCAAGCTTGCAACACATGAAATCAATAGTGCATAAACAATATCATACATAAGGAAAGCTTCAATACTATTCTGTATCTACTAATCGAGTAAAGTCTAGCTGGGGTACTGTAGGCAAAAAGGTAGCAGTGACTGAGCAAAAACGGCTTGTAGCCTAGCGAAGTCCTCACGACTGTTTAAAGTATTACGTTAAAACTAACAAGTGCACTTTGAGAAATCCAGATCCCTTGTATCTGGTTTTCTCCCGGCTCCTTGACAAAGTAAAAACAAACTGTTAATAAAATACAGGGTGGTTAGGCTCTTGCCCTTCTCGCACTGTAAATTATAAACTCAACACAGTCAGCCGCGGAGACAACCTAGGCTTCACTGAACCGAAACGAGTATGCAGGTTTATCGCTTAACCACTGCATCAAACAACAACTCGTAACACAGAAAAGCCTTACCCCAGTCTAGCATTACCTAGACTAGCAGAAAACAGGAATAATAATAATAACACACAGGGAAATGCATATACAAGTGCAACAAACATAAATCAATCCTATTCTAAGTCAACCCTTCCAAAATAGGCTATCTAATAGGCAAGTATCTCGTGAGAACTCAAGCGATAATACGTTGGCTGACTAGCTCTGCACCAACGGGACCATGGAAGTTAAACAGGGCAGGGAAAAGAGGAGATAAGAATGTAAGGTAGTAGAGAAAGTTTCCATCAGTCAGAAGAATATATATAGTTAGCAAGGGAAATGAGAAGTCGCTCTGCCTAATGAGTTCTGATGAAAAAATGGCTAGACTTCCCTTTTATACCCGGCCCTCTAGTGAGCCCAACGTGAACTACTAAGGACCGCCCACTGACAACCATTACGTAATTTCTCTCTCTCCTCTGGGATACACAAAGGCTCCCCTAGCACTGAGGGAGGGAGGAATGCGAATGAGTTAGGCCTACCTCCTGCCTGGCGTACCCACTGACCCCTAACTGTGGCTGTTTCTCTTCCCATCATTACAAATAAGTTTTACACACACAATACTTATAACTAATGATATAAAATAGAACTCGTTGACTCAGATGAAAACAAAATACATATTCATAATACTTATAGTACAACGGCTCACAGGAACTAAGTTAGGAAACTCTACATAGACTACAGCCAAAGTTCCTGCCCTGACGATCCTAGCGAGAGTGGGGCATGACTAGGCGCTCTGTACAGCATGCTCACACGTGGACATGCGTCACAGGGCTCTCCTAACATAGGCGGAGATGGAGGATAGAAGATACGGCGGGGGCATTCACTATCGCCGTTGAGGCATTGTCCTGTGTTAGTTGGTTTAATGTAGACGGTGGTTTTGAACCCATGGTCGTTCAGAGCTACGAGGATGTCGAGGAAGGGGAGTGGTCCATTGTTAGATTTTTCAAAGGTGAAGTTAAGTCCGGAGGAGGTCATGAAGCGACGCTGGAGTCCCTGTAGTTTGTGGAGGTCCTTGATTTGCACGAAGATGTCATCCACGTATCTACAGTAGACGGCGGGTCGTTGGGCAGCTAGGAGCTCTTCCTCGATGGTACCCATAAAAAAGTTCGCAAAAAGAACTCCTAGGGTGCTGCCCATCGCCACACCGTCTATCTGCTTGTACATGTTGCCCCGGGGGCAAAGGAAGGGGGCCTCCTTGGTACATAGCTCCAGTAGTGTTTTCAGGGCCTTCTCCGGGATGTCCTGTGTTGGTGTATCAGGGCAATGGTAAATTCGACGTAGAATCATGTCAATGGTCCTATCCACTGGCACGTTGGTGAACAGGCTTTCTACGTCGAGAGAGGCGATTGTGTGGTTGTTGTTATGGGGGGGCGTCTCGTAAAATTTCCAAGAAATCGTGGGCTGAGTTAAGGTTGAATTGGCTGGGCACGTAGGGGGTAAGGAGGTTGTTCAGGGCCTTGGCGATCTGGTAGGTGGCAGTGGGGATCTGGGAGATGATGGGGCAGAGGGGGTTCCCAGGTTTGTGTGTTTTGATGGTTCCGTACACATAACCAGGGGTGTATTCTCCGACGAGTTTTTTAAGGTGGATCCCTCCATGTTTGGCGTTGATGGCGGTGATGGTGGTGTTGGCAGTACATTTGATTTCGTCGGTTGGGTTGCGGGTGATCTTTTTAGCAGACTTTTGCCCCCTGATTTTCGCCTCCTATGATCCTCCACCCTCTATATATACCCTTCCTGTTTACCTTTTATATCATTCTATCCTTACTTGATAATGCTGGTTGTCCAGTGAAACGCGTCGTATATCCTGTATCATCATGTACATTAATGTAACCCTGTACCACCATGAATTTTGCTCATCTCCTTCATCTACTTCCTGCCCCCCAGCGAAAACTCATCAGAGACCTGGAAACTTTGAATAATCAAATTTCCAACGCAGAAATTGCCATTTCTTTCAACCTCGTATGTATTAAAGAAAATTTATTACCTGGCTTTACTAACATATATATATATATATATATATATATATATATATATAAATATATATATATATCTATATATATACCGGTATATACTAATAAAAAAGATCAATCCTGAACTTAACGTTTCACACAATTCATAATGTTTTATTTGATATCATTCTCTGCAATTAGTGTCTGAAACTTGGGGATTGGTTGTATGAAAAGTTGTGTTTGGTTGAGTTGGGTTAGTTTAGTTGTCCCTTAGCTATCATGGGGTGTGGATCTCTTTCGATGTGCTTAGGTTTTTGAGGTACTGTACATGGGTGTTTTTTGTAATTTTGTGATTGTGTGCTTATCAATTATCAAAGAGTTTTAGCTTTTTTGTTTGATGTTCATTGTTTACAATATGGAGTTTGAGGCCAGTGGGTTATGATTAATGTTGTTTTGTATGTATTTGGGAGCTCACTAGGTATATTTCAGCTTATTAAGTGATAAAATGTATTACATTAGATCCATTTTCTTTCCAATAGTATAATATTAGTTTGTATATTTTTAGGATCAGTCTGTATAACCTGAAGATGGCACCATGTTGATGCCGAAAATTCGAGTAATAAACATGGCGTATGGCGCAGCTCTATCTCTATTCTTCCTCTTGTTATGGAAACTGCGGTGCCCTCGGCCCCCTACTGATGTCTTATATATATACTGCATATATATACATATATATATATTTTTTTATATACTGTATACTGTATATATATATATTTTTTTTTATATGTGAGTGAGGGAGACAAAAGGCATAACTGCCTGTATTGAGTGCCTCCCCCGGAGTTGAAAGAGTGACAGGACTAATATCAAGGGACTTTCGAGCCAAAATGCCTGGACACACAGAGTTTGAAGCAATTTAAGTCATAGGAGGAGGGAAAAACTTATTCTGGGAGAGAGTTCCAGAGCTAAGCAGTTGAATAGAAGAAAGACTGAGAATAATGTTACACTCTTGGGTTGGAGAGTTGCACAGAGTAGGGGTGGGATTATGTTGCAAGATGGATACTAAGTACCCTAGGTAGAGGAGGTGGTATACACTGGGAAAGCTCTGAGGAACATTGATTATTGTAGTAGCGATAGAATAGCGAGAGAGATGCAATATTGCGGCGAAGAGAGAGAGATTACAGAGAGTTGGTGAGTGGACGGGAGTTAATGATATGGAAGGCTTTCCTTTCTACTTTGTCTAGGAGTGCGGTGTGAGAGGATCCTCCCCACACATGTTAACAATACTCTATACAAGGACGCACTATGCCCCTGTACAGAGCAAGAAGCTGTGCAGGGGTAAGGAACCCCTTGAGGCAGTTGAGCACACTCAGCTTCTGGGAGGCTGCCTTAGCAAGACTGGTAATATGGTCCTTCCAAGTGAGAGCAGAAGAAAAAGAGGCACCGAGAATATTGAGAGAAGATGAAGGATTGATATTGTCCTCTGGGAGTTCTGGACGGGTTGTAAGATGAAGAAATTGGGTTTTGGAAGCATTAACCCGGGAGCTGCGGGGAGACTCTTAAGAGTTCCCCCGGCGGACTGCGGGAAGACTCTTAAGAGCAGAGCTTTTGAACGCGTACCAAAACCGCGCGTTTATAGCCAGGCGGCTGATTGGTGTGGGTATAGTACTACATGTCAACTCTCGACACCACCCCGCCAAACGCTCGCCCCGCACTCGTGCAAGCACCACCGCGCCAGTAACCACGCACTAGTCATGGAGCCCACACGTCCCTCACGCTCGCTCCCTGATGACACAACCAGCCCTCCTTCTGGTGGTGTTAGCTGCCGTGGAAGGCAGAGGGTGGCTGCTAAAGACCCTACCTACCAGTACGACACGCCCTACAGCTCAGAGGACGAAACACCTGCACCCAAAGCACAAAAAACACGTGCAAGCACGACAAAGGTACAGAGGTCATTGGTGTTTCGGGACACTGCCACCACGACCCAGGCCACTGCAACAACCACTACCACCACCACTGCCACTACTGCCACCCCTGCCACCGGTAGCAGCGACGCAGGAGGCCGCCCTAGGGCTGCAGAACCTGCGGGGGCAGGAAAAATTAAAGGCACGGGCGTAGGGAAGAGAACCCGTACGCCAGCCACAGTGCCCCTACCACCACCACCACCACCAGCCGCCCCTGGCCCGGCTGCCCCTGCCGCCCCTGCCGCCCCTGCTGCCCCTGCTGCCCCTGCCCCTGCCCAAGGAAAAGGGAGAGGGAAAGTGACTGCTGGCCCTGGTGTCCCTGCCGGCCCTGCTGCGCCTGCTGCCCCTGTTGCCCCTGTTGCCCCTGCTGCCCCTGCCGCCCCTGCAGAGAGAAGGGCGACAGGCACCACCATCATCTTGCCATCAAGGCCACGCTCCACTGCTGCCCCTGCCGCCGCCCCTGCCACCGCCTCTGCTGTCCCTGTCCATAAGACTCCCGCATGTGCAAAAGTGACCCGGAAAACTCTGACACCATCAAAGTATGCCGCCCTGCTGTTTGATGGTGATTCGCAGGACATTGGCAGCCCGGGTTTCGACGACGAAGCCCTAGCACGGGACCAAGGGTGGGGGGATTTGGGAGTGGACAGTGGGAGTGAGTCCGACGTCGGTGACGAGAATGAGGAAGGGCATCGTCTGTCAAGTGAAGAGGAGGGTGATGATGATGAAGTGCTGTATCGCGACCATGGAAGCGATATTTCAGACGATGAAGGCGATGCAGACGACATTCCGATCCCTGGGCTGCCTTCGTTCGAGTGGTCTGACGGGGTCAATTTTGTACCTGACGTGCCCCAGTTCAATCCTGGGACGTCAGGAACAACTGACGACTGGCCCTGTGACGATCAAGCGAACGAAAGCGACTTCTTCCGCGCTTTTTTCGATATGGAGGTAATGACGTACATCGTTGCCCAAACAAACGCCTACTACAGGTGGGTGTTTGGCAGATTGGACGTCCTTTCTCCAAAAGTGAGAATACGAGGCTGGGTGGATACGACTGTGGAAGAATTTATGACGTTCTTTGCCTTGTTGTTCCTCATGCCTCTGATCAAGAAGCATGTGTTGCAACACTATTGGAAGCACGACCCTCTCATCGCCACCCCAACTTTCAATAAGTTCATGACTCGTGACAGATTTTTGTTGCTGCTAAGATTTATGCACTTTGCAGACAACGAAAATCCTAACAGGATTGACAGGATATGGAAAGTTCGGGATGTGTTCACCATGTTGTTGGAGAGGTATAGGAAATACTTTTACCCCTTCCTCAATTTGGTGATTGATGAGTCGCTCGTGCTCTTCAAAGGACGTCTTGTTTTCAAGCAGTATATCCCCTTAAAAAGGCATAGGTTCGGAATCAAGCTCTTCGTTTTGTGTGACTGCGAAACTGGAATAGTGCTTGACATGATCGTGTACACAGGCACTGACATTGACATACCGAAAGCCGCTGCCAATGACCCCATGGGCATGTCAGGTGCCATCGTCAGGAAAATGTTGGCACCTTACCTGGGCAAAGGCCACATCATCTACACTGACAACTGGTATACTTCTGCTCTCTGCCAGTTTCTTCATGACAACCAAACGGGGTCATGTGGGACTGTCAGAAAGACAAGAAAGTTTATGCCAAAGTTCACAGGTAATGTCATTCCTCTCACAGATGCCTCCTCCAGTGACACACCTTCAGAAGACGACCTGGCCAGGAACACCGCGAGAGGCATGTGCGAAGAAGGCGACGAAAGGGGCAGAAATTCAAGCAGCTCGAGAAGTGTGGGAAACTGATAGCCCTGAAGTGGAAGGATAAGCGAGACGTCCACCTGCTTTCCACCGTCCACACAGGTGCCCAGGTGGATTCTGGCAAAATCCACTACCGAACCAGGAAGACCATCTACAAGCCCGACATGGTAGTGGACTATACCAAGAACATGCGCCTGGTGGACAAGTCTGACTGTCAGCTGTCAGGCGTTGAGTGTCTGAGGAAGACTGTGAAGTGGTATCACAAGCTCTTCCTCCACCTAGTTGATATCACGATGCTGAACGCCTACAACTTGTGGTTGGTGAAAAAGGATATGGCCCCAAACCAGAAGCTGAAATTCCGGGAGTTCGTCTACAACGTCTCATACCAACTCCTGGAGAAGTATGGCACCACCACTCACAGACGTACGGCATGGTGTGGGGATCACATTCCTGACCGCATCCAGCTGGGTGTCGAAAGACACTACCCAATCAACACTGAGATGCTTGGCACTCGTCGCAGGCAGGCGCAGTGCACCGTCTGCAGCACCAGTGTCAGGAAACCCCATGTCATCAAAAGAGTCACCTCAATGTGTGCCGAGTGCAAAGTTCCACTCTGCCTGGGTGACTGCTTCAGGGACTACCACACCTTCAAGAATTATTGAGTGTCGCTCTGCCCTGCCCTGCCCTGCCCTGGACTCGCCCCGTGCCCTGCCCTGGACTCGCCCCCTGCCCCGCCCTGTCCTGGACTCGCGCCCTACCTTACCTGACCTGACCTAATTGATCACGCTACCTCATAATGTAACATATATATTATATAATGTATAAGTTCCAAAGATGTCCCTGTGATATAGCTTTTACATTATATAATTGTATGTTTCATTATTTAGTTTATAAGCTTCAAAGATTTACATGTAATATGCCTTATTTTTTTAGTATATCAATATATATGTTTGTTATTAGCCAAAGTAATGTGTATATAATTATTTTCTTACCTCAAATGAATTGTACAAAAATAAATATGTTTCAATAAATCCTGTCAAACCTACTAAGATAATAACAAAAACAATAAAAAAAAAACAAGGTCATGTCATTGTATTCTTACAATGATATATTCTATGAATATTTCATATTGTTTGAATACAATGGCATGATCTTGTAAACAAATTTTTTTATCAAAAATGTTCTAGACAATATAAAACCTTCCCCATAACCCCCTCCTGGATTCGATCCCACTACCCTACCACACTTTGAGTTTTCCAGTCCGCAACCTTACCAACCATGCCACAGGAGCTCATACCAAATATCACTCAAAACTTCGTGTCTACAATCGAAATGACAATATAAAAAAAAAAATGAATTATCCCACCAATTTACGTTTGTAAATTGATGGGATTATCAATTATATCATGCCAAGGTTTATAAAAGTTTGTCTCTGTCAAGAATTAGTAATTATATAACTTTATTCTGTCAAAAATTGCCCAAACACTCAGCAAAATTGGCCCTCTCAGTGTGACTCCACTCATTTTCACACGCTCCTTGATGCTCCAGCTACACCAGCTACAGCAGCTCTGTCTGGGAACAAAATTTGTATAAATACAATAATGGATAAAATACTCTTCACAAATACATTTGTATTGTATAATATTGTAAATAAAAATTAATAATAACTGTGTGGGTGTCGAAAATTGCTCAACCAGCTTTCTTATGTCTCGCCTACGCACGTATATTGGATTATACATAGTCATGACTGTCATACAAATAATTGCAGTAGGTCTCGAATATACATTTATATTGCATATTACTTGGAAATAAATAAGTATAAGTTTCTCTGGTGGCAATCTACCCTTTCGCAAGTGTAAGGAGACACCAGTCTATATTTAGCCCTCTATCACAAAAGGCAATCTGCCTGTGTTTACTGACCACCGTCGCTGGTGGTCTATAATATAGTACTTTATTTACAGTCAATGGCCTACATGTTTCTGTGGTACTTCACATGTGTCTAAAATGCAATGTCTGCTTGCATAAAAATGCAATTCTGAAGTCCATTTATACGTACGACATACGCATGTCTCAGTTTCTCTCTCTCTCTCTCTCTCTCTCTCTCCATTCCTGACTCATGTTATTGTAGAACTCTTGATGGCAACAAACACCAGACACCTGGTAGACATAAGGTTCAAAATCCCAAGACATCAATACGCCTCGGGCGCCTCCACAATTGTCACACAGCTGGCTATCTATCTAGAGATCTGCCTGCCTTCCTTCTCTCCACGACTCACTCACTCACTCACTCACTCACTCCCTCCCTGCTAGCCTCCCTCCTATCCAGCCACCCCCACCCACCCTTTCAGGCTTCCGTCTACTAGAAACACATTCACAATTTGCGTAAATATCGCATCATTTGGGCTATATGCGGTATATTCCTTGTTATATGGGACGCCTACATACGTACACGTCTTTATTATAGCATGACAGTGCTCTAAATACAAGATTTATGTGATATTTATGGCGTAACACACCCTCTCCCCCTTTCATTCCCAGCACAACTCACTCACACCTTGGTTCACGCATAGAAACTCATTGATAATGTGCGCAAATATCGCATGAATTGGTCTATATGCGGTATATATTTTGATATATGGCACGTATACATACGTACAAGTCTGTATTATAGCATGACAGTGCTCTACGTACAAGATATAAGTGATATGTATGGCGTAAACGACACTCTCAGCTCATAAATTGCCGCCAAACCTCCAACACATCTTCATTCCCGCCTAAAAATTATCTTATAATTCCCTTATATATTGCAATTTTTGGTCACTATGAGGCATATTCATTGTTATATGGGTGGCCTACACACGTATACATACTCTACATAGCCTAAAAGAGCTCAAAAAAGGAGATATACGTGATAATACACGTTAACCCACCCCCTCCTCGCTCTCCTTCTATCCCCTGGGCGCGTGAAAATTCGGCAGGGAAATCTCGGCGCTCGATGACAATCTAGCCGCGCGGTGCCATTCGCTCCACATTTTTCAACTACGGACCGTTCCCCCCCCCCCAGACATTTTTTGGGGGGTCAAATATATATGGGCCGATGCACGCAAACATTCCCTACACGATGATGTACTTTTTATCGAAATTGGCAATGGGTCCCAAAATCATCATAGGTGCGCACAGTCTTACCCTGTAGAAAACCCCCTGTGCGCCGCGGAGAGGTTAAAGGCAACAACGATTTTTCTGCCCCAATTGGAAATAGTAGTTAGATCAGAAGATAAGTGTTGCATAGCTGCATTACGTTTGTTTTTGAGGGATTACTGGCTGGGGCGTTCAGGAAAACTAATTGAGTAGTGCAAGGTTGAGTCCTCTGCATATTGTTATGTAATGCAAAATTATATAATTGATTATGTGAGCTGGAGGGATGCGTATGTTTTTGTTTCCCACGTGATCGCTTCCTGTACAGAGGCGGCGAGGCCCTGTCTAGCAGAGTCTCGAGGTTTGGCAAACTTTCTTTTTTTCTATGCGACTAAATAAACGCGACGCACCCTGTTACTAGGACTCCAGATTCAACTTGACCAGCTGTTAGCAATTTCACGTCTCTGCCTCTCACCTGCCTGTACATGGTTACTTTATACCTAGTGTAGTGAACAATTATCATCTCTCCTGGCTACCATCAAAAGATAAAGCAGTCTGCATCATTTACCTGTGATCGAGGAGTTGAGTACATAAGTGACACATATTGTAGCCTACTTATTATTCTGTGATATTTTGTGTACTTGTTATAAGTTA
The DNA here is from genome assembly GCA_032716605.1 of Paralithodes platypus. Classification (NCBI taxonomy): domain Eukaryota; kingdom Metazoa; phylum Arthropoda; class Malacostraca; order Decapoda; family Lithodidae; genus Paralithodes; species Paralithodes platypus. The sequence continues at coordinate 16,448,216 of CM064538.1, read as the reverse complement.
ATAGCTAATTATCATTGAGTCTCTGCAAATTAATATTATTTCTTTATTTCCTTTTGATTGCTTTAATTATTATTGGAAAGCATTGAATTAATTTAAGATTAGTTTCCAAGATTGTGAATTTGAACAGTTTAATTTAGTTACACCTTAGGCCTATTATTGTATTTTCAGAAGGAATATTTTCTCAAGTGATATTTGTATAGCTTATTTCTCATTTAAATAAATGTATTAATCACTTGTATTGTTTTTATTAACGTGGTGTGCATTTCCCTTAGTTATCAAACATATATTAACCATTTCCAGTGATCTTGAGAAAATGTTAATTTGTGTGTAATTTAACTTTTAAAACATTGCAGTGATTCAGTAAAGGCATATACTTAATTAGTTTTCACTTGTATATTTTTGATAAATTATTCGTTTTATTGGTAAGCCAAATCTTAGTGTATTTGATATTCTTAATCTCGTCCTGAAGAACTTCTAATTTTATTATACATAATTATTTATTTAATTAAACTAATAATTTATATTCTAGTTTCCTTGAACCTGGATATTTCTTTAGAGTGTTCTGACATTTGTCTTGAATATAAATTTAGCCTATTGTTTGTGTCATTTCACCTCGTCCACAACCTAACAGTGTGAATGGATGGGACTGGAGGTACAGTTGAGAAGATCAATTATAAAAAATAAAAAAGACAATGGGAGATAGGACAGAGCCCTGAGGAACACCAGAGTTGATAGGGTGAGGAAGTGAGCGATGACCATCCACAACCGCAGCTATGGAACGGTCGGAAAGGAAATTAGAGACAAAGGTACAGATGGAGGGATAGAAATCGAAGGAAAGTAGCTTAGAAATTAGGAATTTGTGCCAGACTCTATCGAAGGCCTTCGATATGTCTAGTGCAATAGAAAAGGTCTCACCAAAGTCCTGAAAGGAGGATGACCAAGAGTTAGTAAGATATGAAAGAAGATCACCAGTAGAGCGACCCTTAAGGAAGCCATACTGGCGATCTGAGAGTAGATTATGAGAAGAGATAGTTGGAGGGCTGAAAGCGGTCACCCTTCTTTGGGACAGGTTGAATGAGAACAAACTATATATATATATATCGTTGTCAATCTTAAGACCTTTCGTGCCATTTAGGTGTCGATTTTGTCCTGGCAAGCGATAGCGAGCCTGTAATTCTAACAACCCCCTCCCGCCACCCTCTCTCACCACCACCACCACTCACAAACATCTGGCCGTTGTTGATTGTCTGTCTCTCGTCATATTTTATTTATCTCTGCTTCGTCTTCTATATTTGGGAAAGGTACGAGATTAATGTTTGTTATGTAAAATACTAAATTACTGTTACACTACAAACATAACTTCAGGCATAATATCGCCTCGACGGTATTTCGATAAATATTGGACCAAAGAACATTTCTAAAAAATGCATCTATTAGGTAGCCAACACCAACCATAAATAATATACCCACAAAGCGAGAGAGACAGATAGAGATAGATTACATCATCAACTTAACGTTAATGGGTTGTTAATTCACTCATTCACTGTCAACCACATAACAGATGAGAGTAATCAGTGAGCACAATTATTAAAGCAATTATCTAATGGCGGCGGCAAGGGGTAATCAAAAGAAGATTTACGATAATTAAGTTCCGGCCTGGGAGCTCTAATTGGTCCTCTAGCTCAATAAATATAATTACTTATTTCTTGTGGTTGTAGTAATTCCTGGATTTTATCTAAATTACTAAAACTTAATGTGGGTTGCACAATGAGCATGTTTATTATTCATTTCCTTCTACAGAAAACCATGTCCAGTTATATTTTATACTTCTTTTTACTCTTGATAGAACGTATAGGAATTCCCATCTCACCCCCAAGAAAAAAAAAAATAATAATAATAGAATTAAATAGAAAATACAAATAAAACCAGGAAAAGCGGGGATTGGGCCTAAGCACATAGATAGATAGATTATTTAAATTATGGAAGCTTATTAATGTTTGCAAAGGACTACAATGAAAAACAAACAATAACACGACATAACTGGTTAAGAAAAAGCTGCTGCAGAGGTCATGGGTGAAGTTTAGAGTCTATTACTGTGGCGGGAAGTGGGGAGCATTAAGATGAGGGGTTTACTTTGTGCCATAGACTTTCATCAAGCTTAAAATTACACCACCTTGAGCCCCTTTCGAGATAAATGTGTACAATTTTCGGTAGAAAGATTTCCCTCCTCTTAAATTACAGGCTCGCTGTCGCTCGCCAGAAAAAAAATTGGCACTTGAATGGCACGAAAAGTCTTAAAATTGACAGACATAGGGTGCAAGTTCTTAAAATCGCCAAACGAATGGGGCGAACGTCTTAAGATCTCAAAAGCACTGGGGCTAAACATGAGGGAGAAAGGGGTCAAGACAAAAATCCCTCAAGTGGAAATCTCCCATTAACATAGTTTACTGGTCAATTTCATATTTATCTTGTGATACTTGTGAAGGAAAATATCTGCATTACTCGGAAGCAAGCACATCCAGTCAAGTTATTTGATTATGTTGCCTTGAAGGTCCGTGACATTATCTGACAGTGAGGAGGGTGCCTGCTTTACAGGAGGATGGGCCGGTTTTCTGGCTCCCCTTTTCTCCCATGTTTAGCCCCATTAGTTTTGAAATGTTAAGACGTTTGCCCCATATTGTTGCCAATTTTAAGACCTTTCGTCCCATTTAGGTGTCATTTTTTTCCTGGCGAGCGATAGCGGCCCGGCCCTTGGTCGGGACATTTTTTCTACCAAAAAATTTACACATTTTATTTGAAGGGGTGTCTAGGGTTTTTTTTTTAAGCTTGATGGAAGTCTAGCGAGGATACTAAAAAATACCGGTATATGAATAACTGAATAAATAGACCACAAAAAAACAGCAAATATTCCCCCCCCCCCCCTCCCCCTCCCTTAAATGAGATGGGGTTGCTTGTTGTAAACGAGGTATACAGATCGCCAATTGTAAGCGGAGAGAGGGGGGTGTTTTTTGTAAACAAAACAGGTTTACAAAGGAAGGGATACAAACAACAATATACATAATGATCCATACTAGGCTACTTGTAAAAAGAAAGACATTATTGTGTTACGAACTGGCACTCGGGTACACAAGGGCTCTCAATCAGGACTCGAATACGGCTCGCTGCCACAACGGAAACACACGATCCCAACCCCTGAGTACTGCCAGCCGAACAAAAAACGCCAATACCCTCCAGAGTTCAATCTGCTATAACGGGGTATACAAGAACTCGGTACTAGTGTTCAACAACAGACTAATAAAGAGACAGGAATTATCTAGTCTGGTCAACAATCAAACAATGAAGTAAGAAACAACAACACCAAAGAATAGTGTTGGCCGAAGCCGAAGTAATCCACCCTTGACTAAGAACTTAAGAAGTCCTCCACCCTCTACTTCGATTCGGCACTATTACGTTACGTTAATTAATAGTCCTTAAGCATCGAACTTGCTCAACCCTGAGCTAAAATCTGACAAACACAGAACCCCATCAAGCCCCTCACACCCAGCGACCGCATGGCACTAAAACAAAGCTGAGTTTATCACCAAAACACATCTTATTATTAAAAAAAAAATCACATTTTATAACTCCTCCCAACAATAGCAAAAAGACACAATATCATGCTCCCAGAGCGAGCTTACAGCAGCTCAGCCGTTTGATAGTTCGTGGACTACTCAAACTCTATAGGCTATGACAAACTTATACGATTACCTATATCAAAAGAAAGAGTTTTTATATGATTTTTATATTTTAATATGTTTTTCCCGGCTGCACTATAAGGGCAGCCTATTTTCCTCCACTCAAACCCACACACCTGTGATAGCCTACGACTGATCATCCACCCTTGATAAACAATCCGCGATCACATTGTCACATCCAGCAATATGACATATGTCCAGGTTATACTCCAGCAACATCAAAGACCACCTGGTCAGTCTCATATTGCGATTGTGAAATTGATTCAGGAATCTCAAAGGGTGATGATCAGTGTAGATAACCACGACTGGGCCATAGGCTGGAACATACACCTCGAAGTGCCTGAGCGACAGCACAATCGCCAGTAATTCCTTTTCTATTGTAGAATAGTTCTTTTGTGCAGCATTGAACTTCTTAGAAAAGAAACTTACTGGGTGTTCCACACCTTCATTGTCTGTCTGTAGCAAGATGGCACCAGCCCCTACACCACTAGCATCTGTTGCCAGCTGAAAAGGCCTGTTAAAGTCTGGGGCCCTGAGTATCGGGTGAGTACATAGCAAATGTTTCACCAAAGTGAAAGCCTTTTCACACTCAGGTGCCCACAAAAACTTTTTGTCTTTAGATAACAAATCTGTGAGAGGTGCCAACACCGTTGAGTAACCTTTTATGAAGCGTCTGTAGTAGCCTATCATACCCAAGCATCTCATAATCTGCTTCTTGGTTGTTGGGTGCGGAAATTTATTGATAGCCTGTACCTTGTTCTGAGGAGGGCACACCTGTCCCCTTCCCACTACAAACCCAAGGTACTGCACAGTGGCTTTTACGAAGTCACACTTTGCCAAATTTACTACCAGACCTGCTTCACTAAGTTTCCGGAACAAGGTCTCAAGGTGCTCACAATGGCTCTCAAAGTCGTCATCATAAATGATTACATCATCCAAATATACGGTGCAATTTGGAATGTCCTTTACAATTTCATTCATCAGGTTCTGAAACGTTGCTGGTGCATTCTTAAGTCCGTAAGGCATAACATTGCACTGGTAGGTACTCCCGTCCACAACAAAACCACATACCTCTTTAGCACGCTCGGACAAAGGTACTTGCCAGTAACCTTTTACTAAATCTACTTTAGACAAAAAACGAGCATTACCAATTTTGTCAACACTATCATCAACCCGAGGAAGAGGATATGGGTTAGTTGGAGTCAAACCGTTTAACCTACGGAAATCAATACAAAAGCGTACCTTGCCATCTGGCTTAGGCTGCAGTGTTACGGGGGAAGTCCACTTAACTGTGCCTTTCTCTATCAACCCTCTACCGAGCATATACTCCAACTCATCCCTCAGAGCTGGTAGTTTTATGGGGGGCACACGGTATGGGATTGACTTAAAGGGTAGATGGTCCCCCACGTCAACATCATGCATAGCCTGAGTAGTGAGGCCTGGGTGTTCAGCAAATACAGTGGGGTATGAACCGAACAACTGACGGATAGCATCAAACTGCGGCTCAGGCAAATGAGCTATAGCCTCGTCAGCCCTAAGGCTCGAGTTCCCCGCCCACTGATCCGCTGAAACATGTTGATCCCAGCTATCCTCCTCTGAAGCTTGACTGTTCCCCTCTCCTTCTCCACCACAGCCGCAATAAGCCAACACAGGGACAGTGAGAGGCTCAGAGGGGCGCCTCACATACTCTTTAATAAGGTTCACGTGACATAACTGGTTCTTTTTCCTCCTGTCTGGAGTGGCAACAAGGTAATCTAAGTCTGAAATTTGTTCTACAATTTTATAAGGTCCAGTGTACTTCGCAGAGAGGGGGTTACCAACCAAAGGCAACAAAATTAATACCTCTTGTCCTACAGTGAACTTCCGGAGCCTCACTTTGCGATCATACCTGTCCTTCATCAAAGCTTGTGATTCTGTCAAATTTCTACCTGCCATCTCCAGACTCTTAAGCATGCGCTCACGGCTTTCAAACACATACTTTAATAATGGACAAGGCTGCACAGTCCCCTCCCAAATTTCTTTCAGCATGTTAAGGGGGCCCCTGACACGGTGTCCAAAAATCAGCTCGTTTGGACTAAATCCCAGGCTCTCACCAGGTACCTCCCGAGCAGCAAACAGCACATAAGGCAATCCAGGATCCCAATCCATACCGTTGTCAGCACAATAACACCTGAGCATGCTTTTAAGTGTAGCATGCCACCGCTCAAGCACCCCTTGATGTCCTGCCAGTGGTATGTCATGCGCCAACCTCAGTAGGATATCCCTGCACTCCCGTGGCACCACCAACTGGTCCACTACTCCGGACCCCTTTTGCCAACTACGTTTAGGGTCTTGAAAACGCCTATAGAGGATGCCTTCTAAATAAAAAAAATCTCCTGGCTGTGCATCGCCGTCCTCGTCGAGCTCTACCGCTCCATTAGCACACGTTTGGAGCTCAGGGTCCTCTAGTTGCAACCGACGTATATCTGAGGGTGCCAAGCGATCTAACTGCTCCCGGAGCAATGCATGACCTTCCCCGATACTGGGCTGCTCCCTCTGTCTCTCTCGATGTACATAACGTTGCTGTCGTGGAGACTCGTCATGCCCAGCCTCGTCACTCTCGATGACAGGCCCAGGGGCTACTCCAGAATTAAGTAATGGTGCTAATACTGAATCACCCAGGAGAGCCGCCGAGTCAAAACTCTTAAAACCAACTCCAGCTTTAGCCTCCTCCTGTTGATCGTTCCTCCGCTGGTCTGAAGACGGAGGACTAGGCTGTGACACTTTAGCTGCCCGAGCTCGGGTGACAACACACGCCATGGGTTATGTCTGGCACCGCTCGACCCACTCTTGCTCTTCCCTACTCACGTCGGCCGGCCTCTCGGCAACGACTAAGGGTAGAACCTCAGAAGCGGGCATTGCAAAGTCGTTGCCGAGAAGAAGGTCGACGCCCTCCACTGGCAGTTTCTCCACAATCCCGACATCCAATTCACGTGCCACACCATCCACCTCCAACTCCAACCGCACCAGCGGGTATGACTGAGTTGCATTAATACCCTGCACCACTACCACCCGAGCCGCGTTTATAGGGTAGCCAGTCAAGTTTTTCATCAGAGTCTGGGAAGCACCTGTATCACGCAAGACCTCTACTCCATGCTTGCGCCCCGCCCACATCACGCAACCCCGCCCTCTATGGTCGCAAAAAACATCCTGAGCAGGGTTCGAGCCTCCCAGGTGCTTCTGCATTGGCTGTGCCTCAGCCTCTGACGAACTGCCCCGGGCAAACTCAGATGACTTCGGAGACACACCAATGTTGCAGGCCAAAGACACAGCTGCTGTAGGTGGTTTGCTAGGACAGACTCTTGCAAAGTGCCCCTTTTTATGACAATGATAACACTCCAACTCCCCTTTGGGCTTCCCTTGGTACTGGGAAGGGCCCGGCCCCTTCTTAAATGGGACGGTGCTAGTCTTGTGGTCAGTCTTGGTATCATGGCTCTTGTACTTGTTTGCATAAGGTATATCACTAACTCGGGGGGGTGGGGCATCACGCCCCTTGTTACCTGCCTCACTACGCTGGGCAAACCCGCACCCACGAATTAGTGATAGCCGGAGGTCAGCCATCTCAGCTGCCTCCTGTAGAGTTTTGGGGTTCTTTTCTTTAATAGTTAAAGTCATTTCTGCACCAGTACACTTATAAAACTGCTCGAGCATAAACAGCTCAGTCAACTGTTCTGCCGTCTCAGCTTTCTCAGAATGTGTCCAGTTTTTAAGTGCATCTTTTAAGTCCCGGGCATGTTCAAGAAAGGTCGCCTCCCTAGTCTTTGTAACACCCCGAAACTTCAATCGATATGTTTCCGGTTGCAACTCGTATGCCCGTAGGACAGCTCTCTTCAATTCTGGGAAGTCAATGCAAGACTCTAAAGGCAGTGCATCATAAGCCTTCAGACCCTTACCCGTAAGTCTTGAGGAGACTAGAGCTGCCCACTTCTCTTCAGGCCAATTATGCTCCCTACACTTCTTCTCAAAACGATTACAAAATTCTGTGACTTCAGTTTCACTAAATACCGGCACCAATTTGACTAATTGGGCCAAGGACTGTTCTCTTACTTGGCCCTCACGGCCCATCCGAGTCCCTGTCGACTCTGCACGAGTCTTATCTAAATCTAATTTAGCACAATATTTCTCTGAGTCGTACCTAAGCTCAGCCTCATGCCTCCTGGTCTCATCCTCTTTCCTCCTAACCTCAATCTCATGCCTCCTAGTCTCATTCTCCTGCTTCCTAGCCTCAATCTCCTGCTTCCTAGCCTCAATCTTAGCAAGCTCAAGTCTAAATACCATATCTGGAGACATGCAGGAAGAGGGAGCTGCCACTACTGAAGGAGGGGGGGCAAAAACTGGGGAACCACCATGTGCACCACCCGAGGGCACTCCAATCTGCCAATTCTCATCCCTCTGTGGGAGAGTGCTAACCTCCGGTAACTGAGTGGACGGCACTGTGGGAGTCGAGTGAGAGGGGATCTGGGGAGGAACCCCCCCAAACGCCCTCTCCTCCGAAACCCCATGTCGCCCACGCAACACCCAGGAAATCAGCTCCCCCTTGGACATCCCTACTACATTGGAAATGCCCAAAACCTTGGCTATCAGGTGCAAGCCACAAACATCCACCCCAGTCAGCCTCTCCTCCGTCACGTGGTACCGCTTACTCACAAAAACTCTAGCATCCTCCTCACTGGTTACTAACGGCACACCTTCAAATGACATCTCTCGCTCATCGTCAATGCTAATGCACGACATACTGAAGTCCACAAAAAAATTCTCGAGACAAAAGTGTTAAACTTCCTATGCAAGCACTAATTACTAAATTAACTGGAGTCTCTTAAATGCTTTACTAATTGCCATACAAAAAAATATTCTTCAATATGCACGCTAAAATACAAACAAACAAATGTTGTACAACTCTGCAAAAATTTATACTGTTCACAAAATCCTAAGCAAGGTCGCCATTTGTTACGAACTGGCACTCGGGTACACAAGGGCTCTCAATCAGGACTCGAATACGGCTCGCTGCCACAACGGAAACACACGATCCCAACCCCTGAGTACTGCCAGCCGAACAAAAAACACCAATACCCTCCAGAGTTCAATCTGCTATAACAGGGTATACAAGAACTCAGTACTAGTGTTCAACAACAGACTAATAAAGAGACAGGAATTATCTAGTCTGGTCAACAATCAAACAAAGAAGTAAGAAACAACAACACCAAAGAATAGTGTTGGCCGAAGCCGAAGTAATCCACCCTTGACTAAGAACTTAAGAAGTCCTCCACCCTCTACTTCGGATCGGCACTATTACGTTACGTTAATTAATAGTCCTTAAGCATCGAGCAAGGAATCTTCTGAAAAAAGTTAGATGCTTCTCGGATGCTCGTAAGAAGTACGTATCGGATTTTGAACAGTAATTCAATAAGCAAAAACACTGGCAATTAAATACTATTAAAGGTTTAAATTGGCATAAGAATAATTAAAAAGAATATGCAATAGTAAATGGCAAACATTAAAAAGAAGTACTCCGCAAATGTAACAGCAATAGCCTACTCGGATTGTGCTCGTGGGCCACTAATCACTAAAGTAGCCAAGCTTGCAACACATGAAATCAATAGTGCATAAACAATATCATACATAAGGAAAGCTTTCAATACTATTCTGTATCTACTAATCGAGTAAAGTCTAGCTGGGGTACTGTGGACAAAAGGTAGCAGTGACTGAGCAAAAACGGCTCGTAGCCTAGCGAAGTCCTCACAACTGTTTAAAGTATTACGTTAAAACTAACAAGTGCACTTTTGAGAAATCCAGATCCCTTGTATCTGGTTTTCTCCCGGCTCCTTGACAAATTAAAAACAAACTGTGGTTAGGCTCTTGCCCTCACGCACTGTAAATTATTAACTCAACACAGTCATCCGCGAAGACAACCTAGGCTTCACTGAACCGAAACGAGTATGCAGGTTTATCGCTTAACCACTGCATCAAACAACAACTCGTAACACAGAAAAGCCTTACCCCAGTCTAGCATTACCTAGACTAGCAGAAAACAGGAATAATAATAATAACACACAGGGAAATGCATATACAAGTGCAACAAACATAAATCAATCCTATTCTAAGTTAACCCTTCCAAAATAGGCTATCTAATAGGCATGTATCTCGTGAGAACTCCAGCGATAATACGTTGGCTGACTAGCTCTGCACCAACGGGACCATGGAAGTTAAACAGGCAGGGAAAAGAGGAGATAAGAGAAAATAAGGTAGTAGAGAAAGTTCACATCAGTCAGAAGAATATATATAGTTAGCAAGGGAAATGAAAAGTCGCTCTGCCTAATGAGTTCTGATGAAAAAATGGCTAGACTTCCCTTTTTATACCCGGCCCTCTAGTGAGCCCAACGTGAACTACTAAGGACCGCCCACTGACAACCATTACGTAATTTCTCTCTCTCCTCTGGGATAGACAAAGGCTCCCCTAGCACTGAGGGGGGGGGGGGGGGGGGGGGAGTGCTAGTGAGTTAGGCCCACCTCCCGCCTGGCGCACCCACTGACCCCCAACTGTGGCTGTTTCTCTAACCCATCATTACAAATAAGTTTTACACACAATACTTATAACTAATGATATAAAATAGAACTCGTTGACTCAGATGAAAACAAAATACATATTCATAATACTTATAGTACAACGGCTCACATGAACTAAGTTAGGAAACTCTACATAGACTACAGCCAAAGTTCCTGCCCTGACGATCCTAGCGAGAGTGGGGCATGACTAGGCGTTCTGTACAGCATGCTCACACTGGACATGCGTCACAATTGCAACAACCAATAACTGGAGGGTCTCATCTCCAGAATATCTGTTAATAAGCTATAATAATAATTATAATAATAATAATAATAATAGTTCTTAAAGCTAGCGCATGCTAAGCCTGCTAAGGATAGCCCAATAAGGCCGATTAGGCGTATTTCCATTGAGGTCCTGTACTACTACCCCATCCCCTTGCTCATGAGGGACAGTAACGACTCAGTGCTTGTGAAAAACCATTATTGCGCCGAGCGTGGGCGCGATCCTGGGTCTTCTGGGTGGTAGTCCAAGATGCTAGTTAGGATTAAGTTAGTCGATGAGATAGTTAGGAAGGCAAACATTACAGCTGAATTGTAATTCCCTATTGTAAGTCGTCAAAAGGGAATTTCAATTCAGCTGTAATGTTTGCCTTCCTAACTATCTAATCAACTAACTTAATCTAACAGTAAGTCTTAGATTATATATTCTTCTTCATTTTTTAACCCATAATGTACAATGGCATATTTGATAAAAAGTACCCTCCAGTAAAGCGACTAGACAACACCTTATCGTCATAAGAGTTGGTGGGTGACTTACTCAAGTGGCCTGGAGCAGCTGAGAGAGAGCATTGTGACGCTCCTGCATAGTAGCCACGTGCGGGCATGCGCGAGGGTCGGCTGCCCAGCCGTTTAGAAACCGGCTGGTGGCAGCCGGCCGGCCGGCTTTTCCTTAGTATATATCCTACGACAATGTAACTAATGTCTGGGATATTCTTATGTTGTTTCACAGCTTGAAGCTGCCCTTATTCTTAACCAACGCATCTTAGTATATTGTATTCTCGATAGTTGATTGTTTCATTATTATATATAAGATGTAAGTCTAGTGAGAGTGGGAGGAGACGAGCGGGAGAGAGAGACCGGCTGGGGGACGTTGCTTCGCGCGGGCGCGGAGAGACTAGCTTGGGACGAGCCTGATTGTTGCCAATTGATCGCAACGTTAGGCTTAGTTTCGACTCACGCAAGGGGTAGAGGATTTTGACCCGGCAACGGTGTTGAGTGTTGCCAAGCATGGGATGTATTTCGCATGCCTAGGGTGGGGTTCAGACAGATTCAAGAGTCAGAGCTCACCTCACTGTCGTACCCTTTGGACCCCCTTGATATCTATCCCTCTCAACCCCACTTAGAAACTTTCTCTCTTACTTTGTATACCTTCTTTCCACTACTTCACCAATCTATTTAATTATCACATCCCCTTGATAGACCTTATATCTATTATTGTATTAACGACGAGCTCTTAGATAATTAGATAGGATTTTGGGCCTTATGCAGAGATATAATTGTTAATGAGACCTAGGAAGCTTTTTTGTTGTCTCATATTTGGTGGTTTCATGCTTGCTAGTGTGTTCTTGTGGCAGGTGAGCAGGGGCTAGACCGGAGGGGAGGTTTTTTGCGATCCTTTAAGTGAAGTCTGCTGGTGTGAGTCCTGTGGACCTGCACGACTTTACTAGGATACCCGTGGGAGTCTGGGGGCATTTTCTTGTCTGTGTGCCTGTGTGTCTAGTGTTGTGTTGTGTGATGGCCCTTGCCTAGTCCACTCAGCACTGCACTAGCACGTCTTGCTTTTGTTTTAGGGTCGCCAGGAGAGAGTCAGATACTTGGGATCTGAGTCTCTCAAGAGAGCACCCTTTCAATTAGAGTAATTTGGCGCACAGACTTGGGAACGTCCCTAGGCTAGAGCAGGTGGCTCAGCCCGGGTATCCGAAGCCTATATCCTTCCGGCTAGACCTCTGTCACCTGGCAGATTAACAGCTAGGGGTTTATTATTTCTGTATGCTTGTTATTGTGCCACAGTTTACCGTTTTTGTGAGCATTGTGAGTCAGGGTGTGGCTTAGAGACTCTGTCTGAGCAGGCTTGCCTGACTAAGAGTGAGAAGCACACCTGTATGTGGCTATGTTGCGAGTTGCTGCCTTTATTTAATTATACCTATGCCATTATACACTGTATGGCCTATCACTAGTATTTATTCCTGCTTATGAGTTAAGAGTTCTCTAAATCCGTAACTTACTTTCTTTGCTAAGCATCAGATCCTACAGTAGCCGCATGCAGTTTAGAAACCTGCATCTTGTCTACCTGTACGATGTTTTGAGGACTGTTTGCTTTCACCTTCTTTCACGCAGGGGTGATTAGTTGTATTAATTAATGTAACGTTAAATGTACTTTCTTCTAGTTTGTTATTAAATTGTTTCTGCAATTTAATTCCGTTATCTATCTTTTCCTTGAAGCTTTAAGTCAACTTAATTGTGTGATCTTTTATATAGCCTGCTTGACTATCAGCAGTCTATAGTGCGTGCACCCTGTAACCGAGTCATAGGATACCTTGTTGTCCAGGCAGGACTCTTGACGGTTTAGGGTGGTTTGTTGCCTGGGTTTATAGATAAGGGTTGGATCTAGCGTTTTCCGTTGTTGCTTGTTGCCGCATACCTAGTCCAATAGAAAGAGCCCAGTGTTAATATATCCCAGGACGTAACAAATGGCGACCTTGCATAGGATTTACTGAACAGAGGAATATAGTGGTCATTTGTTTTGAGATTCCTTATGATTAAAGGAATACAGTGGACATAGAGTTTTTTTTTTTGGAGCAACCAATATAACACATTAAAGACTTTAAATAACATTAGTATATACATACTTGCATAGGAGACAAGGCACATTCTATAACCGTGATAATTACTGCATTGCACAAACATGTCTAATACATCAGAACACAGTGGTGGGTCAGGTCACGATACGGGCTCGGAGGGAGAAAGACCTGTGGAGTGGCTAGTCGATAGCGAGGAGGGTGCTAGAAGATTTTTAGAGGTGCCCCTTACCGCTGCCAGGGTGTTGAAGCTGAATAAGTATGGCTTAAAGTGTGTGGCAGGTCTTCAGGGTCACCAGGGTTTAAGTGGCATGAGGAAAGATCAGCTGAGGACTTTGATATTGGGTTTAGAAGGGAGAGACCTGGGTGGAGAGGCGACTGGGGGCCCCGGTCCCCAGCCCCCCCTCCACTCTACCCCCATATCAAACGTCAGGGTGCCTGAATTTAGTACATACCCCCAAGTTGATGGTCAATGGCAGCGTGGAATTCAATCACAGGGACCCTCCCCATTAAATGCATCTTCCCCTCCTCAAGGGTTGACTCCAGATTTGTTGTTTCGGCTTGAGATGGCCAAGGTTGAGATTGCTAGAGCTCAGGTTGAGGCTACCGAGAGACAGGCTAGTGTGCAGGCTGAGGCTGCAGAGAGAACAGCTATACGAGAGGCTGAACTGCAGGCAGAGTCTACTAGGTATCGGGCTGACAGGGAGCTGGAGAGATCTCGAGTGGAGGTAACAGGGCGAAATATTGGGGGAGGTAACAGACATCGGGATTAATCATTGTCGCACCTGCTTAAACTAGTTCCTGTGTTCGATGAATCATGTGTGACTGAGTTTTTTATGCGATTTGAGAAGAAGTGTCAGGAACACCAGTGGCCTCAGGAAAAGTGGGCAGCATTAGTTTCATCAAGACTCCTAGGAAAGGGGCTAAAAGCGTATGATGCACTACCTTTAGAGTCCTGTTTAGTTTATGATGAGCTAAAGAAGGCTGTGCTACGGGCCTATGAGTTACAACCAGAAACTTACCGCTTGAAGTTTCGGGGTGTTACTAAGGGCAAGGATAGCACCTTCCTAGAACACGCCCGGGACTTGTCTGATGCACTACGACATTGGCTGCGTTCTGAGAGGGAAGCTACTTTTGAGGAGTTGAGGGAGCTGGTTCTCTTGGAGCAGTTCTTTAAGTGCACAGGTGGGGACTTAACATTAAATATAATGGAAACAAATCCTAGAACTCTCCAGGAGGCAGCAGAAATGGCTGACCTCCGATTGTCATTAATTCGAGGGTGCGAAGCAGCAGCTAGGAGTGAGTCGGGTGCAAAGGATCGTACCCCTCCCCCTCCCAAGAATTTTTATACACATAAATATACAAAACCATCTAGCATTGACAATAAAACTGAACATAAACCAAATACCGTCCCGTATAAGAAGTCTAATGGTACCTCCCACTCCCAAGGGAAACCAAAGAGTAAAGAGTGCTTTGCATGTCACAAGGAGGGTCACTTTGCAAATGCTTGTCCGAACAAGCCACCAAACAAGGTTGTGTCATTGGCCCGCAGCATAGGGGTGTCGGCTATATCTTCTGAGTTTGCCAAGGGTAGTTCGTCAGAGGTTGGGACACAGCCTGTGTTCAAGAGTCCGGAAGGCTCGAACCCTGTCCGCGACGTCTTTGGGGGACATAGAGGGCATGGTTTTGTGAGGTGGGCTGGCGAAAGGCGAGGAGTTAAGCTATTGCGTGATACGGGGGCTTCTCAGACCTTGTTAAAGAACTTTACTGGTAGGCCGATTAACGCTGCTCGGGTGGTGGTAGTTCAGGGGATCAATGCTACGAAGTCCTACCCGCTGGTGCGGATGGAGCTGGAGGTGGGTGGTGTGGCGAAGGAGCTGGATGTAGGAATTGTAGAGAACTTGCCTGTTGGGGGCGTCGACCTCCTCCTCGGCAACGACTTTGCGGTGCCTGCTTCTAAGGTTTCACCCTTGGTCATTGCCGAGAAGGCGGCCGACGTTAGTAGGGAGGAACAGGAGTGGGTTGAGAAGTGTAGCGTGCAAACCATGGCGTGTGTTGTGACGCGTTCTCAGACATCCGGAGCCTTGCAGCCACCACCTCAGTCTATCAAACCGCGGAGGAAAGGTCACAAGAAAACGGGGAGTGTTGGTCAATTGGAGAGTTTTGAGCCGGCAGTGTTTCTTGGTGACTCATTATTGGCATCTATGTTAGAGTCTGGAGAGGCCCCAGGACCTGTCACAGCTAGTGAGGAGGTAGGGCAGGAAGAGACTCCGAGGCAGCAACGTTACACACGGAGAGAAAAAAGCGTTGCTCAGTTTGATATTGGGGGAGGACTTGAGTTGCTTCGGAAGCATCTAGACAGGTTGGTTCCCTCAGATATTTATAAACTGCAGTTGGAGGATCCGGAAGTTCAGAAGTGTGGTAATGGTGCTGTCGAGATCAAACACGAGGACGGGGAAACATGTCATGTGAACCTGTTGGAGGAGTTTGTGAGGCAACCACCTGAGCAGCCTACTGTCCCTGCGTTGGTCTGCAGCGGCCAAGGTGGAGAAGGAGAGGGGGGCAGTAGGGCACAGGTGGAGGAGAGTAGGGATTGTCATGTCTCGGCGGAGCAGTGGGCGGGGGACATGAGTCTGGTGGCTGTGGAAGCGCTAGAGCACCTGCCTGAGCAGCAGAGTGCAGCGCTCCAGCACCAGCTCGGTTCATACCCCACTGGTCGTGCAGAGCCCCTGAGTCTCACAACTCGGGCGGTGCAAGATGTTCCGCGGGCAGGTCACGTGAATGTTGAAAGACCGTTAGCCTCGTTGTTTCGGTGGTTCAAGGTGGGCGACGAGGCTTTGGCATGGTTGCCAGGTCAGGGTCGACCCATGGCTGCCAAGGGTGGTGCTCAAAAGGAGGACATTGAGCAGATTGGTGAGGTTGGCTGTGGAGTGGCTGTGCCCGGTCGTCGCATAGCCTCCCAATGCTGCTCTAGTCTAATGCAACAGCCCTACCATAGACCGACTGTATCTGGCCATGTCGCTAAAAGCGGTGATGCTGCGCAGGCAGATGTCGTCACAAGGAATGCAGGGGTGCGCATGTACGGTATCGGCGGGGAAGCCTTAGCAATAATGAGCTATGGGAGTGACTGCACAGGTGGTACTGATTGTCCCTCTCATGACCTGGCTGATCTAGGGACGAAGGTGGAGAAGGAGGGAGACTACAGGTTAGAAGCTGCGGTCTCGGCTGGGTTGTGGAAGGGCACTAGGATTGTTATTCTGCGAGATAAGTTGTTTACTAGGCTGTGGCAGTGCATCCGCATGTTTGTTGCTTCTCCAGGCCTGATATACGGGGTAGAATCCGACATGCAGGCTGGAGATAGTGCAAGGCTCAATTTAATTCCCTACCGTATAAATCCTGCTCGACAGCCTGTGGTGCAAGCAGAGCTGGATTACGTGTTGACGAAGGGTCTGAGGGATAAGGAATGTCGTGAGTGGTCGTTGCCTGTAACTTTGCAACCGGTGTTAAGTGGCAAGATCAGTGAGTGTGTTGATTGCGAGAGTGTGTGTGCATTATCCCTGACAGACGCCTATACCTTATCGAGAGTTGACGACACCATAGACCGCCTCAGGGCTGCATCGCCTATCACGAAGGTAGAACTAGTGAAAGGTTATTGGCAGGCCCCGTTGCCGGAAAGAGCGAAGAGAAATGCCAGTCTTGTGAAGAACTGGGCAGTTTATCAGTGCCAGGTGTTGTTTTGCTGCCGGGACACAAGTTGGATGTGTGGCATGCTAAGGGCACTGATAATGTTTTGGCTGATTGGTTGTCACGGGAGGGTTTGTTTGCAGGAGAACCCTCGCCGTTCAGTCAGTGTGTGTTGAGAGTGGAGTAAAATAGGCTTGCCCCTGTAAGTGCAGCCACCATAAACAAATAAAAAGAAAAAAAAGAAAAACCTTATAAAAACTCTTTATTTTTATAACGTGTAGAATTTTGTATAAGATGTTGTAGCAGTATCTAAGTTGAATGTTTTCGCTTATTGTCGCTAAGTTAGTTGAACTTGCCCGGTGGAGCGCAACAGTCTTTATTTCTTTTTTATATATAGTGCCTTGTGTCGCAACAGTGTGTGGTACTATGAGAAGCTTTCTGTTAGATATGAAGAACTTATTCAAGTGTCTTATATCTTGGGGGAGGTGTGACGCTCCTGCATAGTAGCCACGTGCGGGCATGCGCGAGGGTCGGCTGCCCAGCCGTTTAGAAACCGGCTGGCGGCAGCCGGCCGGCCGGCTTTTCCTTAGTATATATCCTACGACAATGTAACTAATGTCTGGGATATTCTTATGTTGTTTCACAGCTTGAAGCTGCCCTTATTCTTAACCAACGCATCTTAGTATATTTTATTCTCGATAGTTGATTGTTTCATTATTATATATAAGATGTAAGTCTAGTGAGAGTGGGAGGAGACGAGCGGGAGAGAGAGACCGGCTGGGGGACTTTGCTTCGCGCGGGCGCGGAGAGACTAGCTTGGGACGAGCCTGATTGTTGCCAATTGATCGCAACGTTAGGCTTAGTTTCGACTCACGCAAGGGGTAGAGGATTTTGACCCGGCAACGGTGTTGAGTGTTGCCAAGCATGGGATGTATTTCGCATGCCTAGGGTGGGGTCCAGACAGATTCAAGACTCAGAGCTCACCTCACTGTCGTACCCTTCGGACCCCCTTGATATCTATCCCTCTCAACCCCACTTAGAAACTTTCTCTCTTACTTTGTATACCTTCTTTCCACTACTTCACCAATCTATTTAATTATCCCATCCCCTTGATAGACCTTATATCTATTATTGTATTAACGACGAGCTCTCAGATAATTAGATAGGATTTTGGGCCTTATTTTTTTTTTTTTTTTTTTTTTTTCTATGTGATTGAGGGAGGCAAAAGGCATAACTGCCTATAGCGAGTGCCTACCCCATAGTTGAAAGAGTTACAGGGCCAAAATCAAGGGACGTTCGAGCCAAAATGCCTGGACACACGGAGTTTGAAGCAATTTAAGTCATAGGAAGAGGGAAAGACTGATTCTGGGAGAGAGTTCCAGAGCTCAGCTGTTGAGTAGAAGAAAGTTTGAGAGTAACGTTTCACTCTTGGGTTGGAGAGTTGCACAGAGTAGGGGTGGGATTGAGTTGCAAGACGGGTACCACGTGCCCTACGTAAAGGAGGTGGTATGCACTGGGATAGCTCTGAGGAACACTGATTATTATAGTAGCGATAGAATAGCGAGAGAGATGCAACATTGCGGCGGAGAGAGAGAGATTGCAGAGAGTTGGTGAGTGGACCGGGAGTTAATGATACGAAAGGCCTTCCTTTCAACTTTGTCTAGGAGAGCGGTTGAGAGGAACCTCCCCACACATGTGAACAATACTCAATACAAGGGCGCACTATGCCCCTGTACAGAGCAAGAAGCTGTGCAGGGGAAAAGAACCCCCTAAGGCGGTTGAGCACACCCAGCTTCTGGGAGGCTGCCTTAGCAAGACTGGTTATATGGTCCTTCCAAATGAGAGCAGAAGAAAAAGAGACACCAAGAATATTGAGAGAAGATGAAGGGTTGATTTTTGTATTGTTGAAGAATAAGGGATAGTCCGCTGGGAGATCCTGGCGGGTAGATAGATGGAGAAATTGGGTTTTGGAAGCATTAAAGTTAACAAGGTTTTCTCTGCCCCAATTGGAAATAGTATTTAGATCAGAATTTAAGAGTTCTATGGCTTCATTACGTTTGTCGTTGAGGGATTGCTGGCTGGGGCGTTCTGAAAAACTAATGGAGTAGTGTAAGGTTGAGTCGTCTGCGTATGAATGGATGGGAATTAAGGTACAGTTAAGGAGATCATTTATAAAAATTAGAAAGAGAATAGGAGATAGGACAGAGCCCTGAGGAACACCGGAGTTTATAGGGTGAGGAAGTGAACAATGGCCGTCCACAACCGCAGCTATGGAATGGCCGGAAAGGAAATTAGAGACAAAGGCACAGATGGAGGGATAGAAACCGAAGGAGGGTAGTTTAGAAATTAAAGATTTATGCCAGACTCTATCGAAGGCTTTCGATATGTCTAGTGCAATAGAAAAAGTCTCACCGAAGTCCCGAAAGGAGGATGACCAAGAGTTAGTAAGATATGAAAGAAGATCACCAGTAGAGCGACCCTTAAGGAAGCCATACTGGCGATCTGAGAGCAGATTATGAGAAGAGAAATGCTTAAGAAATTTGGAAGCAAGAATAGTTTCAAAAACTTTAGAAAGACAAGAGATAAGAGCAATTGGACGATAGTTGGAGGGTTGAGAACGGTCACCCTTCTTTGGGACAGGTTGAATGAGAGCAAACTTCCAGCATGAAGGGAAGACGTTAGAGGATAGACAGAGACGAAAGAGTTTGCCTAGGCAGGGAGTCAGCACGGAAGCACAGTTTTTGAGAACAACAGGAGGAACACCTGCAGAGATATATGCAGAGATATAATTGTTAATGAGACCTAGGAAGCTTTTTTGTTGTCTCATATTTGGTGGTTTCATGCTTGCTAGTGTGTTCTTGTGGCAGGTGAGCAGGGGCTAGACCGGAAGGGAGGTTTTTGCGATCCTTTAAGTGAAGTCTGCTGGTGCGAGTCCTGTGGACCTGCACGACTTTACTAGGATACCCGTGGGAGTCTGGGGGCATTTTCTTGTCTGTGTGCCTGTGTGTCTAGTGTTGTGTTGTGTGAGGGCCCTTGCCTAGTCCACTCAGCACTGCGCTAGCATGTCTTGCTTTTGTTTTAGGGTCGCCAGGAGAGAGTCAGATACTTGGGATCTGAGTCTCTCAAGAGAGCACCCTTTCAATTAGAGTAATTTGGCGCACAGACTTGGGAACGTCCCTAGGCTAGAGCAGGTGGTTCAGCCCGGGTATCCGAAGCCTATATCCTTCCGGCTAGACCTCTGCCACCTGGCAGATTAACAGCTAGGGGTTTATTATTTCTGTATGCTTGTTATTGTGCCACAGTTTACCGTTTTTGTGAGCATTGTGAGTCAGGGTGTGGCTTAGAGACTCTGTCCGAGCAGGCTTGCCTGACTAAGAGTGAGAAGCACACCTGTATGTGGCTATGTTGCGAGTTGCTGCCTTTATTTAATTATACCTATGCCATTATACACTGTATGGCCTATCACTAGTATTTATTCCTGCTTATGAGTTAAGAGTTCTCTAAATCCGTAACTTACTTTCTTGCTAAGCATCAGATCCTACAGTAGCTGCATGCAGTTTAGAAACCTGCATCTTGTCTACCTGTACGATGTTTTGAGGACTGTTTGCTTTCACCTTCTTTCACGCAGGGGTGATTAGTTGTATTAATTAACGTAACGTTAAATGTACTTTCTTCTAGTTTGTTATTAAATTGTTTCTGCAATTTAATTCCGTTATCTATCTTTTCCTTGAAGCTTTAAGTCAACTTAATTGTGTGATCTTTTATATAGCCTGTTTGACTATCAGCAGTCTATAGTGCGTGCACCCTGTAACCGAGTCATAGGATACCTTGTTGTCCAGGCAGGACTCTTGACGGTTTAGGGTGGTTTGTTGCCTGGGTTTATAGATAAGGGTTGGATCTAGCGTTTTCCGTTGTTGCTTGTTGCCGCATACCTAGTCCAATAGAAAGAGCCCAGTGTTTATATATCCCAGGACGTAACAGCATGAGCAGTGTTGCCAACTCTTCACAGCAGTGCCTCCAAGTCATGTTAGCAGTGCCTGCTATATATTAGCATGAACAAAGATTGTATAATCCTGATAGATAAGAGCTGTCGCTGGTACTGGCGCGTAACGTTTTTAATGACAGACGTCAGCCGTTGTTGGTACTGGATGAGTTAATGGTGTCGCAGCCAGACTGCTGTGACCGAAACATTATCTATTGCCGGGCACTTAAGTTCACTACCTGTCTATAATTATACATGTTGACGATTTGAGTATAGAAATATAATTACGGATGTCAGTGTTAAGCAGTATATACTGTTCCTCCCGAAAAATTATATTACGGAGATAATGTACATCAATTCTTCTGTTGATGCCTTTAAGCTGCGACATATTATTGTACCACTTTTATAATACAGACGATTATTGTCTAAATATAATTTTCTCTCGCAATTTCACATATAGATGCTTCGTTTTATATGTGACTGAGGGAGACAAAAGGCAGAACTGCCTGAATTGAGTGCCTCCTCCTGAGTTGAAAGAGTGACAAGGCGAACATCAAGGGACGTTCGAGCCAAAATGCTTGGACACATGGAGTTTGAAGCAATTTAAGTCATAGGAAGAGGGAAAGACTGATTCTGGGAAAGAGTTCCAGAGCTCAGCAGTTGAATAGAAGAAAGACTAAGAATAACGTTTCACTCTTGGGTTAGAGAGTTGCGCAGAGTAGGGGTGGGAGTGTGTTGCATGATGGGTACTATGTACCCTACAGTAAGGAAGTGGTATACACTGGGAGAGCTCTGAAGAACATAGCTTATTGTAGTAGCGATAGAATAGCGAGAGAGGTTGCAGAGAGTTGGTGAGTGGACGGGAGTTAATGATACGAACGGCTTTGCTTTCTGTTTTGTCTAGGAGTGCGGTGTGAGAAGATCCTCCCCACACATGTGAACATTACTCAATACAGTCTGCACTGCGCCCCTGTACAGAACAAGAAGCTGTGCATGGGTAAAGAACTCCTCGAGGCGGTTGAACACACCCAACTTCTGGGAGGCTGCCTAGGCAAAACTGGTAATATGGTCCTTCCAAGTGATAGCAGAAGAAAAAGAGACACAGAGAATATTGAGATAAGATGAAGGATTGAGTAAGATGAAGAAACTGGGTTTTGGAATTATTAAAGACAATATGTTTTCTCTACCCCAATTGGAAATAGCAGTTAGATCAGAAGATAAGTGTTGCATGGCTTCATTAAGTTTGTTTTTGAAAGATTGCTGGCTGGGGCGTTCAGAAAAGCTAATCGAGTAGTGTAAGGTGGAGTCGTCTGCGTATGAATGGATGGGACAGGAGGTACAGTTATGAAGATCATTTACGAAAATTAGAAAGAGAATGGGAGATAGGACGGAGTCCTGAGGAACACCGGAGTTGATAGGATGAGTAAGGGAGCGATGACCATCCACAACCGCAGCTATGGAACGGCTGGAAAGGAAATTAGAGATAAAGGCACAGATGGAGGGATAGAAACCCCAAATGGGTAGTTTAGAAATTAAAGATTTGTGCAAGATTATATCGAAGGCCTTCGATATGTATAGTGCAATAGAAAAGGTCTCATTGAAGTCACGAAAGGAGGATGACCAAGAGTTAGTAAGATGGGAAATAAGATCACCAGTAGAGCTATCCTTAAGGAAGCCATACTGGTGATCTGAGAGTAGGTTATGAGAAGAGAAATGCTTAAGAAATTTGGAAGCAAGAATAGTTTTAAAAACTTTAGAGGTACAAGAGATGAGAGCAATTGGATGATAGTAGGAGGTTTGGGAGCGGTCACCCTGGTTTAGGACAGGTGGAATGAGAGCAAACTTCCAGCAAGAAGGGAAGACATTAGAGGAGAGACAGAGACAAAAGAGTTTGCCTAGGCAGGGAGTTAGCACGGAAGCACAATTTTTTTCATTACTGCAGGAGGAACACCGTCTGGACCGTACGCCTTCTTTGTTTTAAGCCCAGAGAGGGTCGAAAATACATCTTTAGAAGAGATTATGATATTAGGCATAAGTAGGAGAGAGGGGGTGGAGAGGGAGGAATAGCACCGGAATTATCCAAGGTGTAGTTTTTAGCAAAATTTTCAGCTAAGAATTCATCTTTGTCAGAGGAAGAAATGATAGTTGTGCCATCACAGTGGAAAAGGGTAGGGAAAGACGAGGAAGACAAATTGTTAGATTGTTTTGGCTAGATGCCAGAAAGCTTGGGAAGAGTTGGATAGTTCAGTGCATTTATTATAATAAATGCACTGAACTATCCAATAACTATTGATGAAAGAGTGTTTGGAAAGTCAAAGAACAAATTTGGCTTGATTCAATGCAGAAACATAGGAAGAATGAGATTCTTGAGTCTTAAGGCGTTGGTATCGTGTGAATGCTTCCTCCTTGTTGCAAACAGCAGTAGAACAAGCGTGAGTAAACCAAAAAAAAATTGCATTAGACTGAGAGAAAGAAAATTGAATGCATACTTCCATGCCCAAGAAGATTACCTCGGTAATGCATTCAATACTCTCCGAGGGTCCCCGGCCACGGAAGCAAAAGTCATTCCATTGAAAATCAAAGAAGTACTGCTGGAGAGCCTCCCAGTTGGGTGCGCCAAAGTGCCACAAGCGCCACCGGTTGGGAGGATCAGGTGGTCGTACCGGAAAGATAGGACAGGTGACAGATATTAGTTTATGGTCGGAAAAGCCCAAAGGAGAGAATAGATTTACAGTATAAGTCAAGAATGTTGGGCCGATCTCCGAAGTGATCCGGGATATGGGTGGGTTCTTGGACTAACTGCTGTAGGTTATATAAGATAGAAAAGATGTAGGCTTGTTCACCCGGTGTCTTGTATCAGACGGTGAAACATTAAACTCCATATCCAATGCTTTCATCCCTATACCAATCTAGCTAATTTTGATATAACTTTCCTATCCTACCTTAACTTTAGCATTACCATAGTTCAATGTATGCTATCCAAATTAAATATATATCAATCTAAGTTAAACTTATAGGCTAACTTAACACCTAAACTATCATAATATATAGAATGATACAAGTCCTACTTTGAACATTAACTGGGGATATGTAACCAAAGAGGATTTAATCAAAACCTCTTTTTTATATATAACATTCGTTGAATTACATCTCTCCCCTATGAATTCATTCTTCCATATGTTACCAAATCTCTCACTAAATTACATTGTTTCCCTTGACTTAAATGTTATCTTTTCACAGGTTTATGCACACCCTAATTTCTGATATTATAATTTTCCTAGGATCACATTTTGCTATACATCTGTACATTGCACGTCCCTATGGATTATACATTTTGCTATACATCTGTACATTGCACGTCCCTATGGATTATACATTTCCCAGTATTACACCTCATCCCACCCCCTCCTCCTCTCTGTCCGTGAGTTACATATTGTTATTATTGTTGTTGACAATGGTGGTGATACAATCATGGCAGAGATAAGATGTGAGGCAGGTAATCTCCTCCCTCGGGCCATGACCCTATCTTATATTGGGAGGCTATAACATCCAATACTCCGCACAGGGAAACTGGTAACCCTTTCAGTATACTGTACCGTGACGTAGTAATTACTTGTGTTATTAGTAGACAATTGTATTACGTTTATAAAGGGTCATGTAGCACTTAGAGGGATATTTGATGTAAAGCTCGTAGAATTTGACGATGACCCAAACATTATGTAAAACAAGTTTTGGTGAAAAGTTGATCCTTTGGGTAGTATTGTACTGTAGATTACAATGCAACGCATATCAATCCTGGGGAAGTTTAGTTTATATTTTGTGTTCCAAATGCCTGGTTACTCACCTCCTAATTATATATATAAATACATATACATACTAATGTTCGTGTTATATTTTATATTTTAACCTTTTTAGGATCATGACGCTTTTTGACAGTTTATTCTGGCCATCATTAGACGATTTTATTAAGCTTAAGGTGAACTTGTGGGAGCTATAGAGTTAATTGAGATAGTGTTTGAACTTTTGATTCCTAGATATCTTTCTTAAATTTACGTCGTCGTCTAATGATAATCAAAATATAATCTAACAATGCGTATTAGATGATCAAAAGGTAAATAATAGATCTTGTGAAACACAGGAATACTTCTATATATTAATTGAATGGTTCACAATCATTAAAAGCATATGTTGCTTTAGGACATTGACACCTATGACGGCACTGAAAGTTATATTCCCGTGTAAGACTCTCCCTTCTGTCAATAAAATTTTATTCACCATTATCATTATATCAGAAACATCCTTATATCATTTATTATTGTCTTTGCCGTTATGAAGGTGCTGCTCTACCGATAATATTACTGTCTGAAGATGTTAACTTTATTAAACGTTTGAAGTGACAGGAACATTAAAGGGTCCAGAAGGTTTAATAACATTGCAATTTCATCACCACTCACTTCCCTCTTCTCCTCTCCTTACTGCTTGACAACTATTGGTTTTGCTTCGCTATCTCTTTCTAAAACAATGTCATTATTAATTATATTAAGTTGGAAAGCTATAATAATTGGTCATCGCATTGTTAGATATTTCAGGTGGTAATATTGTTAGAATAGGATATCAAATATCTCATTAAAATCCACCTTCGCAACTATTTTGTTAGTAGACTATTATATTTAATATATTGTAATGCATTTGTGAATTCTGAGGATGTAAACAGATAATAAAAAAGGAAAGAGATTCATCTCAGCTAAAGAAAATGTATGAACAGCATTAATGTTCGCATGAGAAGGCTGTAGGCACCAACCGAACAAGGCGGTACTCTTGCAGGGAGATATATGATGTTAGGCATAAGTACAGTAAGTATGAGGGGGTGGAGAGGAATCATCCAAGGTGGAGTTCTTAGCGAAAGTTTGAGTGAAGATTTCAGCTTCGTCAGAGGAAGACGAGACAGTGGTGCCAACTGAGTGGAAAAGAGGAGAAAAAGACGAGAAAGTAAAATTGTTTGAGAGGTTTTTGGTTAGATGCCAGAAAGCTTGGGAAGAGCTACAGTTGGAAAGTTCAGAACACCTGTTATTAATGAAAGAGTTTTTGGCAAGTCGAAGAACAGATTTGGCTAGATTTCAGGCAGAAACATTAAAAGTATGACATTCTTAAGGTTGAAGGAGATGGTAGCGTTTGAATACTTCCTCCTTATTGTGAATTGCAGTAAAACAAACCTGAGTAAACCAAGATTTTTTGGCATTAGACTAAGAGAAAGAAAATGGAACGTATGCCTTCATTCCCGAAAGGATTACCTTGGCAATACAGTCAGCGCACTCCGAGAGGCCCCGAATACGGTAGCAAAAATAATACCATGGGAAATCAAAGAAGTAATACCAAAGAACCGCGCAGTCGGCAGTGCCCAAGTGCCACAAGTGCCACCGGCTGGAAGGATCATACTGGAGAGATATGACAGGTAACAGAGATAAGGTTGTGATCGGAGGAGCCCAACGGAGAGAAATGGCTTACATTAAGAAGAACGATTGGAAGTTAGAAATAAGTAAAAAATATTGGACCAATCTCCAAGGCGGTCAGGAGTTCGAGTAGGGTGCTGGACTAACTGCTCTATGTCATTTAGGATAGAAAAGATGTAGACTCGTTCACCAGTTTCGTCAGTGAAATGAGAGGAGAGCCATTGGCGGTGGTGACCATTGAAATCTCCTACGACAGATATTTTTGAGAAAGGAGAGATGGATAGAATGTGTTCCACTTAAGAAGTTAGATAGTAAAAATAAATGGCTAATCAGTAGCATTGGGGGAGAGCTGGACAGCACAGATATATTTAGAGAGAGAGAGTGACAAGATAGCTTAATTCAGAGAGTTGAGAATTCAGAAAAGTCAAAGTTGGAAACACGAGAGCAAGTAAGATTGTTGCATACGTACACACAACATCCACCTTTGGTTTTGAATTGAAGATAGAGATAGTTTTTCTCTATGTGTACGAAGGAAACAAACCGCAAAGCTGCCTGTAACATGTGTCTCCCTCAAAGATGAAAGACTGATAGTTGCTATTTTATAGTACTGAATTTATCTATTTTTCTTGTGTATTGGAAAGAAGAGTGGTATGTTTGCTTAGTGTAATGAAATGAATATGAAGAGGAAGTGTTTGTGAGAGCTAGCTGGATTACTCTGTGTAGGTGAGACACACACATAAACACTGAGGGAAGGCAGACAAATAAAGCAGGAGTTCCAGGAACTCCTTTTCACATGCCTATGAGGCCTCCCCTAAGCATTGCCCTGCTTGTTGTCTACAATCTCCCCAGACCAGTAGGAGGATGCAGAGAAGGGTTGCCTTAGACAACTGGGTTTCGGTGAGGAAAATTAAGTCAGGTTTGGTTGAAGAGAGATTGTTCTACAAAGAGAAAGTTAGAGGAAAGGCCGCCAATTTTACAGAAATTGATATGTAATAATTGAAACGGAGGGCAAACCCAGTTTGCCCACCTTCTCTCTCTTTCAGTACAATACATAAACACCTTACATACTACACTTGCTTTTCTAAAAATAATAATATTATGACATCACGACCCGCCTCGGAGTCCCCGGGGGGGAGGGGGGGAGAGATGCCCACATCGGATTGGCCCCTGGCGATGACCCATCAAAATACTCTAGACCACTACCTTCTACTCTTACTATCAATTTCTGCAACATTCGTTGCCATTACTCTAACTTCCACTAACACCACCACATCTCCTCTACCAACCCTGATCTCCTTCTCACCGAAACTCAGTTGTCTGGGAGTACTGACACCAACCCTTCTCTATATCCTCCTATTACATATATCCTCAATTCACTGCCAACTGTAGCTATTCCCAAGCTTTCTGACCTCTTCAACAATTATACTTCCTCGTCTTTCCCTCCTCATTTCCACTTTGACGGTACCACCTTCACGTCTTCCTCTGGCAAATCTGAACTCTTCGCTCAAGCTTTCGCTAAAAACTCCATTTGGATTTTTCCGGTGCTATTTCTCCCTCTCCACCCCCCTCTCATTTACAGAAGCTGATAAAGTCTCATAAGGAAAAGTCTTGCAGAATCTTAATATCAGGAATTGTCCCAAGGATCGAAGTAGAGAGCCGGTTCTTCAATATAGCCACCAGCATTAATCGTCGGCTTGCTAACCTGTGCAAGGAGGAGGACATCGGATTCGTCAATACCTGGGATGCCTTCTTCCACGAAGATCATCTGTTTTCGAAGGACGGAGTATACCTGAACCAGGTGGGAGCAGCAAGGTTTGGCCGTTTGCTAAACAACGTAGTAAAGGATTTTTGGAAAAGAAACAGAGTCAACCGAGGACAACCAGGGATGAGGACCGAGAACAGCGAGGACCGAGGACAGCCATGAACGTAAATGTAATCCGACCAGAACCAAAAA
The DNA here is from genome assembly GCA_032716605.1 of Paralithodes platypus. Classification (NCBI taxonomy): domain Eukaryota; kingdom Metazoa; phylum Arthropoda; class Malacostraca; order Decapoda; family Lithodidae; genus Paralithodes; species Paralithodes platypus. Next base: position 16,419,972 of record CM064538.1, on the reverse strand, counting down.
TTTGATTAAAGAGCGTTCCGTGAGTTCTAAAACCACAACTTTAAAAGTTTTCTATGCTAACGCTCATAGCATACGCAATAAAATTTCAGATTTAGAGGAACTAGTGTTTACAGAAAATGATGACGTAATTGGTATAACAGAATCATGCCTCAATATAGAAGACAGAGACTTTTTAGCAGAGTATTCACTTCCCGGTTATGTAATGTTTGAGAAAAGCCGAATAAATAAAAATAGAGGTGAAATTTTACTCTATATCAAAGAAAGTCTTAACCCAACCCTTCTGTCAAAACCTCAAATTGTGAATGTCGACACATCCTTTGTGCTAATAAAGAATAATAAAGGTACAAAAATAATACTTGCATTAATATACAGACCTCCAGCTCAATCAGTGCAAACTAACCGAGAAATTTACGAACACATTGCAGAGGTAAGTAACTCACAAGATACCGTAATTTTTGGCGACTTTAATTTACCTGTGATTAAGTGGGGCGATACTCTTACTTCACACCCCAGACATGATTTGTATACAGACTTTATGTTTAAAGTCTACTAGTAACGAACCAAATAGCAGCATCGAGAAAGTCCCTAATTTCAAGAAAGCAAACTTCCATAAACTTAGAGCTATGTTTAAAGAAACTGACTGGAGCTTTCTCCAATAACGACATAAATACATCTCGGGAATTATTTACAACCACTTACCTAAAAGCAGTGCAAGATTGCATACCATCGAAAATACAGCGTACAGGTCATAATGATAAGCCCAAATGGTGGAATAAAGATATTTCAAACTGTTTGCTTGCTAAAAAGATTACTAATGACAGATTAAAATCCTCACAACATGACGAAGAACGGGTGAAATTTGTAGAACTACGACGCAAAGCCAAAAAGTTAATTAAGCAAAGTAAAAAGTCCCTGGAGTTACAAGTTGCGAATCAAAGTAAAACAAACCCAAAATAATTCTATGGTTATATCAGAAAGAAAAAAGTAGTTACTTCATCCGTTGGAACGTTAGTCAATGAAGATGGAGAATACGCCAAAGACGAAGTACAAATGAGTAATGCCCTCAATACCTTCTTTGCATCAGTTTTTACAACAGAAGACCTCAGTAATATCCCTACAGCATCGCCGATTCAAATTGATAATTCTGACGTTCTAAGCAATATCACCATTACAGAGAGAGAAGTATTGAAATGTTTAGATAAACTCAAGGTAAGTAAAACGCCTGAACCTGATACAATCTCACCTAGAGTTCTGAAGGAAGCAAAGGATGAGCTTTCTAAACCACTGACATTGCTATTCAATAAATTCTTGCAGTCTGGAACTATGCTTGTTCAGTGGAAGCTAGCCAAGGTAACACCGATATTAAAAAAAGGCAGCAAATCCCTACCCAGTAACTATCGTCCAATTAGCTTAACCTCAGTTGTATGTAAAATGCTAGAAACATTTATAAGAGACAGACTCGTAAATCACTTAGAGGAAAATAACATACTTAAAGATACGGCTGGCTTTCGTAACAAACGTTCCTGCTTAGCAAACCTCTTAGACTTCTTCCACGATATCCTCAACCTCTGTGGTGAGAGTAAAGCTGTAGACATTATATACCTTGATTTTCAAAAGGCCTTTGACAAAGTTCCCCACAAACGTTTCCTGCTAAAACTAAAAGCGCATGGAATACAAGACGGTGTCTTGAAATGGATAGAGAATTGGCTCAGCAACAGAAAGCATCGAATAGTCATAAACGGTAAGGCATCTAAATGGACCAATGTAAGTAGCGGGGTACCCCAGGGATCGGTACTAGGACCAATTATCTTTCTAATTTACATCAACGACATAGATGAGGGTCTCACCTGTACAATCTCAAAGTTTGCTGACGATACAAAAATTGCAAATAGCGTACTCTCAAAAGAACACGTTAACGATATGCATCACAATCTAGATAAGTTGTCATGTTGGGCTCAACTTTGGCAAATGAGTTTCAATGCGGATAAATTTAAAGTACTACATATTAGATACTGAAATGAGAAAGCGAACTATTCGATGAATGGCACTCAGCTTAAGATTGTAGACAGAGAAACCGATCAGGGAGTAACAATATCGAGTAACCTAATACCGAGTCGGCAATGTTCAGAAGTTGTTAAGAAGGCAAACAAAATAATTGGCTTTATAGGCAGGTCATTTGAGCATAAATCCAACGAAGTTATCCTAACTCTTTAAAATTCCTTAGTCCGCCCTCTTCTGTAATATTGCGTTCAATCCTGGTGCCCTTATCACCAAATAGATATAGACAAGCTAGAATGCGTTCAACGTAGAGTTACCAAAATGATACCTAGCCTAAATAACAAACCATACGAGGAGCGTCTTAGATAATTAAATCTATTTCCTTTAACCTAGCGTAGACTAAGAGGCAATTTAATGCAAGTGTTCAAAATCATCAAAGGCATCGACAATATAAACTGTAGTAAGTACTTCACTATCGACCAATCTAATTAAACGGTTGCAAAATTTAAATCTAAGAATTTCTTCTTCAATTGAGTTGTCAACTTGTGGAATGGGCTTCCTCGAGACGTTATAGACTGCAGCACCGTTGATTATTTTAAACTTCGCCTAGACAAATATCTTGCATCAAACCCCCGACTGACTGCGTTTGTATAGAATAACTTTATTATATTCCCCCTCAAATTCATCAAGGATTATTGCGTATATATATTACTAAGACGTTACTCTCTTTTTCCCAGATATACGAAAGATCACTTATAACTGTGTTATGTTAATAACCCATCTGTCTCCTACTAACTTCCTAATTCTGCCACTGACATTAGTTCCAGAGCAGTAGTTTCCTTTCCAATGTTCCCTTACCCACTCTAAAACACTGTTTGGACACTTGATCCTCAGTGTTTTGTAGGATAAGCAGCCTAGAGGGTTCACTAGATCTGTTGTTGCTTGATTTCCTTTGTACTTATGCCTAATAACATAATCTCTGCTAAGGATGTACTTTCTGTCCTCTCTGGGCTTAATACTAAGAAGGCAAACGGATCGAATGGGTCCTGTTGTACTCAAAAACTGCTCTTCTGTGCTGACTCCCATCCTAGGCTAATCTTTTGTCTCTGCCTTTCCTCTAACGTCTTTCCTTATTGCTGGAAGTTTGTTCTCATTCAACCTGTCCCAGAGAAGGGTGACCGTTCTCAACTCTCCAACTATTGTCCAATTGGTCTCATTTTGTGCATCTCTAAAGTTTTTTAAACTATCCCTAATTCAAAGTTTCTTAAGCATTTTTCTACCCATGATCTACTTTCAGATCCCCATTATGGTTTCCTTAACCCCTTGAGTACCAGCAAAGCACATTATGCGTCGCCTATCTATGTAACGCTAAACCCCAGTGACGCAATGGTTGCGTCAGCCTTAATTACTCTTGTCGTATGGCACCTAGAAAGTTCAGATTTGTATGAGAACTACTTTAGAATCCCATGGAATAATACCGATGGTTGGCAACCCTCCAAGTCCAGCCGCATGCGTGTGGACACGCGTGGGCGTGATTTTCCTGAATTTGGCTACCCATCACCCCATGTTAATTGTGATTTTCTGCCGCCCCCCAAGACCCCTAAATGACCTAGTTGAGTATTTATTTTTGGTTTTTCCTTCATTACTAACCCATCTCTTGTATTTTCAGGAAAACAAACATTACAAGTGGAGTGTACATTTATATTAAATCGCTTGGGGTCCACCGGGTTAAGGGTCGTCCTACTGGTCATCTCCTTTCTTACCTTACTAACTTTTGGTCCTCCTCCTTTCGAGATTTCGGTGAGACTTTTTCTATTGCACTAGACATATTGAAAGCCTTCGATAGCGTCTGGCACAAATCTCTAATTTCCAAGTCACCCTCTTCGTTTTCTATCCTTCTATCTATGTCTTTTCTTTAATTTCCTTTCTAACCATTCCATAGCTGCAGTTGTGTACGGCCATCGCTCACTTTCTCAACCTATCAACTCCGGTGTTCCTCAGGGTTCTGTTCTGTCTCCAGTTTTCCTTCTAATATTCAGTAATGATTTCCTCAACTGTACCTCTAGTCCCATCCACTCATATGCTGACGACTCTACCTTACACTATTCAACTACTTTTTTCACATCAACCCAGTATAGTGTATACAATCACTCCATGAGCAATGTGACAAGACCATAGAACGCCTTTCTACTGATCTATCAATTATTTCTGATTGGAGCAGAAATAATGTTGTTACTTTCAATGCCTCTATGACCCAATTTCTCCATTTAACTATCCGTCGCAATCCTCCACAAGAATATCAATTACTCTTCAACAATACACAGATCAACCCTTCATCTTCTCTCAATATCCTTGGTGAATCCTTTTCATCCAAGCTTGAATGGTATGATCATATTACCACTCTTGCTAAAACAGCTTCCCAGAATTTAGGTGTGCTCAACCGTCTCTGTGGGTTCTTCAACCCTGCACAGCTTCTTGCTCTGTATAGGGGCACAGTCCGCCCATGTATCAAGTATTTTTTACATTTGTGGGGAGGTTACTCCCATACCACACTTCTCGAAAGAGTAAAATCCAAAATATTTTGCCTCATTAACACACTTTCTCTTACTATATCCCTACGATATCTTTCTACACGCTACAATGATGTATCTCTATCACTCTTCTATCGCTATTACAACTATCAGTGTTCCTCAGAGCTCTCTTAGTGCATAGGCCCTCCCTTGCGGCGAGTGCGAGGCACCCGCCTTTCAACACAGTCCCACTCCTATTCTGTCCAACTCACCAATCCAAGAATTGGAATATTTTCTCAATCTCTCTTCTACTCAACTGGTGAACTCTGGAATTCCCTCCCTCAATCAATCTTTCCTTGACCCTATGATTTAAACTGTTTTAAAGTTTGTGTGTCCAGGCAGCTTGACCTCAACGTCCCTTGAATTTGGTTTCTGTCACTCTTTTGACTCTGGGGTAGACACTCATTACAGGCAACCTGTCTTGTGTCTTAAACATACACATAGACACAAAATAGAAGATAGAGTAGAAGGTAAGGGGTCCAGGGCACTTAGACGATTCTGCATCAGGGGTGAGTCTTATGGGTTTCATCAATGGTACCCCCCCCCCTTCCCCCCCCGCTACTGTGTAGCGTGTAATGGGTTTGTGGTATAATGTATTGATAGGAAGAGACGATGTCTTGGAGGGCACACTGGGATTGCCCTCAATATTGGTGAGACAAGGAAAAGATCAGCTAGGGAGGCCAGGTGGTGAAATAGGAGTTATAGCTGTCCTTCTTTTCGCTGCCTTTCTTCTACTCGTAAGTGAAATCTGGAATACTCTCCCTCAATCAATCTTTCCTTCATTCTATGACTTAGACTTCTTTAAACTTTGTGTGTCCAGGCACTTTAACCCCAAAGTCCCTTAAATTTGGTTCTCTGTCACTCTCTTGGCTTTGGGGGAGACACTTGTTACAGGCAGCCTGCATTTTGTCTCCTCCATACACATAACAAATAAAAATAGACACATGAATATTTAATAATAGAATAACATTAACCTGAGACAAGAGCTGTTAAAGAAACATGGGATTTATTGTGCTCAAAGGTTTGATAATACGTTAATGGAGTGGTACGTACTTTGTCCTTTTGTAATAATGCCATTTGCAGACGGAACAAAAAATTATTATCACAATATGTCTGAATACAAAAAGCTCCCGACATCATTTATCCTAGGTTAATGTCTTGGTCAATGTATAGTATACTCTAGCGAATAATATATCCTTTTATTATTTCCATGGGTGTGACTAATAATCAATACAGCGACTGAATAAGATTGTAACAGCGCAACTGTAGGTGGCTGTACAGTGTACACGTATCTATAATCACAAATATATCACTATAATCAAAGCACTAATCAATAAAGGACTGTCAATGTGTTGATGTGATCGTCCCTATAAAAGTTCACACCATCACAATAGCCACTGGTAATTTCCTCTAAGCTTAGGCTAGCATGTTCTCACAATCACACGATCGTATCCACACAGCCATTGCTGAGATTTCCAGAAGTAATTGCTGGCAACTTTGTCACACATTGTATTCACACAATGTTGCCAAGCCACTCCTCTCACCCAGTGAGGCGCGCACGATCAGTCAGCCATCAACAGCCTCCCAGGAGGGTCACTCATCACAGACCCCAGGGTAAGACTCGTGACTAAGTACAGTGACGATATTCTCATTAACAGTATCAAGTGACATACCTTACGTTTTAGTAAAATGTCCTAATAGTTCCTGTCTTTCTTTACAGAGAACCAATGTAATACAGGAAATAAATTCAGTCCTAAGTTGCTAATAATATATAATTAGAATGCTATAGTTTAGTAATTACTACTGCTAAAAATTCCAATGCTTATAACGGTAAATACTTGAACTTACAATGACTTCCGTAATACTTATTCCCTGTATTAACCCTATCGGCACTTCCCAACGCAGGGGACGTATAGTGCAAAGAACAATAAGTATTACAATTAATAAGGGCTAACAGAATTCTATTTTCAAAGTAATAAATCAAATAAAACCCTTGAAAGTGTTTATTTGATAATTATCTCCATACATATTCCCCAATCTATAACAAACAGTGTTCCAGTCAAATTCGAGTTCTACAACATTACTACAGGAAATATTGAGGTAAGAGAAAATATAATTAAACCCTATTGATTGAAAGACCGCTACATACGTGCCCGATACAAGATTAAATCATATTGTTATCACTTCACAATTGTAGAAGTCGTAAAACATTCTCGGGCTAAGAGAATATGTTACGGAAACGATGGATTACAATGAAAGTTGCATATGATTCTTAATTTAAACCTACACAATTTGTCTACCACTATACCTTAGCCAGTTTAATGATTATAATGAATAAGACGGTCAATTTTAGCCTTACAAATTGTGGTTTTCATGTCATGCCATTTTCTACATGGAACTCTGCATATTAGCTATCTTGTTGAATGCCTTGATGTTTCTTAACCCACTGAGCACCAGCTGATATATAATAAATGTACAACGAGGGACTATCAGGTTTTCATATTTTTGTTTTCCTGAAAACACATGGGATGGGTTAGAAATGAAGGAAAAACCACCAAAAAACGCTCACCTATGTCATTTAGGGGTCCTGCGGGGCGGCGGAAAGTCGCAATTAACATTGGGAAATGGGTAGGCAAAATACTGGAAAATCAATCCCACGCGTGCCCACAGGCACGCGGCTGGACTTGGAGGGTTTCCAATCATCGGTATTGTTGCATGGGATAATAAAGCAGTTCCCATACAAATCTGAACCCTCTAGGTTCCATAGGACAAGAGTAATTAATGCGAACGCAACCATTGCGTCGCTGGGGTTTAGTGTTACATACATAGGCGACGCATAAAGTGCGTCACGGGTACTCAAGGGGTTAATATTAATAATAACAATAATAATAATATTAATAATAATAATAATACATATAATAATATTCATCATCATCATCAGGTTACTCTTATAGCAGCGGTATCTCCTCCTTCGATGTTTCACAACTGGTTGACCTTCTTTAATCAACCAAAGACCAATGCCCATCTCCCTTGCTTAAAGGGAGACCGTAACTGATAGCAATTATCCATGATAAACCTTTCAACCTGAGCGTGATTGAACGCAAGTGTGCAAGATGGTAAGCAGAGATGCTATCAACTGAGCAAGCTTGATGCCTGGCTCATGTAATCTGTTATATATAGCCTTATACAGTTCATTACAATTCTGATAGCCACACATAACTATAATACCCATTTTACCAACAATTAACTCATGCCATGTTCAGACAAGGGCCTCGCAAAAGTTACAGGCTACTAAAAAGCCTACGGTCTCTGGGGTAAAAGATATAGAAAGATGAATAAATGAAAAGTAAAATAAAAATAAATAATAAATAATCGAGATATGAAGCATGGTGCAAGCCACACCAATATTGGCAGACTTCTTCTGGACTTCCACTTACGTGTACCTCACCTCTTTTTGGGGAAACTTAATTATATTTTGTGTCCGTTTACTCAGGATATGAGGGAGATAGTAATTACCTGGACAATGTTGGAGAGAGAGAAAGAGATTTACACAGAGATAATCATAGTACACAGACCTTGCAATTCCATACTAGATGGTTTGACATTAATGCTACTAGAAAAAGGGACAGTTTATAGTACAGTAAAATAATAGGATAACAGAGTAGCAGGCTCTCTGCCGACCCTCCGGCTAACAATCAGTACCAACAATAGGAAAATGTGTAACCTTATAAATCAGAAAATACTCACATGGAAAGTTTGTACAAAGTATACAAATAAATTAGTCAGAAAGGCAGCATACACTAACATACCAACTGATTTTGAATATATTAATTTGTACTAGTTCCAGGTTTTGACCAGAAGTGTTATGTGATATCTAGGCATGCCTTCTTTCTAATGAATTGCAGTATATTACCTCGGGTTGCAGCATTGTTATTAGTCGTGAACTGTGCACTGATAATTATCTACTCCATCAAATTTGATAATAGGTGTTATGCTCGCTATTTTCCAACCATTAGGGACGTTTCCCTAGTGATAAAGTTAAATAGTGATAAGTTAAATATAAGGTCAAATATTTGCATAATCCTTCTTTTACTTGTTTTAACATGCTATTAGATGATCAGAAAATGATCAGGCCCGGGAGTTATATAAATATTGAATTTCCTTAATAAACTCCACTTGCGATGATGGTAAAGTTTCCTACTAATGTATTTCATGTGTTGTTACTGCCATTTATATTGTAATATCCTTTATTTTGTTTGTAAAACAAAACACAAAATAGTTGTTGAGTGTAATTGCAATATCTATGTTGGCTGTAACTATTTGATGATCTGTAGCTAATGAGCCTATAACCGGCTTTTATTTCTCATTTATTGTTTACATAGCTATAAATATGCTTTAGGTTATCGGGGCTCTTCTTGGGTATAGGGACTTCATAATCACGCTTTGCTCTTCCAAAGAGTTTCATAACATTTCTTCTAACAAGGTTCTGTATAATTCCTTTACGTGGCCATTAGAAGAATCATTGTTTAAGATTGCAAAGTTTCTTTCTTTGTTTCATTGCATTACCGATTGTTTATTTTTAATTTCACTCTTTCGTTTACTCCCTCAGTTTTTAAGATGGAGAGCCCATACTTGGCATGCATACTAATGGGCTGCCAGAATAGGTTTTAAGCATTTTTGTTTTCCTTTACCCCCTGGGGTGAAGATAGACAGCCCATACTTGGATTTCCCCCGGGCAGCGCCGGGTACCTCAGCTAGTCATTCTTATTATACTGTCAATATTAAGTTTAAAAAGTAAAGGAGAGAGAACTCCCACCTGTCTGACTCCCTATTATATCACACTGAATGTGTCACTTTCACCATTCTACTGTATTCTAGAACTAGTATTTCTCAATTAATCTATATTATTAAATCAGTTCATGTGTCTGTTTGTCTGTGTGTTCTTAATAGGCGGCCGCAGTTTTGGACCTGGGGAGCTGAAAATTTGCCTGTGGGTGTCAAATGACCTGGGTCAGGTCATAGAGGGGGCGACGATCGGAGGTCGTTTCGAGGCCGAAATTGAAAAACAAAAATATAAAAATGGCCGTTTGGGGCAGAAGGAGGCCTCCGATCGAAAAGGTGTATGGAACGAAAGTTGTTCGCAGCCCCTCAAAATGGGGGTACAGATGAGGTCAGATCCAAAATCGGAAGTCATTTAGCGGCCGAAATCGAGGTCGCCGTTTAAAGAGGCACAGGGAGGTCGAGGCTGGTGATAATGGTAGTAGTAGTATTGTGATGATTGTGGTAGTAGTGATTGATGATGGTGATTATGGTAGTAGAATTTAAACCCGGGCAACGCCGGGTACCCCTGCTAGTTATTATTAAAATTATATACAATATATATATATACAGTATATGTATATATATATAGCTCCGGAAAAAGGCCTGAAGAAGCCAGGAGGTCTCATTCCAGACTGTGAATGGCACATCAAGATAGTTTGAGTGATGCAACCAGCTTGATCATGGTCCCACTCTTCGTAGACCCACGACGCCTGGTGGCCGGAAGTAACCTCCAACTCTTCCAAGTTGCATCGCTATCCCATCGACACACCAGGAATTGTAATGTGGGCCTTTATATTACCAGTCCAAATTAATCACATGCATTTATAATAACAGGGTAGAATTAATTCATTCAATTATCATCAGCTTATGAGTTTCAACATGTTTAAGTGTTTAATTTCGTTTAAATATTTCGAAATTTATAGAGATAAATTATTAGCTGATGGTCAGCCCCATCAAAGCCATTTATAAATGAATTTCTCATTAAATTGAATTACCAGTAAATTACTATATTCCCAACCAATAAACTTTAGGGCATTATGAATGAGCCGGAACAATGTCATAATCGCCGACTCATTTGTGGCAATTAGCGATGACATTTACTCTATTGGGAGACTTAACCCTTTGAGTACCGATGCCGTCCTTTTAAATATATCCGGGCTAGTATTAAGCGATTTTATTCAGATTAAAAAGGACCTCCACCAATTGAAAGGCTTCGAATTATCTCACGTAGCCCCTTTTTACTACCACAGATCCTTTTTAAACTGTATAAAACCAACTAAATACTGCTAGAATATAGTTTAAAAGACGTCGGCGGTACAGTAGGGGTTAAGGGGGAGGTATTCGTTTTAATTTTGGACCCAAACTCTCTCATGTTTAGCATATAACTTTTGAGATTTAAGTCGTTTCTTCCGTCAGTTTGGCGATTTTGAGACCTTAAGCCTAATTTTGTTGTCAATATTAATACCTTTCGTGCTACTTAGGTGTTGATCTTTTCCTGGCGAGCGATAGCGAGCCTGTAATTATAGAAGGAACCGGCCTTCTACTGAGACATGTTTCTACCGATAAATATACAACTTTAACTTGAAAGTTTTGTTTTTTAAGCTTGATGGAAGTCTAGCGAGGAAAATATATATATATATATACAGTATATATATTTATATATATATATATATATAGTCAACAAAACAAGCACTGCCCCTTTCATGCGAATTTTCAGGAGGGTTTATTCCCGCAATGTTGATCTGTCAGCTTCGGAATGACCACTTGGCCACTTCTGTACCGGCGACGTCTTTCTAATTATATTCTATCTATATGTATACTATTTTGTGCAGTTTAAGAAGGATCTGTGATATCTAAAATGGTCAAAAGAAATAGTTTGAAGCCTAGTAATTGCAGGAGGCCCTATTTAAGCTGAATACAATCGTGTAATAGTAGCCAGAATAAAGTTAAACGGACGGCACATGTACTGGAAGGGTTAATACAAATAATGATGCCATCTATAACAGCCAGCCACAAACTATTTGGTGCTGCCATAATTTTGCCAGAATAAAGATGTGGCTCGAGGGTTCCCGGTAAAATATTTCCAGTAAATTTTCATTTATTAGGGTATCGCATAAGACTGAAGGGGTGATTTCCACTTGAGATATTTTTTTCTTGATTCCTTCTCCCTCATGTTTAGCCCAATTGCTTTTGAGATTTTACGACGTTCGCCCCATTAGTTTGGCGATTTTAAGACCTTTCGTGCAATTAAGGTGTCGATTGTTTTCCTGGCGATCGATAGCGAGCCTGAATTTTAAGAGGAACCGGCCTTCGGCCGGGAAATTGTTCTAACGAAAAATGTACACATTTATTTTGAAAGGGGGTCAATAGGGTATAATGTTAAGCTTGATAAAAGTCTAGGGAACAACCTAAAAATCTCCCCTTAATCGTCAATTTTTGAGTCACTTTTCTGGCAATGTGTTTGGGATCATTGTCTGCCTTCTGAGTTGACAGGACAGATGGTGGAGACCTGTCCGCTATACTAGACACCAGTCACCCATGTTAATCAACCCTCTGAGTACCAGCCACCTGTGTTATATTTTGTTCCAGCTATATTTAGACGATATTATACAGCTTAGGAAGGATTTGTTGTAGATACAAGGATAGATCGAGTTAGTTTGAAACCATATTATTGCTAGAGGTTCTTCCTAAGTTAAAGAAAATCTTCTAATAGTTCCCACATATGATGAACATGACGTCCCTAGCACTGAATGGGTTAAAAGCCAGGGCGAGTATAATTATATGCTGCTGGAACTTATGTACACTGTTGATATATCTCATACTATCCCACCAGCACTTGAACAGCCAGGGCGAGTATATATTCTGCTGGAACTTATGTACACAGTTGATATATCTCATACTATCCAACCAGCACTTGAACAGCCAGGGCGAGTATATCTTCTGCTGGAACTGATGTACACAGTTGATATATCTCATACTATCCAAGCAGCACTTGAACAGCCAGGGCGAGTATATATTCTGCTGGAACTCATGTACACAGTTGATATATCTCATACTATCCCACCAGCACTTGAACAGCCAGGGTGAGTATATATTCTGCTGGAATTTATGTACACAGTTGATATATCTCATACTATCCCACCAGCACTTGAACTGAGCTTATCTATGTGTGTATTTATTGACAGAAGCCTTGATCCCTGAAGGGGTGATCACCAATGAATCGTCTAGATGCATCTCTGTCCTCTGACGAAGGACATATATTATTATGGTTAAAGGTATTTGGTGTAAAGCAGTTTAGGAAGAATTTCTTGGTATGGAAGGGGTTAATTTTACCTCTCTATAATATGATATTTCCATCATCATTTTAATAACATAATCTGATAGCTTGCATAAAGTGAGAACAGCATTATCGTATAATGAAAATATGAAAGTTCTGAGTACCAAAGATCGTCCCTAAACTGTTTTCAATGAGCACAGAATCTTCAAGACGCGTAACGTATATGAAATATCTTGGTCAATGAGCCAAACATTTCTGTAACATTCTCTATACCTGTCTATCTGTCTATCCCTTACTTTGTTCACAAAAAAGAACATCACAACAATATATTATACAACAATACAATATAATAATATGAATACTCATTTACTTACTCACAATTATACAATAATATTGTATATAAACATAAACATTAAGCACACAACTATACTGTATAGTATATTCGTTTATTAATATATTATATACATATAAAAGTACACACAACAACCCTTATACATACATATACATATATTACTTACACAACGCATACAATTGCAAGTAATGTAGTTTAATTATTTATATACATCATTTTAGAAATATTGAACGAACAAATTAAAAGAGACAATGTTTTTCTTTAAAAACGATGGTATAAAAAAAATGGAAATAACTTATCAGTATATCGAATTACACGTGTGGTAAGACGAGGATACAGATAGATAGAGATATATGGGTAATATACTGTGTGCCAACCCGTATATACATATTTCATTATTTTCATTGTTGTCTATTGTAATTATATTCCTATATGTTGTATATAATGTAGATGTTATTTTGTATAATTGCTGTTTCATTATATTAAGCATGTGTTGCTTTGCTCTGTGATACTTGTAAAAGAAATAATTCCCTTGTCCTTACTATTTTTACAATGTTTATTCTGACTGATAAACATTGTTGTTTACATTTGTTGTTGTTGTTGTTGTTCCCTAAGCTGCCTGGCCGAACAGCCCCGAGTCCCTGAGAAAGGCCATGGCCACGATCGGGCTTTCCCACAGAGCTCTCATTGAGTGTAGATTGTGTTGTTGGTGTAAGTGGTTGTGTGAAATGCAGTCTTCTATGATGTGTTTAATGGTATGGGGTGCTGTGTTACATCCCGGGCAGGCGTCGACAACGGAGTCATCCAGTCTCTTCTGATAGCTCAGGAGAGCTGGATGGTGTCCGCATCTCAGCCTGGCCAGGTGGACTCTGTCCTCACGAGGAAGGGAGGATTCGGAAGGATGGATTTCGGGAGGTCGTGCATGCAGCTGCGTGTTGTCTGTGAGTGAGTGGATGGATCGGTGAGAGATATGCGTATGGATGTGCTTCTGAAAGTTGGTTCACGGTGGGCTGGGAGGGAGAGAGGACAATAATTGTGTGTGATACCGTGTGCTGGGTGTTGTTTTGATATTTCTTGGTGTCTGTGGGTGTGTTGCCATGTAGTTTAATGGGTGGTCTTGGTTCGTGGAGGCTGCTGCCAGGAATTGAGTGCCTCTCATGTCCAGATGGTCTTTGACTTTGAGGATTTTGGTTTCTTGATGTAGGTGATCTGTGGGTGCAGTAGCTGTGCAGCCTGTAATGATCTTCAGGGCTTTGTTTTGAATAGTCTGTAAGGTCTTATGATGTGTTTCAGCTAGGTTAGAAGCCCAGGCTGGGCTTGCGTATTCCATCACTGATCTTATGTATTGTTTATATACTGTGGTGGTAGTTTCTTTGTTGTGTCCAAATTTTGTGTGAGCAAGTGACCTGAGGGCGTTAAGTCTGGGTGTCAGTTTCTTTTTAATGTTTGTGGTGTGCTGTTTGAATGTCATATGAGTATCATATGTTGCTCCTAGGATTTTGGGTGTGTGTGTGTATGTGTTAGGGGTGTGTTGTTTATGGTGAGTTGAGGGATGTATTCGTGTTCTCCTGTCCAACTTGTGAGCAGGGTTGCGGTGGATTTGGCTGGGGCTAGATTAAGTCTGTTTGTAGTGCACCAGCCATGTAGTGTGTTGAGATAGGGTTGAAGGAGATCTGTTGCTCTTTTTGGGTCATGGTGTGTGCATGTGAGTGTTATGTCATCTGCATAGGAGGCTAAGTTTATTTGGGGCGTATTGGGTGTAGTTATATCGTGCATGTACAGATTGAAGAGTGCGGGCGATAGGACGGATCCTTGTGGGACTCCGTTTGGAAAGTTTCTGATTTTAGATGACTGACCGGCAAAAGATACGTGTGCACATCTGCCTGCTAGGAAGTTGGCCAGCCACCTTTTGTGTTGTTGTGCATGTTTGTGTTGTAGATTTTTTTTGTTAGGTTGTGGCGGGGGATGGCATCGAAGGCTTTACTAATGTCGAGTGTGGCTAATAGTGATCTGTGTGGTGGTCTAGCTGAGTTGATGCCATCGAAAGCTCTTTGTGTAAGGTCTGTGAGAAGAGTGTTTGTGGAGTGCAGTGGCCTAAAGCCATGTTGTGTTGGAGCTAGGGGTAGGTCAGGTGTAATTAGTTGTAATACTAAGCGTTCCATGACTTTGGAGGGGGAGCAAAGGAGTGTGATGGGGCGGTGCGAGGAGGGTAGCGTGGGGTCTTTGTTGGGTTTGGGGAATGTGATGATGATACCATGCTTCCAGATGTCTGGTATTGTGTTGTGTGAATAGCTGTAGTTTGATATGTTAGTGAGTGCTTGTATGCCTTGTGGTCCCAGGTGTCTGAGGTGTATGTTGCTTATGTTGTCTAGGCCACAGGCGGGTGAGTGCTTGAGATTGTTGATGATATGCTTTGTCTGGTGATTGGTGAAGGGTGTATAGTCAGGGTCTGTGGGGAATTGTCTCTTACGTCGGATGACACGTAGGTCGTCTTTGTGAGGTTTTAGGTGGCTGACATGTGAGAAGTGATTGATGAGAGTGTTTGCTTGTTGTTTACATGAAGGAGTAGAGTCTGTTGTTGTGATTGCAGCATGTGATTGTGTTGTGTTACTGTTGGAAAGTGTGATGCTGTTTAGTGTTTTGTAGAGTTTTTTGGGGTTTGTTTTGTGATCAAGTGTTTGTAGGAAGTTATTCCAATTTAGTTTTTGTTGTTCTTGTATTTTGTTGTTAGTTTGGGTGTTGAGTGCTTGAATTTGTTGTGTGATGTCTTGTGTGTGGGTGCTGGGGAGTGTTTCAGTATGTCGTGTTGTCTGATGAGGTTTTGAATTTCTGGTGTGAAGTTGGGGTTGTGTCTTTTTCTGTTACCTCTTGGAATGTGTTTCTTGTCAGCGTTTTGGATAGTTTTATTGAGTATGTGTACAGCATTGTTGATGTTAGTGATGGGTGTACTGTTTAGAGTTGTGAAGTGTTGTTCTGTCTCATTTGTGAATGCTTCCCAGTTAGCTCTTTTATAATTGGTGTATGTGTGTTTGTGGCTAGCTGGGGTGAGTCTGGTTTTGGTGGTGATAATGATCGGGAGGTGGTCAGAGCCTAAGGTTCCGACCACCCTCCAGGATGTTGTGGGGGCGAGTTCTGGGGAGCAAAAGGTGATGTCTGGAGATGATGGGTTATAGATGGCTTGGTGAGGAATATGGGTATGTTGATGGATGTCGTTAAGGATGATGAGGTTATCGGTTTGGTTTTGTAGTACCAGCCCTCTGTCTGTGTCGGTGTTGTCGACAAACCAGGCCGACGTCTTGGCGTTGAAGTCACCACCCAGGATGATGTATGGGGTGTGTGGGGTGTTTGTGATGTGTTGTAAGTGTGGTCTGTATTCATTTGGTACTGTAGGGGATGTTTGGGGAGGGATGTATGTGTTTATGATGGTTATGTTGGAGTTGTTGCCAGTGTGTATTTTAATTGACTATTTCTGTTGTGTTATCATTTGGGGGGAGGAGGGATTTGGTTTGTACACTGGTTACTATGTATGATATTTCTTTGTGTACCAGGGTGATGAGTCCACCGCCCCCACCGACAGCCCGGTCTTGTCTGATGGTGGTGAAATTATGAAATGTGGGTGTTTTGTGTGTTGTGCGGAGTTTTGTTTCTTGTAAGATGGCAATGTGTATGTTGTGTTGTTTGATGAAGTGTGAGAGTTCGTGTTTCTTTGTGTTGATGCCATCTATGTTCAGTTGAAGAATGTTAATGTTATGTGCACGATGTATGTTGGGTGCTGCTGCACGAGGATGGGGTGGGGGTGAGGGAGGGGCTGGGGGGGGGGGGGATGGGATGGGTTAGGTGGGGGTGGGGATTGGGGAGCAGGAGATTGGGGTTGGAATGGATTAGGATGGGGTGTGGTGTGTTGAGTTGAGGATGTGGATGGTATGGGAAGGTTAGGTGGGTTACATTTGTTATCCTAGCTTGTAGCAGACGATGCACGCGCACCTCTTATCGACCTAGCTTTGTATTTTCTTATTAACTCTAGTAGTTATCGTATTCAGTATCCTACTGTAGCTATATATATCTGTAATTTTAGTTGTTGCTTGCATGATCTTGTAGTAACCTTTGACTGATAACTTCGTTTATCTAAATATAATCCTGCTTGACTAGCCTACAGTGACACCAGCACCATCTGTTGATACAGTATATTAACCCCTTGTGTGCAGTTACACTTTATTCTTATATAATCTATATTTGGTTAATTGTATATTTAGTTACATATTCTATTATATATATATATATATATATATATATATATATATATATATATATATATATATATATATTTGTTTTACTTTTTTTAGGTAGGTTATCACCCCTGGTAGCCTACTTCTGCATATTTCATACTTTTTGTTTTTGATTATTTTTGTTTTCGGTTAGTCTAGGCTATCATCCCTGGTGGCCTATTTCTGTGTACTTAAATTTTTAAATTTTCAGTTAGGCTATCACCGCTGGTGGCCTATTTCTGCGTACCGGTATTTCATAATTTTTGTTTTCGGTTACTTTTGTTTTCGGTTAGTCTAGGCTATCATCCCTGGTGGCCTATTTCTGCGTACTTCAATTTTTAAATTTTCAGTTAGGCTATCACCGCTGGTGGCCTATTTCTGCGTACCGGTATTTCATAATTTTTGTTTTCGGTTATTTTTGTTTTCGGTTAGTCTAGGCTATCATCCCTGGTGGCCTATTTCTGCGTACTTCAATTTTTAAATTTTCAGTTAGGCTATCGCTGCTGGTGGCCTATTTCTGCGTACCGGTATTTCATAATTTTTGTTTTCGGTTAGGATAGGCTATAACCCCTGGTGGCCTATTTCTGTTTAAATAAATATAAAATTGTTTTCGGTTCGGCTATCACTGCATATTCAAATTAATTTTGTTTTGTTTTAATTTTTGGTTAGGCTATCACCGCTGATAACCTATTTGTGCGTATTTCAACATTTTTGTTTTCGGTTAGGCCTATTTAAGTAAGTGAAGCGACCTGAAGGGAGTGAAGTGTTTTTAAAGTGAGATAAGTGTTTTTAAAGTGAGATAAGTGTTTTTAAAGTGAGATAAGTGTTTTTAAAGTGAGATAAGTGTTTTTAAAGTGAGTTAAGTGTTTTTAAGTGAGTGAAGTGATCTGAAGAAAGTGACTGTCACCATGCCTCGTGCCTGTACGAACTGCGCCGGTAGGTTTGGTGCTTCCATGTTTGCTCCTGCCGATCCACAAGTCTGCCGACTCTGCCAGCAACGAGAGGATTTGACAGCAAAATTGGATGAAGCCCACAACAAGATCAACGCCCTCACCAGGAAGCTGGAATCACTCCAAGAGTTTGTAACACTCAACGTTGGAGTATCACTAACTACAATTGTTTCAACTCCAACATCCACCACCGCCCCAATGTCATCTGCCAACAATCCAACACCTGCAGTAGCCACTGCAGCATCTTCTGACGAACCTGAGCCGACATCAAACAAGGACAGCCGCCCTGTTCACCTTAGTCTCTCCCCCACTCCTCGTGCAAGAAGCCTGCTAGCACGAACAGTACCAACCCCTCGCCCCCGTTCTAACCACTCCTCTCCCCGACCTGTACGCAGAGTCCCACCACCACAGGTTTCCGGATTTACACCAGTGAGGAACGGTGCACGGCCAACGCAGAAAAGGTCTCATCTACCAGTCACAATGTCAAACAGGTTTGAGATATTGGTAGAGATGGAAGACGAACCAGAAGAGACCAGGGTCGTTGGGGATTCCATCCTACGAGGACAGGTCGAAGAGTTCTGCGACAGAGTCCCAAATCGACGAAAAAGATTTTGCATCCCAGGAGCTGGACTAGACGACATTGTGGAAGCCTTCGAAGATACCACAAAGGATGCAAATGAAAATAACCTTTTTGTCATCCATGCTGGTTCAAATGACGTCATGCGCACCAGATCCGAAGAATTGATGGAGAAATATCGCAAGATGATCAAGCACTACAAAAACAAGTCAAGGAATATCATCATCTCAGGCATTCTCCCCAAGATCGACGCACCTGACAAATTCTACTCTGTTCCGCAAGGATGGCACTCATCTAAACCCTGTGGGTTCAGCACGCATGGGTCGTCTAATACACGAAGCAGTCCGCTGCCATGGATCAAAAAACGCCATCCGAGAAGAAGCAGCAGTGACATAAATCATCCAACGCCAAGCAAAAAAGAGAGGCAACCGAGGACCACCAGCGATAAGGGCCGAAGACAGCGAGGACCGAGGACAGCCATGAACATAAATGTAGATCCGACAAGAACCAAAAATATTATTAAAGAGAGGTCCGTGAGTTCTAAAATAACAAATTTAAAGGTTTTCTATGCAAACGCTCGTAGCATACGCAATAAATTTTCAGATTTAGAGGAGCTAGTGTTTACAGAAAATTATGATGTGATTGGCATAACAGAATCTTGGCTCAATACAGAAGATAGAGACTTTTTAGCAGAGTATTCAATTCCCGGTTATGTAATGTTTGAGAAAAGCCGAATAAATCGAAATGGAGGTGGCGTTTTACTTTATATCAAAGAAAGTCTTAACCCTACCCTCTTGGCAAAACCTCAAATTGTGAACGTCGACACATTTTTTGTGGTAATAAAGAATAATAAAGGTACAAAAATAATACTTGCATTAATATAGAGACCTCCAGCTCAATCAGTGCAAACTGACCGAGAAATTTACGAACAAATTGCAGATGTAAGTAACTCACAAGATACCGTAATTTCTGGAGACTTTAATTTACCTGTGACCAAGTGGGGCGATACTATTACTTCACACTCCGGACATGACTTGTATACGAACTTGCAAGAGAGTTCGCTTTATCAATTTGTTCGAACGCCGACCCGTGGTAATAACGTTCTTGACATTGTACTTGCAACAAAAGAAGAATTGATAGAGAATTTGAATGTTGGTGATGAATTCAGTAACAGCGACCATCGTACGATAACTTTCACTTTAAAGTTACGAACTTGCAAGACGAACCAAATAGTAGCATCGAAAAAGTCCCTAATTTCAAGAAAGCAAACTTCCATAAACTTAGAATTATGTTTAACCCTTATTTAGCGGCGAGCAACATAAGTCGAGTTAAATAAAGCTGGACTATGTGGCGGCGCTCGACATACCTCGAGTGGCAATTTCAGCACGTAATGTGGCTGAGAGAGAGAGACAAGTGGTGGCAGGAGACTAGCGAGCGTATGACTGCTCCAGACCACCGCGGCGAACCTACTGACACAAATCTCAGCTCCCTCCTCCCTCTCTCACTCGCTACATACTCAATTATGTACTGAAAGTACCGAATTACCTGCTTTTTGCACTCGCGTTGCACGGTTATTGCAAGAAAACTATCCATCATACAAGGATCGTTATGGTGTCATTCGAAAGCTCTGTTTATGCCCTTTCAGGGATAGGTACTTGTTTTACGTTCTGGGTCTTATTTAGGCATGAAAATGATCACGTAAACAGCCCTATTTTGGCTAAAAACACCCCGCTGTGCGGTACACATAAATAAACCGCATAGGCCGCTCGTAAGGTGTTAAAGAAACTGAATGGAGCTTTTTAATTAACAATAACGACATAAATACATCTTGGAAGTTATTCGAAACCACTTACCTAAAAGCAGTGCAAGACTGCATACCATCGAAAATACGGCGTCCAGGCAATAATAATAAGCCCAAATGGTGGAATAAAGATATTTCAAACTGCCTGCTTGCTAAAAAATTTGCTAATGATAGATTAAAATCCTCACAAAAATGACGAAGAACGGATGAAATTTGTAGAGCTATGACGCAAAGCCAAAAAGTTAATTAAGCAAAGTAAAAAGACCTTAGAGTTACATATTGCGAATCAAAGTAAAACAAACCCGAAAGAATTCTATAGTTATATCAGAAAGAAAAAAGTAGTTACTTCAAACTGTTGGACCGTTAGTCGATGAAAATGGAGAATACACCAAAGACGAAGTACAAATGAGTAATGCCCTCAATACCTTCTTTGCATCAGTTTTTACAACAGAAGACCTCAGTGATATCCCATCTCCATCGCCGATTCAGATTGATAATTCATGATGTTCTAAGCAATATCACCGTTACAGAGAGAGAAGTATTGAATTGTTTACATAAACTCAAGGTAAATAAAACGCCTGGACCTGATACAATCTCGCCTAGAGTTCTAAAGTAAGCTAAGGATGAGCTCTCCAAACCACTGACATTACTGTTCAATAAATCCTTGCAGTCTGGAACTATGCCTGATCAGTGGAAGCTAGCCAACATAACACCGATATTAAAAAAAGGCAGCAAATCCCTACCCAGTAACTATCATCCAACTAGCTTAACCTCAGTTGTATGTAAAATGCTAGAAACGGTCAAACGAGACAGACTCGTAAATCACTTAGAGGAAAATAACATACTTAAAGATACTCAACATGGCTTTCGTAAAAAACGTTCTTAGACTTCTTCCACGATATCCTCAACCTCTACGATGAGAGTAAAGCTGTAGATATTATATACCTTGATTTTCAAAAGGCCTTTGACAAAGTTCCCCACAAACGTTTACTGCTAAAACTAAAAGCGCATGGAATACAAGACGGTGTGTTGAAAGGGATAGAAAATTGGATCAGCAACAGAAAGCAAAGAGTAGTCATAAACGGTAAGGCATCTAAATGGACCAATGTAAGTAGCGGGGTACCCCAGGGATCGGTACTAGGACCAATTCTCTTTCTAATTTACATCAACGACATAGATGAGGGTCTCACCTGTACAATCTCAAAATTTGCTGACGATACAAAAAATTGCAAATGGCGTACTCTCAAAAGAACAAGTTGACGATATGCAACACAATCTAGATAAATTGTCATGTTGGGCCCAAATTTGGCAAATGAGTTTCAATGCGGATAAATGTAAAGTAATACATATCGGATACCTAAATGAGAAAGCAAACTATTCGATGAATGGCACTCAGCTTAAGAATGTAAACAGAGAAACCGATCTGGGAGTATCAATATCGAGTAACCTAAAACCGAGTCAACAATGTTCAGAAGTTGTTAAGAAGGCAAACAAAATAATTGGCTTTATAGGCAGGTCATTTGAGCATAAATCCAAAGAAGTTATCCTAACCCTTTACAATTCCTTAGTCCGCCCTCTTCTAGAATACTGCGTTCAATCCTGGTGCCCTTATTACCAAAAAGATATAAACAAGCTAGAACGAGTTCAACGTAGAGTTACCAAAATGATACCTAGCCTAAAGAACAAACCATACGAAGAGCGTCTTAGAGAATTAAATCTATTTCCTTTAACCCAGCGCAGATTAAGAGGTGACTTAATTCAAGTGTTCAAAATCATCAAAGGCATCGACAATATGAACTGTAGTAAGTACTTCACTATCGACCAATCTAATTACACACGGGGAAACGGTTGCAATATTATTGGTAAATCTTTTAACTCGCACGAATCTAAGAATTTCTTCTTCAATCGAGTTGTCAACTTGTGGAATGGGCTTCCCCGAAACGTTATAGACTGCATCTCCGTTGATTCATTTAAACTCCGCCTAGACAAATATCTCGCATCAAACCCGTGACTGACTGCATTTGTAAATGTATAACTTTATTTTATCCCCCCCTCAGTTACTAACCCATCTGTCCTCTACTAACTTCCTAATCCTGCCACGGACATTAGTTCCAGGGCAGTAATTCCCTTTCCAATGTTCCCTTACCCACTCTAAACCACTGTTTGGACACTTGATCCTCAGTGTTATGGAGGACAAGCAACCTAGAAGGGTCACTATATCTGTTGTTGCTTGATTTCCTTTGTATTTGGTAACTGATCAGGGGTTAGGAGATATACATTGACTACCTGTACTCTTCTCTTTCTGCCGGAAAATGTCTTGGAACTAATTTTCCTAGCGAGTACAACATATATATATATTATATATATATATATATATATATATATATATATATATATATATATATATATATATTGCAATTGCGTGTTTATGAGGCATTTATGTATATTCTTTTGCGGGTTGATATGAACCCATAGGCATATATATATATTACTTGTGTTATTTGTTGGTCAAAGAGTCTTTGTGATTAGACAACGGGTTTTACTTGGAACTGTATATGTAGGAATTAATGCTATCAATTAATGCTACCTATTTTAACCCACCCTGAGCTTAATGGGACTATACTGCGACCTCTGCCTATCATTGAATAACCTACAGTCAGGTATGTTCTAATGTAAGTAACATCCAAAGTGGAGTACTGCGCAAACTGCGGGAAATTATTTAGCTCTGCACGACTTATTTCATTAATGAGACAAGGTTGTCCAGTCCAAAGATCGCAGGTTATATCTTTGCATATTTTACATGGAGAAATAAAGTGTTATTTTGTACGGGGATGGATTACAAACACTTGTTTATGATTGGCTGCCTTATATCCCCAGAAGATGTCGTTATACATATTATTAGTCAACTAAAAAAGTCACATCCACAATAGTGAGCAATATCAAATTAAGTTACATATACTTTTCTTAAGCTAGAGATAAGTTATGTCATTATTGACATGTCATTATTGACAAAATGCATGTCATATTCGGATGGCAGTACTGGAGGGATAGGACAGATAACAGAGATAAGGTTGTGATCGGAGGAGCTCAACGGAGAGAAAGGGTTTACAGTTTAAGAAGAAGGATTAGAAGTAAAATATAAGTCAATAATTTGGATCGATCTCCAAGGCGGTCAGGATTTCGAGTAGGGTGCTGGACTAACTGCTCTAGGTAATCTATGATAGAACTGATGTAGGCTTGTTCACCAGGTTGGTCAGTGAAATGGGAGGAGTGCAATTGGCGGTGATGAACATTGAAGTCTCCTAAGATGGAAATTTCTGCGAAAGGAGAGATGGGTTAGAATGTGTTTCACTTTTGAAGTTAGATAATCAAAGAATTTTGGATAAATCAGGGCAGAAATATTTAGTTTGAGAGTAACACAAAAACTTTAGCCAGATATTTGTGAATTCAGAAGAATCAAAGTTAGGAACTTGAAATAAAAAAAGACAGTTGGCGCACATACACGCAACATCCACCTTTGGCTTGAAACTGAGTATAGAGATGGTAGTAGGATAAAGAGAAGGGTTTGATGTCAGTAGTCCCAGACAACTGGGTAGGTCAGGGTTGGCAGAAGAGAGGTGCTGTTCAACAGAGTGGAAGTTGGAGGAAAGGCCAAGAATGTTGCAGAAATTGGTAGTAAGAGTGGAAGATTGCGGTCGAGAGCATTTTGACGGGTTGGCAACAGAGGACAATCATGCAGCCAGTTACATATTTACAGTAAAAAGAAGAACTTTGTTTGAAATATTTTGCATTATCATAAACTAAACATAGGAATGACTGTGTTTTTTAATACTGTACATAAGTCTAATACATACACATAGTTCAAATATATGAATATATAATTATTATATGAATACTCTTGATTAATACAAAGCCGTTTTGAATTCTAACCGTTTTGAATGTGCTTAACCCTTTGAGTACCAGCGACGTCTTTTTCACCATTTTCTAGCAACTATTAGACAATTTTATTCAGGTTAGGAATGATGTCTACCCATTAATAGGCTAAAGTCTATCTCAATTAACCCTTTTACCTACCACAGATCCTTCCCAAGCTTCATAAAATCGTCTAAATATAGCTAGAATAAAATATAACGCACGTCGTTGGTACTCAACGGGTTAATGTCTTACATACCATAAACAACTACACTGCATGCGTACCCAGTCACTACACACACAGATTGAAGGGAGTTACTTCCTACCCCCTTCCCACAAACTAGACTTAGACAGACATCAGTTCTTTCCACACTTCCGCTCCCTACTCCACTGACGGTGACTTTGTTTAATCTATGTTAACTCTCACTCCCTTGTTTTCCAAACCCTCCTTCCATATCTGGAACTTTACTTCCACTTCCTGTGCACTATCTGTGATGTACGTTTACGTAACAGTCTTGATGGTGTAAAGGTTAGACCGTGTAAGTTCTGTATGTGATATCCTGGGTTCGAGTCCTGGGAGTATCACATGCTTTCATTAATTTAATTTGTGGAATTATTGGTGTTAAGAACGATGTTAAGAATACGATCTAGGACATCTGCATATAGCAACTCCCATGAGAGTTCTGTTCTAAAGTCCCTTGACAGTGCCTCCAGGATCAAAAGCAACAGTAGTGAGTTCAGCACTGAGCATTGGTGAACTCCGACTTTCACTGGGAACTCTTTGCTCAGACCCCCATTCACTTTAACTGCTGTCCGTGATCGCTCATACATTCTCATTATCACACGCACCAACCATTCCTCTACTCCAATTATATTTTAGATATATTTTAGTCAACTCAATATAGACTAAAAGAGAGAAGGTGATTTGATTTATTTTGTTTTCGTTCCAGCTCTGGGGACGTGATGGACGTTTTGGACTATCGACTTGACTTTCCCTCAATTATTATTATTTTACCTTTCATCCAGGTATTTCCTCATAGGTATTTAGCGCTAGCAAGACAATACGGTTATGTTAATCAATGTACAGTCTGTCTAACACCTAAGGTGATGTGAAAATCAGATAACAAAACTATTTTAGAATTTTATAGATTCCGGTAATACAACTATGATATATTCGCCAGTAAATGTGATTGTGTGACCCCGTCTACAGGATATTTAACATCACTGTTGCGCCAGATGGGTATAGTTACTGAAAATGACCTTCATTCCATGCTCTTTTTCATGCATAAGCAAGCGCCAGAGCGCCAGTACGACATATGGTTATCTTGCAACGATCATGCAACCCAAGGGCTAAATCGGTAAAATATTGGCAATATTGGATGTTTTTGATGTGTGAGAGACTGCACACAAGTAAGATAGCCGTATGTCGGGCTTCAGTGTGCGCCTGGACACTGTGGCGAGCAGTTGGAGCCCCCTTATGCTCCCTCCAGTGCCTAGCCTCTCTCTCACGCTCATAATAACTTCAAAACGGCATCCGTCATATGACGGGCATCGTACAAATGGCCAATTTTCTCTCCTGTTATAATTATGATGGTCGCCATGAGTTAAGGGTTGAGGGAGGATGGTTAATTTTAGGTGAAGTTTGTCATTTATTTATTATTCTTTTAGTTTCCTCCCTAGGCCTCCATCAAACATTACAAAAAAAATACCCAGTTCGGCTTTCAAGATATATTTGTAAATTTTTCGGTAGAACAATGTCCTGGCCAAAGGCCGGTTACACCAAAATTACAGGTTCGCTATTGCTCGCCAGGAAAAAAATCAACATCTAAATGACACGAATGACAAAGAAAAAGGGCGAAAGGTCATAAAATTGCCTAACTAATCGGCCGAACATCTTAAAATTTGAAAACTAATAGTGCTACATGAGGGAGAAAAGCGTCGAGAAAAAATTACCAACTCCCCTTAATGTCCGCCTATTTGGCGTGAGAGTGACACGATGCTATTAAATATTCCAAAACTTATAAAATTTTCAAAAGTATATTATCCTTAGACGTAAAGACGTGACAGGAAGCCAAACTGTGAGTTTGTTGATAAAGATGGGGATAACCAGGATATATTATGTTGTATTTACAAGGACTTTCAAAGTCTTTGGGAAAAATTTCAAACACTTTTATGAAAAGTTGGCAGGTAAAATCTACGAGGGCTGTTGTAATTTGTTAATATGGCGCGTGGAGAGAGACCCCCTCCCAGCACCACCCCCTCAACGATTTTCCCGTTGCTGAGTAAAGATTGTGGCCGAGCCTAACGCAATCCTGGGCCGTTTTTGTTCCTTCAGAAAATAATTGAAAAGGATATATATAAATAAAATGAAACCGAGATCCATGCATCTGTTGGCGACCTCTATGTATGACAAATCTATTACAATTAACCCCTTCTGTAATGGCGCAGCCTTTTCAAGTTTATTCTGGCTATATTTAGACGATTTTGTGCAGTTTATGAAGGATTTGTAGTAGAAATGAATAAGTGAGATAGTTCGAAGTCTGTTAGTTGCTGGAGGCCCTTATTAAACTGAACACAATCGTCTAATAGTAAGCAGAATAAAGTAAAAAAGACATCGCTGGTACAGAGGGGTTAATAGTTGAAAATACTCCAAGGTGGTGAATTTCTAAGGGTGGTTGTTCGAAGTATAAACGATTGTTGAACAGCTGAAGTTTAGCACTTCATAATAGTGATTGTCAACACATGGGCGGTGACAGACGCTCCAGTACCACTAAGGGGAGATGGGTCGATTTTTGGTCGATTGTTTTCGTTTATTTATAATTTTTCTAGTTTCCTCCCTAGACCTCCATCAAACTTTTAAGAAACAACCCCAGGATCCCACTTCAAGATACATTTGTACATTTGTCGGTTGACAAATTTCCCGGACGAAACCGATTCCTCCTAAATTACAGGCTCGCTTTCGCTCGCCATGAAAAAATCGACACCCTAATGACAAGAAAAGTCTAAATATTGAAAAAACAAAGCGGCTAAAGATCTTAAAATCGTCAAAATAATTGGCCGACCGTCTTAAAATATGAAATCTAAAGGGGCTAAGCATGAGGGAGTAGGGTGTCCAGAAAAAAAACAGTTCATCTCCCCTGAAGATGCAAAGAGGTGACACAATAAATGCAATATCAAATGAATAAATACCGTATACGTATCTGTAATGGTTAGTGTGCTGAATGTCGGTGTGAATATCCTAGGTTCGAATCCTTGGAGTACCACATGTATTTATTAGTTTAATTGATATAATTAATTAAGTTTATTTGTAAATTAATTGGTGGGTTGGTGATAATATGTATATAATGAAAGTATGTAAGATTCTTTCGTTGGCTTAATAAATAAAAACGCAGCTAAGAGAATGTCCATATTGATACATTTTAAAGCTATTCTTGAAGCAAATATAACAATAACTATAATACTACCATGGCGTATATAGGCTACATAAGGTTTTTACTTTCTGTAGTGAATACCAAAGGGATTGTGACCTAGAATATACCGTACTGTACTGTTCAATGTTCCTTGGTTATTTTTTTTTAAAAGCGCCTATGTATTAATCAGGAGTATTCATAAAATATATATTCATATATTTGAACTATGTTTATGTATTAAGCCAATGTAGAGTATTCAAATACACAGTATATATATACTGTGAATATCAATACTCTACATTGGTTGACGTACGACTATATCTTGTATTTCTGACTACTTGGTCCTTCATAATAAACCGCATGGTCCCATGAAAAGATTGATTTATATTGCTGTATTCTAATATCAAAGAAACAAAAATTCATGTGTATTTACATACATACATACATACATACATATATGCATGAATACATCAAAGTTTAGAGACTGTTTTGTCCACAAAGTGTGTTGTTTCCTAAATGACGGCATTCCAGGCTACAATGTTTTGTGCTACCTCTGTCGTCAAGTTGTTTGTTTGGAGATCGGACCGAAGTACCTGATCCCACGTTTTTCTAGGTCTACCCCTACGAGAGCCTTCCCCCACATTCAAAGTCAATTCTGATCATCTATTTTCTCTACATGTCCAAACCAACCAAGCTGCTCTTGCGCATCAAATAAACTGATACTTCTATTGCCCAGACACATTCTTAGTTCTACACTCGATATGCTATCCATGAGGTTAACCCAACATGATCATCTAACTAAATCGTGTTCTCATTCCATTACATTCTATCAAATATCTTCCACTTTAACTGGACACGTCTCTAAGGCATAGGTCATCGCGCTTCGAACACACGAGGCATTCATTTTCCCTTTACGGAGAAGTGGGAGTCCTCTCATGGTCAAGAAAGGCAACAGCTCTCTAAACTTTCCCTAGTCACTTATGACTCAACCAATGGAGCGTCCACTCTGGCGGAAACCGCATCTTCAAAGTAGCAAAATTTATCCTAAAAGTCCAGCGTTACATTGCCAAAATCGATACTATCAGGTGGGTCATTCAACACAAGTTCTCTCTTACACACTGTACATTTAAAGTCCATGATTCTCGTCAAAGGTCCTCTCGCCTGACGTAAAATCTGTCTCTACAGATAGGGATCATGTACACCTTACCACATAATATAATATACCTGTAATTTGTTACTGCGAAACAAAACGCAGATACTCTGGCGGAAAATGGTTCCCAAGGGGGGAGGGGGGGGGGGGGAGTGGGGTGACAGGATCCTTGCAAATAAATACGGATGTTCTTTCCCTTGTCCTTAATGTATATGTAAACTATTTGCTACAATTTAGCTCCCTGGTCATTAAGATATTGAATGTATGAAACTTAGGCGGAAAATCTCCCCTAGCGTGAGGTTGGGGGAAATGGAGTCCCTAGAAATTTGATTTAACAAAGGCCTAAACAGACCTATGTAATATGTAATGTACCTTTCTTGATCAAAAGTTTGTAAAATAACTCATAGTATATTCATTTAATGTGAAACTAATAGTGGCAGCAATGTGATTTTGGTCTCTAGGGGTGGGGGAGGGGAGGGGGAGGGGAGGGGAAGGGAGCGTCAGACCTAGTATCTTGAAATTGTAAAGTCTTATGATTCTACATAGTATCTACACTTTATGCTTTACATCGAAATTTGACTTGGTCTCTGTGATAATATTATTGTGTTGACTCTTAGCGAGTAGGGGAGGATGTAAATATACAACATACACGGCTGATGCACCATAACAGTATACCTATAGTAAAACCAAATAGGAAAACAACAAATACCGCGGCAGACGTAAACGCTGTTCCGTGCATGCACATGGTCAACAACAGTATCAGAACACCACTGCGCCCCCCCCATCCCTTCCAATAATCAACTTTGCTTACATTTCCCATCAACTCCAATGTATCCCTCTTTGGTCCGGGAGATATACGTATTCCTACTGGTACACCCAATACATCCTCTTTCCTGGCAAAGCCCCATTACTTATAATGCATCTAATACGTATCATTTACAAATCGTAACAAATAATGGTGACTAATTCAAAATAGTAGTAGGATTAATAGACTAAAGTAAAGAAATAGCGTGACGAAAATTAGTAAGATCAAAATCAAACAAATTGCCATGTAAATATGATCGGAATATTTTGGGAAAGTTATAAGAGAAACAGTTGGTTGAATGGAAATAGGACGAGACAAAGAAACCACAATATATACATAACAACAATTCAGATAACCTGTGAACACAATTATAGACAAAGAAATAGGAAGGGCAAATTAATGATCAGAGGAGATTCGAGACAGAAAAATAGAAAGTAAAAGAGAAGGGATAATAAAGGTAGAAATCACTTAATACCGAGAGAGAGTGAGAGGGGAGCAAACAGGAACCGGGCATAATGGTACACTAGGACAGAAGGGAGAGGAGCAGAAGAGGTTGAACGGTTATCGCAAAGGAGAGAGGTCATGCAATACGGTATATATTGGCTAACCATATATGTACGCAAATAACAATTTTATTGATTGATTGATATATATTTGTTGCTACAATTAGTCCACTTATTCAGTCTAGCGAGAGGTGGTGGTAGTCTGAGGGTTAACTGAGATAAACATTACTCTTTCCATTCCTAGAGTGCCTTCCAAAGTACTGTACAGGACAAATAATTTTGTGTTGTCTAGAATATCGGGAAAAACACGGTCATCGTCTGAGAGAACTAACTTAAATGGAAAATTGATAATAAGATATGACAAACGGGTGAATAGTTGAAAGAGGATAAATTACATTGAATAAGAGGTTGCGTATGTATGTACGTATGTAACTATGTATGTACCCAGACACATACTCCATAGCTGGGGATGGCCGACTCGAGACAGAGCCCGAGCAGATACAACATTTAGAGTTCCAATTCTTAGGGTACGGGACCGCTATCGCGTTCCCTAGCCTCTTTCTCTGTCTCGTTTAGTAAGTTAAATTTACAAGGGGAGAAGGATTCCTTCGCTTCCGCGCCCGAAATATGAAAAGTAGTACAGGAAAAGAATCAGACAGAAACGGCAAAGGTTGGGTAGAGGATGCCAAACTTCACTCTAGACATAACCAGCCCTCAGAAGAAAAAACATCGTGTAATGTTCTCTAGATTATCAAGAAAACCCCTACTGAGAGAACTAACTGAAAAGCAAAATGCATGATAATATATGACAAGCCGAGGAACAGTTGAATGAGGCCTGTCAGTAAAATAGGTCTGTGGCTAATCTCGTCTCATTAAAATTTGCCGAGGAAAATAGGTCTATGGCAGGGTAAGAAGGGCCAAGTTCCCTCATCCCTTATACCTCAAAAATAGAACAAAGAACAACAAAAGTTACATGAGGATAAATTGGATAAGAGAAGGGTTGGGAATTCTAAAAGAAAGTTGAAAGTGGGTAAATGACAAATATTTTATGACAAACAAAATAAATAATATTGAAGACTCAAATAGCACTACACTAAAATGAAAGTGAAAGTCGGCGAATACATGATGACACAATACACACTAGTCATATGTACAAAACTATAGGAAAGAAAAATAATTATGTCAATCAGAAACAAATAATAATTACAAAACTATTAGATTGATATCCAGTATTCAATACATGGATATAACATCGTAGTCATGTACATAACTATTAGATTGATATCCAGTATTCAATACATGGATATAACATCGTAGTCATGTACATAACTATTAGATTGATATCCAGTATTCAATACATGGATATAACATCGTAGTCATGAACATAACTATTAGATTGATATCCAGTATTCAATACATGGATATAACATCGTAGTCATGTACATAACTATTAGATTGATATCCAGTATTCAATACATGGATATAACATCGTAGTCATGTACATAACTATTAGATTGATATCCAGTATTCAATACATTGATATAACATCGTAGTCATGTACATAACTATTAGATTGATATCCAGTATTCAATACATGGATATAACATCGTAGTCATGTACATAACTATTTGCTGTTTTGATGGTGTAATGGTTAGAGTGTTTAAGATCTGTATATGGTAACTTAGGTTCGAATCCCGGGAGGCTCGCAAGTATTCATTAATTTTATTGGGAGGTGTTTGGTGTTGGGAGTGAAATTATTAAAAGCAATTATATATATAAGGATGGTCACTATTGCTAAACTAAATGGCTCTCGGATGATTCAGGAAAACCGTTAATATTTGAGGCTGAACACGAAAATTAATAATTAACCCTCTCCGACATATGACGCGATTGTGAGCCTATTGGGGATACTTTAACCCTTAACTGTCGGCGCGCAACATAAGTCGAGTTAAATAAAGCTGGACTATGTGGCGGCGCTCGACATAGGTCGTGTGGCAATTTCAGCACGTAATGTTGCTGAGAGAGAGAGAGACAAGTGGTGGCAGGAGAGTAGCGAGCGTATGACTGCTCCAGACCACCGCGGCGAACCTACTGACACGAATCCCACCTCCTCCCTCCCTCTCTCACTCGCTATATACGGAATTGTATGGGGAAAGTGCCTAATTACATGCTTTTTGCACTCGCGTTGCACGGTTGTTGCAAGAAAACTAGCCATCATAAAAGGATCGTTATGGTGTCATTCGAAAGGTCTGTTTTACGCTCTGGGTCTTGTTTATGCATGAAAATGAGCACGGAAACAACCCTATTTAGGGTAAAAAAAAAACGCTGGGCGGCACAGTGCAAAATACCCTACCACCCGCTCTTTGTGTGTTAAACAAATACTTCCAAGACCCTCCTTCTAGATAAATTTGTAAATTTGTTCATATAAAAAAGTCCCGGCCAAAGGCCATTTCCTTGTATATTACAAATTCGTTATCGCTCGTCAGAAAGAATTTACACCTAAATGGCACAAAAGCTCTTATAATTGACAGAAATCAGGCTAATGGTCTTAAAATCGCCAAACTAATGGGGAGCATGTCTTAAAATCTCAAAACTAATGGGGCTAAGCATGAGGGAAAAGGGCGTCCCCTTCATCCGTATGGGACACAAACAAATCAATACATTGCATATTATCCCATTCTGTACCAGTGACGTCTGTTGTGTTATATTATAGCTATACTTGGATGTATTTATGCAGCTTAGGAAGGATCTGTGGTAGTTAAAAAGGTTGATTGAGATAGTTTGAAGCCGTATAATTTTTGGGAGTTCGTAAACTGAAAACAATTGAATTCTAGTAGCCAAACTATAATATATAGGATGTCGACGGTACAGAAAGGAATAAAATACGAATTCATCAGAACGTCCATTGATTCAAATAGGTGTAATCATATTTGTATTCACGACTGCACTTACTGTATGTTTGAATATGGGTTACTAGAAAAACAACCAATGCGGGCAATTTTCCGCTAAAATAGGGCTCATTCAGGCACTCCTGATTGCTTAACCCTCCTGGCCCGGGCAGGCTCTCAAAATGACAGGGTGGGCTACCCGGGCGATCTGGCCGAAAAACGTCTAGGCCTAGGCTACCGTATTTTTGTTTAGTTTAACTGCTAGAAATTTCCCACGCATCTATAAATGTAGTGCGGTTTCCAATCTGTAGACTGGCGTTGAGTAGAGCTCTCTATGTCAACTGGTTCAGTTGTGATGACGATTTCAGTGGAGAGCACTTGCAGGCGATGTTAGCAATATGACGATCTTTTCACTACTGAAACAACGACATACAGACATACAGTAACAAACGAGTCTTCTCTTTCTTGTTTTCGGAGGTGCGGTGACGTAACGATCGGCTTTGTTTACATGCGTCGGACGCACGGCGTTCAGACCAAGCTGAATAGGCTTTCAAGCTTACAGATTTTAAAATGACACCCGGGCTCCTGCCCTTAATTCGTGGTGTCATTTTAAAATGACAACCGGGCCAGGAGGGTTAAGCAAGTGTTTGAATGAAATACAAATTTTGCAAGTAAAACAAAACTAGAAGAAAAGAGCTTTCAAATGACCCCAGAACGAGCTCCCTAGCAAGCGGGGTTCACCTGCAGCATTACTACAGACATCGGCAATATTCGCTAATAATTAGCAAAGTTCTGATACCTTTGCCTTTGGCAACACTGAGTATATCTCGCGAGGCCACACCACAGAGCCTCAGTGCCACGACAGACATGCCGGAGAACGGACGGGGGCCTGCTGTGCTACTGTTCAATCACATTTGTCTCCACATGCTTTAATTGGCTTTATATTCCAGGATACTTCCAGGACGTACCTCTACGGCAGCCGCAGTGAAAGGGTTAACATAAATCAAACTCTTAACTATTGTACAAATGATTCCTTACATAAGATACATATAATGGCGAGTACAGTAAATATGATATATATTCTCTCTATAGAGGTGACTGATACGAGTTAGAGACCCTATAGTAAATGAGATCGGCCAACCACTAATACTCTTGCTGCCAATAAGGTCATTAGACTCTCTTTACACTCAATATATCCAAACCTATAATAAACATTAGGCAATACTGGTGCAAGATGAAAACTTTGGTCTTGGGATTTCAATATCATTTGAAGAACAGTAAAATATCACCGAGTATTTAAATAATGACGCCACTAAAATGTCATTCAAAGAAAACGGTGTCCAGTCTCTCTTACTCTACGATCTCTATTACGAGGCAGCCCGGCCACCACAGCCAGGGGGAGGTGAGGCTAAACTGTCCACCATATCTCTCAGGAAATTGGCCTCATAATACAGGCAGCAATGGACGCTATGATGATCTCATTACGGACATTGGGGGAACAGCTCAAATGTTGGAAGAATGACGCAGGATATTTGTTTGGATTATCTCTCGTCTCCTTGTATTATTTTTTGGTATTTTTATTATTATTATATTCATTACTATTATTAAGTTTAATATTATTATTATTGTAGTATTTATTTCTAAATCTGTTATGCTACTACTACTACTACGGGGGATAATTCGACAGTCATTTAAAATTTTGTATATTTTATTTAACAGACTTCCTAGCTACTCTAATAATAGGTTCTTGGCTCGGGCCGAGATGAGTTCAAGACGCAGATTGAATATTACGTCGATTCATGCTAGGTTGCACTTTGGACCCTTAGAGTTCCCGTTACTCCCTAACTGAATCCCCGCTATTCAGGTATTGTTACGTCCTGGGATATATAAACACTGGGCTCTTTCTATTGGACTAGGTATGCGGCAACAAGCAACAACGGAAAACGCTAGATCCAACCCTTATCTATAAACCCAGGCAACAAACCACCCTAAACCGTCAAGAGTCCTGCCTGGACAACAAGGTATCCTATGACTCGGTTACAGGGTGCACGCACTATAGACTGCTGATAGTCAAGCAGGCTATATAAAAGATCACACAATTAAGTTGACTTAAAGCTTCAAGGAAAAGATAGATAACGGAATTAAATTGCAGAAACAATTTAATAACAAACTAGAAGAAAGTACATTTAACGTTACGTTAATTAATACAACTAATCACCCCTGCGTGAAAGAAGGTGAAAGCAAACAGTCCTCAAAACATCGTACCGGTAGACAAGATGCGGGTTTCTAAACTGCATGCGGCTACTGTAGGATCTGATGCTTAGCAAAGAAAGTACGTTACGGATTTAGAGAACTCTTAGCTCATAAGCAGGAATAAATACTAGTGATAGGACCTACAGTGTATAATGGCATAGGTATAATTAAATAAAGGCAGCAACTCGCAACATAACCACATACAGGTGTGCTTCTCACTCTTAGTCAGGCAAGCCTGCTCGGACAGAGTCTCTAAGCCATACCCTGACTCACAATGCTCACAAAAACGGTAAACTGTGGCACAATAACAAGCATACAGATATAATAAACCCCTAGCTGTTAATCTGCCAGGCGGCAGAGGTCTAGCTGGAAGGATATAGGCTTCGGATACCCGGGCTGAGCCACCTGCTCTAGCCTAGGGACGTTCCCAAGTCTGTGCGCCAAATTACTCTAATTGAAAGGGTGCTCTCTTGAGAGACTCAGATCGCAAGTATCTGACTCTCTCCTGGCGACCCTAAAACAAAAGCAAGACGTG
Organism: Paralithodes platypus; assembly: GCA_032716605.1. Taxonomy (NCBI): domain Eukaryota; kingdom Metazoa; phylum Arthropoda; class Malacostraca; order Decapoda; family Lithodidae; genus Paralithodes; species Paralithodes platypus. The sequence continues at coordinate 16,383,905 of CM064538.1, read as the reverse complement.
CTAGCGCAGTGCTGAGTGGACTAGGCAAGGGCCCTCACACAACACAACACTAGACACACAGGGACACAGACAAGAAAATGCCCCCAGACTCCCACGGGTATCCTAGTAAAGTCGTGCGGGTCCACAGGACTCGCACCAGCAGACTTTACTTAAAGGATCGCAAAAGCCTCCCCTCCGGTCTAGCCCCTGCTAACCTGACACAAGAACACACTAGCAAGCATGAAACCACCAAATATGAGACAACAAAAAATCTTCCTAGGTCTCATGAACAATTAAATCTCTGCATAAGGCCCAAAATCCTATCTAGTTATCTGAGAGCTCGTCGTTAATACAATAATAGATATAAGGTCTATCAAGGGGATGGGATAATTAAATAGATTGGTGAAGTAGTGGAAGGAAGGTATACAAAGTAAGAGAGAAAGTTTCTAAGTGGGGTTGAGAGGGATAGATATCAAGGGAGTCCGAAGGGTACGACAGTGAGGTGAGCTCTGAGTCTTGAATCTGTCTGGACCCTGCACTAGGCATGCAGAATACATCCCAGGCTTGGCAACACTCAACACAGTTGCCGGGTCAAAATCGTCTACCCCGTGCGTGAGTCGAAACTAAGCCTAACATTGCAATCAAATGTATGTGGCAACATCAGGCTCGTCCCAAGCTGGACTCTCCGCGCGAAGCAACATCCCCCAGCCGGTCTCTCTCTCCCGCTCGTCTCCTCCCACTCTCACTAGACTTACATCTTATATATTATAATGAAACAATTAACTATCGAGAATAAAATATACTAAGATACGTTGGTTAAGAATAAGGGCAGCTACAAGCTGTGAAACAACATAAGAATATCCCAGACATTAGTTACATTGTCGTAGGATATATACTAAGGAAAAGCCGGCCGGCCGGCTGCCACCAGCCGGTTTCTAAACGGCTGGGCAGCCGACGCGCGCGCATGCCCACACGTGGCTACTATGCAGAAGCGTCACACCTCCCCCAAGATATAAGACCCTTAACTAAGTTCTTCATATCTAACAGAAAGCTTCTCATAGTACCACACACTGTTGCGACACAAGGCACTATATATAAAAAAAATAAAGACTGTTGCGCTCCACCGAGCAAGTTCAACTAACTTAGCGACAATAAGCGAAAACATTCAACTTAGATACTGCTACAACATCTTATACAAAATTCTACACGTTATAAAAATAAAGAGTTTTTATAAGGTTTTTGCTTTTTAATTTTTTTTTTCGGCTGAACTACAGTGACAGGCTATTTTCCTCCACACTCAACCCTCAATCCTGTGGCAGTCTAACCAACATCATCCACCCTTGATAGACAATCCGCTATCACGTTATCAGAACCGGCAATATGGCGTATGTCCAGATTATACTCCTGAAGCATGAGTGACCACCTGGTCAGCCTCATATTCCGGTTATGAAACTGATTCAAGAATTTCAGAGGGCGATGATCGGTATAAACCACTACGACTGGTCCGAAAGCAGGAACATATACATCGAAGTGCCTGAGCGCCAGCACTATCGCCAGGAGTTCTTTTTCAATTACAGAATAATTCCTTTGTGCACTATTGAATTTTTTACTGTAAAAACTCACTGGATGTTCGATACCTTCATCATCTGTCTGTAACAAGACAGCCCCAGCCCCTACGCCACTGGCATCAGTCGCCAGCTGAAAAGGTCTGCTGAAGTCCAGGGCCCTGAGTATGGGGTGGGTACATAACAGGTGTTTCACCAAGGAAAACGCCTCTGCACACTCAGGAGACCACCGGAACTTCTTGTCTTTAGATAATAAGTCAGTTAAAGGTGCAAGTACAGTCGAATAGCCTTTGATGAAGCGACGATAATAGCCTATCATACCTAGAAACCGCATGATTTGTTTCTTAGTCATAGGATGGGGAAACTGATCGATGGCTTTGATCTTTGTCTGTGGAGGGCACACCTGACCCATCCCCACCTCGAACCCCAGGTACAAAACTGTGGCTTTGACAAAATCGCACTTACCCAGGTTTACCACCAAACCTGCTTCATTCAGTTTATTAAAAAGCTGTCCGATGTGAGCACAGTGACTGTTAAAATCATCGTCGTATATTATGACATCATCTAGGTACACCGTACAGTTGGGAATGTCGGCTACAATGTCGTTCATTAATTTCTGAAACGTTGCAGGGGCATTTTTCAGCCCGTATGGCATAACATTTTTTTTTTTTTTTTTTTTTTTTTCTATGTGATTGAGGGAGGCAAAAGGCATAACTGCCTATAGCGAGTGCCTCCCCCATAGTTGAAAGAGTGACAGGGCCAAAATCAAGGGACGTTCGAGCCAAAATGCCTGGACACACGGAGTTTGAAGCAATTTAAGTCATAGGAAGAGGGAAAGACTGATTCTGGGAGAGAGTTCCAGAGCTCAGCTGTTGAGTAGAAGAAAGTTTGAGAGTAACGTTTCACTCTTGGGTTGGAGAGTTGCACAGAGTAGGGGTGGGATTGAGTTGCAAGACGGGTACCACGTGCCCTACGTAAAGGAGGTGGTATGCACTGGGATAGCTCTGAGGAACACTGATTATTATAGTAGCGATAGAATAGCGAGAGAGATGCAACATTGCGGCGGAGAGAGAGAGATTGCAGAGAGTTGGTGAGTGGACGGGAGTTAATGATACGAAAGGCCTTCCTTTCAACTTTGTCTAGGAGAGCGGTGTGAGAGGAACCTCCCCACACATGTGAACAATACTCAATACAAGGGCGCACTATGCCCCTGTACAGAGCAAGAAGCTGTGCAGGGGAAAAGAACCCCCTAAGGCGGTTGAGCACACCCAGCTTCTGGGAGGCTGCCTTAGCAAGACTGGTAATATGGTCCTTCCAAATGAGAGCAGAAGAAAAAGAGACACCAAGAATATTGAGAGAAGATGAAGGGTTGATTTTTGTATTGTTGAAGAATAAGGGATAGTCCGCTGGGAGATCCTGACGGGTAGATAGATGGAGAAATTGGGTTTTGGAAGCATTAAAGTTAACAAGGTTTTCTCTGCCCCAATTGGAAATAGTATTTAGATCAGAATTTAAGAGTTCTATGGCTTCATTACGTTTGTCGTTGAGGGATTGCTGGCTGGGGCGTTCTAAAAAACTAATGGAGTAGTGTAAGGTTGAGTCGTCTGCGTATGAATGGATGGGAATTAAGGTACAGTTAAGGAGATCATTTATAAAAATTAGAAAGAGAATAGGAGATAGGACAGAGCCCTGAGGAACACCGGAGTTTATAGGGTGAGGAAGTGAACAATGGCCGTCCACAACCGCGGCTATGGAACGGCCGGAAAGGAAATTAGAGACAAAGGCACAGATGGAGGGATAGAAACCGAAGGAGGGTAGTTTAGAAATTAAAGATTTATGCCAGACTCTATCGAAGGCTTTCGATATGTCTAGTGCAATAGAAAAACATGGCAACGATATGTGGCACCGTCCACCACAAACCCACACACCTCTCGCGCTCGCTCAGACAAGGGCACTTGCCAATAACCCTTAACAAGGTCTATCTTAGTGAGGAACTTGGCTTTTCCTATCTTATCCACACTGTCGTCCACGCGAGGGAGAGGGTAGGCATTTGTGGGGGTTAAACCATTCAACCTGCGGAAATCTATACAAAACCGCACCTTGCCATCTGGTTTGGGCTGCAGTGTGACGGGGGAAGTCCACCTCACTGCACCCTCAGAAATCAGCCCACGTTTCAGCATATAATCCAGCTCTTCTCTAAGTGCTGGTAATTTAATAGGGGGAACACGGTATGGCACTGATTTAAAGGGCGGGTGGTCCCCAACATCAACATCGTGCACCGCTTGAGTAGTGAGGCCAGGATGCTCCGCGAAAACAGCTGGGTTTGAATCAAACAAGTGCTGCACAGCTACACGCTGTTGCTCAGGCAGGTGCAATATCAACTCGTGAGCCACTTGTCTAGAAATCCCCGCCCACTGATCCGCGGAAACATGACAATCCCAATTATCCTCCCCCGCAGCTTGACTGTCCCTTCCTCCTTCTCCACCACGATCGCTGCAGATCAACACCGGGACAGTGAGAGGCTCGGAGGGGCGCCTCACATACTCTTTCATCAGATTTACATGGCAAAGTTGGTTCTTTTTCTTACGATCAGGAGTAGCTACTAAATAGTCGAGATCAGAAACCTTCCTTACAACCCGATATGGACCAGAATACTTGGCAGACAAGGGGTGTCCCACCAGAGGCAGTAGTATCAGTACCTCCTGATCTACTTCAAACTCCCTCAGCTTCACCTTCTGGTCGTATCTGTCCTTCATCTGAGCTTGTGAACTCTTAAGGTTCCGACCTGCTACCTCCAAGCTCTTTAGCATTCTCTCACAGCTTTCAACTACATACTTTAGAAGCGAGCATGGCTTTATGACTCCCTCCCAGATCTCCTTGACTATGTGGAGGGGCCCCCTGACCCTGTGTCCAAAAACCAACTCGTTCGGGCTAAATCCCAAGCTCTCCCCAGGTACTTCTCTCGCAGCAAATAAAACGTATGGGAGACCTAGATCCCAGTCCTTCCCATTTTCCATGCAATAACACCGCAACATACTCTTGAGAGTCGAGTGCCACCTTTCCAAAACACCCTGACTCTCGGGATGGTAGGCAGATGACACCACAGACACTATCCCATGTTGCTGCATGGTCTGCTTAAACAGAGCAGAAGTAAAATTGGATCCCTGATCAGACTGGATCTCCTGAGGGTAGCCATAACGAGAGAAATAGACAAGTAGGTTTTTGACAACAGTCTTAGCCATCCCGTTGCGCATGGGGTAAGCATCTGGATACCGTGTTGCTACATCCATTACAGTTAGTAAACATTTATTGCCGGCACTAGTGGGGGGCAATGGGCCAACCATATTGATAACTACTTTGCTGAAGGGCGGCCCAATGACAGGGATGGGTTGTAGCGGGGCTCTCGGGATGACCTGATTGGGTTTCCCAACAACTTGACAAGTGTGACACTGTGACACCCATGACACGACACTCGCCTTTAACCCAGGCCACCAGAAAAGCTTGCTCAGAGCTGCCTCCATCTTACGTGCCCCCAGGTGCCCTGCCAAAGGCACATCATGAGTTAATCTCAATAAGCTCTCACGGCACACCCTCGGTACTACTAACTGGTCCACTAATCCTGACCCGCCATCCCACTTTTTCTTGGGATCCTGATGTCTCCGATACAAGATCCCCTCGGACAAGAAAAAATCACCAGGCTGCGCATCCCCATCTCTCTCCAGTTCGATAGCACCATTACCACACGCCCTGACTTCAGGATCTTCCAGCTGCAAGGAACATATATCAGCAGGTGCGAGATTATCCAAGTTCATCTTAAATAATTTATATCCACCTCCAATGTCCCGCTGAGCCATCCTTTCCTCACGCTGCGCATAACGATGCTGTCGCAGTCTCTCTTCCTGCCCTGCACCTGCACTAGCGGTGACAGGCCCCGGGGCCTCTCCAGACTCTAACATAGGTGCCAATAATGAGTCACCAAGAAACACTGCCGGCTCAAAACTCTCCAATTGACCAACACTTCCCGTTTTCCTGTGACCTTTCCTCCGCGGTTTGATAGACTGAGGTGGTGGCTGCAAGGCTCCGGATGTCTGAGAACGCGTCACAACACACGCCATGGTTTGTACGCTACACTTCTCAACCCACTCCTGTTCCTCCCTACTAACGTCGGCCGCCTTCTCGGCAACGACCAAGGGTGAAACCTTAGAAGCAGGCACCGCAAAGTCGTTGCCGAGGAGGAGGTCGACGCCCTCAACAGGCAAGTTCTCCACAATTCCGACATCCAGCTCCTTCGCCACACCATCCACCTCCAGCTCCATCCGCACCAGCGGGTAGGACTTCGTAGCATTGATCCCCTGAACTGCCACCACCCGAGCAGCGTTAATCGGTCTACCAGTAAAGTTCCTTAACAAGGTCTGAGAAGCCCCAGTATCACGCAATAGCTTAACTCCTCGCCTTTCGCCAGCCCACCTCACAAAACCATGCCCTCTATGACCCCCAAAGACGTCGCGGACAGGGTTCGAGCCTTCCGGACTCTTGTACACAGGCTGTGTCCCAACCTCTGACGAACTACCCTTGGCAAACTCAGAAGATATAGGCGACACCCCTATGCTGCGGGCCAATGACACAACCTTGTTTGGTGGCTTGTTCGGACAACTAGGGGAGGTGTGGTGGAGTGGTCTTGCCACTGGCCTGGTAATTCAAAGGTCCCGGGTTCAAATCCCGATGTATCAATGGGAAGATATTATTGGGATGGAATTTGTGCTGTACCTGGTATCAGTGCATTACCACAAGCCCACCGAAACATCAATAAAATACCCTCATTGTTCCCTGATTAAATAGCACTGTATGAATATTCCCATATTCAAAATATGCTATAGGGGTGCAATGCCTGGTGAGTTATCTGCTCAACAGGTGGCGTTGTGTGTGTGTAAGTGTGAGAGTCCGAGTGTAGGGGGTGAGACAGTGAAGCACGGGAACGAGGTGGCTTCAGAGATGGGGTCGTTTCGGGCCATGAGTGAGCACCGTGCCTCATGTGAAGGCAAGATGGCAGGTGCTCGTTGTACTCTACGTGCTTCACATGTCTCATTCCCTAGACTGGAACAAGACCTCACAGGCTTCACTGTTCATTGTAAAGTGGTGAATGTTAAGGCTCTCAGCCTATGCCCGAGAGGAAGTAAGTTGGAATATAGAAAAAAAAAAAAAAAAAAAAAAAGCATTTGCAAAGTGACCCTCCTTGTGACATGCAAAGCACTCTTTATTCTTTGGTTTCCCTTGGGAGTGGGAGGTACCATTACACTTCTTATACGGGACGGTATTTGGTTTATGTTCAGTTTTATTGTCAGTGCTAGATGGTTTTGTGTATTTTGTGTATCAAAATTCTTGGGAGGGGGAGGGGTACGAACCTTTGCACCCGACTCACTCCTAGCTGCTGCTCCGCACCCTCAAATTAATGACAGTCGGAGGTCAGCCATTTCTGCTGCCTCCTGGAGAGTTCTAGGATTTTTTTCCTTTATATTTAATGTTAAGTCCCCGCCTGTGCACTTAAAGAACTGCTCCAAGAGAACCAGCTCACTCAACTCCTCAAAAGTAGCTGCCCTCTCAGAACGCAGCCAATGTCGTAGTGCATCAGACAAGTCCCGGGCGTGTTCTAGGAAGGTACTATCCTTGCCCTTAGTAACACCCCGAAACTTCAAGCGGTAAGTTTCTGGTTGTAACTCATAGGCCCGTAGCACAGCCTTCTTTAGCTCATCATAAACTACACAGGACTCTAAAGGTCATCATACGCTTTTAGCCCCTTTCCTAGGAGTCTTGATGAAACTAATGCTGCCCACTTTTCCTGAGGCCACTGGTGTTCCTGACACTTCTTCTCAAATCGCATAAAAAACTCAGTCACACCTAATTCATCGAACACAGGAACTAGTTTAAGCAGGTGCGACAAAGATTGGTCCCGATGTCTGTTACCTCCCCCAATATTTCGCCCTATTACCTCCACTCGAGAGATCTCCAGCTCCCTGTCAGCCCGATACTTAGTAGACTCTGCCTGCAGTTCAGCCTCTCGTATAGCTGTTCTCTCTGCAGCCTCAGCCTGAGCTCTAGCAGCCTCAACCTGAGCTCTAGCCACCTCAACCTTGGCCATCTCAAGCCGAAACAACAAATCTGGAGTCAACCCTTGAGGAGGGGAAGGTGCATTTAATGGAGAGGGTCCCTGTGATTGAATTCCACGCTGCCATTGACCATCAACTTGGGGGTATGTACTAAATTCAGGCATCCTGACGTTTGATATGGGGATAGAGTGGAGGGGGGGCTGGGGACCGGGGCCCCCAGTCGCCTCTCCACTCAGGTCTCTCCCTTCTAAACCCAATATCAAAGTCCTCAGCTGATCTTTCCTCATGCCACTTAAACCCTGGTGACCCTGAAGACCTGCCACACACTTTAAGCCATACTTATTCAGCTTCAACACCCTGGCAGCGGTAAGGGGCACCTCTAAAAATCTTCTAGCACCCTCCTCGCTATCGACTAGCCACTCCACAGGTCTTTCTCCCTCCGAGCCCGTATCGTGACCTGTCCCATCACTGTGTTCTGATGTATTAGACATGTTTGTGTACTGCAGTAATTATCACGGTTATAGAATGTGCCTTATCTCCTATGCAAGTATGTATATACTAATGTTATTAAAAGTCTTTAATGTGTTATATTGGTTGCTCCAAAAAAAAAACTCTATGTCCACTGTATTCCTCTAATCATAAGGAATCTCAAAACAAATGACCACTATATTCCTCTGTTCAGTAAATCCTGGCAAGGTCGCCATTTGTTACATCCTGGGATATATAAACACTGGGCTCTTTCTATTGGACTAGGTATGCGGCAACAAGCAACAACGGAAAACGCTAGATCCAACCCTTATATATAAACCCAGGCAACAAACCACCCTAAACCGTCAAGAGTCCTGCCTGGACAACAAGGTATCCTATGACTCGGTTACAGGGTGCACGCACTATAGACTGCTGATAGTCAAACAGGCTATATAAAAGATCACACAATTAAGTTGACTTAAAGCTTCAAGGAAAAGATAGATAACGGAATTAAATTGCAGAAACAATTTAATAACAAACTAGAAGAAAGTACATTTAACATTACGTTAATTAATACAACTAATCACCCCTGCGTGAAAGAAGGTGAAAGCAAACAGTCCTCAAAACATCGTACCGGTAGACAAGATGCGGGTTTCTAAACTGCATGCGGCTACTGTAGGATCTGATGCTTAGCAAAGAAAGTACGTTACGGATTTAGAGAAATCTTAGCTCATAAGCAGGAATAAATACTAGTGATAGGACCTACAGTGTATAATGGCATAGGTATAATTAAATAAAGACAGCAACTCGCAGCATAACCACATACAGGTGTGCTTCTCACTCTTAGTCAGGCAAGCCTGCTCGGACAGAGTCTCTAAGCCACACCCTGACTCACAATGCTCACAAAAACGGTAAACTGTGGCACAATAACAAGCATACAGATATAATAAACCCCTAGCTGTTAATCTGCCAGGCGGCAGAGGTCTAGCTGGAAGGATATAGGCTTCGGATACCCGGGCTGAGCCACCTGCTCTAGCCTAGGGACGTTCCCAAGTCTGTGCGCCAAATTACTCTAATTGAAAGGGTGCTCTCTTGAGAGACTCAGATCGCAAGTATCTGACTCTCTCCTGGCGACCCTAAAACAAAAGCAAGACGTGCTAGCGCAGTGCTGAGTGGACTAGGCAAGGGCCCTCACACAACACAACACTAGACACACAGGGACACAGACAAGAAAATGCCCCCAGACTCCCACAGGTATCCTAGTAAAGTCGTGCGGGTCCACAGGACTCGCACCAGCAGACTTTACTTAAAAGATCGCAAAAAGCCTCCCCTCCGGTCTAGCCCCTGCTAACCTGACACAAGAACACACTAGCAAGCATGAAACCACCAAATATGAGAACAAAAAAGCTTCCTAGGTCTCATTACCAATTAAATCTCTGCATAAGGCCCAAAATCCTATCTAGTTATCTGAGATCTTGTTGATAATACAATAATAGATATAAGGTCTATCAAGGGGATGGGATAATTAAATAGATTGGTGAAGTAGTGGAAGGAAGGTATACAAAGTAAGAGAGAAAGTTTCTAAGTGGGGTTGAGAGGGAGTCCGAAGGGTGCGACAGTGAGGTAAGCTCTGAGTCTTGAATCTGTCTGGACCCCACACTAGGCATGCAGAATACATCCCAGGCTTGGCAACACTCAACACAGTTGCCGGGTCAAAATCGTCTACCCCGTGCGTGAGTCGAAACTAAGCCTAACGTTGCAATCAAATGTATGTGGCAACATCAGGCTCGTCCCAAGCTGGACTCTCCGCGCGAAGCAACGTCCCCCAGCCGGTCTCTCTCTCCCGCTCGTCTCCTCCCACTCTCACTAGACTTACATCTTATATATTATAATGAAACAATCAACTATCGAGAATAAAATATACTAAGATGCGTTGGTTAAGAATAAGGGCAGCTACAAGCTGTGAAACAACATAAGAATATCCCAGACATTAGTTACATTGTCGTAGGATATATACTAAGGAAAAGCCGGCCGGCCGGCTGCCACCAGCCGGTTTCTAAACAGCTGGGCAGCCGACGCGCGCACATGCCCGCACGTGGCTACTATGCAGAAGCGTCACAGTATTGACTCAAGTCGGCTTCGATCCTACGACCCGTTATTAGTAATTAATCATAAATAATTAAAACAAAACCCTGCTGTGTCTTTTATTGAGACCAGGGCCTAATGAACCATTTGCTCTTTGTCTAACAAACACAAAAGTGATATTCTTTCCTCTACTCTTTAGGTTTTCCTACGTTTACTGAGCCTTCTGTATCCTTTCTTAATTACAAGGCTCTAACACATATAATCTATCTCCTCAATACATAGAATCTATTTATTCCTTTGACACAACCGTCGTTACTACACAAGTACCTCCACAATGACATAAAATCGTACCAATTACCGAATGTGATTACCAGGTCTCTCTAACATATAATATGGGTTCCGCCACCCAGTTACTTCACAATCTAGGTTTACAATCTTTATCTCAATAACACTATTGGGTTCTGTCACCCAGTTACTGCACAATATAGGTATACAATCTTTACCTCAATGACACCTTCCGAATTTACCCTCAAGTAACCCTAGTATAAACACGCTATGTTACCTTGCACCTTAATCAATAATCGTTCTAACAAAAGATGAACCGTGCCTCAAACGCATACACGGAATAGTTCTTTTAGACTTAATAATAACGCAACTCACATTGGACTAGTGTCCTTCTTCACTGTTTCCTTTTTACACAACTTAATGAATGATTCATATGGACTAGTGTCCTTGCCTAGCTATAGCTAATCTATTAGGCAACTAAACAACTGTTTCCCTCTTTAACTTACTGGTTGCCTCATTTATTAACAAAAGTATTCTTTCCCTCCACTCTTTACTTTTACTCTTTTAATCTTTAATCTCTCCTATCAGATCCTATATAATCACTCTTTCGGCATGGCGCCGTTGCTAACAAAGATAACTAATCAATAACACATCATCATCTGCATATATTCAGGTGAGTCTAAATTCTTTATTCTTTAGTCTTGTCCTAGGACACATACATTTTAATAGAAACCACCAGGTTAGTCCATCACATATCTCTTTCTTTCCTTATCGTATGCGGGCCCAATATGGGTCCTTAAACAAATTTATTCTGGTATGCTGGATCAGGTGTGTGTGTGTCTGGAACTGTGCTTTACCACCTCAGAGCTGGCCAGTAGCTCTTCTGGAAGTCCTCACTTCCGTGCACCTTCTGTCGTCCCTCTTGAAGTGCTTGACTGTATGTGTGCAGACTAGCAATGTGACGACAGGCGGCAGGATACTGATGTTGCATCCTCCGAGTGGGTGAAAGTTAGGAAAGGTCACGGGTGGTCTGTGTTGTGAGCTTAGGTGAGGGCAAGGTAACGGGAAAAGTTGGTTCCTGGTTCTCCTTTGTGCCCGGGCGAGAGAGAGCAAGTAGGTTGCAGTGTGGGGACCCGGTGGGCTCTGAGGGGTAAGTGACCCCTGGAGTCCGCGCGACAGCCTTTATACTCAGGCCTCCCGCTTTCCCGCGCTGTGATTGGCTGCCTGGCACGCGCCGAGACATGATCGCTCTGGATTCTTTCTTGCTTCACTTCCTCTCTCCTCTCTTCAAAATAAGTCCCAGGAAGCTGATTATAACCCTCTTTTGGCGGCTTACGGGAGTACAGGGCTGGCACCGTGGTATTACTCAAGGGATAATCAGAAGAAGTTCTTCGGGCAGAGAAAGAGAGTGACTTCTGAGGTGGAGTAAGAAGTCCAGCTTCGCGTCGTAGCCGGGGCCGCGGTTGAGTGTTCGGACGCGCCGAGGTAAATACGCGGAAAAAGTTACCTCCACTTCCATCACCATCACTCCGGAACCAGTTGAGCTAGAGAGCTCTACTCAACGCCATTCTAAGCAGGAAGGTAAGGCGCTCATTTCTATATATGTTTGATTAATGTAGGTAATATATTAAGCGAGATTAGCCTTAGTTTACTTTTGTTGATATTCGACCAGATCGCCCGGATACGAGCTCCGTCATTAGGAGCCTGCCCGGGCCAGGAGGGTTAAAGTTCTATTTAAATCTCTCTGGGAAACTGAAACTTCGCTGTCTGGGACCGTAGACTTTTCCTCCTCGGTAAGCTCATAAAAATCGTCACTAGATACGATCTCTTTGCTTCCTAGGTCTCCTTCTGACTCAACCTCAGGAAGACCCTCTCGCATTTTTTGACTAAGTGACCACCAAAGTGGAGAATCTTCTAGGTAGTCCCGAGTCGGAGTAGTACCTCTACGTTGGTTCGAGCTGAGGAAGTATCAGGGTCGTCGACCCTGGATTCCGTTTCCTCTTCGATCCCTTCCTCGCTACTCCACTCGCTCGTTTCTGGGGGAAGATTACACTCATATCGTTTGGTATGACGAATATGAGTAACTGACACGACATCTCCATAATGTAAGTATAACACTAAGTCTTGATAGGGCCTGTTTGCCTCGACAACCCTGAAAGGACCCTCGTATTTCTCCTCCAGTTTCCCAGCTCAGGTGGGGTCATGTCTCTTGACCAAAATATACTCCCCCCCGGTAATAAGGATTATTTAGAGAAACTTTCTTAGGTTTTTGCTGAACAATATGATCATGTACTTGTTGTCATCGCTCCCCTTGTTCCTTCCAGTATTTTTCGGGTTGGGTAACTGCGTGTAGGAGCGGGGGTATGGCAATAATCGTTCTTGAGGCAATTTCGGTATGTTGCCAAAGATAATCTCATAGGGAGAATACCCCGTAGTCCCACAGACCGTGGTATTCATTCCCCAGACAATTTCAGGCAAAAGCTCCGGCCAACCCCGGACGATTTTCTCCCCTTGTGAGCTCAGACTAGCCCGGATGCAGTTGGCTAACACCATATGATTCCTTTCACAGACAGCATTTCCCTGAGGGTAATACGGGGAGGTGTGCTGTATCTGGTACCCCATGATTTCTCCCAAGTGTTGCCAGATCTCATTATTAAATTCCTTTCCCCTGTCACTCAGAATACCTCCAGGGGTGCCATACATAAAAATTATCTTTTCCAGGATAACCTTGGCCACCGTTACAGCTTTCTTGTCCGGGATAGCGCAAGCAACCGTGTATTTAGAGAAAATGTCGACAAAGGTCAAGATGTACCTTTTGTTTGTCTGTCTGGGCAGAGGTCCCATAATATCCACCGATAATTTGGCCCAGGGTGTACCAGTGATAATATGTCCGGGTAACTGTCTAGGTCCCCTTCCATCTTTGCCCCTCTGGCATCCCAAATTTTTTTGAACGACTTCTTTAACCCTTAACTGGCGGCGCGCAACATATGTCGAGTGAAATAAATTTGGACTATGTGGCGGTGCACGACAGCTGTCGAGTGCCATTTTCAGCACGTAATGTTGCTGAGAGAGAGAGCTGAGAGGTGGGACGAGCGTAGTAACCTTAAGACCGCTCCCCACGACCACCGTGGACCTACTGAACTGTATCCCACCCTTCTCCCCCCTTTCTCACTCGCTACACAGGGAATTATGTACGGAAATTACCTTATTTTAACGTTTTTGCACTCGTGTTGCACGATCGTTGCAAGAGAACCAGCGGTCGTACAAGGATGGTTCGGGTGTCATTGGAAAGCTCTGTTTATGCCCTTTCAGGGATAGATACTTGTTTTACGCTCTGGGTTTTGTTTATGCATGAAAATGAGCACGGAAACAACCCTATTTAGGGTAAAAAAAAACGCTGTGCGGTACGGTGTAAAATACACACCACCCGCTCTTAAGGCTTTAACAATCTGGTCGGCCCTCTTGGTCCAGTACCTTTCATTGAATTGTTGGAGAACCCTAGACTGCCGCAAATGAGCCCCCCTTCCCTTTTGTCCGTGGAGGATTTGGATCATGTGTTTGGCCTCGGAATAATCAAGTGCGACCCGATCTTGAGAATTCCTCCAGGCTCCCTCCGAAAACTTTACTTTATTACTAGGTCTAGGGTCATGTTTTTCCCCGTGGGGTTCAGTGGGTTGAACGGGTGCTACCGGTAGTCGAGACAAGCCATCGGCATTCGTGTGTAATTTACCGGGTCTATGTCTAACTTCAAACGAGTACTCTTCCAAAATCCCCTTCCCGCTGAGAAAATAGTCCGTCTTCCGTTTTCAATTTTCGGAGCCATTGTAAGCTATGGTGGTCCGTAATAACTTTGAAGTGGACCCCGGCTAGATACGGACGGAAATATTGTACAGCCCACATTAGAGCCAGACATTCCTTTTTCGTAACGCTATAATCCTTTTCGCCCTTATTCAGTGTCTGGCTAGCACAGGCCACTATGCTTTCCTTTCCGTCCACTTTCTGGGCCAGAACGGCTCCGAGCCCTTCAGCAGAAGCGTCGGTGTATAGTTGAAATGGCTTGGTGAAATCTGGATGACAAACTACGGGGTTCGAGGTTAATTTTTTATTCAAGTGATCAAAAGCTTCCTGACAACTCTGATCCCAGTCGAACCTCCTCCCTTTTTCTAGTCTCTGAGTCATGGGGCGAGCAATCTTAGAAAAGTTAGGTATGAACCTTCGGTAGTAGGAGGCCATTCCCAGACAAAGGACGGAGGTGAGATTTCGGCAATAGATCTCACTTTATGTGGGTTTGGTTGAATACCTTTACTGGAAACCACTTCTCCTAGATATGCCACCTCACGGGCCCCTAATTGGCATTTTGAAGATTTCAGTTTAAGTCCTGCCCCCCTGATTCTTTCTAACACTTCTCGGAGTCGGTGAATATGTTCTTCCCAACTAGCGGAAAAGATTATATCATCTAAGTATGCCAAGCAAGTTTTCCAGATTAATCCCCTCAATACTTCGTCCATGACTCTAGTGAAACTGGCGGGGCCATTGCAAACTCCAAACGGCAAGACAGTAAACTGGTAGAGTTTGCCCTCGCTCGTGGCAAATGCAGTTTTCTCTTGATCCTCGGACCTAACTGGTACTTGCTAGTATCCACGCTGGAGATCTAAGGTAGAGAACCAGGTCGACACGATGAGGGATTCTAACGAGTCGCCAATACGAGGTAGGGGCTGCGCGTCTTTGATGGTGACATCGTTTAATTTTTGATAATCTACATAGAACCGAGTAGACGCATTTTTTTTTGGCCTAGGACTACCGGAGATGACCACGGACTGTATGATTCCACTACTATCCCTTGTTTAATCATGTCTTCAACTTGTTCCTTTTCTTTTTGTCTCATAATAGGGTTTTGTCGTCAGTAGGGTTGTCTAATAGGAGGCCCTTGTGTGTGTATCTCAAGGGTGTGTCGGGTTCGAGCCGATCCGTGGTCCCCTTCGTTTTGAGCAAACACATCCCGGTACGTCCAGAGCAATTCATGTAAGGTACTGGCTTGACTTGAGGTTATTTTTTCGGGATCTCAGGTAAGTTCACGGGTCCGTCACTTCCATCAGTAGTGGGTTGAGCGGGTGTGACTTGTCCTAACAGTTTCCCTTTTTGATAACTAATCGTGTCATCCCCAAAATTAGCTAAAACTAGTTTCCTCTGGTCGGTAGTAATGAAGGTGGGAGATATTCTCACCCCATTCTGTGCATCGGGTTAAAAAATCCCGGCAGTCATGCCTGGGTTTGGGGGAATCTCTTATCATTTTCCAAGATCTAGGAGGAATAGATAATTTCCCTGTGCTAGCTACTATTTGAGGTTGGAGAGTAGTCGTGTCTTTCGGCCCACACTGAATAGTTACTCCCAACTGACTCATGAGATCTATTCCCAGATACCCATCGACTCCACTACTGACTTTTCCCGATAAAACACAACAATCGGTGGTGAAGGTAATTCCCTTCCACTGCACTACCGTCGTGTTAGTTTTTCCTATGATTGTCAGTGGTTGACCCCCGGCTCCTGACAACTGAATACTGGTTTGATTTAATGGGCCCATTTCTCGCTGATTTTGTTTTACGAAATTCTCCAGGAGACAACTACGATTTACCCCCCCGTATCAATCAACATGTTCGCGGCTTTCCCATTTATGACTATAGTTTCACAAGGCGTTTGTCTCTCTAAGATATTGACCTCACTATACCGCCCTTCTATGTGAGGTTTCACAGAAAATGTTCTCTCTCCTCTGGCATCGTAACTTTTGGCTGGTTTTGTCTCCCGGTATTCTACCGGAAAAGGCCTTATAGGCTTACTGTTTTTTTTTCTTCAGGTGACAATAAATTGAATACCTTAGCAGCTAATGTATCAATACTTAGGGCCTAGGCAGAGGCTAGGCTAGGCCTAATGGAAAACAAATTGAAACTAATAGGTTAGGCCTAGGCTATGTCTCTGCATCATACTAAGACCAAGTTTATATTATTAGCCTAGCACCACATTTCATTACAAACTATTCAGACTAAGGCCTAATTTGGCTGTGAGGAAGGTCTGGCATAGCATTTGGGTTTGAAGATATTTTACCCAATTGAGGCTATATCAAGCCATTACAGAGAGTTCCTTGTACATTTGCTAAAGTTTTAAGTGTTATGACAACAAAGAAAAAGGCTAGCCTAATTTAAGTAAATCAAATCTTATATAGTCCCTGCTCTCACTGAGTCACTGACCACCCTCCATCCCTAAGAATGAGAGAAAACTGTACTAAAAATCCAGATGGCGCTGGGGGTCTTATTCAAATGACTATCGTGTGTGATGCACCATTGAGGTGTTTTGAGGGTTTTCGTGATTTAAGAGGTTTAATACAGTTCGCAACTTATATATGACACATAGTTGTGTAGTATATTTTTACTAGATTCATAATATGATGGTTATATACTCGTTAATGCAGTGAATATATAATAATTAACATAATTTGATACATAAATATCAGCTTCCTGACCTAGAAATTTAGTTTCATCTAATGTGGTGTAATAGGCTGGGCGAAATGTGTAATACTCATTGAAGTATTGTATTTACTTCCTTTTTAGTTACTAACAAATATGTGTTTCAGTAGATATTGGCTGAACAAATGGTATTATATTCTTTAGTTTGAAGCATTTGGCGGTTGAATGTCTACGCATGCGCGGAGTACAACTCAAGCTCCCATGCGCTTATAGGTTACCAATTTAATAATCCACTCTCAAATTGGGCAGATAAATAGGTTACCGGCTATATTTCTTATTATACCAGTGACAGGAAATCAGTCAATGTGTATCAGAATGTCATTGAACACAGTGGCAGCAAATAACATACGTGGAGATGCAGGAAATTCGAAAAAGATGATGACAAAAAAGACTGACAACACTGCCCTTTCAAGGTCGAGGGTTTCGGTGACCAGCTAACCACGGCGTGATAAACATATACAGTGTTGCCAAGGTCTTCTTTTGTTCGCACCATTGGGCTAGTTTGGGAGCGTAGATTTGTGAGATTGAAGGAAGGACGTACATTTCTCGAAAAGGAGCTCCATTCCTAACGATAATCTTGATTTACGGAGTGATGGGGTTGATAGCCTCTGAAGTACTATCCTAACTAAAATTGAGGAAAGCGGAATTGGGCTGGTTCTATATATTATTTATTCAAGTTGTAGAGGTGTCGAGATAGCCTATCGAGTGTCGAGTAGCTAGGCTACATTTCATACAAACGTTCATCATGGCTTTCAGTTGGTTGTACTATACATGTATGGTAACCTATGTGGCGGTGACTGAATAATCAAGTGATAGCTTGTGAGGGGGGATTGGGACATTGATGCAAATTTGATGAGAGCATGATTGTGATAATCATGTAGGCCTATGTGGTTATTTCATTAATGTTTAGATGATGTGACACGTACTACTCATATACTGTATATGGGACTAGGCCTAGTTATATATGGGGAACTCATAGTATCATGCACGCATGGCTGTTAAAGATAAAAATATAAGAAAATGTGTAATAGGATTAAAATAGCTGAAACTTTGTGTTGTGCGATATTAGGTGATTGGGTTACTTTTGGGCGAGTTGGGAGTGGATATGCGTTGGCAACCTTGTAATACACACACACGCACGCACACCATTTAACTGAGCATTTTACCTTTATTAAGGCTATAATCCACATTATATTAAGATTTCCATCGATGGGAAACAAATATCTACCACCATTACTGCTAGTGTGCACATAGATGCACAACAAATGTCAAATTTAACAAAGTAATTCAAGTGGGGAACAGATGTTGACTGCTCGAGTAGTTTGGTTTAATGAGAATTATGGCTAGCGAATACTGGCATAAATTTATGATGCTCGTGCCATTTCAGAAACTAGTTTATAATTGTATAATCTAATTTCCAGTAAAGTGGCTAATGCCGATTATTTTATATGTTCATCTCGAGTTTTTATACATATTATTATCATTTTTAGGACATGGATACCTATCTATTGAAATATTAACAGGACTACTTGTAGGGGGCTTACCATGTGTTTGTGTAGGCGTAATAGAATCGTGTTTATTTATCATAAATACTTTGTATAGTGGACAAAGTACTGAATAGAATTTGAGAGTAATATATCTGTAACATTCATGACTATAGAAATCGAGTGATATTTTGATGACTGCGATTTTAAAAATTCAATTCACTCGATGGCAACAAATTTAGGTTCGGTGCGAACCAAAGGCATGAAAAATAGCAGAATTTTTTTTTATTTTCCCCCATTATTGCAGACGACGCACATATTATTATTATTTAGTTTTATTATTGCCTGCATTTAAAGTTCTTTTAAGCTATGCTATTATATTCTATATATTGTTCATACATTATGGTACAATCTTGACTAGAAAAGAAGCTGAATAAGCAAAATTAAGATCATCACACTTATTTCCCCCCCCCCCCCCACCCCCGTTATTATTGCAGCATCTGTGACTTACCTTCAGTGAAGCAGACGACGCACCTTATTATATTATTTAGTTTTAGCTAATTTTCTGTATGTGAGCTCTTTTAAGCTATGCTATTATATTGTATATGGTACAATCGACCGGGACTATAGCTGAATAAGCGAAATTAAGATCGTCACACTTATTTCCCCACCCCTGCTTACTGCCTTGGGCTAACGTCCGGGGAGAAGGTGGCGGAGATCAGATGCCATAGATATGTGAAGTGCTGAATATCTGACAACTTGTCATCGTGCACGGTGCAGCGGAAAACGCCCCAGAATCCTGTCCATGTTGCCGGGTTGCCACTAAATTTGGGTAAATAGAGTGTAGGTAGCTTTACCCCTGCTACCTTGGGCGTGGCACTACTGTTGGTTGAACTAGGGGATTTCTTAATTATTGCCTCAAGTTTAGCTACTATCAATTCCATCCTTTCAGAATGTTCATCATCATCAACTGCTATCACATCAGCCTCTACTGTCTCGTCATACACTTCGTACAAGTGATCATTGACGGACTCCAGTTCACTGGGGCACTTGTGTATCATAGTACTTTTGCCCTTCACCTCGGACACCTGCTCGCTCGATAAAAACATCCAGATCTTGGGTGAGCCTAGATAAAAACATCCCCTCGCTATCCCTCTCTATTTTCTTCTTCAATTCCAAAACGGTGGCAGGCATGTTGACAAATATTCTAGCCTACGCTAGGCCAAGTGCACCGAAAGTCAATTCAAAGTCACCTCTAACCCCTACCTACATGCTAGGCTTAAAGCTCTTAACCTGACATGTTTTTTTTCTAAGTGTATGCAGGAAAAGAAAGGCATGCTGCCTATAATGAGGGTCTCTCCCAAAGCCAAATAAGTGATAGAGAGCCAAATTCAAAGGACGTTGGAGTCAAAATGCCTGGACGCATGAAGTTTAACCCTCCTGGCCCGGGCAGGCTCTCAAAATGACAGTGTGGGCTACCCGGGCGATCTGGCCGAAAAACGTCTAGGCCTAGGCTACCGTATTTTTGTTTAGTTTAACTGCTAGAAATTTCCCACGCATCTATAAATGTAGTGCGGTTTCCAATCTGTAGACTGGCGTTGAGTAGAGCTCTCTATGTCAACTGGTTCAGTTGTGATGACGATTTAAGTGGAGAGCACTTGCAGGCGATGTTAGCAATATGACGATCTTTTCACTACTGAAACAACGACATACAGACATACAATAACAAACGAGTCTTCTCTTTCTTGTTTTCGGAGGTGCGGTGACGTAACGATCGGCTTTGTTTACATGCGTCGGACGCACGGCGTTCAGACCAAGCTGAATAGGCTTTCAAGCTTACAGATTTTAAAATGACACCCGGGCTCCTGCCCTTAGTTCGTGGTGTCATTTTAAAATGACAACCGGGCCAGGAGGGTTAAAGCAGTCTAAGTCCAAGGAAGAAGGAAAGATTGATTGAGGTAGAGAATTCCAGAGTTCGCTTGTTGACTAGACGAAAATCAGAGAAAATGTGCTAATTCTTGGGTTAGAGAGCTCAATAGAATAGGAGAGGGATTATGTTGAAAGGCAGGTGCCTCACACTTGTTGTAAGGGAATGGGTATACACTGCGAGAGCTCTAAAGAACATGGATTGTTGTAATAGCGATAGAAGGGTGAAAGAGATGCAACAATGCGGTGTGTAGAAAATATTGTAGGGAAGTAGTAAGAGGAATTGAGTTGATGAGGCAAAATGCTATTGACTACTCTTTCGAGAAGTTTGATATGGGTAGAACCTCCCCACAGTTGCGAACAATACTTAATATATGGACGCACTGTGCCCCTATACAGAGCAAGAAGCTGAGCGGGGGTGAAGAACCCATTGAGCCAATTGAGCACACCTAACTTGTGGGAAGCTGTTTAAGAAAGAGTGGTAATATGATCTTTCCAAGAAAGGTCAGATACAAAAATTTACCAAGAATATTGAGAGAAGATGAAGGATTGATTTGTGTATTGTTGAAGAGTAATTGATAATCTTGTGGAAGAGTGCAATGGGTAGATAAGAAAAATTGGGTCTTGGAGGCATTCAAAGTAACAAGATTTTCTCTGCCCCAATCAGATATAATTGATAGATCAGAAGACAGGTGTGCCATGGCCCCATTACGTGAGTTTTGGAGTGACTGCATTCTGGGTCGTTGTAAAAAACTAGTTAAATAGTGTAAGGTATGATCATCAACATATGAGTGGATAGGAATAGACATACAGTTGAGATCATTAATGAATATTAGAAAGAGAATTATAGACAGGATAGAACCCTAAGGAACACTGGAGTTTATCTCTGTTATCTGATAGGGGTGTTTCCAGGTGGATGGGACTCGTTAACCTTGGCGGCAACCCATCTAGGGGAATAAACCCTAAACAAATTATCGGTGTGCGACATGCTAATCGGTGTCACTTGCAGGTGGCGAACTCTATAAAAGATAACAGATACCAGATGGGTTGAGGAAGAGAGCTATGGCCGTCCACAACTGCAGCTATGGAACAGTCAGAAAGGAAATTAGAGACAAAGGAACGGATAAAGGTGTAGAAACCGAAGGAGGGTAGTTTGGAAATTAGAC
Source organism: Paralithodes platypus (assembly GCA_032716605.1). Taxonomy (NCBI): domain Eukaryota; kingdom Metazoa; phylum Arthropoda; class Malacostraca; order Decapoda; family Lithodidae; genus Paralithodes; species Paralithodes platypus. Next base: position 16,362,325 of record CM064538.1, on the reverse strand, counting down.
ATTTGTGCCAGAATTGAACACAACACTGGTAGAATAATTGAAGAATCCTTGACCATCTCCCCAAATACCCCCCCCACCATCACGGCATCTCTTTCATGTGGAAATCCATAACCTGTGCAGGTGTAATTTTAGGCCTAAAGTGGCAGTAATTACTAGGCTGATCAACGTATATGAAGCACAAATATGCCCTAGTATGGCAACACTCCCGGCGACCACCCAAAAAATAATCTCAGGCCAAAAGCTATTCCTCCCTTTCCCTACTCGAAATAGGGTGAGTCATGGTCTTCCACACTTCCTCATCACCTTCACATGCACGGTTGACAACTGGGAGAGTCAGTTTGCATCGAGCAGGCCCAGGAAGCACACCTATGTTGCACTCTCTCTCTTACATATCTCCACCCCTTCCCGCCACACATATATATACGATTTTCACTAGATATTGGCTGTTACACCTATTTTCTGGTCTTCACTGATCATATGTTCATCATATTTGCACATGGAGCAGAAATAATGTTGTATATGGTAATTATATCACATTATGTCATAATCAAAAGCATTTTTTCGCATATGCGGGCTTTTAAAAAACATCAATGACACGTTCCTCAGGTTAACCGTTAAAGGTATTGACAATATGAATAATCAACAAGTACTTTTAACCCCTTCAGACATATATGACGCAGAGGTTGCCAGATTAGCAATAAGAAATAGAGTTCTCTCACTCTTATAATTACCTCTCCAAAATTAGTTTTCTGCCCACATCTAACTCAAAGACAACTGCAGAGGTTGAAGTAACTAAAATAAAGGTTTGTAAAAAACCCTGATGGTAATAAAGGCTTTAAAGTATCCCTAATAGGCTCAAAATTGCGTCATATGTCGGAGAGGGTTAAATTGATAATTCAATTTACACCAAGATAATTGGGAAACCTTTTTAATTCTCATGGAGCACAGCATTTCTGTTTCCAACGAGTGGTAAACTTATTGAATGGACTACATAATAATATTATTGAGTGGAGTGTAGTACCCTTCAAACTTTCAAAAATGCACTAGATCAATATTTGGCTCCTAACCCCCAATTAACTGCGTTTGCAAACATTTGCATCTCGTTACTGTGCTATCGTTTCCTTTGTTCACGTTTGCTAGATGGTTTAATTACAAACAGCCTCCTTAAAAATTCATTTAATGGGAAAATAGTTGTAGAGTAATGCAAGTGATGCAACATCTCTTTGTATGAATAACGGAGGAGGATCATGCGTGATTATATAGTTATTGATAAATCTAATTGCCTTATTTTGAATGTTTCCAACTGCCTCAATGCAACCACTCCCACATCCATTCCACAAGGGTGAACAATATTCCATCTGCGAATTAACATTACATTTATTCATAATGGCTAACTGCTCGTCAGTGAAGAATTCTCGAACTCAGTATAGTAGTCCCAGTTTCTTGAAGGCATTTTTAGCAATAGATCTAACATGAGGTGTTCAGCTCAGGCTGAGGTGTTCAATGTTACACCAATGTTATCAATACTAGAGGAGGTGGGAATATTTACATAATTAAAAAATATCTGGGAGTCAGAAAGATTGTCTGTTAGCAAATTGTATGTATATACTTGGTTTTCTGTGCATTAAAAGGAATTTATATTTTGTTGACCCCATTCATCAATTGTTATAGGTCCTGGTTTATAGAAATTGCAGTGTTTCAGTTGGTATTTATAATATCAGGCTACATGAAATAACTGCTAAATGTAAAGGAACTGTGGAGTGTTGAGTCATCTGCGTAGGAATGTATTGGGTTATGAATGATTGATAGATCATTTATATGAATATGGATCAGAGTTGGGGATAAAACTAATCCCTGAGGAACGCCAGAATTTTCTGTTATGAAGATAAGAAGACATTAGTGGAATTAGTGATGCAAGATCGTAGTGTAAAATTTTAAACAAACAGGTTTGGTGTCAGACTCTATCAAAAGCCTTTGAAATATCCAATGCAATTGTATGCGTTTCACCATGTTGGTCTGTAGCTTGGTTAATTTGATGCATAAGAAGGCAAACAATGTTTGCAGTTGACCGTTCAACTATCTCCAATTGAGACAGATAATTTTTTTCAATGCTTTCAATACCCAATTTCTTGTTCCTACCAGCCAAAATCTTCCACATGACTTTCCCTTATTCTTCAATAATACGCAAATCAACCCTTCATCTTCTCTTGAGGTCTCTTTTTCTACTGACCTTGCTTGGAAAAAACATATCACTCTTGCTAAAAGAAGTTAGGTCTCCGTGGGTTCGTCATCCCCGCACAGCGTCTTGCTCTGTATAGGGGCACAGTGCGCCCATGTTTCGAGTATTGTTGGCAGAAGTGGAGAGGTTCCATCCGTGTCACATTTCTCGAAAGGGTAGAGCATTTTGCCTTATCAACTCACTTCCTCATACTAGCTCCCTACAATTTATATCTACATGCCGTAATGTTGCAGCCCTTTCACGCTTCTATCTCTATTACAACAATCAGTGTTCTTCAGAGCTTTCAGTGCATTGGGGAGTGGGAGACGTCTGCCTTTTAACACAATCCCACTCGTATTCTGTCCAGCTCTCCAACCCAAGAATTTACAAATGTTCTCAGTCTTTCTTCTATTCAACAAATACACTCTGGAGCTTTCTCGCTCAATCAATCTTTCCTTAATCCTATGACTTCGACTGCATTAAACTTCGTGTGTTCAGGAATTTTGACCCCAGCGTTCCTTGAACTTGTCTATTTGTCACTCCTTTGACTTTGGGTAGGCTATCTTTTGTGTAATTCATACACGTAAAGAACAAACAAATTAGTAATAACAAATAAATCAATGACGGTCGTACAAGTCTATCAGCTAGATCTGTTGTAATCTAAGTGGGCCTTAATTTTGAAAGAGTCACTGACACACAGAGTATAGTATGGTCTTCTTATTCCAACAGCTACCAAGCACACACACAGACACACACACACACAAACACCTCCCTGTGGCGTAACAGATAGTGCGTCTGGCTCACAACCAGAAGGTCCCGAGTTCGATACCCGGGCGGGGAAGAGACATTTGGGCAAGTCTCCTAACGGTGTAGCTTCTGTTCACCTAGCAGTATAAATAGGAACCTGGAATAAGTGGACGAAGTTGTGACGTCCCATCTGGGGTAGGTGAAAGGTTACAAGGTGAGATGGGTATCGTACTGGTCAACCTAAGCTACTGGTCAACCAAAGCCTTCAGGTGAGACTGGTACCGTAGTGAGAATGGTACCGTACAGATTAACCCTAAGCCTTCGTTTTCAGATGTCGCCAAGTGGCTAAAATACAGACTACACACACATCCACAGCCATTCCAACGATACATAAACACTTAACATGCATTTCACGCAATACATTCCCAGTTAAGGAGGCGCGATAATAATGAGCTTAGCTCGCATTGCGTAGATTCCCCTTGACGAACAAGTGAGTGAACACACACACTAATACACACTCATTCTCGTGCATATTTAGTGAATATTGGTATACATCATATTGAAGTGATTATACAACTTGAATAGTTGGTTTGTCAGTCCTGTGAAGCCATACACATTACTCAATTATTTAACTGTCCAAATACACAGCTGCCCACTGCACCCATCAAAGTGATAAATAGTTATTAATTATACAAATTAGCACAGGCATTCAATTTACGCCATTACTACAGTCACGTTAATAGAATCTGCAACCGGAGAGCAAAATCAATCTGACAGCTTTCCATAATGAACAAGTGCTGGGTGGCTGTTTGGTCTGGATGGGGTTCTTTGTATATAGAGAACAGTTAACAAGATTATCTCATAATAGCCATTGCTAAATCATCAGTAGCCAATTGCTAAGATGAAGGAAGGCTTGTTATAATATTTTTGTTTTAAATATACAGTATATATACAGGGTGTCTCAATATAAATGTGACCCATTTGACCGTTAATAACTCTGCCAATATTAATGATATTATTCTCTTTTTTTCAGGTTTGGAAGATCATAGCATAACATTGAAAAATTATCTATCAAAATGCCTTGGACAATAGAGGAAAAAACTATGTGTGTCACTGCTTATCTGGAGACAAAATCCTTCAAATCGGTACAGGCAAACTTCCGCAGGGAATTCAACTTTAATAACTATCCCCATAAATTCCAAATTACACGATGGGTAAACAAATTTAAAGCAACAGGATGGGGCAACTCCACATACTGCTAACATCACAATGGAGTGGCTCGATCATCGATTCCCTAATCGGCTGATCAGCAGACGCCGCGAACCAGAGTGGTCTCCGCGTTCACCCGATCTGAACCCCCGGATTTTTATCTCTGGGGGTTCTTGAAGGACAACGTGTATGGGAACAATCCTTAATATATTGCCGAGCTGAAAGTGGCCATAACCCAGACGATACGTGCCATACAGAAGCAAGAGTGTGTGAGGGTTATCGATAACTTCGCTCGTAGGCTACAAGTGTGTCATCAGCGCAGAGGCACACATTTCGAACATGTGCTGTAAAAATGTAGCTTTTGAGCAAGAGATACCAAATAAACATTTATTTTAATTGTTATCATGTCAGCTTCTAGGAAATGTAATATTTTTTTGAGTTTCTTGTCTGGGCAATAAATCATGAACATATTAATGGGTCACATTTATATTGATACACCCTGTATAACGAATAAGAGTAATATTTACTGTATTCATAACATATTGTTTGCACCTTTTATTTTATTTTTAATCTGGGCAACAATGACTACAATTTCTTCATTGCTTTCCCACTGTTGTTGTTGTTGTTGTTGTTGTTCCCTAAGCTACCTGGCCGAACAGCCCCAAGTCCTTAAGGAAGGCCATGACCACGGTCGGGCTCTCCCACAGAGCTCTCCGAGAATGTAAATTGTGTTGTTGGTGTAAGTGGTTGTGTGAAATGCAGTCTTCTATGATGTGTTTAATGGTATGGGGTGCTGTGTTACAACCCGGGCAGGTGTCGACAACGGAGTCATCCAGTCTCTTCTGATAGCTCAGAAGAGCTGGATGGTGTCCGCATCTCAGCCTGGCCAGGTGGACTCTGTCCTTGCGAGGAAGGGAGGATTCAGAAGGATGGATTTCGGGAGGTCGTGCTTGCAGCTGCGTGTTGTCTATGAGTGAGTGGATGGAACGGCGAGTGATATGAGTATGGATGTGATTCCGGAAGTTGGTTTGGGGTGGGCAGGGAGGGAGAGAAGACAGTATTTGTGTGTGATAGCGTGTGCTGGGTGTTGTTTTGATATTTCCTGGTGTCTGTGGGTGTGTTGCCATGTAGTGTAGTGGGTGGTGTTGATTCGTGGAGGCTGCTGCCAGGAATTGTGTGCCTCTCAAGTCTAGATGATCTTTGACTTTGAGGACTTTGGTTTCTTGATGTAGGTTCTATCATTCAGCATAGCCTACCATATATTATTATAGTATTTATAGTCTATTCATTATAAGTAGGCCAACAATATTGACCACTAAACTCTATAACTCAGAAAACGACTGGAATAATCGAGCTAGTATTTCTACAACTTGGGAAGAGCCGGCCTGGGACTAGGTGTAGACATTTACAGCCCATTTGCTCCACCCCTGTTTGAGTTAGAAAGGTTAGGGTTCACGGATTCTGGCGTACTTATAATGAATGGAACATAGTAATTCACCTTGTTCAGCCCGTTTTATACTGACCTCTAAAAGGTCCATGCTAAGCTAAATAACGTAACCTGGTTGTAAGTAATATGCATAATAAGTCATCAAACTGAATAACATTATCATACCGAATAATCTGTAAATAATGCAGTTTAAATACGGTCATATGTATTGTATACATTGTATTTCTGCCATTCCTTCTCCACCTAGATATATGATTCAATGTGTCCTTTCCATTTATAGCTTACTTTAATGTTTACTATATTTTATCTAGTTAATCCAGGGTTTCTCTTTCCACTATATTTTAGGGAAATTCCATAGTTTGCTTTTTACTTTGCCTTTTTCCAAAAGCCGTTTTGTATGATTGTTTGTTGTCGCTACATGTATCCTGAATATTATTCCCAGGGGGTACAGGAGAAACGGATATAAAGTAAATAATTAGACCTGGGAAGATGAAATGGCCTAGGCTATAAACATGATACCGGGTCGGCGTTTGACTTACTTGTAAACATGTATGTGTAGGTTATCTGTGGTAGTCCCAGTAATATCTATGAAGTACTTCTAGTATTAAAGGAACTTAGCTGTGATGATAAGAGTGTAGGTTAGGTGATGGACATGTCGGTAGGTGAATATCAGGGAAGTTCTGGTGTTATGTGGCAGCAACTGGTGTTTGTTGTGAACGGGACGAAGTCTCTGTGTGAAGTGTACTGAGATATCCTTTTATCGTAACAATATAAATATATTTAAGGGTTCTATATTGTCTCCCGTGATTAAATAATAAGGGAAAATAAACTAAGATATAATTGGTGCAACCACAGTAATATTTATCCACAAAGATAAATAAAGTAATGCGTATAAACAAAAAGGAACCAGCTGTCGTGAACCCGGGAAATTCAAACTACGGTATATATACCAGCTAGGATTCACGACAACATGTTAAAAAACAAGGCTGTATATTTGACTTGGTTCACTGATATCTGCTTCAATGTCGGATCCCTCTCACTGGTTATTCTGGTCCCCCTCTCATGAAATATTGTCAAACTTTAGATAAATGTTATTGTTTTCCATTATATCGTAGTTGATAAATGTGTTTTCATTTTCTAGGCATTGCCTAATATATTTCGTACAGGGCCAATTTACACTTCTTGTTTGCTGCATATGAACTGTTAGTTTTCGTGTTTTATTATATTGTTCATACCCATTTACATTCTAGTATTTCCAACATATATATAGCTTCATAGTGTATCTGTATAGTTTGTCATATTGTATAATTGTCAACACTTGCTGCATCTGCTTTAAATAAACAACTCCGTGTTTCTGTTACCTTATGTTCACCTCCTCTGTTCTACTCCCTCCTCTTATAATACTTCCACCATGCCATGTTTTTCTCTCCCCTTCCCTCTCTCTCGCCAATTAGGGTTATGCTTTGTTTATTTTACCAGCTATTCTGGTGTTCTATGCCTGGTATCCACCATATATATATTATTTCCGATTCCAATGTCGTTCTATTTTCATATCCATTCACATTTTGATTTAGATATTTGTATACATTTGCCTCTCTCTCTCTCTCTCTCTCAGTCTCTCTCTCTATATATATATATATATATATATATATATATATATATATATATATATATATTGACCTAGCGAGTTTGCACTTGGGTTCTTTGATATAATAGTCTCTACTTCAAACTGATTAGCTGTTACGCAAACAAACACAACTACACCTACTACAACTACTTAAGGAAGCTAAGGATGAGCTCTCCAAACCACTGACATTGTTCTTCAATGAATCTTTGCAGTCTGGGACTATGACTGATCAGTGAAAGCTAGCCAACGTAACACCGATATTCAAAAAAGGCAGCAAATCCCTACCCCGTAACTATCGTCCAATTAGCTTAACCTCATGTATGTAAATTGCTAGAAACGGTCATAAGAGACAGACTCGTAAATCACTTAGAGGCAAATAACTTACTTAAAGATAGTCAACACGGCTTTTGTAAAAAACGTTCCTGTTTAACAAACCTCTTAGACTTCTTCCACGATATCCTCAACCTCTACGATGAGAGTAAAGCTGTAGATATTATATACCTTGATTTTCAAAAGGCCTTTGACAAAGTTCCCCACAAACGTTTACTGCTAAAACTAAAAGCGCATGGAATACAAGACGGTGTGTTGAAATGGATAGAAAATTGGCTCAGCGACAGAAAGCAAAGAGTAGTCATAAACGGTAAGGCATCTAAATGGACCAATGTAAGTAGCGGGGTACCCCAGGGATTGGTACTAGGACCAATTCTCTTTCTAATTTACATCAACGACATAGATGAGGGTCTCTCCTGTACAATCTCAAAATTTGCTGAAGATACAAAAATTGCAAATAGCGTACTCTCAAAAGAACAAGTTGACGATATGCAACACAATCTAGATAAATTGTCATGTTGGGCCCAAATTTGGCAAATGAGTTTCAATGCTGATAAATGTAAAGTACTACATATCGGATACCTAAATGAGAAAGCAAACTAGTCGATGAATGGCACTCAGCTTAAGAATGTAAACAGAGAAACCGATCTGGGAGTAACAATATCGAGTAACCTAAAACCGAGTCAACCATGTTCAGAAGTTGTTAAGAAGGCAAACAAAATAATTGGCTTTATAGGCAGGTCATTTGAGCATAAATCCAAAGAAGTTATCCTAACCCTTTACAATTCCTTAGTCCGCCCTCTTCTGGAATACTGCGTTCAATCCTGGTGCCCTTATTACCAAAAAGATATAAACAAGCTAGAACGAGTTCAACGTAGAGTTACCAAAATGATACCTAGCCTAAAGAACAAACCATACGAAGAGCGTCTTAGAGAATTAAATCTATTGCCTTTAACCCAGCGCAGATTAAGAGGTGACTTAATTCAAGTGTTCAAAATCATCAAAGGCATCGACAATATGAACTGTAGTAAGTACTTCACTATCGACCAATCTAATTACACACGGGGAAACGGTTGCAAAATTATTGGTAAATCTTTTAACTCACACGAATCTAAGAATTTCTTCTTCAATCGAGTTGTCAACTTGTGGAATGGGCTTCCCCGAGACAGACGTTATACACTGCAGCACGTGGATTCATTTAAACTCTGCTTAGACAAATATCTCGCATCAAACCCGCGACTGACTGCATTTGTAAATGAATAACTTTATGTTATCCCCCCCTCAGTTACTAACCCATCTGTCCTCTACTAACTTCCTAATCCTGCCACGGACATTAGTTCCAGGGCAGTAGTTCCCTTTCCAATGTTCCCTTACCCACTCTAAACCACTGTTTGGACACTTGATCCTCAGTGGTTTGGAGGACAAGCAGCCTAGAAGGGTCACTAGACCTGTTGTTGCTTGATTTCCTTTGTACTTCTTTGTACTCCTTTGTACACGAACTATAATACTTAGTGTCATCAGCCAATCAGCTCAAAGCAGTGTTATCTAGCTCAACAACACAAAGCCCTACTAACTCACCATGTTAAACACAAATAATAATCAAATGTTCTGTCATATGTAAAATGGAGGTGACCTCTTCTGTATATTAGACCATTGTGTAAATTGCTTGTTTTTCTATAATAGCAACGGGCATAGTAATTGCTCAAATTTTGCGAACTTCCTATCCCTATGTATTTTGTATTCTCTCTCTCTCTCTGCTCCTACTGCGGCTCCTATTGCCTTCTGGTGATTCTTCTTTGGAGTAGAAGTGTCCTAACCAAATTTAGAGTCTTGCATGTAGCCAAAGACATAAATATATATTTTTTACTATGCTATACAATTAGCATTGCATTCATTTTCGAAGTGCGGCACATGATTAATTATTGGTCTGCCTCTTGCTATCTTGGCTACGTCCTTTCCTTTAGTCAGATATTGCCATGCAATGTTTAATGCACGTTTTATACAGATATAGTTATCTCCTTTCCTAATCAAAACAAGTAATTCTTGTGTATTGTCTTCGGCGAAGCCCAAATTTGTCTATACACTGCTGACTCGCTATCGCTCGCCAGAAAAAAAAACGACACCTGGATGGGGATAAATGTATTTGAGTGGGGCCGAATGGATACAACCCAGAGAAAGAGAAGAGAAGGGAGAGAGAAAGAAAAGCGAGGTGGTCCCCTTAATGATAAATTCAGTTCTTCTCTATGGATGATAACTAAAGAGCGACAGGCCTGGGTAAAACTGGACATAAAGTACATTTCCAGGCTGTTAACTTTTCCTCTCCTTTTTCGAACTGGTGGAGTGGATAATGTGTTAAAGTTTTATCTTCGGCGTGGGGGGGGGGGGGGGGGGTATGCCGCTGGAAAAATATTTGTTATTAATTCCACAACACCAAACACCTCCAATGAAATTAATGAAAGCATATATGTGATCCACCAGGATTCGAACCCGGGTAATCACACACATATTTGTAGACACCTTAACCATTACACCACCAAGACGGTTAAGCCTACGACTTATTATCCATTCTCGAATACTGGATATTAATCTAATCATGTTCATATTCCCAACCTCACTATGGTAGCCTAATGTTTAAGTGAGAGGAAAAAATACTCATGGGGCACAGATCATTTAGAACGGCCTAGCTACGAAATATCCCTTAACCTACTGATAATCTATAAACTAGGAATTTCCCGGAGGTGTGTCATGTGTGTGTAGCGGCTCAACACTTTCAGTTAGTGGACTGTGTTACGACCTGGCACTCGGGTACACAAGGGCTCTCAATCAGGACTCGAGTACGGCTCGCTGCCACAACGGAAACACACGATCCCAACCCCTGAGTACTGCCAGCCGAACAAAAAACACCAATACCCTCCAGAGTTCAATCTGCTATAACGGGGTATACAAGAACTCGGTACTAGTGTTCAACAACAGACTAATAAAGAGACAGGAATTATCTAGTCTGGTCAACAATCAAACAATGAAGTAAGAAACAACAACACCAAAGAATAGTGTTGGCCGAAGCCGAAGTAATCCACCCTTGACTAAGAACTTAAGAAGTCCTCCACCCTCTACTTCGGATCGGCACTATTACGTTACGTTAATTAATAGTCCTTAAGCATCGAGCAAGGAATCTTCTGAAAAAGTTAGATGCTTCTCGGATGCTCGTAAGAAGTACGTATCGGTTTTGAACAGTAATTCAATAAGCAAAACACTGGCAATTAAATATTATTAAAGGTTTAAATTGGCATAAGAATAATTAAAAGAATATGCAATAGTAAATGGCAAACATTAAAAAGAAGTACTCCGCAAATGCAACGGCAATAGCCTACTCGGATTGTGCTCGTGGGCCACTAATCACTAAAGTAGCCAAGTGTGCAACACATGAAATCAATAGTGCATAAACAATATCATACATAAGGAAAGCTTCAATACTATTCTGTATCTACTAATCGAGTAAAGTCTAGCTGGGGTACTGTGGGCAAAAGGTAGCAGTGACTGAGCAAAAACGGCTCGTAGCCTAGCGAAGTCCTCACAACTGTTTAAAGTCTTACGTTAAAACTAACAAGTGCACTTTGAGAAATCCAGATCCCTTGTATCTGGTTTTCTCCCGGCTCCTTGACAAAGTAAAAACAAACTGTTAATAAATACAGGGTGGTTAGGCTCTTGCCCTCACGCACTGTAAATTATTAACTCAACACAGTCAGCCGCGAAGACAACCTAGGCTTCACTGAACCGAAACGAGTATGCAGGTTTATCGCTTAACCACTGCATCATCAAACAACAACTCGTAACACAGAAAAGCCTTACCCCAGTCTAGCATTACCTAGACTAGCAGAAAACAGGAATAATAATAATAACACACAGGGAAATGCATATACAAGTGCAACAAACATAAATCAATCCTATTCTAAGTTAACCCTTCCAAAATAGGCTATCTAATAGGCAAGTATCTCTCAGAACTCAAGCGATAATACGTTGGCTGACTAGCTCTGCACCAACGGGACCATGGAAGTTAAACAGGGCAGGGAAAAGAGGAGATAAGAATGTAAGGTAGTAGAGAAAGTTCACATCAGTCAGAAGAATATATATAGTTAGCAAGGGAAATGAGAAGTCGCTCTGCCTAATGAGTTCTGATTAAAAAATGGCTAGACTTCCCTTTTTATACCCGGCCCGCTAGTGAGCCCAACGTGAACTACTAAGGACCGCCCACTGACAATCATTACGTAATTTCTCTCTCTCCTCTGGGATAGACAAAGGCTCCCCTAGCACTGTGGGGGGGGGAGGGGGGTGGGCTAGGGAGTTAGGTCCACCTCCCGCCTGGCGCACCCACTGACCCCCAACGGTGGCTGCTGCTTCTCCCCCCATCATTACAAATAAGTTTTACACACAATACTTATAACTAATGATATAAAATAGAACTCGTTGACTCAGATGAAAACAAAATACATATTCATAATACTTATAGTACAACGGCTCACATGAACTAAGTTAGGAAACTCTACATAGACTACAGCCAAAGTTCCTGCCCTGACGATCCTAGCGAGAGTGGGGCATGACTAGGCGTTCTGTACAGCATGCTCACACTGGACATGCGTCACACCTCCCCTAAGATTTTACTTGCTCAACCCTGAGCTAAAATCTGACAAACACAGAACCCCATCAAGCCCCTCACACCCAACGACCGCATGGCACTAAAACAAAGCTGAGTTTATCACCAAAACACATCTATAAAAAAAAAAAAACACATTTTATAACTCCTCCCAACAATAGCAAAAAGACACAATATCATGCTCCCAGAGCGAGCTTACAGCAGCTCAGCCGTTTGATAATTCGTGGACTACTCAAACTCTATAGGCTATGACAAACTTATACGATTATCTATATCAAAGAAAGAGTTTTTATATGATTTTTATATTTTAATATGTTTTTCCCGGCTGCACTATAAGGGCAGCCTATTTTCCTCCACTCAAACCCACACACCTGTGATAGCCTACGACTGATCATCCACCCTTGATAAACAATCCGCGATCACATGGTCACATCCAGCAATATGACGGATGTCCAGGTTATACTCCTGCAACATCAAAGACCACCTGGTCAGTCTCATATTGCGATTGTGAAATTGATTCAGGAATCTCAAAGGGTGATGATCAGTGTAGATAACCACGACTGGGCCATAGGCTGGAACATACACCTCGAAGTGCCTGAGCGACAGCACAATCGCCAGTAATTCCTTTTCTATTGTAGAATAGTTCTTTTGTGCAGCATTGAACTTCTTAGAAAAGAAACTTACTGGGTGTTCCACACCTTCATTGTCTGTCTGTAGCAAGACGGCACCAGCCCCTACACCACTAGCATCTGTTGCCAGCTGAAAAGGCCTGTTAAAGTCTGGGGCCCTGAGTATCGGGTGAGTACATAGCAAATGTTTCACCAAAGTGAAAGCCTTTTCACACTCAGGTGCCCACAAAAACTTTTTGTCTTTAGATAACAAATCTGTGAGAGGTGCCAACACCGTTGAGTAACCTTTTATGAAGCGTCTGTAGTAGCCTATCATACCCAAGAATCTCATAATCTGCTTCTTGGTTGTTGGGTGCGGAAATTTATTGATAGCCTGTACCTTGTTCTGAGGAGGGCACACCTGTCCCCTTCCCACTACAAACCCAAGGTACTGCACAGTGGCTTTTACGAAGTCACACTTTGCCAAATTTACTACCAGACCTGCTTCACTAAGTTTCCGGAACAAGGTCTCAAGGTGCTCACAATGGCTCTCAAAGTCGTCATCATAAATGATTACATCGTCCAAATATACGGTGCAATTTGGAATGTCCTTTACAATTTCATTCACCAGGTTCTGAAACGTTGCTGGTGCATTCTTAAGTCCGTAAGGCATAACATTGCACCGGTAGGTACTCCCGTCCACAACAAAACCACATACCTCTTTAGCACGCTCGGACAAAGGTACTTGCCAGTAACCTTTTACTAAATCTACTTTAGACAAAAAACGAGCATTACCAATTTTGTCAACACTATCATCAACCCGAGGAAGAGGATATGGGTTAGTTGGAGTCAAACCGTTTAACCTACGGAAATCAATACAAAAGCGTACCTTGCCATCTGGCTTAGGCTGCAGTGTTACGGGGGAAGTCCACTTAACTGTGCCTTTCTCTATCAACCCTCTACCGAGCATATACTCCAACTCATCCCTCAGAGCTGGTAGTTTTATGGGGGGCACACGGTACGGGATTGACTTAAAGGGTAGATGGTCCCCCACGTCAACATCATGCATAGCCTGAGTAGTGAGGCCTGGGTGTTCAGCAAATACAGTGGGGTATGAACCGAACAACTGACGGATAGCATCAAACTGCGGCTCAGGCAAATGAGCTATAGCCTCGTCAGCCCTAAGGCTAAGTTCCCCGCCCACTGATCCGCTGAAACATGTTGATCCCAGCTATTCTCCTCTGAAGCTTGACTGTCCCCCTCTCCTTCTCCACCACGGCCGCAACAAGCCAACACAGGGACAGTGAGAGCTCAGAGGGGCGCCTCACATACTCTTTAATAAGGTTCACGTGACATAACTGGTTCTTTTTCCTCCTGTCTGGAGTGGCAACAAGGTAATCTAAGTCTGAAATTTTGTCTACAATTTTATAAGGTCCAGTGTACTTCGCAGAGAGGGGGTTACCAACCAAAGGCAACAAAATGAATACCTCTTGTCCTACAGTGAACTTCCGGAGCCTCACTTTGCGATCATACCTGTCCTTCATCAAAGCTTGTGATTCTGTCAAATTTCTACCTGCCATCTCCAGACTCTTAAGCATGCGCTCACGGCTTTCAAGCACATACTTTAATAATGGACAAGGCTGCACAGTTCCCTCCCAAATTTCTTTCAGCATGTTAAGGGGGCCCCTGATACGGTGTCCAAAAATCAGCTCGTTTGGACTAAATCCCAGGCTCTCACCAGGTACCTCCCGAGCAGCAAACAGCACATAAGGCAATCCAAGATCCCAATCCATACCGTTGTCAGCACAATAACACCTGAGCATGCTTTTAAGTGTAGCTTGCCACCGCTCAAGCACCCCTTGACTCTCAGGGTGATACGCTGACGATACTACTGCTCGTATCCCATGCTGTTGCATTGTTTGCTTGAACATGTTGGAGGTGAAATTAGATCCCTGATCAGACTGAATCTCCTCCGGGTACCCGTACCTTGAGAAGTACCACAACAAGTTACTGACTACCGTCTTAGCCATTCCATTTTTCATAGGGTATGCATCGGGGTATCTAGTGGCAACATCCATTATGGTTAACAAAAATTGATTTCCCGCCTTAGTAGGAGGGAGTGGACCAACCATGTCAACAATAATTTTACTAAAGGGTGGCCCAATCACAGGAATAGGGTGTAACGGGGCCTTAGGAATAACTTGGTTCGGTTTCCCGACACGTTGACAAATATCACATGAGTTTATCCATGACTGCACATGAGACTTCATCCCCGGCCACCAAAACAATTTCCCCAAAGCCGCCACCGTTTTTCTCACCCCTAGATGTCCTGCCAGTGGTGTGTCATGCGCCAACCTCAGTAGGCTATCCCTGCACTCCCGTGGCACCACCAACTGGTCCACTACTCCGGACCCCTTTTGCCAACTACGTTTAGGGTCTTGAAAACGCCTATAGAGGATGCCTTCTAAATAAAAAAAATCTGGCTGTGCATCGCCGTCCTCGTCGAGCTCTACAGCTCCATTAGCACACGTTTGGAGCTCAGGGTCCTCTAGTTGCAACCGACGTATATCTGAGGGTGCCAAGCGATCTAACTGCTCCCGGAGCAATGCATGACCTTCCCCGATACTGGGCTGCTCCCTCTGTCTCTCTCGATGTACATAACGTTGCTGTCGTGGAGACTCGTCATGCCCAGCCTCGTCACTCTCGATGACAGGTCCAGGGGCTACTCCAGAATTAAGTAATGGTGCTAATACTGAATCACCCAGGAGAGCCGCCGAGTCAAAACTCTTAAAACCAACTCCAGCTTTAGCCTCCCCCTGTTGATCGTTCCTCCGCTGGTCTGAAGACGGAGGACTAGGCTGTGACACTTTAGCTGCCCGAGCTCGGGTGACAACACACGCCATGGGTTGTGTCTGGCACCGCTCGACCCACTCTTGCTCTTCCCTACTCACATCGGCCGGCCTCTCGGCAACGACTAAGGGTAGAACCTCAGAAGCGGGCATTGCAAAGTCGTTGCCGAGAAGAAGGTCGACGCCCTCCACTGGCAGTTTCTCCACAATCCTGACATCCAATTCACGTGCCACACCATCCACCTCCAATTCCAACCGCACCAGCGGGTATGACCGAGTTGCATTAATACCCTGCACCACTACCACCCGAGCCGCGTTTATAGGGTAGCCAGTCAAGTTTTTCATCAGAGTCTGGGAAGCACCTGTATCACGCAAGACCTCTACTCCATGCTTGCGCCCCGCCCACATCACGCAACCCCGCCCTCTATGGTCGCAAAAAAACATCCTGAGCAGGGTTCGAGCCTCCCAGGTGCTTCTGCATTGGCTGTGCCTCAGCCTCTGACGAACTGCCCCGGGCAAACTCAGATGATTTCGGAGACACACCAATGTTGCAGGCCAAAGACACAGCTGCTGTAGGTGGTTTGCTAGGACAGACTCTTGCAAAGTGCCCCTTTTTATGACATTGATAACACTCCAACTCCCCTTTGGGCTTCCTTTGGTACTGGGAAGGGCCCGGCCCCTTCTTAAATGGGACGGTGCTAGTCTTGTGGTCAGTCTTGGTATCATGGCTCTTGTACTTGTTTGCATAAGGTATATCACTAACTCGGGGGGGTGGGGCGTCACGCCCCTTGTTACCTGCCTCACTACGCTGGGCAGACCCTCACCCACGAATTAGTGATAGCCGGAGGTCAGCCATCTCAGCTGCCTCCTGTAGAGTTTTTGGGTTCTTTTCTTTAATAGTTAAAGTCATTTCTGCATTAGTACACTTATAAAACTGCTCGAGCAGAAACAGCTCAGTCAACTGTTCGGCCGTCTCAGCTTTCTCAGAACGTGTCCAGTTTTTAAGTGCATCTTTTAAGTCCCGGGCATGTTCAAGAAAGGTCGCCTCCCTAGTCTTTGTAACACCCCGAAACTTCAATCGATATGTTTCCGGTTGCAACTCGTATGCCCGTAGTACAGCTCTCTTCAATTCTGGGTAGTCAATGCAAGACTCTAAAGGCAGTGCATCATAAGCCTTCAGACCCTTACCCGTAAGTCTTGAGGAGACTAGAGCTGCCCACTTCTCTTCAGGCCAATTATGCTCCCTACACTTCTTCTCAAAACGATTGAAAAATTATGTGACTTCAGTTTCACTAAATACCGGCACCAATTTGACTAATTGGGCCAAGGACTGTTCTCTTACTTGGGCCGTGACACGAGTCTTATCTAAATCTAATTTAGCACAATATTTCTCCGAGTCGTACCTAAGCTCAGCCTCATGCCTCCTAACCTCAATCTCATGCCTCCTCGTCTCATCCTCCTGCCTCCTGGTCTCATTCTCCTGCTTCCTAGCCTCAATCTCCTGCTTCCTAGCCTCAATCTTAGCAAGCTCAAGTCTAAATACCATATCTGGAGACAGGCAGGAAGAGGGAGCTGCCACTACTGAAGGAGGGGGGGCAAAAACTGGGGAACCACCATGTGCACCACCCGAGGGCACTCCAATCTGCCAATTCTCATTCCTCTGTGGGAGAGTGCTAACCTCCGGTAACTGAGTGGACGGCACTGCGGGAGTCGAGTGAGAGGGGATCTGGGGAGGAACCCCCCCAAACGCCCTCTCCTCCGAAACCCCATGTCACCCACGCAACACCCAGGAAATCAGCTCCCCCTTGGACATCCCTACTACATTGGAAATGCCCAAAACCTTGGCTATCAGGTGCAAGCCACAAACATCCACCCCAGTCAGCCTCTCCTCCGTCACGTGGTACCGCTTACTCACAAAAACTCTAGCATCCTCCTCACTGGTTACTAACGGCACACCTTCAAATGGCATCTCTCGCTCATCGTCAGTGCTAATGCACGACATACTGAAGTCCACAAAAAAATTGTCGAGACAAAAGTGTTAAACTTCCTATGCAAGCACT
This sequence comes from Paralithodes platypus, assembly GCA_032716605.1. Lineage (NCBI taxonomy): Eukaryota > Metazoa > Arthropoda > Malacostraca > Decapoda > Lithodidae > Paralithodes > Paralithodes platypus. The sequence continues at coordinate 16,344,579 of CM064538.1, read as the reverse complement.
AATTACTAAATTAACTGGAGTCTCTTAAATGCTTTACTAATTGCCATACAAAAAAAAATATTCTTCAATATGCACGCTAAAATACAAACAAACAAATGTTGTACAACTCTGCAAAAATGTATACTGTTCACAAAATCCTAAGCAAGGTCGCCATTTGTTACGACCTGGCACTCGGGTACACAAGGGCTCTCAATCAGGACTCGAGTACGGCTCGCTGCCACAACGGAAACACACGATCCCAACCCCTGAGTACTGCCAGCCGAACAAAAAACACCAATACCCTCCAGAGTTCAATCTGCTATAACGGGGTATACAAGAACTCGGTACTAGTGTTCAACAACAGACTAATAAAGAGACAGGAATTATCTAGTCTGGTCAACAATCAAACAATGAAGTAAGAAACAAAACAACACCAAAGAATAGTGTTGGCCGAAGCCGAAGTAATCCACCCTTGACTAAGAACTTAAGAAGTCCTCCACCCTCTACTTCGGATCGGCACTATTACGTTACGTTAATTAATAGTCCTTAAGCATCGAGCAAGGAATCTTCTGAAAAAGTTAGATGCTTCTCGGATGCTCGTAAGAAGTACGTATCGGATTTTGAACAGTAATTCAATAAGCAAAACACTGGCAATTAAATACTATTAAAGGTTTAAATTGGCATAAGAATAATTAAAAAAATATGCAATAGTAAATGGCAAACATTAAAAAGAAGTACTCCGCAAATGCAACGGCAATAGCCTACTCGGATTGTGCTCGTGGGCCACTAATCACTAAAGTAGCCAAGCGTGCAACACATGAAATCAATAGTGCATAAACAATATCATACATAAGGAAAGCTTCAATACTATTCTGTATCTACTAATCGAGTAAAGTCTAGCTGGGGTACTGTGGGCAAAAGGTAGCAGTGACTGAGCAAAAACGGCTCGTAGCCTAGCGAAGTCCTCACAACTGTTTAAAGTCTTACGTTAAAACTAACAAGTGCACTTTGAGAAATCCAGATCCCTTGTATCTGGTTTTCTCCCGGCTCCTTGACAAAGTAAAAACAAACTGTTAATAAAATACAGGGTGGTTAGGCTCTTGCCCTCACGCACTGTAAATTATTAACTCAACACAGTCAGCCGCGAAGACAACCTAGGCTTCACTGAACCGAAACGAGTATGCAGGTTTATCGCTTAACCACTGCATCAAACAACAACTCGTAACACAGAAAAGCCTTACCCCAGTCTAGCATTACCTAGACTAGCAGAAAACAGGAATAATAATAATAACACACAGGGAAATGCATATACAAGTGCAACAAACATAAATCAATCCTATTCTAAGTTAACCCTTCCAAAAATAGGCTATCTAATAGGCAAGTATCTTTCAGAACTCAAGCGATAATACGTTGGCTGACTAGCTCTGCACCAACAGGACCATGGAAGTTCAACAGGCAGGGAAAAGAGGAGATAAGAATGTAAGGTAGTAGAGAAAGTTCACATCAGTCAGAAGAATATATATAGTTAGCAAGGGAAATGAGAAGTCGCTCTGCCTAATGAGTTCTGATTAAAAAATGGCTAGACTTCCCTTTTTATACCCGGCCCTCTAGTGAGCCCAACGTGAACTACTAAGGACCGCCCACTGACAATCATTACGTAATTTCTGTCTCTCCTCTGGGATAGACAAAGGCTCCCCTAGCACTGAGGGGAGGGGGAAGGGGGGAGTGCTAGTGAGTTAGGCCCACCTCCCGCATGGCGCACCCACTGACCCCCAACGGTGGCTGCTTCTCCCCCCCATCATTACAAATAAGTTTTACACACAATACTTATAACTAATGATATAAAATAGAACTCGTTGACTCAGATGAAAACAAAATACATATTCATAATACTTATAGTACAACGGCTCACATGAACTAAGTTAGGAAACTCTACATAGACTACAGCCAAAGTTCCTGCCCTGACGATCCTAGCGAGAGTGGGGCATGACTAGGCGTTCTGTACAGCATGCTCACACTGGACATGCGTCACAACTGGTTTATATATTTTGTTATAGTAACTACCAGATTCAGTTATCGAAAGCTCTCTTTATGATTAATATTTTTCCCATTGATTTAGGACATTGACGTTAAGTAATAATTCATATTTTTGTTAATGTTTGATAACTGTCTAGTTTTCGTTGGATTGAAATAGTAAACTATCTGACGATGAGAGGCTATATCTCGACCATATTTCAATTACATCTAACGCTCTCTGGATCCAGTGGCTGTACTAAGTAATAAGGTACAAATAAAGACATTTTGGAGATTACGTCCGTTAGGCAATTGTATCACTATTTGGTCTGGTAATTCACGCTGCAGGCAAATATTTTTAGCGATGTGAGAATTCATTTATCTTGAAATGTTTAGAGTGATATGGTTAGTTAGAAGCTATAGTGGCGCCACTTCTAGAAGATATAGAGATAGGCTGACTTAGCTAAAAAAAAGGTGGTTGTAGGAGCGGCAAGAATTAGGAGTTAATGAGAGCGTCGTAAAAGTGAGTGGTAAAAGTGATTTTTTGGTGGGAAACCCACGCCGTTTCAAATGATGCATGTGCAGTGAATATTTATATCTTATTCATCAATGTTCATTTAACTAAACACAAATGTATTCTGGATTAATTTGTAATAGTAACCCAATATATTTATGAATAATACAAACCCATAGCAACTTAATACAAAATTGAATGGACCTTTCATTAAGATATGTAGGCTAGGCTAATACTAGCGCTCAATTTAGACTTACAGTATAATTACCTACTTATCCTAAATTGTAGAGGTGCTTACGAATCACGACAAACTATAAAAAACAAACTAAGGAAACTAAGGAATATATGTGGATTCAAATCTAGGATACTCACACCAAAATTCCGTGCACTATCCAACTGTGTTGATAGTGTTATCAACACAGTTGCTCTACCAGTGATGGCGAATCGCCGTCAGTAGATAAGTCACTCCCCAGTCCTAGAGACGGCGAATCGCCGTCAGTAATGTACTTTCCTTGTTACTGCCTGTACAAACCTATACCTGGTACCACGACCGTTTGAGCACTGCTCTCGATATGGCAACACTTCTCAGCTTCTATAAGGCTGGGGGAGCCAACCAAGGGACTGGAGTTTTCGCAGTGAGGCTCCAATCCTGACGTTATTCTTGACTTACAGTGTGCTGGCTTAATAATCCAATAGGGTTGATAGCCTCTGAAGTCCTATTTTAACTAATAAGGGAGCCAGTCTTCTCTCATCTCTTGAGGTGGAAAGTCGTTCTCTCTTGCCATTTTGGCCACAGTGCTTGGGACTGCAGGGGACTTTTATTACTGTATCCTACGGTACAGTAAGGGTTAAAGAATAATGCACAAACTTATGATATATATTATCCATTCTCGATTACTGGATATAAAGCTAAGCATGTAAATATACCCAACTGCACTATGATAACCTGATGATTACATAAATGAAAGGGGTAATATGTGCGAGGTGTTAGCGTGTTATGAGGCACCTTGTGATGTATGGCGGTCTGGTAGTGACATGTTATTCACACACATATTTCACAATTTATATGGGCCAGAGTAGGTTTCGCGATAAATATCCAGTTTGATATCAGTCTGTCTTATACATTTTTGTTTACATACCAAGTCTTCAAATATTGCCATCAAATCACTGTCAGCACAACAGCTGTGGAGTCAATGTTGATGTTTCGCATTATTTTGTTTTATATATGTATTTACAATTTGACAACCTTGATAGTAGAGTCACACCATAACAAATATAAATGGAACACAACACATTTAATATTTTAAAATACTTTCACAATTCAAAGGCACTAGTATTTATCTTCGAATACATAGGGATACAATAAGTAAAAGTTAATATATATATATATATATATATATATATATATATATATATATATATATATATATATTTGGGTGTGTGTAGTATATTTTTATCCACTCGCCTTTTAATATATTTTTGGCAATCGATTTATTCTGGTAAGAAGAAATATTTTGAGAACATGAGTTTGAATCAGTTAATTGTATCTTATGTTGAGCTATGCATTGTGTTTTAGCTTCAATAGAATGTTCAGGATAAATACAAACTCACACGCATCATTAAAAATATACAATCTCTTGAAGTCATTATGTCCAGAAACTGCCGATAACATACTAGAAAATCTTTATATCATCATGTGAGGTATTTATATATGGCTAACATTTCCATTCATATATGCATAGCCTACGTGAGTTGCAGTTGGGATGTGTGTACATGCTTAGATTGGTATTATGCAGGATTCGAAGTTGCATAATAAATCGTAGGCAGTGTCCACCATCCTTTAACTGTCTCCGTGGTGCGATGCATAAGGTGTTGATTTTCGGTGTGAGCATCCTGGGTTCGAATCCACGGACTGCCACATGTGTTTGTAAATTTCATAAATCGGTTTTAGGAGTATAGTTGGTTGTTGGAAGGAACATAATAATCAATCAATATTCCAAATATGACCATTGCACTCTGGCGTTCCATGGTTCCATTAACTGGTAGTATATGCAATGTTGTATTTGTTATTGTTATATCTGTTGTCATGCACTTTACTATATCTTTACTATATACAGTATGTTACGACAGATCATGTTCCATAACTTTAAGAAGGATATACTGCAGAATACATATGCCGAAGGTGGGTGTTTATGATGGGGGTCACAGTGCAAATGACGGTGGAGTTGTCAACAACGATAAGTAACTAAATAAGATAAATATATAAATTAAATACATAAATTTTGTATTTATTTCATTATTTCCTATACCACTATATTTCTCTATATTTAAGATATAGAACAGATAATTCACCACCTGACTTGTATCACTGATGATCACTAGTATAGATGTTAAAGATTCCCAATTGTAGTTGTATTCTGTTTTCTAAGGGGTCCTTCCCGTCGGAGTAAATAATTTTATGTTTGGAAAAAGTTAATCCCCTCCCAGCCTCATATTGGTTTATTTGCCTGGTTCGGTGCTGCTCTCAGGAATGTTGACAGAATCGCGAGGTCAAAAACTGATGCTCTGTATTTGTAATGTCAATATTGCATTTACTTTGTTGTTTGTTTGGAAATAATTTTGTCATGTACAAGTAATCTCCTAGATAAACATATTTTATCAGGTGTGACTATACAAAGGAGTACAATGGAAGTTAAGCAATAGCAGATCTAGCAACCCCTAGAGGTTGTTTGTCCTCTAAATCACTGCTGTTCAAAGTGTCCAACAGTGGTTCAGAGTGGGTAAGGGACAATTGGAAAGGGAAACACTGCCTTACGACCAATGTCCTTGGCATGGGTAGTATAGGAGATGTTAATAGGATAAACTTTGGGTTTATAAATTAAGACATGTATTTGAGAAAAAGGTTATTAATTTACAAATGCAATCAGTCGCGGGTTTAAGGCAAGGTGCTTGTCTAGGCGATGTTCACCTCCCAAAAAGCAGGCATGCTTGTTTACATGACCGTAGTGCTGGGCGGGTATATTTACCGAAAACGAGCTTCATTCCATGATCTTTTTCATGCATATGAAAGAGCCAGAGAGTAATACAATTATATATCTGTGAAAGGGCGATAATGGAGTTTTTTTTCCCTTGTTGCGCGAGATAGGGACGTGGTGAGGAGAGATAGTACGTGTCAGTGACAGCCCCAAAGTGGGGGCAAGCGGTCTGAGGCCAGCTATCGTCCCCCAAATGCTCAGTCTCTCTCTCATAGCTCATAATGTCCTGAAAATGGCACCCGTCACATGAAGGGTGCCGCAGGGGTGGCCAATATTCTCTCCCATGATATGACGGGCACCGTCGGTTGAGGGTTAAAGAAATCAACAGTGCTGCAGTCTTTAACATCTCGAGGAAGCTCATGCCACAAGTTCACAACTCGATTGAAGAAGAAATTCTTAGACTCGTTCGAGTTAATAGATTTATGAGAAAAGTATGAGAGGAGAGCCATTGGCAGTGGTGAACATTGAAATCTCCTAAGATGGAGATTTTTGCGAAGGGAGAGGATGCTTATATGGACTTTCATTTTATTACTATACTATATAAGTACTTAGTGTAGTCGTATACTGTATAATAAAGATGTGTAGAATCACAAAAAAATATAGATAAACTGTGCATATCCTAGGTGTTGGGTCTAGTGATGTCGACAGTCATAGCTCGGGCGCTAGTTCAGTAGCGTCCACCAGAGGTCCCAAGAGAATTATTGGTAGGATCAAATGGAATTGATGTGGGTAAGGTGGGAATTAGTTGGGAGGTGTGGGGGAGCTGTGGGTATGAGGGAGGGGGTGATAGGGGTAACCCGGCCGGGTTGAATGTTGGCTGTGGGGGTGGTGTGGGTGTTTGTTCTCTCGTGTCGCTAATGTGTACCTTTCTAACATGGCGAATCCAAAACATTCTAATCTCTCCGTGACTACTTGATACGCATTTGGGTTGGAACATATTTTGACAGGGTAGATTTGCCACCATGACGTCGCCAATTTTGAAGGGGTTTCTCGCATTTTGTTCGTCCCTGGATAGGTCTTGGCAAGCCTGCAATTGATACAATCTCGCTTTTATATGTGAAACAGTGGGGTGAGCATCTGCAGAGGCTGAGGGGGGTTGATCAAGTGGCGAAGGAGGAATAAGACGGGTGCAACCCCGAATACCTTTTCGTGAGGTGATAAGCCGTCTTGTTTTGGGGTGGAATTTAACCCCCACTGGATCATTCTCAGTTGACTAGGCCAGTCCTTTGACTGACTGGCGTATTTGGTTGTTGATGCTCCTGTGACTTGTTTCACAGACGGCGATGCCCTTAGCCCAGTAAGGGGACGAATGCGAAATTTAGTAACCCATCATTTTTTATAGGGCTGCCCAGATTTGGCCAGAACATTCTGGCGCAATGTCTGTGTGTAAGGCCTGACGAAGGTTAAAATTGGGGAAAACATGGTTCAGCATGGCGTCGGCAACTGTTTTTGCGCTATGATCTTTGACGGGGATTGCAATGAGGAATCTTGAGTATGTGTTTACAAATGTGAGGATAAAACGAACCAAGTTAAATGCGGGGAAGGGGCCTACTTTGTCAAAGGATAGGAGTTGCCAGGGCAAGAATGCAGTGATAGTGCCGGACGGGCCTAAGGTTCGTGATGTGTCTTGATCACCCGTGCAGGCAAGGCAGGATTTTACTGTTGTTTTGGCAAGGGGGTTAGGGTGGGGGGTCCAGTAGGTCACTTTGAATTCTTGCAATAGTTTCGTATAGCCCAAGTGGATACCGTTGCTGTCGTGAAGGAATGTGACTGTTTTCCTGGCCTCGTCGGGGCTTAACACGATGTTGCCAGCGTTAGTAAAAAACGAATCTCCTATTCATGCGGGAGTGGGACCCATGTCTGACGGTAGCCAGTCGGGTTTGTTCTCTATGTCTCACATGGAAATGCTGACTATAGACATGACAGGCGCGGCAGGGGGGGGGGGGGTGGTAAGACAAGGCGCGGCCTGGGGCAAGGGGGGGACGTGTTTAGGCGAGACAGCGCATCAGCGTTTGTCTGTAGCTTCCTTGGTCTATAAGTTATTTCCAAATTAAACTCTTCTAGTGTCTCCCGCCACCTTATTATTATTGCATTTGTGGTTTGAGATGTCCGGAGCCACTGTAAAGCATGATGGTCTGTAATAATGATGTTGATCTTGGCACCCAATAGGTATGACCGGAAATGTTGCAGTGCCCATACTAGTCCTAAACATTCTCTTTTTGTTGCAGCATAGTTTTTTCTGCTTGGGTTAGTGTGCGGCTGGCGCATGCTACGATGTTTTCTTTATTATCTGTGATTTGAAGTAGTACGGCACCGATACCTGTTAAAGATACGTCTGTATATAAGCGGAATGGTTGACTGTAATCTGGGAAAACTACTATTGGAGTCGAAGTGAGGGCGTCTTTGAGTGTGTTAAATACATTCAGGCGGGCCTCGGTCCATACTAATTTCTCGTCTTTATGCGTCAGCTCATGTAAGAGTTTGGCAATGGACTAGAAGCCTTCCATGAAACTTCTGTAGTAGGAGGCTAAATCGAGGAAAGATCGTACACCTTTAACTGATTGTGATGGTTAAATTTCCCGGATCGCAGCAAGTTTGTCCGGATCGGGTGAAATGCCATGTTTCGAGATTATGTAAACTAAGTAAGGAACGGAGTTGCGTGCCAGGGTACATTTGGAAGGTATTAATTTTAACCCGGCTTGTCGCGATATAAATTCGGTGAGGTGGGCTAGATGCTCTTCCCATGAGCTGGCGTAAACGATGACGTCGTCTAGATACGCTAGGCATGTTTTCCAGGTGAGGCCTTGCAAGACAGAATCCATTAATCGTGAAAAAGTAGCGGGGTCGTTGCATAGGCCGAAAGGTAGTATGTTAAATTCATAGTGCCTGCCGTTGCTTTTAGAGGAAGCAGTTTTTTGTTGGTGGTCAGGATGAACTGGTACCTGCCAATACCCAGCTTGCAAGTCAAGGGTAGTAAATATGCTCTCTCTGTGTAAGGAATAGAGGGAGTCGTCTATGCATTGCAGGGGGTGAGCTTCTTTAATTATTATGTCATTCAAGTTGCGGTAGTCGACGCAGAACCGCAGGGAGCCATTTTTTATTTTTACCAGTACGACGGGTAAAGACCAAGGGCTGGTGGAAGGGTTCAGTAGTCCTGCATCTAACATTTCTCTGACTTGCTTTTCCTCCTCGCGGTGCTGAATAGGGTTCTTACGTCGCAGGGGCTGCCTGACGGGGGGGGGCCTGTGGTGTGTATGGGGTGTCTGAGGACCTTAGTGTAGCCAATGTCGTCTGATGTTTGTGAAAATATATCCTGAAAGGATAGCAATATCTGTTGCAAGGGTCGTTGATGATGATGAGAGAGGTGGGGTGGGGTGGTGGGGGGCCCTTTGGTAGGCTGATTGGGTGGTTGGAAATGTTTGCGATTTTTAGACAGTTCATGGACGGGGACAGTAAAGCGGGGTAGGTCAAGCAGTGTGGCGAAATATGAGAGGCAGAGAGGTACACCCAGAAGTGAAAGTCCCTGCATAGGGTTTACCCCCTACTCCTACTACCCCAGCAGGTAGGAACGGGGTGGTCCCTGCCCAGTCCCCCTTTCTACTACTACCCCAGGCAGAAGGGGAAGGGTGTGCCTGTCTGTCTCCCCTTCCTTCGCCTCCCCACCCATGAAGAGAACAAACTACCCCCGCTCCCCCCCCCACCCTCCCACGCAAACTTACACCCCACCCCAATACCAGACAGGAGTTTGACATACACACACACCATTATCAATTTCATAAGTAATGGTATCGTGCTTACCTTCATTAATTTACCCTCTGACGGTTTTGACGCATTTTGATTGTTTATCCTGGCTATAATTAGACGAATAATTATAGCTTAGGAAGGACCAATGTGAAATAATGTCCTAAACTGAATTAAATCGTCTAATAATAGCCATAAAGCAGAAAAGAAGAGAGTCATCGATTCTCAGAGGCTTAATATATGATTTGTTATACATGTATTATCATGTAGAAATTATACACAAAAATATAATAGCTACTCGCTTTACATTTGACAGCATAACAATATGCCATGGTTGCTATTTGGTAGTAATAAAAAGCAGTCTAATCTAGTAATGAATTATTGTATTTTATGGTGTTTCGGTGTATAACACCTATTGGAAAATATGATCATGGAAGTGGGTTACTAAATATTATAGCAAACTGCATAGGCCTACAGTATACAGTATATGTCGTGCATAACTCAATACTGTAATATCATATATATATATATATATATATATAGAGAGAGAGAGAGTATATATACTGTATATATAAGACCATATATATATATATATATATATATATATATATATATATATATATATATACCGGTATATATATACATATATAAATATATATATATATATATATATATATATATATATATATATATATATAACAGATATGATAACATATATCACTGTAATAAGCAGTAGTAAGCAAATGGTAGACATATTTCACGTCGGATATATATATGTATATATATTGAACAATTAATTAACATCGAGGCAAATATTTCCCTCATGAGTTATTGGTATATTTAGAGTAGCTGGTAACCGTGTTTAAACTTTGATACTAACTGCGTCTCTATTCATGGTGTTCTAAAACTGATTTTCCTGTGTCGACTGCTAAACTATCACCTTTCCTCCCCCGAACTACATACTTGCATAGTTTGAGTCTCGTTTAACCCTTATTGCTTTCTGACATTAGGCTGAGATTAGTATGGATCTTCATATAGAGCTTTTTACCAACTCTTCTGCTACTACTGGAACACCACAGTTAATACTGTTCAGGCCTACCACCATTATTCAGGATAAATCCTATGACCCTAACTATTCAGTTACACTATTCATCTAATTGATTTTGATTAACTTGCACTAAAGATTAACGTTAATAATGGAAGTGTGCTAATGTAGAAGCAATAACAATAATAATTACAAAGGTAAATGAAGAAGCTGTTGGTATCCCTTAAGAACCGAGACAACATTTTCAGAGAGAGAGAGAGATAGAGATTCTATAGCAGGAATTAGATAATAATGATCTTACCGATTACCTTGTATTTAATATTTGATAAAATATAACTGTCGATTTCAGGTAGGATAGATGGTGAATAGCTATTACTGAACTATTATTTCGTATTTGCATACGTATGCATTGAGCATCGGCATGCTTCGAAATACCACTCTTGCCTTCAGTTAGAATGTATGCCATACCTGACCCGGACCCTATCTATTTCGTGCAGGACAGATCCCCAATCCATACCAGCCGAGCAGTGAGAGATTGGTTTGCTCGCCACCCTGAGATCATCGTGATTGACTGGCCATCCAAAGGATGTGATTGCAACCCCATAGAAAACTAGACAATCCGTCGAAAGGAAAGATCGAGAAGTATGGGAGGGATTGAGGCGCACTCCTGAACTATGTAGCAAACTAGTTGATAGTATGCAGACTAGACTGACAAATGTGATAGAGGCAGAAGGAGGGTGGACGATATATTAGGTAGGGTATACATACATGTGTAGTCTGCTGTATGATTATATATTTTATCATTATATACTTGGACAACTCAAAAAGAAAAATAATTAATCAAAGGATGTAATACTGTATGTTGTATGATATACTTATACAATTGTACAAATAAAAGTGTATTCATGTTGATATGTATATCCCTTTATATCCTCTAGATAAATATATATTATACTATACATATGTTGAATAAATATATATTATACTATACATATGTTGAATATATATTATACTATACATATGTTGAATATATATTATACTATACATATGTTGAATATATATTATACTATACATATGTTGAATATATATTATACTATACATATGTTGAATATATATTATACTATACATATGTTGAATAAATAGGAAATAATGTTATCTGCATTCCATTGTGTAGCTCAGGAATTGTAGATGGGATTGAATGCTTAAAATATTTTATTATAATGTTTATTTCAAGAAGAACATGTATATATATATATATATATATATATATATATATATATATATATATAATTATATATATATACTGTATATATACTGTATATATATATATATATATATATATATATATATATAGTAATACAAAATACAATACCACAAGCACATATTACCACTAATACACTCAGCGTTCCAAATGAAAAGCGATTATGAGAATTATGTATGCAATCATATAGATGACCTAATTATACTCGAAAACGTTCAGTATAATTAAGACAACACTAGAGTGCTACGTTAATATCGTATCTGTGAGTCTGTTTGGGAAGTGAGTTTTCAATAAGATCACTATCAGTTGCTACGCGGATATAATGCTCTCCTGATTATGATATATCCGCGAAAAGAAAATAGATATCTAGTTTGTTATAAAGTTATGACATACCACGTTGAAGTCTGTAAAACTGTCTTCATAGCGTAATGCATAAATGCACTGAATTTCGGTGTGAGATCCTAGGTTCGAATCCCTGGACTGGCACATGTGTTTGTTGATTTCATAATTTGAGTTTAGAAGTAAAGTTGGTTGGTGGAAAAAACATATGAAATACCTTTTTGATAAAAAAAATTCATTAAAAAAATGAATGACTGCAGTGAACATGGTAATACATTAAAATGGCAATTAATATACCGGTATATATATATATATATATATATATATATATATATATATATATATATGAGAGGGAGAGAGAAAGTGTTAATATTCTCGAATATGCACCAAAAAGCCTAACCACAGATCGAGCATTGAATGAATATACCACTTATAATCAATTAAGCAATTCATACAATATGTTTTTTAGTAAGTTCCAACATCTCTTCAGAGGTATTCAAAAATTACAAGGTTACCATTTCAATGTGCAAATCCATTAAATACCAATGCATATTGCGCGGGTGGGTGAATACTATTGATCTATCTATCTATTATTGCCTGACGCCGTGATCCCCGAAGGGTTGGCCACGGGTGAATACAATAATTTGTAAAATAACTAGAAGGGGTGATGGTATTGGAAATTTACATTATAAATACAAACATGATAGAATACTAATTACGCATAAATCATAAGTGTTTGTGTGTCAAGCTACGGATAGGTGACAGATAGTGTAAATGATCTTCATTCTGTAAAATCAGATAATTTATTGCAACATTGTTCTGGCATATATAGAATATATATAGATTACCAATTACTGACATGGTCTCGGCCTCGTTGCAAGGTTACTTTATTCTGTGTTCATGAAAAACAATGGTTGTAATCGGCGGTTTCCTCCTGTGTGGGGTTGGGGTAGGGTGTGAGTGGGGGGCCTGCTTGTTTAATCTCTCCATTATAGGGTAGGGGAAGGAAGGGGTGACGGACTGGCACCATCCCGTCCCTTCTGCCTGGGGTAGGAGTAGTAAGGGGGACTGGGCAGGGCCCACTCCGTTCCTACCTTCTGGGGTAGTAGGAGTAGGGGGTAAACCCTATGCAGGGACTTTCACTTCTGGGTGTACAGTCACTCATACAAATTCATGGACCCCCACGTGAACGCGTTAACTAAATTGTATTGTCTTTTGCTTGGTACCCCTTGAGCCTGGATGCCAGCCAGAGGAAGGGGAGGGACAGGGGGGTGTTAGAGAGGGCTGAGTAGGAGGGTGTAGAAGCAGGGTAGTACGGTAGTCACCTTACCCCGACTTTCTTCCCCTAAACTAAAATTCCACACCTCTCTCTCCGCTTCTCTCTCTCTCTCTCTCTCTCTCTCTCTCTCTCTCTCTCTCTCTCTCTCTCTCTCATATTATCAATAAAATACGCACATATATGATAGCCCTCTCCCTATCTCTACCAAATTATATAAGTTATCTAATAGCACTTACACTCCTACATTATATGTTAGTGTGTTTTGTGTTATTTGCCTTGTTATGTTTATTTATGTGTTATAAGTTTCGACCAAATGTTGTTAATATTCTGTAATTCACTTCCATTCTCATGTATATTATTAATGTTCAGTTCAGTCAGTGACAGGAGGAGGTTGTGCTAATCTGTGTTCCTGCCCGGACCACCTGCTCGTGACCCAGTGACCATACGCACCTACCTGTGTTTGGAGGCAGTGCACTCGTGTATAATTATATAAAAGTGTTTTAGCTCAGTTTTTAGCTGTTAATTGACTTATTTGTTTTGTTTTCTGTACTTAGTTGTTTGCTCCTCGCTAAGCATTTTGGGATCATGTCAGGTATGGAGTGCGAGTCCTTTACTGAACTGCATCATCTTATTCTCCAGGTAAGGGAAGAGATGGTTGTGGTGAAGGAAGAGGTCTTGGCTCTAAGGGAGGTTAATGTTAAACTTCAGAGGGAAGAGGATTTGATTAAAGACGAAAATCTAGCTTTCAAGCTTAGCCAAGAGGAAATTAAGTCGAGTAAGGGGAAAAGGGAGGAAGTTGATGACAATTTTTATTCATGGCAGGTTGTTAAAATTACGGGTGGGAAAGTCACACTCAAGAAGCAGGATAGTAGAATAGGTATGAGTGTGACAAATACATTCTCTCCTTTGCGAGACGAATGTGAGGGAAAAGATAGTCAGGATAAGGGAGGGTTAGACGAAGTGCCTGCTGCCGACTCAGCTCCAACCGCTGACGCTGTGCTACCTACCACCACCACCACCAAGGGAGCTTCTGCCACCACCGGGGGTTCTCCAACTGCAGCTGCTGGATCCTCCCGAGGGAAAGGTAAGTCTGTGTCCCGAGAAGGTAAGTCTGTGTCGATTGTGGGCGACTCCATGGTAAGACATTTAGTTAGGGCTACCCGCACTAAACTTAGGAAGGTTGTGTGTCTGCCTGGCCATGGAGTTGGGAGGGTTTTAGAGAAGATGGACCACATCTTGGAAGATAGTGGAGATAACCCCATTATCTGTCTCAGTGCCGGGAGTAACGATGTTGGTAAGGGTAGAAGTGAGGAACTTCTGCAGCAGTATCGGGATGTGTTAGATAAGGTTAGGATGAAGGGAGGGATCCCTGTAGTACATTGTATCCTAACCAGAAGAGGAGTTCCCAAGGAATGGACATCCAGGGCGATTGGTGTCAATTGCCGTTTGGAGAAATATTGCAAAGAAAAAGCAATAGCATTCATTGATAACTGGGATAGTTTCTATGGGAGAGATGGGATGTACGCAAGGGATGGGGTTCATCTTTCACGGTTAGGGGTTTCCACATTAGCTAGTTCTTTAGATAGGGTGGTTGTGGGGTTTTGAACAGAAATATTGAGAGTGTAAATGAGAGGTTAAATGGAACAATTTTAGCGTCAGGCGAAAGCGATAAGGATATTCAGTCTCATGATAAAAATGATGACTATATTGCAAATGATAGTAGTGATGGTGCAACGGAAGATGGAAATGTCATTAGAAATAAAGGAAAATTAGGTATAAAGAGTAAATTGAGAGTATATTACACAAACTGTAGGAGTCTATGTAACAAAATGAATGAACTTAGAGCCCTTGTTAGCAAAGAAAATATAGACATAATAGCGCTAACTGAAACGTGGAAAAGTGCTATAGTGGGATTAAAAACGATAGGGAGCTTTAAGATAAAATTGTATAAGCATATGGACGAGAAGGGTTGGGTGTGAAGGGGGATCAGCAGGGTTGGCCAATCAGCGCTCTGCAGACCCCATAATCCTGCGTTAATCTTTAACCGTTTTGGTAAGATGATCCTCAGCGTATTAGAGTGTTCAGCCTATAATTGGGCTTTGTAATTGGGGTTGTGTGGGACAGGGATCTGCCTTGCTTAGGCCAATCGGCTTTCTGCAGACTCCCATTTTCTTATGTTCTTATGTTCTTATTGTTATTTAATATTACCTATTGTCACTGTCCATTTCCTTTATCCGTATAGTGTTTTTCTTCGTATAATGCTTTGTGTTTAGAACGTGGCGGCCAGCTATATATGTGTTAACAGTTCTACTCAGTCTTCCCTAACTATTCTTTCCTAAATCTATCCTACGATGACCTTACTTCGGAGAACATAATTTGTATACAATAAGCCTACTTGTTTTAAATAGACGAGGTTTAGACAAAGACAAGGTTAGATATAGGATATAGGCTTACAGGATATATAAGTAAGCTAGACGGCACTTGGTAGAGAGCATACCTCCGCCTATACTGGCTGGTTCTATATCATTAATATTAATGACCTAAAACAAATTCTGGATCTGGGTTACGGGATATATTCCGGGTCGCCTTCTATATTGAATAACTTCTCCAAAGGTGCATATTCTATCTGCCCACCATATGTCGTGAAAATCTCCAGATCGCCTCATAAAGTGAATCACTTATTCCTTGCTGCATATCTTATTTTCCCACCAACCTTCATTAACTCCAGGCAATTATTTTGTTCTAGATATCTTGTTTACAGACAGACAAACAAACGGAGGCGAACACATAACTTCCGGTAAACAGTAAACTGGTAAACAGTAAACATATAGCAGAACGCACACATATATATATATATATATATATATACTGTATATATATAATGTTATATAATTCAATGAAAATATACACCATTTGTGGAGGAACACTGTATTGACAAAGTTTCGCAGATAGCTTGCTTCTTCAGGCCAGTTCTCAAACCATGCTTACAATCTGTATTCTTTTCTGGCTATTAAGCCTCGTTCATCTGACCACGATCTCTTACCACAGACCCTGCAGTTTCAAGACCGTCTGTTCATCTCAATTCCAAGCACACACCTACAGTATATGACCATAACATGATATATATTGACGGGCGAACTGATCGATCTCTGTTCATCTCAATTCCAAGCACACACCTACAGTATATGACCATAACATGATATATTGACGGGCGAACTGATCGATCTCTGTTCATCTCAATTCCAAGCACACACCTACAGTATATGACCATAACATGATATATTGACGGGCGAACTGATCGATCTCTGTTCATCTCAATTCCAAGCACACACCTACAGTATATGACCATAACATGATATATTGACGGGCGAACTGATCGATCTCTGTTCATCTCAATTCCAAGCACACACCTACAGTATATGACCATAACATGATATATTGACGGGCGAACTGATCGATCTCTGTTCATCTCAATTCCAAGCACACACCTACAGTATATGACCATAACATGATATATTGACGGGCGAACTGATCGATCTCTGTTCATCTCAATTCCAAGCACACACTTACAGTATATGACCATAACATGATATATTGACGGGCGAACTGATCGATCAATAACTGGAGATATTGACTAACCCTTTTCTTATTAGCAGCATGCACACATACTGATATAAAAGTGGGTTGAAAAGAAAAACAATAATGGATGCATCTACAGCATAATGTTTTTCATATTCAGCAACTCGCCGTGTTTGCATCATGGGCAATAGAATAATCAGTAAATAAAAAAAGATGATCAAACAGACGAATTCCAATCGTTTCGTTGCTAATTTTGACCTAGGTCTGTTTCTGAAGAAAGCAAAATCATCACACTGACTTTCGCAGAATTGATTAGAAAATCACGATAAAAGCCCTGTCATAAAACTATTGATATTACAATAATTGACCTACGACTGAATGATAATATCATGAAAAAACATGTAACTTTTATGAGTTTGAAGAGGCGGTTATATAAAAGAAAACAGCCTATTGAACTGTCAGGAGATATTGTATATAATTTACTTATAATTAATATCATATATGCAGTTTGGTGGGGTAAGTCTTCTCTAGCTCAAATATCCAAATTATAGTTGGAGGTGTGTTATTTAACGCTACATTGCCCCGGGGATTGGTCAGACTACTTACCGTGTGGCACATTGGTTGGTCATACGCTTCACAACATATAGGACAGGTCAGGACGATACGAATGGGCAAGTCTCCTAACAATTGGTGCCTTTGTTCACCTAACAGTATATAAGAACAGTCACTTACAAATTCATGAACTCCCATAAGAGAGAGAGAGAGAGAGCATCACTCGGTTGATCTTTTACCTCCGTTTGTTAGTCTGTTTGTTTGTTTGAATCTAAACAAGATAAACAAAAACAGCCAGCATAGGCGGAGGTATGCTCTCTACCAAGTGCCGTCTAGCTCACTTATATATCCTGTAAGCCTATATCCTATATCTAACCTTGTCTTTGTCTAAACCTCGTCTATTTAAAACAAGTAGGCTTATTGTATACAAATTATGTTCTCCGAAGTAAGGTAATCGTAGGATAGATTTAGGAAAGAATAGTTAGGGAAGACTGAGTAGAACTGTTAACACATAATTATATAGCTGGCCGCCACGTTCTAAACACAAAGCATTATACGAAGAAAAGCACTATACGGATAAAGGAAGGACATAGTGACAATAGGTAATTATTATGTCCTCTCCACTAACCAACTTTACTCCTAAACTCGATTAATGAAATTAACAACACATGTGGCAGTCCGGGGATTCGAACCTAGGATGCTCACACCGAAAATCAACACACTTATGCATTGCACCACGAAGACAGTAATAACAATACATTAATAATATACGTGAGAATGGAAGTGAATTACAGAATATTAATAACATTTGGTCGAAACTCTTATAACACATAAATAAACATAACAAGGCAAATAACACAAAACACACTAACATATAATGTAGGAGTGTAAGTGCTATTAGATTATAGCATTTACCAAGGTATTACCTTGGTAATACCTCGGTTACCTCGGTTACCTTGGTTACCTCGCATTACCGAGGTAATCCTATCGGGCATGGAAGCATACATTCCATTCTCCTTCTCTCAGACTAATGCTAAAAAATCTTGGTTTACTCACGCCTGTTCTACTGCTGTCAGCAATAAGGAGGAAGCATTCAAACGGTACCGACGCCTTAAAACTCAAGACTCTCATTCTTCCTATGTTTCTGCCCGGAATCAAGCCAAATCTGTTCTTCGACTTGCCAAACACTCTTTCATCAATAATAAATGCACTGAACTATCCAACTCTAGCTCTTCCCAAGCTTTCTGGCATCTAGCCAAAAACCTCTCCAACAATTTCTCTTCCTCATCTTTCCCTCCCCTTTCCCACTCTGATGGCACAACCATCACTTCTTCCTCTGAGAAAGCTAAACTCTTCGCTCAAACTTTTGCTAGAAACTCCACCTTGGATGATTCCGGTGCTATAACCTCCCTCTCCGCCCTCCTCTCTCTTACTTATGCCTAATATCCTAATCTCTTCTAAAGATGTACTTTCTACCCTCTCTGGGCTTAACACTAATAAGGCGTACGGTCCGGACGGTGTTCCTCCTGTTGTTCTCAAAAACTGTGCTTCCGTGCTGACTCCCTGCCTAGGCAAACTCTTTCGTCTCTGTCTATCCTCTAACGTCTTCCCTTCATGCTGGAAGTTTGCTCACATTCAACCTGTCCCAAAAAGGGTGACCGCTCTCAACCCTCCAACTATCGTCCAATTGCTCTCATCTCTTGTCTTTCTAAAGTTTTTGAAACTATTCTTGCTTCCAAATTTCTTAAGCATTTCTCTTCTCATAATCTGCTCTCAGATCGCCAGTATGGCTTCCTTAAGGGTCGCTCTACTGGTGATCTTCTTTCATATCTTACTAACTCATGGTCATCCTCCTTTCGGGACTTTGGTGAGACTTTTTCTATTGCACTAGACATATCGAAAGCCTTCGATAGAGTCTGGCATAAATCTTTAATTTCTAAACTACCCTCCTTCAGTTTCTATCCCTCCATCTGTGCCTTTGTCTCTAATTTCCTTTCCGGCCGTTCCATAGCCGCGGTTGTGGATGGCCATTGTTCACTTCCTCACCCTATAAACTCCGGTGTTCCTCAGGGCTCTGTCCTATCTCCTATTCTCTTTTTAATTTTTATAAATTATCTCCTTAACTGTACCTTAATTCCCATCCATTCATACGCAGACGATTCAACCTTACACTACTCCATTAGTTTTTCAGAACGCCCCAGCCAGCAATTCCTCAACGACAAACGTAATGAAGCCATAGAACTCTTAAATTCTGATCTAAATACTATTTCCAATTGGGGCAGAGAAAACCTTGTTAACTTTAACGCTTCCAAAACCCAATTTCTCCATCTATCTACCCGTCAGGATCTCCCAGCGGATTATCCCTTATTCTTCAACAATACAAAAATCAACCCTTCATCTTCTCTCAATATTCTTGGTGTCTCTTTTTCTTCTGCTCTCATTTGGAAGGACCATATTGTATGGTTGTCATGTGAAGCTACAACAACCTTGATAATCCTTTCTTGCACAAGGATGTAGAATAAAAGTCCAGAGATAAGTTTATAGGTTCTTATTAGCCAAAGATATACAGAGCTGGGGTGGCACTGCTATGCTGAGTGCCGACCGGATGTTACTGATGAAAACATGATAAGCGGTGCCGGATATATTTGGTGCAACTCTGCCGATACTACAGAGTACGGTATATTATCATGGGATATTAAACAATGATAGTAATTGCCCTGAAAGTACATGTGTGTATGTTGCAATATGATTAAGGCATGTGTACACTCTGTATATATATTATGTGTGCACTTAACCTATATCAACACCTCCCTCCCCCTTCAAGCTCACAAGACGTTGTCGAGCTGACTCTTTTTCTAGGAGCCTTTCAGACCTACGTGGAGCCATGGGGGAAGTGAAGGACTCTCTTTCTGGGTCCGTGCAAGACACAGGGATCTCAGAGTTATGGGGGAAGGGTTCAACACCAGGGGAATTCACTGGGCGGAGGAAGCGACGGTTCCGCCAATATATCTTACCACTGGGGAGACGAACTTCATAATCCCTGGACCTGCCGCAGCCCATGACGACCCCAACCTTGTCCCAGCGGTGAGAAGTCGGGTCTTGGATCCGCACTGTGGTGCCGACTCTCAACCTGGGGAGGGGACGTGCGTGCTGGTCATAGTTTCTCTGCACCAGCGCAGTGTGGGCGGCTGCACGGCGGTCACAGTCCTCGGCCTTGGCTTGCCACTCTGCTGCAAAGGACTGGGGATGAGCAGGGACACAAGACCGTAGTGGGTGGCCATACAGGATTTGTGCCGGGGAGCGGCCTGTGAAGTTCGGGGTGTTGCGGAGCTCCAACAGTCCACAGTCAAAGTCCTCACAGTCGATGTTGCCTGAGGGAGCCGTCTTCAGTATGAGGTGTTTGACGGACTTGACGGCAGACTCGGCATGACCGTTGGATTGTGGGTAGTGTGGGGAAGAGACCAAGTGATTGACTCCCCAACGCTCCATGAAGTCCCGGAACTCACGGCTAGTAAACTGTGGGCCTCCATCTGTACGTAGGCGGAGGGGTACACCAACTTCCCTGAAGTAGCGGCAGAAAATCCTGATGGTGTTTGAAGCGGTATTATCTCCTTTGCAGGGTACGACAACGGGCCAGCCTGAGAGTCGGTCTGTTACGACGAGGAAGGATTTCCCCGCCACAGCGAAGAAGTCGGGTGAAACAGACTCGAAAGGCCTAGTTGGGTTGTCGTCGTTGATCATGGGTTCCTGCTGCTGACTAGGCTGTAAGACCTGACACGGCTCACAAGCTTGAACTGTATTGGCGATGTCAGAGTTGATGCCAGGCCAAAAGACAGCCTGTCGCGCCCTACGCTTAGTGGCCTCCACGCCTCTGTGACTATCATGCAGGCGAGCCAAGGTGCGGCGGCGGAGGGCTTCAGGAACCACAACCCTCGCTCCGTACAGGACGAGTTCACCATCTGCTGACAGGTAGTCTCGGAGTTTCCAGAATGGGAGTAGAGAGTTGTGCAGGTCATAGCGGTTGGTGGGGAAACCCGAAGTAATGCACTCACGCAGGCGGATGTACACAGTATCCGCTCTGGCTGCGTCTCGGAGTTCCTGGAGAATCCTGTCTGCGTCCTGGGAAGGAGAGTTGACGTCGGTGGCGGCGGCGTTGACAGTCACGAGGGACCTGAGGTGAACCGTGGCGTCGGCACATGCTAACTCATCCTCTGGCGTCGGGTGGCTGACAGGGGCCCGTGACAACGCATCAGGGATGCAGAGCAACCTGCCAGTGCGCCAGACGGCTGTGAAGAGGTAAGGTGCGACTTTCTCCTTTAGACGTTGGAGGCGGGGATTTTCAACCGCATCAAGGGTGTAGTTGTTGAAGATGGGGATGAGGGGGCGATGGTCCGTCATGAGGGTGAAGTGTTGCAGTCCGATGAGGTAGAACTTGCACTTGGACATGGCCCAGACCACGGCTAGCATCTCCAGCTCAATGGTGGCATAGCGGGACTCGGGGTCGCTTAGGAACCTCGAGCCACACTGAACTAAGCGGAGACGGTTGTTGCCATGATCCTGTAGGAGGGCGTATCCAATACCGTTAAGGCGGGACGCATCAGTTTGTAGAATCACTGGTAGGGAAGGGTCGAATGGGGCCAGGACGGGTGGACTGAGCAGGGCAGCCTTGACCCGGCGGAAAGCCTCATCATGGTCAGAGGTCCACATAAACGACCTCTTCGGGCTCATCAGGGGGCGCAGGGGCTGAGCGGCAGTGGCGATGTCGGGGGTGAACTCCGCCAGCTGGTTCACCAAACCCATGAAGGAGCGAAGGTCGGTGATGTTGGCTGGTGTCGGGAAGTCCTTGATCGCTCCGACTTTGCCAGGGTCAGCCGAGATGCCCTCACCTGAGAGCAGAAGTTCACACTGGGTGCGGCGACCACGAACTTGTCCTTGTTGAGTGTGATCCCACTGTCGCGGCACCGTATGAGCACTTCATGGATACGCTGAAGATGTGTGTTGAAGTCCTCGTCGTAGAGCAGCACGTCGTCGACAACCTTGGCACAATTTTGCACCCCTTGGAGGGCCCTATCACCGCGAAGGCAGAAGGCGTCACCTGTCGCAGCGAAACCCATTGGACCTCTACAGTGTTGGAAACGGCCATAAGGAGTGATGAAAGTTGTGAGATGCTGGTCCTCCTCCGCAAGTTCCATTTGCCAATATCCACTCAGGGCGTCTGCCGTCGTGAAGAATTTCGCCTGCGGGGCCACACTGCGGATCGCTTCGAAAGGCGTCGGTGAGGGGTGGGCTGGGCGGGAAACTTGGCAGTTGAGCTTGGTGAGGTCTACGGTGAGGCGAACTTCGGCGTTGGGCTTGGCGACGACGCCGAGGGGGTGGCACCACTCTGAAGGTTCATCGCCGGCCGGTTTAATGATACCTTGTGCCACTAGCGAGTCCAGCTCCTGCTTAACTTTGTCCCTGAAGGCAAAGGGGATCTGCCGCGGGGTGTAGATGGCAAAAGGCACGGCATCGTCCTTGAGGTGGATCTGCATTGGGGGACCCTTTATAGGCTTGAGTGGAGCTGTCTGGAGATCCTCCTTGGAGACCAAAACGTCCTTGAACTCTCGAAGAAAGAACTCCTTGGCTTGTGCAGGTGACGTGGTGGCTGTGAAGGGTAGCTCCTTACACCTGTAGATGTGTTTAACCTGTAGAATTGGCTTGGGGAATTCTGCTGAGATGATGGCCAATGCTTGACAGTGGCGTTTGGACAGAAGCGGCGTCTGAACACCCTCGCGGACTTGGATTGTGGCCGAACAGGAGCGTTTGCTGATGGTGAGTTGTGCATGAAACGTCCCCAAAGCAGGAGCCATTGCAGAGCCATCCGCGTTGAGCGTTGTTGTCGGAGGCGGAGGTCGTAGGCTGCTGAGAGGAATCCGAAGTATGTCGAGGTGTCGTCGGCCGATCACTGTGATGTCTGCACCTGTGTCAGGAAGCATGTGGAGTTTTCTGGTGGTGCCGCTGTAGGTGAGACTCACGGATGTCAGTGTGGGTGCCTGAACAGGTGATCCCACACGTTGACAACTTGTGGTCTTCTTTGCTGTAGACTTGTTGTGGGAGGAAGCGGCGTTGTCCTGTGTGGCGGGCGTCTTGGAAGATCTGCAGCATTTGTCGTAGTGGCCCATATGGTTGCAGCGACGACACTGGGCGGTGGCTGCAGGGCAAGCAGGAGTCCTAGGCTTATGACCACGACGGCCGCAGTTAGTGCAGGTGTAGTCTTCAGCCGGGCACTTGTTCTTGTCGTGCCGGCGAGCACAACGCTGGCAGGCGGCAGCCGACGCCAAGGACTGTTTGCGATGTGGAGAACTTGTCGTGTTGCTTAACTTGCTTGTTCCGCTTGTACGCTGACACGGTTAACCTGGGACGGTGGGGCACGTATGGCTGACGTAGCGCTTCGAGTGGCCTCGTAGGAACGGCAAGTGTTGACGATGTCCTGTAATGAAGGGGTGGCGTCGAGGGAAAGCAGCTTCTGTACAAGTTCTTCGTCGTGTATGCCCATCAGAATGACCATCTTGAGTTGGGTCTCCCTGCAGGCTGAAGAGTTCCCTGGGCAGACGTCAATTTCTTCGGCGATGTGGCAGAGGCGGACGTAGAAGTTGTTGAATGACTCGCCCTGTTTTTGCTTGCAACTGAACAGGTCCCTGCGACGGAGAGCTTCATTGCGATAATTCTTGATGTGCTCCTGAAGTGCATCGAGGACTGCGTCAACGGTCTGGTCGGTGTCAGGGGGTATGCTTAAGGTGTGCTCCAAAAGCCACTGTGTCTCCAGGGTTAAGCACATCCGCATCTGGATCAGTTGTTTCTCCCTCGGTAATTTAGATAAGTCTACCATAATAGAGTAATCATCCCACCGACGCCTCCATTCTCTGAAAACCTGGAAGGTGGCATCAGCACGAAGGGTGTTCTGGGTGATAGCCTTCTGTGGTGGAGGTGGAGCTGTAGGGGTGGAGGATGTTGTGGAATTGGGTGTTGTCCCCGTTGAGGTAGGTGTAGGTGCGGCAGCAGGTGGGGTAATGTGGGCCAGAGCCTGGACAAGGGCGGAGAACTTGGCATCGTCCATCTGTCTCCTGTAGTCCTCCTCCGTGCGTCGTCTTGTTTCCTCCTCCTGTCTCCTGTAGTCCTCCTCCTGTTGTCTGCGGTCCTCCTCCTGTCTTCTGCGGTCCTCCTCCTGTCTTCTGGTATAGTCGTCCCGTTGTCTGCATTGCTCCATATACTGTATGAGCTGAAGGAGGTCTGCACTTGTGGTAGGTTGTAGACTTGCAGGGTGTGGTGACAGGGGTGGCATCCCCCTATAGTGTAGGGGAGGTAAAGTGGGGGGAGGTTGGGGAGGTGGAGTAAAATGAGGGGTGGTGAGAGGAGGAGAGGTTGGAGTGGAATGAACTGACTGGTACCCCTTACCAGCAACTCCAACAGTATCTCCATCATTATCTCCACCACTATCTCCACCAGTAGCTCCACCATTACCTCCCTCCCCAGTATGGTCGTGTGGGGTGTCTCTGGGCTCCCCATGAATCTGCTCATCTCCCTCCATAATTGGTTGATAGCTGACACACTGTAGTCTTGCAGGAACGATGAAAATGTGCAGTACAACTGGAACAGTTTATTTAATAGTGCGAGAAATTATCTGTGCTAGAGTGAGTGAGTGCGTGAGTGCGGTAGGCTTGGCACCACCGTGTTGACTTGGCAGCGATGTGAGTGTGTCCGTGCGCGCATGTGCCGGCACAGCTGGAAGGCACTGAGGGCCCAGTGAGGGGTGAGAGCTTCAGTGTTGCTGGAGATGTTAGAGGGGGAGGGTATGCTACTCCTCCCTCTTGTCCAGCAATGTTTCGGCGGCTATAACCCTCACAGCAAGTTGGGAATGGGCACAAATGACATGGGACATATAATAAAGGCACTGCACTACACTCTTAAGTACTTCACTGCACTATAAAGCACTGCACAATAATATATCCAGGGCTGGAGAGGTGAGGTCTTGCAAGATGGCTGGCTGAGAATCCGGTCTTGGCTCGTATCTCCTGGCTGTATTAACACACTGCGCCATGTATGGTTGTCATGTGAAGCTACAACAACCTTGATAATCCTTTCTTGCACAAGGATGTAGAATAAAAGTCCAGAGATAAGTTTATAGGTTCTTATTAGCCAAAGATATACAGAGCTGGGGTGGCACTGCTATGCTGAGTGCCGACCGGATGTTACTGATGAAAACATGTGCAGCGGTGCCGGATATATTTGGTGCAACGCTGCCGATACTACAGAGTACGGTATATTATCATGGGATATTAAACAATGATAGTATTGCCCTGAAAGTACATGTGTGTATGTTGCAATATGATTAAGGCATGTGTACACTCTGTATATATATTATGTGTGCACTTAACCTATATCAACACATATTACCAGTCTTGCTAAGGCAGCCTCCCAGAAGCTGGGTGTGCTCAACCGCCTTAGGGGGTTCTTTTCCCCTGCACAGCTTCTTGCTCTGTACAGGGGCATAGTGCGCCCTTGTATTGAGTATTGTTCACATGTCTGGGGAGGTTCCTCTCCCACCGCTCTCCTAGACAAAGTTGAAAGGAAGGCCTTTCGTATCATTAACTCCCGTCCACTCACCAACTCTCTGCAGTCTCTCTCTCTCCGCCGCAATGTTGCATCTCTCTCGCTATACTATCGCTACTACAATAATCAGTGTTCCTCAGAGCTATCCCAGTGCATACCACCTCCTTTACGTAGGGCACGTGGTACCCGTCTTGCAACTCAATCCCACCCCTACTCTGTGCAACTCTCCAACCCAAGAGTGAAACCTTACTCTCAAACTTTCTTCTACTCAACAGCTGAGCTCTGGAACTCTCTCCCAGAATCAGTCTTTCCCACTTCCTATGACTTAAATTGCTTCAAACTCCGTGTGTCCAGGTATTTTGGCTCGAACGTCCCTTGATTTTGGCCCTGTCACTCTTTCAACTATGGGGGAGGCACTCGCTATAGGCAGTAATGCCTTTTGCCTCCCTCAATCACATAGAAAAATAAAATAAAAAATAACTTAAATAATTTGGTAGAGATAGGGAGAGGGCTATCATATATATGCGTATTTTATTGATAATATGAGAGAGAGAGAGAAGCGGAGAGAGAGGTGTGGAATTTTAGTTTAGGGGAAGAAAGTGGGGATAAGGTAACTACCGTACTACCCTGCTTCTACACCCTCATACTCTGCCCTCTCTAACACCCCCCTGTCCCTCCCCTTCCTCTGGCTGGCATCCAGGCTCAAGGGGTACCAAGCAAAAGACAATACAATTTAGTTGACGCGTTCACGTGGGGGTCCATGAGTTTTTAAAAGTGACTGTACATTGGTGGGGCAATTAATAGGTACACTCGGATACCATAGTCTCCAGCCCACTCATAAGAATTCCTGGACCCCCTATTTGTTTCTTTATGCAATTATAACTAAATGGATTGATTTTTGGATCGAACCTGCTTTTCAATAGACAGTACTGTATAATATACAGTACTGTATATCCTTTACTGTACACTGTATAATATACAGTACTGTATATCCTTTACTGTACACTGTATAATATACAGTACTGTATATCCTTTACTGTACACTGTATAATATACAGTACTGTATAACCTTTACTGTACACTGTATAATATACAGTACTGTATATCCTTTACTGTACACTGTATAATATACAGTACTGTATAACCTTTACTGTACACTGTATAATATACAGTACTGTATATCTTTTACTGTACACTGTAAAATCCTTTATATCAACTACAAAACTATATATTATATAGTTTTGTAGTTGATATAAAGGATTTTTTGTTTAAATTAGTTACCAGAGATATACTTCCATAATTAGAATTGAGTGCAGTCCACGAATATTTATGAGTAGGCTAGAGACAATGGCATCCGACTGTACACAAGCTTGATGTGGGGGAATTGATATGGCGTCAGACGTGGTGGCCTGGGCAATGAGGTGTTGCGTCTGAGGTTGGTCTTCAAATAATTGTAAGCGTCGGTGTTTGCAGTCAATCTGTGCATTTAATATTTGTAGTAAATCTAACCCGAGGTACATTTCCGGCCAAAGTCTCTCGACTTGTCTGGCAGAATTTGGCAACTCATATTGGGGGAAATGGGGTTGGAGTTGGAGGGTTCTCTCCACCCTACCTGAGTGATATGACACAGGGATTCTGATTGGCTGACAGGACAACATAGCTAATGCACTTTAATTTATGGAGGTTAAAAAAGGTATAAGGACAGACAAAAGAAATTATGAAATCAGGATAGCCAATGACTCAAAAATAACCCTAAGGCTTTTTACCAGCTTTATAAATCTAAAGTTAGAGATAGAATAGGCCCCCTTAAAACTTCGATAGGAGAAATGACAGAAAATTATTTAGAAATGTGCAGTACATTAAATAGTCAGTTTCTATCCGTTTTCACTAATGAAAATTTGGCACAGATTCCAGAAGTCCGTAAGGTATATAGCGATAGTATCGAAAATAGGTTAAGTACGGTTACTATAAGTAGAAATGATGTGCTTAACACCTAACGAGTGGCCTAGGCGGTAAATAATATGTAGCCACCAGCGGGGTGTTTTTACCCAAAATAGGGCTGTTTACGTGATCATTTTCATGCCTAAATAAGACCCAGAGCATAAAACAAGTATCTATCCCTGAAAGGGCATTAACAGAGCTTTCCAATGACACCCCAATGATCCTTGTATGACCGCTAGTTCTCTTGCAAAAATCGCGCAACACGAGTGCAAAAACCATGTAATTCGGTACTTTTCCTAAACAATTCACTGTGTAGCGAGTGTGAGAGGGTGGAGGAGGGTGGGATTCATGTCAGTTGGTCCACCGCGGTGGTCTGGAGCAGTCATACGCTTGCTACTCTCCTGCCACCACTTGTCTCTCTCTCTCAGCAACATTACGTGCTGAAAATGCCACACGACTTATGTTGTGAGCCGCCACATAGTCCAAATTTCTTTCACTCGACATATGATGCGCGCCGCTAAAGAAGGGTTAAGGAAATTGACAGACTGAAACCTCAGAAATCGCCTGGTCCCGATGAGGTATATGCTAGAGTATTAAAAGAATGCAGAGATGAGTTAAGTTATCCATTAACATTTCTTTTTAACAATTCATTAGAAACAGGTATAGTTCCAGAAGCTTGGAAGCTTGCAAATGTAGTTCCGATTTTCAAAAAAGGTGATAAATCAATAGCATCCAATTACCGTCCCATTAGTCTCACTTCAATCATAGGAAAGCTACTAGAGTCAATTATTGCTAGGAAAATGAGAAACCACTTAGAAACATTTAACTTAATCAATTCTTCTCAGCATGGATTCACTCAGGGACGTTCTTGCCTTACTAATTTGCTTAGTTTTTTCTCAGAGGTATAAGAAGCAGTAGATAATGACAAGTCATATGATATTATATATTTAGATTTCAGTAAAGCTTTCGACAGAATCCCTCATGAGGGATTGATGCAAAAGGTTAAGGCACATGGAATAGGTGGGGCGTTGTTAGGATGGATTAGGTCATGGCTAATTGGTAGGAAGCAGAGAGTCAGCATAAATGGTACTAAGTCAGAATGGGGATCAGTCAAGAGTGGTGTCCCCCAGGGATCTGTATTAGGTCCTCTGTTGTTTATTATATACATAAATGACCTTGATTTAGGTATAACTAGTAGGATAAGTAAATTTGCAGACGATACCAAAATGGGGAGAACAATTGATTCAGTTAGAGATATAGAGTGTCTGCAAAGGGATCTAGATACCTTACACGAATGGTCAGTAAAATGGTAGATGAAGTTTAACATTGACAAATGCAAGGTATTAAAGATAGGGAAGATGCATACAAATTTTAAATATAAACTAGCTAATATGGAATTAGAAAACTCAGACTGTGAGAAAGATCTAGGTGTGTTTGTTAGCAATGATTTGAAGCCTAGAACACAATGTATAAGCGTTCAATGTACAGGATTCTCGGGTTCATATCTAGGAGTGTGAGTAACAGAACTGCTGATGTTATCTTAAAACTTTACTTGTCATTAGTGAGACCCCATATGGATTATGCTGTTCAATTTTGGTGTCCTTATTACAGAATGGACATAGATTCATTGGAGAGAGTACAACGTAGAATGACAAAAATGATCCATAATATTAGAAATCTTCCGTATGAAGAAAGGTTGAAAAATTAGGCTTACATTCGTTAGAGAGACGCAGAGTTAGAGGTGACATGATAGAGGTATTCAAGTGGGATAGTGGAATTAATAAAGGAGACATGAAAAATGTACTAAATCTCAGTGATAGCGAAATAACTCGTACAAATGGTTTCAAATTAGATAAATTTCGTTTCAGAAAAGATATAGGCAAATATTGGTTTGGTAACAGAGTTGTGGGGATTGGGCCTGAGCATATAGATAGATAGATAGATAGAACAGAGTTGTAGCTGGGTGGAATAGGCTACCAAGTGATATAGTGGGATCAAGAACGATAGGGAGCTTTAAGATAAAATTAGATAGGCATATGGACGAAATGGGTTGGGTGTGAGGGGGATCTACCAGGTGTGGGCCAATCGGCGCTCAGCAGACCCCCGTAATCTTGTGTAAATCTCTGACCGTTTTGGTGGGGTCAGTACTCAAGGTATTAGTGAGATGGGTCTATAATTGGGCCTTGTAATTGGGGTTGGGTGTGACAGGGATCTGCCTTGTATGGGCCGATCGGCTTTTTGCAGACTCCCATTTTCTTATGTTCTTATGTAAATACGTAGGTTACAGATATAGTGATTTAGGTATTTATTTTTGTTTGCACAAGCTAATATAATCCTGACATGTAAAAAATATTGATTTAAAACAACATCAAAATGCGTACTGGAGAACACTTCTTAGTTATTGAGCATAACTGGAAATTAATGTATTCATTCCCTAAAATATATATTCATATGTAAGCCCTATACTATATGCTTCCTACTAATGAATATATTCGCTTAAAGGTATTAATTATATTTCATTAACCCTTTGAAGACCATGACGTATTCTGACAGCTTTTTCTGGCTATCCTTGGACGATTTTATACAGGTTAAGAAGGAACTGGGGATTTAAAGGCCAAAGCCTATCTCACATAGACCTTTAACTACTATTCATCCTTCCGAATCTGAATAATTATAATCGTCTAATAATAAGAACCCAAAAAGGAAATAATGCATAGTGTTTAAAAGAGGTAACTATTCCCATACCCATCTTATTATAAATATCTTTAGTATTAGGACACATTTTGAAAACATATTTTGGTTATCATTAGACGATCTTAACACAATGTGAGAAGGAACTTGCCCCATCAAATGAATAATCTAACTTTTAGATATATTTCATTTTATAGCAGACGGATATCAACAATTATTATATCCAAATTGATCACATCTACACGTGGGGTGAGCTGGTAAAGAGGAGGAGTGGGTGGGTGTGAGGGTCTGGGTGGGAGAGAGGAGGCCGGTAGGGTTGTGTGATGATTTGCAATACCATATGGAAACTCGGTAAATTGACAATAACTTCGTATCTATATTTCATTACGAAAAAGCTTTACTTCATATGAAGCGAATAACAGGGACACTGTTTTCAGCTTTGGCAGGATCTGATTAAACTAAAATGGGTTCAATCAATCTTATTAATCAAGCAGATCGTTCTTTAAGTCGAAAAACATAGTCTGATATTAACCTGAGTGAAGTAAAAAAAAAATCGCTTATATATAAAGTGAGGGCTAACAACATATTGATAGGATATTCCGAATGTATTTTAATATGAATAACGTTATTGTGAAATATAAAAACATCATATGAAGTCAGGGTAACATAACATCTATCTATCTATCTATCTTTTGCCAGACGCCTTACTCCCCTTAAGAGGGTGGGCATACACAGAATGCCCCCAAACGGACCTATTCCCTGTGAGAGGGACAACCCGAGCCAGTTTAGTGAAGGACTTACAGGATTGACCACTCAATTTAGGATCCGTCCAACTCCGAGGCCTTCTGTGTATCTTGTTAGCACTATTTTTCTACAGTGGTGTTCGGCTAATCCATCCACTAACCTTCCTTATTCTTAGGTAAGCAGTTCATCCTGTAACGTAACATCATTTTACATAATTTAAAAGTTTCATTACAACCCGTCCAGTACCGATGCTGTTTCTGGTATATTTCCTAAATTGATAAAAATCATTAGTTGAGGGCTAAATATGATCAGTCCATCTATCCTGGTCTAATATGGTTAATCTTGAGGCACAGATTACCACTGTGATCGTAACTCGTTCACGATATTGAGGTTGATTTAAATCAATATATTTTACATGCCAGGATTATACTAGCTTGTGCAAACAAAAATTAATACCTAAATCACTATATCTGTGACCTACGTATTTACGTCCATAAATAATTGTATTAGCTATGTTCTGTCAGCCAATCAGAATCCCTCGGTCATATCACTCCTGTAGGGTAGAGAAAGCCCCCCAATACGAGCTGCCAAATGCTGCCAGACGAGTCGGGAGACTAGGCCGGAACTGTACAAATTACATCCTGGCTTCCTTCCACAAGATTTACCCGATTAATTTCCGTAAAATAAAAGGATAAAATATATTAGATACTCAAAGATTAAACTACACACCATTCTCCTCCTTCCACAGGCCCCGTTTATCCCCATACCCGCCGGCAAACTACCAGTGTTTGGTGATATTGCTCAACTACGGCCACGGCCATTCCCCTGCTTTGCCCGGTGAATTTGCCCCACGAAACATTTCCCTCGTGCCCGACGGGAAGTGCTTCATCGTGGTGGACGGGACTTTAAGCCCCGTCCACACGATCAAGGAGTTAATAGCAATTTATGATAATCATTTAACCGATTGGTCCTTCCGAAGATTAATAAAATAGCTTGAAAATTAAGAGAATATTGTGAACAGAAAGCCATTCATTACCAGAGCGCTTTTTTAATGTAGCTTTCCAACGTTATAGAAGAGAACCGAATTTCGGTAATAGAAACTAGAAACTGTATCTTTTGCCGGTCAGTCATCTAGCATTAGAAATTTCCCAAACGGAGTCCCGCAAGGATCCGTCCTGTCGCCCGCACTCTTCAATCTGTACATGCATGATAAATACACCAAATTCACCCCAAATAACCATAGTCTCCTACGCAGACGACATAACACTCACAAGCACGCACCAAAACCCAGACACAGCAACAAGACTCCTTCAAGACTATCTCGACACATTACATGAATGGTGCACTACAAACAGTGTTACGACCGGGACTCGTATAAAACAAGGGCTCTTAATCATTGGACTAGAAAGGCACACAGCCACAACGGTAACACCTAGATCCAACCCTCGAACTTATAATGCCGGTGCACAAAATCACCTATACCCTCCAGAGTAAAATCTGCGATAGCGGGGTATCCTCTAATTCGGTATAAATGCACTACTAATACAGGCTGATGATCTCTGATACAGCCTGATCACACCAACATACAATTACGTTAATAATGTATCAAGGAAAAAGATAGAGAGCTTAATTAAATCACTGGAATGATTTAATGCAAACAAGAGAAGGTATAATTAAATTTACTCTAATCTAAACAATAATAAACTGTCACTCCTATATTAAAGAAAGTGAATTAAAGTCCTAAAGCATCGAACAGGAATCTTCTGAAGAAAGTCTGATGCTGCTAAGATGATCGAATCGGATTTTGAACTGTTATATAAAGCAGGAACAAGATATGACAAGTGTAGGGACATACAGTGTTAACTGGCACGGGAATAACGATAAATGCCCAATAGTATTATCTCCAACAACAAAAGAAGTACTTCCTCAGGCCACGCAAAAGCCTGCTCAGGTTGTGCACCTCAACAACAACCAAGGCTTACAATCAACGTGAATAAAAATGCTGCATACATAACATAAGAGCTTATAATCCTAATCGAGTGTCTGCTAGGCGAATAAAGTCTAGCTGGGATGTCGTAGGCTAGGAAACAATGGCTGAGCAAGCGGCTCGTAGCCAAGCGAGGTCCTTAAGACTGTACGGCCAAATTACGTTAAATGACGGGGTGCTTTCTTGAGAGATCCAGATCGCTAGTATCTGGTTCTCTCCTGGCGACCCTCTTCAAGTCAAAGCAAAACGAGTTAACACAGTGTTGGGTGGCAGAGGCAAAAGCCCTCACTCGCAACACAGTGCTAAACTCACAAGATACACAGTCAGAAAGACAACCTAGGCTTCCCACGCATCCGTTGCGATTGTACAAGTTCAACAAAACCTGGTACACATCGGAAATCACAACACCAATAGCCTCACCCCAGTCTAGCATTAAATAGCCCAGCAGACAACCAAGAAATAGGTAGGGAGACACCGCGAGTGTGTCGAACCTCTACAGACAAAATGTTAACCCCTCCAAAATGTATAACTAAACATGAAATATCTGAGAGCTTCAGCATATAATACGATGGCCGATATATGAAATCGTGCAGAACCAAAGGGGAGTTATGATGTTAAATAGATTAGAAGAATAAGAGGTAAGAAGTTGAGAGAGAGAGAAAGTGTTCTATAGGTGGAAGTCGGGGACAGATGGCAAGGGAGATGTGAAGGTTATGCTGGTCAAGCAAGCTCTGAGCAAGGAAGGCACAAAGGCAGCAAGGAGTGCGGGGGGACTACCTTCTGCTGCGGCAGAAGGGCGGCAATGCGGCCAGCCACTCAGAGGGCCCGGCCGTGGCGTGACGTCACCGAGACAACGCGTAACACTACGCGCACAACCCTCTGCCTCCTGCACCTACTCACTCACACTCTCTAGCTGTATCATTCATTCTTATACATTAAACTTATAACTGATGATATAAAATATAATGCATTGTCACAGACGAAAATAAAGACCACCTCTATACTGCCCGTGACATGACGATTCACAAGAAAGAAAGTATAACATTGTAGATAGACTGTAGCCAAATTCACTGCCCTGGTGAGCGTTAGCGAGTGGCCAAGCGAGTGGCTGAGCCCACGTGGCGTTCTGCTAAGTGCAGGCGTCACAACAGACTCAATTTAGCCCCAGCTAAATCCACTGCAACCCTCCTCACAAGCTGGACAGGAGAGCACGATTACGTCCCGGGACTCAACATAAACAACACACCCCTAATACACACACACACACCCAAAATCCTAGGAGTAACATACGACACCCAAATGACATTCAAACAGCACACCACAAACACGAAGAAGAAACTGGCACCCAGACTTAACGCCCTCAGATCACTTGTCCACACAAAATTGGGACACAACAAAGAAACCACCACCACAGTCTACAAAAAATACATAAGATCAGTTATGGAATACACAAGCCCCGGCCTGGGCTTCTAACCTAGCTGAAACACATAAGACCTTACTGACTATTCAAAATAAAGCCCTGAAAATCATCACAGGATGCACAGCTACGACACACACAGATCACCTACATCAAGAAACCAAAGTCCTCAAAGTCAAAGATCATCTAGACATGAGAGGCACACAATTCCTAGCAGCAGCCTCCACGAATCAACACCACCCACTACGCTACATGACTACACACCCACAGACACCAAGAAATATCAAAACAACACCCAGCACACGCTATCACACACAAATACTGTCTTCTCTCCCTCCCTGCCCACCCCCAACGAACTTCCGGAAGCACATCCATACTCATATCACTCGCCGTTCCATCCACTCACTCATAGACAACACACAGCTGCAAGCACGACCTCCCGAAATCCATCCTTCTGAATCCTCCCTTCCTCGCGAGAACAGAGTCCACCTGGCCAGGCTGAGATGCGGACACCATCCGGCTCTTCTGAGCTATCAGAAGAGACTGGATGACTCCGTCGTCGACACCTGCCCGGGTTGTAATACAGCACCCCATACCATTAAACACATCATAGAAGACTGCATTTCACACAACCACTTACGCCAACAACACAATTTACACTCTTTGAGAGGTCTGTGGGAAAGCCCGACCGTGGCCATGGCCTTCATTGGGGACTCGGGGCTGTTCGGCCAGGCAGCTTAGGGAACAACAACAAGAAACTGTTCAGATTTATATAAAATATACAGTTCAGACATACACTTACTACTTTAATTCCACGATATAGCAATATTTAAATAATACTGTGCATAGAATTTATGAAAATCAATCAATATGTATGAATCTTAGAATGCAACCATTCACTGGAGTTATTTAAAGCCGGCGTGTCTTCTCTTATTACATTGAAACTAAGCCCCACCCTCCTACCAACAATCCACTCAATTACTGCCAAGCTTAATCATTTGAGCATAGAAGTTATGAATTAATATGAACTATATACTTTATAATTTCGTAGCCCTTTATTACCAAACAGAACTCTAGAACTTCTATTAACTCTAGTAATGAAAACTAAATAATTTCCCGACATTTCTCGTCTCACCCATCACGTCCCTTACGCCATATGGTTAGACTGATCAATTCATCAAACTAAGACGTTTACTACGTATGAAATGCCACACCTCCATTCACAACATTTTGTCAAAGGACTAAGTTGGCCAACTGTAAAAGGTATAGGAAAGTGAGTAGTCATAATCTAGTTACATATACATTTTATTTTATACTTTACAAATATACTGTACACTAAAATTACTAGGTAGAACTACACATTTGTCTATGGATAATTTTCATAGAGAATACAGTTTCTAAAAATTGATATACAGAAGTTACACAACGGAAACTATACAAGTGCGGTTGTCTATGCGTAATTTAAACTTCCGAGCTGAATAAACTAATAGTATGGAGCCTTTGTCTGTGGTGCGGCAGACACTAGGACCGTAACAGTGATGGTGTGGAGCTTGGTCACACTGATGCGGTCAGTGTGGACGAGGGTTCGAACCAGGGTGCTTGTCAGGGTCACACTGAAGACAGAAGGGAAAGTATTTTAGTTGCATGGGAAAACAGTCAGATAATAAAAATATTCAGTATAATCAAAACTCTTGCTTAACCAGAAGCTCTAATTGAAGGTTTAGTTATATAAGCTGTGCCAAGAAACAGGTAGGCAGTGCATTAACAAACTAATAACCAGGTTACCGAAAAGGTAGGTTTACCGTAAATTATTAGTAGATTAAAATTAGTACAACAGATTAGACAAATTAACAGTCCTAATTAATAGATTTTACTTTAATTTGAAAGGCATTTGACAAGAAAAAAAAAAAAAACTTACGCCTGTGTGGCAGTGATGGTAAAGGTGCTCTGCCTGATTAAGTAGGAGTGGTGAGTAATAGTGACATGATCAACAGACACCGCGGTCAACAGTGTGAAGTCTGTCTGGATCTGTGTAATGGTCAGGATGGATGGGCTAGTAACAACATTGGTCAGGAGGGCCACACGGTCGTAGTCAGAACATGAGAATTACAACACTTTTAGTCTACCAGTAATTACAGAATCATTCCGCCATTAATACCAATATATAAATAACAAACTTTAGGTAGAAACATTTGGTAAAGAGCTAGTAACTGAATAAGTTTATGACCGAATATAGTAGATTCTAGTGATTAAAATTAATCAGAAACGGTTCTCTTAGCATATAGTCTAACCAGAATACGAAAATCATTAAAAGGTATAAGTGCCATTTCAAGGCGTATTTTTAAAAAATTAGTTAATCTAGTTTTGCATAGTTAAATTTATACATGGTGACAATTGTCGCTCTATTTAAAGAACATCCGAAGATTCGGGTAAAGAATCTAACTTTCCTTAGCTTCATATATGTAGATTTAATTTATATTCATACACTTAGCAAGTATTCCCTTTAGGTATAGAGCATATTCAAACACTGCTTAGACTTCCTGAAAGTTACAGTTTATA
This sequence comes from Paralithodes platypus, assembly GCA_032716605.1. NCBI lineage: Eukaryota > Metazoa > Arthropoda > Malacostraca > Decapoda > Lithodidae > Paralithodes > Paralithodes platypus. The sequence goes on along the minus strand of CM064538.1, from coordinate 16,307,314 downwards.
CTATTCCGTTATAGTCAATAACTGACATTAGTTCTAAATTATATTCGAATGGCCAGAAATTGTCAATTTAAGCTTTGACAGGAGTAAAACAAGGGGCGCTGTAAATTAGCATCCAGATTTCCTGGCAGATTTCAAAAGTCTGACATTATCTCCATTGCTGAAAGTCTTTTCAGTTATAGGTTCATAGTCTAGCTTCCCATCCTAATAGTTTTTACTAAAACTTCTCGAAATACATACCCTTCTAGTTGTGGCGGTGATCGTGTGAACCAACAAAGTGGTTACAGTGACTTGGACACTCTGGAAGGCCACATCAGTCAGGGTCACGAAGCGGTCCAGGGTCAATGTTTGGGTCACTGTGGGAGTCACAGATTGCTGGACCACTCTGGTGATTGTATTACCTGCCACCACCCTAGTCACCGGAGAGAGAGTCTGCTCAGTGCCCGTATTAATGATCCCACCTGTCAGGGTCTGAACCACCAGAACCAAAGTAGCGAGTGTCTGCCGGGAACCGAACTGAGCATTCGGAGCAAAGATTTGTTGAGGTGTAACTATGCCGTTGCCGAAGGTCTGTCCACCAACAATACCTGCAAACTGTCCACCACCGGGTCTGGGCCAGTTTGGAAGCCGTTGACTGAAGTTACAAACTGGTTGGATGGTACAAACTGGTTAAACAAATCACTCCCAGCTCCACTGTCGATACGAGGTAGGGGAAACTGGCCAGCTACAGATCCAGTGACAAACTGACCAAGATGGTTGGAAGCAGGTATGAAGAAGTCGCCAACTCCAGGTTGATTTTGGAAGGTTTGACCAGAGACTGGGACGGATCCCACAAAGTTCCCTCCAATAATGCCGACTGTTCCTGGGGCAGATTCAAACTGTCCAGGCAAAACGTTAAACCCACCCTGCACACCAGCGTTCGAAGTGGTGTCAAACTGATTCCCAAAGCCACCAACGGCATCTGAAATACCGATAGCTCCAGAATTTAGGTTGCTAAATGTGCCATCTTCAAAGTCCCCTGGGTTGGCTCCAGAAACAATGAAGTTCCCATCAGGAGTGCTGAAGCTGCCACTCCGGTCCCCATACCCACGAACAATCTGGATGAAAATAAATCTTGGTTTAGAGAATTAAACAAACAATATAAACACCAATCATATCAACAGCATTTTCTAATACATTGATCAAAAAAGTCCTAGGGAAGATTAATTTTATTTTAAGTATTTTTTAATAAAGCTATACACTAAAGATTAATATAGTAAACTCCTACCCTCTGACTGAAGACTCCAGACGTAGCTAGTAAAACCAAGACCAGGGATAGGGTATATACCGACAGCCATCTGAAAGTTATTTATAAATTTGATTTAAACAATTATATTAGGCCTAGATATTTTGCATGAGAAGCTATATATTTATTAAAACATACTGTACTCTACATAAAATATCCATGCAGGACGTTATAAAAAAAATATAATTCCAGTGAACTATACTTCTTTCAGTACGGGTAAAGTTATTTTTATCTAGTTTTTACTACAATTACGCGATTATACAACTACAACCATCATCACTACAATTATCACCATTATCACTACTATCACCAAAAATCCAAATATTACTACCATCACTTCTAATGCCAACTAAACTAACTTAACCTAGCAAATACGTAGCGAGATGTTTTCGCTCCCAGAACGAATGCGTTCTTAGTGTGTACGCCATCATTGCTGGGGGGGGGGGGGGGGGGAACCATATTTTGGGCATAAAATCATAACTATTGCATAAATTCAAAACATATTTTTTGACTGACTTTTGCATTCACGCAACAAATGTTCATGTGAAAACCGTCCAACGGTCTAGGAAGAGTTCCGAGACAGACGGACACCGACGACGCTGACGACGACGACGACGAAGACGACAGACTTTTTTTTGTGTGGTACCCACTATACGGGGGGGGGGGGGGGGGGGGCGATACCAAACTCTGCTTACGCAGAGTTGATAAATATAAAAGTACAGGTATATAAGTACAGATATATGATAAGGCTTGTAATACAAGCCTGAGGAGCAAGGTGATTATATGACTTGTGTGGTCTAATATATCTAGGGGATATAGGAGCTTGGCTATAGAGGGTGAGTCTGAGTCTAGAGTCTAGAGGGAGGAAAGAGCTCTGTCTCTCTCTGGCTGAGGTCTGTTGAAGTGTGTCTTGAAGATGCCTGAGTAAAAAGGCATCGCCTGGGTTCAAGGATGTTGATGCAACACAGCATTAACTCAGCATTCTGGTATGACGTATGACCGGATAAATACAGTACATTATACAGTTTACATTTACAGAGGAAATGGGTGTTGAATTAAGTGGAAGTATCAACAAATATATTATAAGTTAATGAGATAGATAAAGTTATAGGGAGTTCAATGAATCAAGAATGTTTAATATGATTTAGAAGTTAGAAGTTACAGGGATAAAGGCATAAGCAGTGAGATATATGTATAGCAATATATATGCAGGGCTTATAATGTCAAACTACATTCGCCGTGGGGTAAAAGAATTGATCTCACCATGATCAATTATATTAAAAAAAAAAATGACTAGTCTGTTGACACATCACACCGTATCAAAATTGTCCATTAGACCTAGATCAAGGGTGTGAGCTACCAACAAATTAGAATAAAGGTTTATGCTAAATAATACAAATATATAGTTGAGTATAAGGAGAAGATTACAACTGCTATATATATAACACATGGCAGGTGTAAACTTATATAGTAATAAAATTTAACATCTGACAGTGGAAAGAAATAATACCCTAAGTTGTTCCACTGACGATATTAATATACATACATATAAAGAAATATATCCAAAAGAACGAAAGAACTTAAAGTGCTCTATTTCTCGCGTGGGCTTCAAGAGCAGCAATGCGAAGATTGAGAAACATATCGTTCACGTTGTATAGTTGATTGAGTTCAGTAAGGTGGTAATTTGTGGGGTAAATGGTTACCTTGGAAGAGGTGATAGAGCAAGTGTCAGGGATAATGAGGAGACCAGAAATTACCGGATCAGAAGATGGAATATCATTCTGACAAGAGATGGAGATGGTGGTGTCAAAAGGGAAATAAAGGTGATGAGAGTGAGACACATGAGCATGATAGAAGGGTTTCTTAGCAACTTCCTTGAACTGGCAATGTTCTATAATGGAATTATTGTGAATCAAGGCACTAGCACAGCCGTCAGCATGGAAGGGGATTAACTTGAGAGCAAAGGCTGGGCAAATGGCCTTGGATATAATAGGGGAGTGACAGAGAGTTGAGAATGAATAATCATCCAACCAGGCGTGGTGATTCTCGGAAGTGGAGATGAACAAGTTGCTGAAGGAGTTGTCCAAAGAAACTAATGCTGGGGTCACACATTCACGTATATCGCTCCCGTATGCTCCCGTCAGGCGTGATCGCCAATTTTGTGTTCTGACGGGCGTAGTCCGGCCGTGTACGCCCGTATAGACTAAGACTATTGCACTTCCCGACATACGTACCGTGACGGGGCCAGTGTTACGTCAGACGTAATGTAGTCGTATGGAACTACGTACGTGCTTGCGACTTGCGTAAGCATGTCCCCGTTAGTCCGCCTGGGCTGCCCGATTTGCGGGAACACAGGCCACGCCCATGGCCACGGCCCCACAAGACCTGCGTAGCTGAGGCCGTACTTCTTGGGAGTTTTTAGGACTTACGTGGACCGTTTCCGAACAATTGTAGGCACACCCCGGCTGTCCAAACACAGACAAAGACAGTCTTTGTCAACCACGTAGGTCTGGGTTGGAATCTGGGAACTACAAAAGGGCAGGAATGGCCACACCATTCCCATTCCCAGTCCTTCATCGGCACCATGAACAACATCGCGGAATTCATCCTGGAGGAGTTCATTTTTGTGAACTCCCTTTATAGAGGAAAGACCTTCATCCTTGTAACCTTTAACCCGCTGAGTGCCAGCCAATTTTGACGGTGTGCTTCTGCCAGTGCCAGAGTTTTTTTTTTTTTTTTTTGGCTAAATCTATCAAGTTGGGAGAGAAAGGAAGGATAATGGTTAAAAAAACACTCCCCTCGCCAGAAATCAGGTCCCCGATGATGGTCCCGAAAGTAGCTGAAAAGACACTATAGACTACAGAGACTTTTATGGTATCGGAATGTATGGGTGGGAGGGTGGTTTTGGGGTTGTTTAGGGGAAGGTAGAAGGGTAATTGACTTGTGTTACACATATGAAGCCGATTGGTGAGGTAGTTTCGCCACCACGGATTTTCCTTTTTTTCCTTTTCTTCGTACGGATACGCTAGAAGTGGGTGGTGGGAGGCGGTTGGGGGTGTGGTGGGGGGAAGGCAGAAGGGTAAGGGACTTGTCACACAAATATGGAACCGATTGGTCCAGTCGTTTCGCCGCCACAGATTTTCCTTTGTTTTCCTTCTGACGGGACCGACAGTCAGCGAGTGGGTGGGAGGAGGGATTTGGGATTTTTGTGGTGGGTAGCCTAAGGGGTAAGGTACATGTGGTAAAAATATGAAAGGCATAGGTGCAGTCGTTTCGCTGCTACGATTTGTTTTCGGCAGGGTGCAGAGGGTGGCAGGGTTGGCTTGTTGGTTGCTGCTCCGGTGTGGTGAGAGGTGTGACTGGAGTGTCCCCCGCTGGTCCCCCGCTGGTCCCGTTGTCCCCACCGTACAACGGTGCCACGTCTTCCCGCCAACCCGCAGTGCGGCGGTTCTGCCAGATGCGGCCGGACTAACGTAAACTTTCCCGTTTGATGGGAATATTTTACGGTTGACGGGAGAAGCTTACGTTTGACCGGGCTAGCTGCTACGTCTTACGGGGCTGCTCCCGTAAGACGTAGCAGCTAGCCTGGGTCAGACGTATGATTTTCCGACTTTTGACATACGTGAGCGCGAGCCGCGTATCTGATTCGAAATCCAAAACATACCGGGCGGCCTTGGCCGCACCCACCACCTCCCAGACCAGCGTGGCTACTCCCGCCATGCGTACCAACCCCCACGACTAGACACAATTTCATTTACGTTTTGCGTACTAAGCCCTTACGTTTTACGTATTCGGTTGCCAACTACCAATAAACCTTCGTACGGGAGCATACGGGAGCATATACGTGAATGTGTGACCCCAGCATAATTGATTGTTGAGGAAAAAGGGGAAAGGAGTGATCTTGTAATAGGCGAAAGAAATGGATGATGCAAATGGGATAATAAGCATATATTCATAGTTATACATGTGGACATCGATATATCCATATAAGAGTTCAATTTGGTCAAGCGGGAACACTGGTAAGAGGCGGAAGTCATTGCCAGCCTGAGTGATGATTTTCCTATGACTACTCAAGGGAAGAAGATCTGAGCTCACTATACCGTGTTCAGCATCGTTGAGGGCGTTCAAGAGTCTACTAAAGTCTGACGCTAATTTCATAGAGATAAAATAAATGTTGTTAAGTTGGGTAGAGATTTCTAGAATGTTTTCAAGAAATGAGGTAATATCAGAGAGTTCATTAATGGTAGATTCCGCTTTACTCATGAGAGATTGTAAGTCGTTAACATGAGTAGAGATTTCATTAATAGTGTCTATTTGCATCTCCACTAACTTTTCTTGACTTCTGAGGGTATTTTCTACTTCACCGATTTTATCAGCGATGGCGTTCACTTGGTCTTCAGTAGCTGTCCCGAAGAGAGAAGACAACAGGTAACCTCCTGCATCAATAAGTCCTCTCTTGTTCCTAAGTCTAGCTCGTTTGGATTCTAACCTTGGTTTGACCGGAATTTTAGAGCCTATTTTAATGAACAAGTAATCTAAGGTGTTTTTTCACTACATTAGTTCTCCAAAGTAACTGAGTTAGAGTTGCGTAGTGATTGCTATGTGTGATGTTTGAGTGATTCAGATACTCTGTCAAAATAGAATCTGATCTTCTTAAGGCATTGATAGCTTTCGCCAAGGTCGGGGCCATAACACTCAGGTAGACGTTGGTGAATTTTACTGCCATAACATCCGAAACCAAGGTCATCCGACCTGTAGGACTAACTACCGCGCCATTCGAATGGATGGCAAAGGTGCCCATCAGGTGGACAATCAAGACGATCAAAAGAATCAGCCCACACCTTCCCTTGGTCTTCCTGGGGGTTTAAAAGGAGTATAAAAATAACAGTAAATATTATAGAGGAGTAAAAAAATATATATATATAACTTGGGAGTGTAAATAATATTTGGAGTTGGAGATTTAAAGGAGTAAAATTTGAGTAAAAATTTAGATAAATGTGAACGCTATGAATAATGCGGACACAAGGAGTAATGTGAACACAGGGAGTAAAGTGAACACAAGGAGCAAGGCGAACGCTTTTAGATAATGCGAACGCTGGGAGTAGCCACATCTAAACATGAAATAATATGAGATATCAATGCAAAAATAAATAATGGACAACAATTTGGCCAAGAGTACACTAAATATATTCACAAGATAAATACATAGATAAATAGATATATAGGCAGACTTGGTGTATTATGAGTAGAAGATATTAGGTTTAATATTATTCTGAAATAGAAGTTGAGTTATAGAAGTATTATCCACTAGAACATTGTTTACACTCCTAGTTCTAAGATTATAATCATGGCTCGGGGCTTGTAGGATTTTATCAGGGGATTGGTTGATGGGTATGATATCTTTGTCCAGATTTTCTTGGACACAGTCTAAGTTTCTGTGCACTAATTTGAGGTGGTTAATGCTACTCCTGGATTCTTTACCTTTCTCCAGATGTCTAATGACTGCAATGTTGTGGCGAATACTGATCACACGATAGGGGCCTTCGAACAGAGGGTCCAGTTTATCAGCCCTGTCGTGAATTCTTGAGAACACAATGTCTCCTGGTTTCAGTTTTTGTTGTCTATTAGATTTGTGATTGCTTTTTATCATTTGTTCTTTGGTTAAGGTTAGTTTATTCATGATCTGTTTATGAATTATTTTAAAGGTGTTTATATGATGAGTTATGAAATCCTGAGTATATATGGGTTTAATCTGTTCATTGAGCATGTGGGGTAGGTGTTTGTCTTCTCCAAAGACGATGAAATGAGGGGATTCACCTGTGGAGATATTAGGCTGAGAATTCGTAATGCATTCCACGAAGGGGATAAATTCGTCCCAAATTTCATGATCCCTGTCAAGACAAATGTTTTTCAATTCATGGAGTATTTTACGGTTAGCTCTCTCAACTAGGCCGTTACTCTGTGGTGAGTAAGGGGCAACCTGATGTGCTCTATCCCGTACTCATCACACATCTTAGACATAGTCTCGTTCACAAACTCTCCGCCATTATCTGAAAGAATAAATTTAGGTGAGGGGTATTTGCAAATCACGTTATTTACAAGAGTTTTAACGATAGTATTGGCTTCCTTATCAGGTATGGGAGAGAGAATGGAGTACCTAGAGAAATGATCCGAGGCTACGAGAAGATAATTCATACCACTGTTAGTCTTAACAATTTTCAAAAGATCTATGGCAATCAACTGGAAAGGTTTCTCTGGGACGGGATAAGTTTTGATATTAGCTTGGGGTGTAAGCTTAGGGTTAATTCTGGCACAGTTCTCGCAAGCGTCTATGTGATTATATATGTCAGATTTCATGGACTTCCAGTAGAATTGTTTTTGAGCAATGAGCATAGCCCTTTCTTTGCCAGGATGACCGACAAATTTAGAACCATGAAGATGAGGGAGTATTTCTTCTACTTTATTGTTGGGTACAACTAACTGCAGAATGTTCCTTTCAAGTTGATGTTTGCCTTTGATGAGTTGATTACGAAGTAGCGTGTTATCAATTAGAGTGTAATCTTCTAGGTGTTGGTTAGTTTCATTATTCTCTAGAGCAAGAATGATCTCACACAACTTGGGATCACCTCTCTGAGCTGTGGACATGTCTTCATTAGCTAAAGTCATCGTGTTTAAATGTGCACAAAGTACCGGATTACGAGAGAGCATCCGCAACGACATTTTTGTGACCTTTAATGTAGAGTATCCTAGGGTTGAAACTTTGTAATATGTACTTCCACCTTGCGTGTCTACCAGACATATTATTGTTGTCAAACAGATCAACTAGAGGCTTGTGATCCGTCCACACTTCAATGTCATAGTTAAGGATTTTGTCTTTGAATGTCTGTAGAGCCCAGATTAGACCGGCTCCTTCAATGTCAGTGACACAGTAATTTTTCTCGGCAGGTTTAAGAGTCCTGCTGGCAAAGGCTAAAGGTTGAAATTTATCGCGGCTGTCTTTTTGCATTAAACAAGCTCCAATACCACTATAGGATGCGTCGGTGTGGATAACAAAAGGTTGAGTATAGTCGGGGTAAGACAGGCAAGGAGGACTACACAGGTGATGCTTCAACTCGTCAAATGATGTTTCTTCGGATTCTTTCCAATCAAATTCAGCGTCCTTTTTTAACAGTTTGAAAAGGGGACTGGCTTTTTCCGAAAATTTGGAGATGAAACTACGGTAGTACCCAGCTAGGCCAAGGAATTGGCGGAGTTGTGTCACATTTTCAGGTTGTGGAAATTCATGTATAGCGTTAGTGATATCGGTCTTTGTTCTGATGCCATCTGCCGAAAGTTGGTGACCGAGAAATTCAACACTACGTTTTAAGAATTTACACTTTTTTAATTTTACCTTTAAACCTGCATCCTTTAGTTTTTGAAAGATCTTTCCTAGGCTTTCAAGGTGAGATTCGATATCAGGCGACATTATAATGATGTTATCTATGTAGATTTGGATATCTTTGCCTAAATGGCCTGCAAGAATGTGACACATAAGCCGTTGGAAAAAGGCTGGACTAGTTTTTAACCCTTGAGGGAGTCTATTGAACTCGTAAGTACCACTGGGAGTGCTGAAAGCTGTGTACTTACGGGAATCATCGTCCAACTTTATCTGATGAAAACCGCTACCTAAATCAATGGTAGAGAAGAATTTGTTTTTAGAGTTCAAATTACTCATAACTTCATTGATGGAGGGCATATAAAATTTCTCCTCAATGATAGCGTCATTTAACTTCCTGAAGTCCACCACTAATCTCCACTCGTTGGGGTTCCGCTTAGGTACTAGGAATATAGGGCTCCTCCAACGACTGGATGAGGGAGAGACTACTTGTTGGTCTAACATAGCCTTGACTTGAGATTCTACCTGTTCACTCTGAGCATGAGCTAACCTATAAGAAGGACAGTATATGGGGTTAGTCTCTGAGTTGCGTAATATGATCTTGTGTTGAAGCACATCACAAAACCCAAGATCTTCATTAAGTAACATAACTGCCTCTTTCTACGTGCACAACAAACTCACAAGATTTTCAGTGTAGTCCTCAAAATCAAGATCATTAATTAGAGATTTTATTTGTGACCTAGTCTCTGATTCATCCTTGCTAATAGCTGCGTTAATGACAAGGTCTTTACTAACTGGTAAGCTTTGGTCGTTAAAAATAAAAGGGAAAACTTCCGCTTCCATAATCTTGGTACCACTTTTAATACTAAGTATGTTATCTGAGTAATTGAGAATTAAAGTTTCAAAATATTCATTCTTGCTCTCATGAAGGGCTGGAGTGGTTATAAGACCCTTTATGGAGGTAGTGTCTGGAAGAGTGATAATGCTGTATTTGTGATAATTAGCGGGTAATTGATTGACATAAGTTTCTACCTTCATAGATGATTTTGGTTGAATAGTTACGTCATCTTGCAAGATTACGTCAGCTGTAAGGGAATGGTCAGTTATCAGATCACCTATAGATACCTCAGTGTATTGATAGCTAGGAGTGGGGGCATCAGGGGGGGTTTTAGTGACCTCTTGAGTGACCGAAGAGGGACTGGATTTTACGGTAGTTTTGAAACTGAATTTTCTTTTGGGTCTAGGTTTAGTGTGATGGAATACCTGTTTTGGGTTGTTGGTGGTACTTTTGACAGAGGATTCACTACTGTGTGTGCATTCGATAGTGTCGCCTTTTAAACCACCGATCATAACTTGGTCCATATGGGTGAAAATTATGATTTTGAGCACATTCATACTAACAAACCCTATGAGCAAGTCGGCATTTATGGGGAGTTTGTTAATGACATAGAATGGCAGGGGTGTTGCTAATTCTTCGGTGATCTTGATAGGTAGATAAACCTTAGATAATGTCTCTAATGGGTTGTCACTGACTGATTTTATATTGATGTCAGGGTAAGATTGACTGAATTGATTATTAGAATTTATAAGATTAAATTTGTTGAGACTTATAAGATTCACTGGGAAGCCTGTGTCTAAAAAGAGATTTAGATTATGCTCTTCGCATTTAGCGGGTAAAAGCAAGGAAGATTTATCAAGACAACCTATTTCGACAGATTTGAGGGGTCGAGTTTGGGTGCCATTGTTGGTCCGCCCAGAACGGTTTGGAGGTATAGTACCGTGCTGGGCGTCTATTCTTCCCCCGAACTGGTTGATTTTGTCTTGACTGAAGTGGCCGTTTTGGTGTTTCCTGGTGTGGCCGTTTGGTGTTTCCTGGTGTGGCCGTCCTGGTATTTTCCCTAAGAGCTTTCATATGAGTGAAGAACTTGGTCCAATGACCCTTAGATTTGCATTTGCGGCAAAATGGTTCTTTATGTGATGCCATCTCCTGTTCCTCTCTTACCTTGATGAGGCATTCAGGAGTTATATGACCCTGGTTACCACAATAATAACAGGTGACTTTACTGTTAGAGTTCGTCTGAGATTTGTGTGGGTTGTAGTTAGATTTGGAAGAAAGATAGGGTGTGTTGAGCGAGTAATGAGGTTTAGGATTCTGTGAGTGGTCGAAAGGTTTTGAGTGAGCATTGTAGTGTTTGGCGTGATTGGGGGAGGTTGAGTGATTGTGAATTGCAGCTACAACACTTTGGGGTTTTGAGGGATTGGTCAGGAATTGGATTTTGTGGTCTCTTTACATATGGCATGGACAGTTTGAGAGAAATCTACCAGTGTGTCGTTAGGGGTGAATGAGATACATTGTATTAATCCCTTTATAGATTCAGGAAGGAGGTTTGATACCATCATGTAACCAACAAACTTGGCCACTTGTTTGATATTCGTGTATTCCTCACCGCCGTGCTTGAGTGTCCAGTCCTTATCCTTCAATTCATGTCTAAATGATTTGGTCATGGTGGAAGCTGTGGCAACAATCCTATCGACTGGGGTATTTAGATAGTTCTGGTGGTTCTTTAATTCATTAGCAATTCTGTGAGTAGCTGAGAATGTACCTGCCATCTGTATGCCATATCTTAGAATGAACATACTTTTCAGTTCCTCGTAAGAGCAGTCTTCAGTTTTGTCTGACTCTAGAAGGAGCTGAGCTGAGTTGGAATCACCTTTGTGTATTCTAGCTTTGAAAATCTGCACTTTGGTGTTATCATTTTGACCGGCACCTCTCATGGCAATTTCGCCGTCTACATCCTGTATGAAAGCATGAACAGAATAATTTTTGAGGGTGTTCCCAGAAAATAACCTAGGGGCGTTCTGATGGATGATTTCAAGGATATTTGGTTGGTAAGGTGCTTGTTGAGGTTGGTAGGATACTTGATGGGGTTGGTGGGATGTTGATAAAGGATGTGTTGGGTATTGTTCCTTGTGCAGACAGCCAGTGACAGATCATGGTGTTCCTTGCGTGTAGCTGTTGATGAGCCAGCCATCACATCAGAAAAAATGGCGACATCATTAATTTTCCCACTTCCTAGCAATGCTAAGAACACGTTCATAATGGTTGCCAAAAATTAACACGCAAAACCAACGGGAACCTCAATCTGTTACATTGGCCCCCCCACTATAAAGCTGACATTATCCATTAGGAAAAACCCACGGTTATCTACATATATCCTTAATTATCAAGATAATGAAATGATTGTTGGCAGCTATATAAATATTTACCATAGAAAGGTCTCCCTATATAATTTGCTTAAAGGCGAACCTTTATACACAATCTTACAAAGGTAGAGTATTATGATAAATGTGATTTGCCAGCTTAGTTATTGAGATGCAGAGGTAATATCTAAAATAATATATGTAAACCTGATTTTCATGAACGTTGGTGGGAAGATAGGATATGCACCATGGACGAAGAGATTCAAATTAGGAGGCGATCCAGAATATATCCCAGAACCCAGATCCAGAAGGGAATTTAGGTCTCTATCATATTAATGACGAAAAACCAGCCAGAGTAGGCACTCTACCAAGTGCCGCACTAGTTTACTTATATATCCTGTAAGCCAATATTATATCCAACCTAATCTTTGTCTAAACCTCCTCTAATTAAACTAATTCGTCTTATTGTATAAATTTTTGTTTTGTTTTAAGTAAGGTAATCGTAGGATTGATTTAGGAAACAATAGTTAGGGAAGACTGAGTAAAATTGTTAACATATATATACAGTATAGCTGCCCGGCACGTTCTAAACACAAATCATTATACGACGAAAAACATTATACGGATACAAAAATGGACATACAATAGATAATAGGGAATATTTAGTATACATTCAGGAATAATACATGAGCTAATGGAAGTGAACTACAGAATATTTAAAATATTCGGTAGAAATTCTTATAACACAAAAGATAACCAAGGCAAATAAAACAAACACTAGCATATACTGTAGGATTGTAGTTGCTATTAGATAACATATATAGTTTGATAGAGATGGGGAGAGGGGTATTGTGTGCGTATTATATTAACAGTACGAGAGAGAGAGAGGTGGAATTTTAGTTTAGGGGTAAAAGTGGGGGTAAGGTAACTGCCATACTACCCTGCTTCTACACCCTCCTATTCGGCCCTCTTTACCCCCCCCCCCACCCTTTACTCTGGCTGGCATCCAGTCTTAAGGGGTACTAAGGAAACAACAAATACTTGACGCATTCACGTGGGGGTCAATTTATTTGTGTAAGTGACTGTACTAACTAACAGGGAAGGGTGGATAGCTATAAACCATTATGATTAAAAGCACCATAACAACTCATATTAACACCTTCCAATTGGATCCTATCCTTCCCTACCCTTCCCTTTTGTGTCCCCTCCCTCTCCTTCCCATCAAGCTACGCCACCTATGGGTCATAATCTACAATATGATGGGGGTGAGTGATCGTACTAATTTCAGAGCGAACAAAACATGCAGCGAAGTTACCATTAGGTGGCCCAGTCGGAAAGGTGACCGACTGTACATGAGAACCAAAATGCTACCATTAATGAATTTAAATTGATAATGTCAAATGGCAGAGGTTACCAGAACTTCACACATGTTTACTAGTGGAAGTTGTTACTGCTTACTTGAAGTATATACAGTATATAAACGTAATTTAGCTGCTTGCCTAATTGTATGAAAACATTGAAACCCTAAATAATGGTAAGTATTGAGACAATCCAATTATATTTAACTTATACATTTAATTAAAGCAAGGTACTGAACGAGAAAAAGTAAATATTAAACTATCACATAAAGAAAGCAGATTTCTCTCTCTCTCTCTCTCTCTCTCTATATATATATATATATATATATATATATATATATATATATATATATATATATATATATATATATATATATATATACCGGGTATATTTACAGTATATATATATATATGTGTGTGTGGCGAATAAAAAGCATTGGCTGCAACAGATGTGGGAATTAAGACACAATTGCAGAGCAGGGACCCAGGTATTCAACATATTATTCACATAATCCACGGTAGGAATGAACGCAAAGAAAAGCCAACACAGAAACTCATAATTCTGCCTAAGTCAAATGTAGCGGATAATGTATCACATGTTTTGAAGGAAGCAGGAGTCGAAACAATTAGAACAGGAAATGTCACCATTGGTGATATTGTGAAACAAGTAAATAAACGCAAAAATTACAACAGCGAAGCAGGTGTATACAAAATACCATGTACAGTCTACACAGAACTGCTGTGATGGCCTGAGGCAATGTGTTAGTTCACTTATCTTTTAATAGATGGCCCTTTAATCGCTTCTAATAAAAGGAGGCGGGGTTAATATAGAGGTTGGAAGGAGGAGGAGTCAAATGTGTGTTTGTGTGTGTGTTCTAGAACAGCACGCAGAATAAGTTTATTTTAACATAACACACAGGCTATATTATTAGATTAACACATGCCGGATCACAAATAAGTAACACACATCAGGTGTTGCGTTATTTATGGAATTTAAACAGACAATCAAGTTTATATCTTTCGCACTTCCCATTCCCCCTCCTCCCTCTCTCCCTTTCACCCCAACTCTCCCTCTTCACTCGCTTTCTCTCCCCTCCCTCCCACCTATCTCTCTCTCTCTCTCTCTCTCTCGGACGTAAATGATACCCTCTAAAATACGCAGATTAATAATATGCAATTGTTTTGAATTTACATATACATAATAAATGTTAGGGATGACTAAAATAACTAACATATATTGATTAGGAATAGGATAACTAGCGGGGCAGCGAACAACACCTGTTGCTTGCTGCCTCGCTAGTTATTCTATTCCTACTTAAGCTACGATTCCCGAAGAACACGTCTATATTTGTTTGTATATATATTAAGTGTAACAATAACATTTAGGATTCAAGTTATATGTGTTGGCTCAAGGAATAAGTTGAATAATACATATACTTATGACCTCCACAATTTGTAATGTTTGGGGAGACGGCGCTTCAACCTCTCTCCTCTGTCCATCACATGCAAGCACCAACCCACCCACACCCACACAGGATACAAAACACACACACACTCACACCCGATAACATAAAACGCACATCACACACATGATCACATACAACGTAATGGGCACAAATCACTCACACATGATAACATAAAACGCACACACACACACACAAACACACACACACACACTGGTCCAGGCAAACTAGAAAAGGTATTAGCATTAGTGAGGAAATGCTGCTGTCTTCAGTGCGTGCCATGGTCATCCTCAGCCTTACGACGTATACAGACTAATAACACACATAACAAAGCCACTACAACAACTTCGTCTCTCTCCAACAACCCTTTTCCCCTCTCTACACTCTTCAGACAATAGGAAAAGTAGAAAGTAGCTACGAGGTGCCGTAGTAAAGGCTTATCCTTCAATACCTTCACCTGACCTGACCCCATCCGGGGTTTAGCTGGTCCACAAGGGTTTGTGACATGAACCCAATAGAGAATTTGTAGGCATTCATGTCATGGAGTGGAATGTGGTCCAGGTTAGGATTGGAAAGGGCGGGAGGAGTGGGATCCACAGGGGCCAGGGGGGGGGGGGGGTAATCCGTCGCCGCCCTAATATAAGTTGGAAAATGTTGTAATCAGCTCCAACGAGAATACAGGAGGTAGTTGATGCAGCTTGTGGGTGGAGATCATATTGATTGAATAAATATAAATTGTAAATGTTTACATTTAACAGCCCTTTATATATATTATATAATGTGTATGTGTTTCCAATGTTCACCATAACATAATAATGGTGAAATAATACATATTAAATTAAATTCAAGGTAACATACACAGAGCTATAGTATACCTTTAATTATGTTTGGAGGATAATTTAAACAATTCGAAGCAAAAATAAAAAAGCCTAAACAATTTATATCAATTTTAAAACAACATAACCAGATTGCTTGAATTAACGTTAATTGTTCAATTCGATGACTTACTCTATAGTAAATCATTACAATGGGTAGCGCCGAACTGTTCACTGATAATGGGAAGCCACAGTAATTAAGCTAGTAATTAAGAATACACTGAGAAAAGTATAATGCAATAAACATAGCGTGTCATATTACATGTTAAGGTAGATTATGAATTGGTCAACCACAGTGCTGTGAATAGTGGTATGGAAGAAAACAAATATTTACTCTAATATCAACATTTGTTTTTATTACAAAGAAACACGTTTCGGCTCATCTAAAGTGTTTTCTCTAACTGAGCCGATATTATCTTGTCTGTATGATACATATATTTGGTTATAATTTGGTCCAAGCTAGATTACAATGTGATCCAACTTGTCTTGATGCGTGGATTGTAACATCCCGTTTCAATTACTTATATATTTATACGAATGTTCAAACTAACCAGGACGCTAAGGTTGGCAACTTTGAGTGTTTTGCAACGGAGCATAATATATCTATTTATTTTCTATAACACATTGTATAAGGTAAAGAATAGAATACGAGTTAATAATTGAGAATCAGTAAAGGTAAAAAGAACAGTATTATTAAAACACCAAAGTCATTTTTATGGACAGCTTTGAGCACGATGATGAGGACAATTATATACTCGGTTAGGAGAGAGAAGGGGGAGAGAAAAAGAGAGAAGGGGGGAGATAGGGGAAGGCAGCAGAGAGAAGGGGAGGAGGGGGGAATGGGAAGTTCGAAGGATAGAACCTTGATTGTCTGTATATTAAATTCCATAAATAACGCAACACCTGATGTGTGTTACTTATTTGTGATCCGGCATGGGCTAATCTAATAATATAGCCTGTGTGTTTTGTTAAACTAAACTTATTCTGCGTGCTGTTCTAGAACACACACACACACACACATTTGACTCCTCCTCCTTCCAACCTCTATATTAACCCCGCCTCCTTTTATTAGAAGCGATTAAAGGGCCATCTATTAAAAGATAAGTGAACTAACACATTGCCTCAGGCCATGACAACAAGTTCTGTCGTAGACTGTACCACATGTAATGAAGTATATATATAGGCGAAACGTACCGAGGCCTACAGAAAAGAAAAACAAGAACAAGA
The DNA here is from genome assembly GCA_032716605.1 of Paralithodes platypus. Classification (NCBI taxonomy): domain Eukaryota; kingdom Metazoa; phylum Arthropoda; class Malacostraca; order Decapoda; family Lithodidae; genus Paralithodes; species Paralithodes platypus. The sequence continues at coordinate 16,290,533 of CM064538.1, read as the reverse complement.
AACCGATATGCAGAAATTTAGGTTAAGCAACACCATGGTCATCCATAGACTAGATACCGGCCACAGAATGAAATATAATGAAGCTAGATTGATAAAATGTGAAACACATACTGTTAAACGTACTGCACATGCTTGAGTCAGCTCATATGGTAATGAATGATACCATGAACTTAGATAAAGGTTCCTTTTCACTAGCCAAACCACTTGCATATTTATTAACCCATGGAATCCAGGAGGCCTCATATGAGGCAAAACGTATTTTGGTTAGGAGTCCGGGAGGTATCATAATAGGCAAAATCAAAAGCAAAGGGTTTAAATCGCACGGGCGGATTTTTGTTTATGTGTGGGCTATCGCAGCACACCAAGCACAAACTAACATGCAGCATCAGTTCTCGTCACGCATCCAACATGGATGGAGCTAATCCAAAATAAATCGCTGTGTCCGAATCGACGCCTGCCGCCGCGTCCCGTACGCCTAACAAAAGCAAGGCTAAAACGACCAAGAAAACAGTGCTTAGTCCCGGTGGTGTTGCACACACTCTGGAAGAGCTAAGGAATATAGCGAGCTGAGTGAATATAGTGAGCTGAGTGAACTTGGGAGTGACTTTGGCGATGAACAAGTGGGTAGCGTAGTGGCGGATGGATTAGAGTTTCTGGGCTTTATTAGTACCGATGAGGACGATCATTACGAGGATAATGACGATGGTGAATGCGTTGCTCGTGAATATAGTGAACTGAGTGAACTTGGGAGTGACTTTGATGAAGAACAAGTGGTTAGTGAAGATGCTGGTACGGTACCGTACGCTTGCCTAGCCTAGCGTAGCCTAGCCTAGTAAGTGAAAGTGACACACATATGTATAACAAGTAATAATAACTCAATAATAACAGTGAGTGACAATAATTCATAACAAGAAGAGTAATAAGAGTGAAAGTGACACAATAATATCCAATAACAGTCAAAGTGCCGAAAATATGTTATATAAAGATTCATATACCTCAAATAATGGTTGAACAAGTAATAAATAACACAATAATATCACATTATCTCCATAAAAACATAATATCGTGTACCGGTACCAAAGCCAACGAAGCAACGAGTGACTTAGTGCATGCTAGCTAGGGTCGCGGCGAAGCGTTCGGACGCAGGCGAAAATACGCTGGAAATTACCTCCATTTCCATCATCATATCTCGGCAACCACTTATCGTAGCGATGTTAACTCAACGCCATTCTACAGACGAAGGTTGTTTCTACACTATGCAATTTAGTTAACTGCTCTAGGTGGTCTCAATCAGTAGATATCGAATTATGAAGATAGACATTTTTCAGGAATACCCCCGGACACGACGATCGCCTCATATGAGGGCCCCCGGATCCGGAGCGTTAACGAGTCGAGAACTAGACTAAACTATTTGAACATTTCACGCTGTTGTTTTTGTTGTGTTGTTTCCTTATGGTAAGAGATATATGTTGTTGACTGTACTCCCCTACTGTATGTTATTCCTGAAGAAGTCTACATGGCGAAACGTTGAATAAACAGGGTCCCTGCTCAGCAATTGTGTCTTAATTCCCACACACACACATATATATATATATATTAGTAGGGCAATGAGAAGAAATACGTTGTGGAACATCATGATTTATTCAAATTTTCGGCGATAATAATAGTGAAACCCGATAAAGGTAATGGAGTGGTAATTATGGACAGATCGGAGTATTCGGAAACAATGGGAATAATTCTTCGTGACACAACGAAATTCAGAAAAGTAAATGGGGAAGTCTTTGCGAACAATGTAAGATTAGAGGACAAACTAAATAGATTACTGAGACCCATTCGAGACGCTATTGGTAATGAAGCTTATGATTTTTTATATGCATCTGGAACGAAACCTGGTATTCTGTTTGGGCAGCCTAAAGTTCACAAAATAGGAAACCCCCTTAGACCTATCATTTCATCCATTGGCACGGCAGCATACAATTTGGCTAAATTCTTACAACCCTTAATAACTCCTCTAACTCACAATGAATATACTGTAAAGAACTCTAAACGTTTTGCTGACGAAATATCAAATTTAGATTTACCTAATAATTTTTATTTAGCAAGTTATGATGTAGAGTCTTTGTTTACAAATGTACCACTGGATGAAACGTTAGATATCATTTTAGATAAGTTTGAACCAAGCACCTTTTTTGGACTAGGTAAGACTCTGGTTAGAAAGTTATTCAGATTCGCCACTTCTGAATCTTGTTTTCTCTTTAATAACAACCTTTATAGCAAGGTAGATGGCGTTAGCATGGGATCGAGTTTAGGGCCTTTGTTCGCTGATGCATTTTTATGTAACAAGGTTCAGTGGCTTGAGAGTTGTCCACCAGATTGTAAGCCTATCTTATATAGGCGTTATGTAGATGATACATTTTTAATATTAAAAAATAGGGATGATAATGATAGATTTTTCAGTTACATGAACAAGCAGCATAAAAACATAAGATTTACCTGTGAAAACGAGGATAATAATACTTTAGCATTTTTGGATGTTTTAATCACTAAATCATGTAATCGGTTAACCACTGGAGTTTATAGAAAGCCCACTTTCACTGGCTTGGGTTTAAGTTGTTTAGTTATTGACCTGAAATATATAAACTTACTTCCATCAAAACACTCCTTGAGAGAGACTACGGGATTTGTTCTAACTATTTCACACTTCATGAAGAATTTTGCAAACTAAGAGAGTATTTTTTGAAAAATAATTATAGGACGATTTGTTTTACAGAGTGCTAAAACAATTTATGTATAATAAAGTGTTAGACAGCAGATCGGTAACTTACGATGTACCTAAACTTGTTAAGTATGTCAAAATGCATTTCTATGGGAGAGTGAGCTATGATTTTCGCAAGTTACTTAGTAACGTACTCCGGGAAAGTTTTCCTGCAATAAATTTTAGAATTGTTTTCACCAATGATTTCAGGATAGGGACCTTCTTCAACTTCAAAGATCGGGTGCCGGACTCTTTATGCTCAAATATCGTGTATAAATTCACTTGTCCCAGTTGTCAGGCTGGGTACATTGGATGTTCGAGTAGATCATTCAAAATGAGAATATATGAGCATTTGGGGAAAAGCTTCAGGTCTGGAATATTTTTGAGGAGTATGTCATTTTCTGCAGTAAGGGAAGACTCTCGTAATGAAGATCACCCTTTTTCGGAGAGGGATTTTGAAATCATCGGCAGATTTAGAAGCACGTATGAAGCTTTAATAGGCGAAAAAATGCTGATAAATAAGCACAAACCAGAAATAAATCTTGTCAATAATAGTTGAAGGTTCATTATTGGGTACAATTGGTTGCTTTTTGGGTGTTCATGTAGTTTGGTTTTTAATTTTATTTCGTTTAATTTTCACCATATTTTGAGTTTACATATAGAGTTCAAATGTGTTCAGTTAATCAGTCCCTCATCGTCTTTCATTGGAGACTGATGGTATCATGGTGAGTTCCGATTTGTTTGTGACAATTTTCCTTTATGTGAATTTTCACCATTTATCTTTTGTTTCTTAGAGTCAAGTAATTCAAATGTACTTTATTGCTTTATGTTGTGGTTCGATGTGATTAGGATTACTATGATTTGCTTCTAATTTTACTAGATAATTTGAAATGTTTTGTAGAGTCCTTCATTTTATTATTCTCGTTTATTATGATTGCTTTTGCTAAGTCTTGTCCTCACATGGTTGGATATTAGCATAATACTTTGGACGCTGTTTAGCGGTAGGTTAAATTTTGTTTAATAGATTTTAGCCTTTACAGTTCAGAATAATATTTGAATTGAAAAAGAAATGATAATATAAATTTGATATCTTATGTGTTTTGATTTATTTTGTTGCATTGAGATTTAGCTATTTTGAATTTGATGGTGTCTAGCCGTAGATTTATTTTATATTTAAACCTTGCCTAGTTGGCCAAAATTATGTTGTTTAATTGTTTTTTAGATAGACAAATTGCCACGTGTTCAACAATGCATTACATTTTAGTGATCCTGTTTTAGCAATATATACAGAGTTATACTCAATTTTTAGGATCTGTTGGTAACCCTTTCCTGAGGATGGCTGCGTGACGTCGCCGAAAATTAGAATAAATCATGATGTTCCACAACGTATTTCTTCTCATTGCCCTACTAATTTGGAAGTTGCGGTGTCCAAGATCACCTGCTGAGGTTCTCATAACTATATATATATATATATATATATATATATATACCGGTATATATATATATATATATATATATATATATATATATTGAACAGGGCTCAAACCACCGACAGTCAGGACGATTGTCCATGCCTTAGCCAACTCTACCACGACGTGATAAAGGGTATTTTATAGAATACGTTATTGAATGCCATTAAAGTTGTGTCTGAAGTTGTACGAGGAAAATTTAGAAAAATCACAAAGTGGTGTCAGAGGACCCTCAAAGTAATTGCTACCAGAAAATCGCACAACGGTGGCTTCAAAACAAATTGGTGATATTAATATTGTCACACTTATATACTGCTGTGATTTGACCTTTGTTCTTAATTATACAGAGCATACACAATTAATCCGGCTTTATTGATTAAATTATAATAAATATTTAATAAGATAAAGTTTATGTCCCTGTGCCACATAAGAACATAAGAAAATGGGAGTCTGCAAAAAGCCGATCGGCCCACACAAGGCAGATCCCTGTCACACCCAACTCCAATTACATAACAACATAAGGTCATAAGATCGCGGGAAACTGCATATGGCCTTGCGGCCCACATGAAGCAGCTCCCATTCACACCCAGCCCATATCACCCATATGGGAATCCAACTTATGCTTAAAGCTTTCAACTGTTTCTGAGCTAATTACTGTTCTGGGCAGTGCATTCCACATGTTAACAACTCTATTTCCAAACCAGTGCTTTCCTATATCTTTCCTAAATCTAAACTTATCTAACTTGAAACTATGTGAGCGGGTTATGTCGCCGTTCTTTAGCTTTAATACCTCATCTATATCGCCCTTATTTAAACCTTTTATCCATTTAAATACCTCTATCATGTCTCCCCTACATCTTCGTCTCTCTAGTGAGTGCAGGCCTAAGACTTTCAACCTCTCCTCATACGATAAATTTCTAATATTATGTATCTTTTTGGTCATTCTTCTTTGGACTGCCTCTAAAGGGTCGATATCCATTCTATAATAAGGGCACCAAAATTGAACAGCATAGTCTAAATGGGGTCTTACTAGAGCTAAGTATAGTTTTAAGAAAACTTCAGCAGTCCTGTTGCTAACACTCCTAGATATGATTCCTAGAATTCTATTTGCCCTATTCCTAACACTTATAAACTGTTTTCTGGGTTTCAGATCATTATTAATGAGCACCCCCAGATCCTTCTCACACTCTTGAGTTATCCAATTCTACATTGTCTAGTTTGTATTTAGCATCTAAATTACGATTTCCCATCCTTAATACCTTACATTTGTCTATATTGAAACTCATCTGCCAATTTATGGACCACTCGTGCAAGTGATCGAGATCATTTTGAAGACATTCCCTGTCGCTAGCTGACTCTATTATCCTACCTATTTTAGTATAATCAGCAAATTTACTGATCTTACTCTTTATGCCCGAGTCAAGATCATTTATGTAGATAATGAACAGAAAGGGCCCCAAAACCGACCCTTGGGGGACCCCACTTTTAACTAATCCCCAGTCCGATTTTACACCATTTATACTAACTCTCTGTTTCCTACCAATCAGCCATGACTTAATCCACTTGAGTAGCATCCCCCCAATACCATGTCCTTCTATCTTCCTTAACAGCCTTTCATGTGGAACTTTATCAAAGGCCTTACTGAAGTCTAAGTAAACTATATCATATGACTTGTCGTTATCTACCGCTTCATAAACCTCGGAGAAAAAACTGAGTAAATTTGTTAGGCAGGATCGTCCTGGAGTGAAACCATGTTGAGAGGGATTTATTAACTTGAACATATCCAAGTGATTTCTAATTTTCCTGGCAATAATTGATTCTAGCAATTTCCCTATAATTGATGTGAGACTAATAGGACGGTAATTTGATGCTATGGACTTATCATCTGTTTTAAATATCGGAATTATATTTGCGAGCTTCCATGAATCAGGAACTAAGCCCAAAGCTAGTGAATTATTAAATAGGTGAGTTAATGGGTAACTTAATTCGTCCTTGCATTCTTTTAATACCCTAGCATACACCTCATCTGGACCTGGAGATTTCTGGGGTTTTAGTCTATCTATTTCCTTAATTACTTCGTCACTAGTGACCTGAACTGTGCTTAATATTTCGTCTATACTACCGTTAAAAACTTGGTTGACTACTGGAACTTGATCTAAATTTTCGTTTGTAAAAACAGAAAGGAAATGACTATTTAGAGTATTGCACATTTCTAACTCATCATCTGTAATCTCACCTATGACATTCTTAAGAGGCCCTACTGTATCCTTTACCTTAGATTTATACAATAGATAAAATGCTTTAGGGTTGTTTTTAGATTCATTTGCTACCTTGATTTCGTAGTTTCTTTTTTCCTTCCTAATTTCCTTCTTTACCTGCCTTGACAAGTTATGGTGATATCCTATAAGGTGGATTTCACCTTTCTGTATTTTTCTGTATACACCTCTCTTTCTACCTATAAGATCTACTAATTTATTTGTCATCCATTTTGGTTGGTTTGTATGTGATCTAAATTTTCTTTTTGGTATATATTTATCTTGTTCGCTCTGTAAGGCAGAGATGAACTGATTATACACTCTATTTAAATTTTCAGTTGGTTGTCTAACTATCTCAGCTGTGTGACCCACCTGGCCCTGACCTCTTGGTTCTGCTGGAACTAATCGGCTTACTTGATCTAAATCTCCTGCCTCCCCTTTAATTCTGAGTGATCGTTTTAATCCCCTAAAATTGGGTTTTCTAAAGTCAGGGATAAGAACCTTATTTTCCTTTGGTTTATGATTTAATTCTATAGATAAATATATTGATTTATGGTCACTGTTCCCTAGCTGGTCGCCCACTTCGAAATTTGTTATCCAATTTTCTCTGTTGCTAAGAACTAGGTCAAGAATATTATATCCTCTAGTTGGCTAATTTACAAATTGAAAGCGAAAGTTGTCTAGTACTACTTCAAGAAAATCTTCGGATTCGTTATTGCTAGTTTGATTAACCCAGTCTATACCTGGATGATTAAAGTTGCCTAAAATGCAAACATTATTATTCTGAGGAGCCTTACTGATTTCTTCCCATAATAATTTGCCTAAATTTCGACAAAGACAGGGTGCCCTATAATTATGGTTCCCAAAATAATTGTCTCTCCTTCCCCGCTAATCTCTACCCACACACTTTCATTTTCGCTATTTGTTTTAATATCTGATCTAAGGCAACATTATAAAGTATCCCTGACATAAATTGCAACTCCACCTCCCCTTCTGTCTGTTCTGTCATATTTAAATAAATTGTATCCTGGCATATGAAATTCTGCTAATAGATGTCTAGTCAGTATTTATCCAGGTTTCTGTAATCGCTACAATGTCTATATTTTCCTTGCTAACAATTGCCCTAAGCTGATCCATTTTGTTACATAAACTTCTACAATTTGTATAATATACCCTCAACTTATTACTATTTTTTTTAACTAATTGTCTATCGTTTTTAAGTAACTTATTATTTTCTTCGATTTCACTGCAGTCAATGCTATCATAATAGCATTGTCTAACGACATTTCCATCTTCCGTTGCACCATCACTACTATCATTAGCAATATAGTCATAATTTTTAGCATGAGGCTGAATATCCTTATCGCTTTCGCCTGACGCTAAAATTGTTCCATTTAACCTCTCATTTACACTCTCAATATTTCAGTTCAAAACCCCACAACCACACTATCTAAAGAACTAGCTAATGTGGAAACCCCTAACCGTGAAAGATGAACCCCATCCCTTGCGTACATCCCATCTCTCCCATAGAAACTATCCCAGTTATCAATGAATGGTATTGCCTTTTCTTTGCAATATTTTTCCAACCGGCAATTGACACCAATCGCCCTGGATGTCCATTCCTTGGGAACTCCTCTTCTGGGTAGGATACAATGTACTACAGGGATCCCTCCCTTCATCCTAACTTTATCTAACACATCCCGATACTGCTGCACCAGTTCCTCACTTCTACCCTTACCAACATCGTTACTCCCGGCACTGAGACAGATAATGGGGTTATCTCCACTATCTTCCAAGATGTGGTCCATCTTCTCTAAAACCCTCCCAACTTCATGGCCAGGCAGACACACAACCTTCCTAAGTTTAGTGCGGGAACCTAATGATGATGGCTGACAGGTACAGAAATGTTTATATTTATTTTTCACTAGTGTAGTTAAAACTTTCTAGCATCATTAACCCTTGCAGTGCCGGCGACATATTTGTATTTGTATTTCATCTGCATTTAGACGATTGTATGAAGTTTACGAAGGGCATATGTTTGCTAAAAGGAGTAATTGAGATATATTTTTTTTTTTTTTTTACAGGTAGACATCCTTCCTAAGCTGAATAAAACTGTCAAATAGTTGCCATAATAAAATTAAAAGGAAGTCACCGGTACTGAATGGGTTCATGTATAATTATTCTTGCAGTCTGTCATTCAGCGTTGCGTATATATAATAACAATGCTTACACAATATAAAGGTTCAGTTAGTGTACAACGAGGTCAAGCGAGGGACCACTGGAAGAAAAGAAAGAAAGAACCTCATTGACAAGGATGAGAATGGGTATATACAGTATAATACAAACACAGAGCTTTGAAGAAACAAATCAGGAAAACAAATTTGTTTGTTTAGATGAAAATGTGCAAATAATTCATGTTGGGACGCTATATTAAGCAACATTCCCTTATCTGATCAAGTCTGGTTATAGAATCTTAGTTAATATTTCTGTTCACTGATTCTAACAAATCCCCTGCTATTAACACGCTTGAAATTGGTCATAATAATTATCAGGTTCCCATTTTGTTAACAACTCTTATAATTGATATGACCATTTACATTTTTAATGGCAAAATATATGCATACTAAATACTATTTTCAGCATTACCGTGACGACATTTTCATTGTACTTAGGTTAACATTATACAATTGTATACAGCTTGGAAATACACACCATAATCAAGGGTTAACATTATCTCCAGCATCTCCCCCAATGTATTTCATCGCATTTTCGCTAACTTTGCATGACTGTATGAAGGTAAAACATACAAAGAAAAGAACAAACTCTTATAAACATAATGCACAAAATACACGACCATTTATTTTCTTGCTATGAAAAAACGTCCAAAGGTGTGAGAGTGAGAGGCATGAACAGGTAATTGCAGGGCCTTCTGAGAACATTGAGACCCTTAAATAAACGAAGCACCCAATGGGCACCCTCACTCCAGTTTCTTTCTTTTTGTTTTCTCTCTCTCTCTCTCTCTCTCTCTCTCTCTCTCTCTCTCTCTCTCTCTCTCTCTCTCAATTAAAAATCGCGGAGGATATTAATATAGGACACATGATATTAACCAAACTGTATTTTGCAATAAAATATAAATACAATAATTGAGTGATGAGGTAAGTGGTAGTAATGTTGATAAATACCAGGTTTTTCAATGTGAGGACAACTATATTAAATTATTTTAAACAATTAATAGCCAGATCGGTGAAAAAACATCCTTACAAAAAAATCTTGAACATAACCAATGCTGAAAATGTTAAGATCAGCAGCTACCAAGCATAAATATTAAATGTAGCACATATTTTCAGAACAGACCAACTAAACTAATTGCTACACCCATAAACGAGTCATGCTAGGAGAGATTGAAGGAACATAATATTTGATCCCATTATTTGTCTATGTGTATGAAGGAGACAAAGGCCAAATATGCCTGTAACAATCGTCTCCCATCACCCCCCACAATTAAATGTTGAAAGCGCTGAACAGAGGTCCAAATTAATTTTACGTTAAAGTCAAAATGGCTGGACACACAGAACTTGAAGCAGTATAAGTATTAGGATTAGGGAAAGACAGATTGATGGAGAGCGTTTTAGAGCCGAATTGTTGAGTAGAAGAATGACTGGGAAACTAAGTTCAATCTTGGGTTAGTGAGTTGTTCAGAAAAGGGGTGGGAATGTGTTGAAAGGCGGGTGCCCTCCACTCTCCATAAGGGAGGAGGTATACATTGAGAAAGCTCTGAAGAACATTAATTATTGTAATAGCGGTAGCAGAATGAGAGGATGCAATACTGAGGTGTGTAGAGATAAATTGTTAGACATTAGTAAGAGGAGGTGAATTGATGAGAAGAAATGCTTTTGGCTCTACCCTTTCGAGAAGCATGGTATGGCTGGAATCTCCCCACACATGTATACAGTGCTTAATACATGGGCACACAGCGCTATTGTACAGAGCAAGAAGCTGTGCGCAGGAGGAGAACCCATGAAGACGGTTAAGCACACCTCACTTCTGGGAAGCAGTTTTAGCAAGAGTGGGACTATAATCTTTTCAAGAAAGGCCAGGAGAAAAAGAAACACCAAAAATATTGAAAGAAAATTAATTGTTGATTTGTATACCGGGTATTGTTGAAGAGCAAGCGTTAGTGGTATGAAAGAATGTGGCGGGTAGATAGATGGAGAAACTGGGTTTTGAAAGTTTGAAAGTAACACAATTTTCTCTGCCCCAATCGGAAATAGTTGATAGATCAGACAATAGGTGTGCTATGGCCTCAGCACATGAGTTTTGGAGTGATTCCATGGTGGGTTGTTGTGGAAAACTAGTTGAATAATGTGAGGTAGAATCATCGGCATAGGAGTGGATAGGACTGTGTTACGACTGGGGTTCAAATATATCAGGGCTCTTATTCATTGGACTAGTAATGGCATAAATGCTACAACGGAAAGCGCTAGCTCCAACCTCTGATGTATATTCCCAGTGAACAAAGAACACAAATACTCTACAGAGTTCTATATGCAATAATAGGCTATCAAACTCTCAATAAATGTGCGTCTACTCTAGGCTTAATGTTATGTGAAAACAGCCTATTACTACCTATAACCGAAGGTGCTTGGTTATGGTATGCAAAGTAAGGTGGTAAGAGAAGTTACAGCTTACGTTACCATAATCAATAAATGTCAGGCACTCCTGCATGAAAGAAAGTGCACTAAAGTCCTTCAACACTAACAAGGAATCTTCTTTAAATGTTAGATGCTATAAAGATGCTCGTATCGGAAATGGAACCCAAAAAGGCAGGCACCGGAACAATGCTCGTGCAGGCTATGCACACAAAAAGGCAGAATATATAATGCCGTCGGAGCCAAGAATATCCTAAACACTACAACAATAATAATCGCCACGACAATGCAGTATTCCTATCAACAAAAAGAGCCTAAGTCGTTTGTGTCTCCATACATCAAACTAGGCTGCGAAATGCTTGTGTAATCATAAATGGGTATGCATAAAAAGAGTAATTAGGTTAATATACTTAATGTCTACGGTGACTGATAAAGTCTAGCTAGAGTCAATGATACGAGATACTGGTGCGCATGGCATGCCGCATAGCCTAGTGCAAATCTCAAGTCTGTGCGTCAAATATTACGTTATAATGAAGGGTAGCTCTCTTGAGAAACCTTAATACCGAAGTATTAAGCGTTCTCCTGGCGTACCTCAAAGACAAACAACGAGCTTAGAACAGTGCAGAATGGTATAGGCAAAAAACTCTCATTCGTGCATGCTCTACTCTCAATGGCACACAGACTAGAATTTACTCAATCAACTCCAGTTCTCAGGTATGTCGTGCAGCTTTTTCCTAAAGCCAGCACTCGTAGGAAACAATACCTTATAATGTCCGACCCCTAGTCTAGCATTATCTAATCCAGCAGAACACTAATAATTAAAGGAAGCGGTACTAAACAATATGAATGCCAACCAATGCTTCGTGATCCACTTATCTTAACAACTAACATACATGGGTTATATCAGACCTTAACGCACAATACAACTGACCAGCATGAAGCTGATTTTGCAGAGTTAACCAGAGGGGGTATAATATTAATAAAAAGGTGGTGAAAGATATGAAGAAAGAGAGAGGTAGGCAGAGGAAAAGATTCTCAGGTGCGGAGCGGGGACAGATAGCAAGGGAAAAAAGATGGATGTGTTCTAGAAACCAGATCTGAGGGAGAGAGTGGCGAGGAACTGTATATATACTCGCAGTAGCTCGAGGGGGCGTGGGAAAAAAATGGTTACAAGTCCTCTAGCCACTAGCAAGGGAGCTAACAGCATGGTAAGGACCTCTCTCCACCAACCCCCACGAGGCAGCCAGCCGTGACGTCATCGAGCGGGACAAAAACACTGCGCGCTCCCTCTCACTCTGTTCTACTCTCTCTCTCTCTCCCAGATCCCATCATTACTAGTTAATGATAAAACATATACTTTACAATTAAATATATAAAGCCTTGACATGGGTGAAAACAAAGAGCCTTTCTGGACTGCCCATGACACGAGCTTTAATATGAAATAAAGCACACTCTAATACATAAACTGTAGCCCCATCCACTGCCCTGGCGATCCTAGTGAGTCACTGTTGGACAAGCCATGCGGTTCTAACGGAGTGGTTAACGTCACAACTGGAGGTACAGTTGAGATCATTAACGAATATTAGAAAGAGAACTGGAGACAGAATAAAACCCTGAGGGACACCGGAGTTGATAGGTTGAGGAAGTATGCAATGGCCATCCACAACCGCAGCTATGGAGCGACCTGAGAGGAAATTGGAGACAAAGGCGCAATGTTCCATCTTTCTTACTATTCTATCTCTATCTCAACTATCAGTGATCTTCAGAGCTCTCTCCGGGCATACCTCCTCCCTTGCGGCGGGGGCGAGGCACCTGGCTTTCAACACAGTCCCACTTAACTCTTACTTCTCTATCTATCTGTCATCTATGGGTACAGCTGTATGGTCACCTGCCTTTCTGACACCTCTCCTTCACTTAACCTTATCCAGCGAGTTTTTATACTGCATTGAATATAGTTAGGGCTATTATAGTGACTTCATCATAATGCTATAATATTATGCTGACTTTAGATATTACTTCAGCAACTATATAATGTTTGACAGCTGCATTATAGCAATGGTTAACTGATTTGTCTGGCGACATCTGCTAATAATCTAGCCGTGGAGGGCTTGATTGTGTGAGTTGCAGTACTCTGGTACGAGCCTTGATGGAGAGTAGACCTGCTCCTGTTTGTTTGGATTGTGCATATTAACATAAAGTAGCTGTGCTCGCCTGGGTTCCGGGGGATTTAGAAACCTTTATATATATATATATATATATATATATATATAATATATAAATATATATAAATATAACATATATTACAGGGTGTATTGAAACAACTGTTACAGACTATGACGAACACATTGTAAAATGGAAAATAAACATATATTGTTGTATCACATTTTTCCCATAAATGTGGTATTTTAGAGATAAATGCCTTTTTAGAAATGTAGCAAAACAGGGTTACAAGTAAAGCACTAAATTATTAATACATGATAAACCTATTTATTATCAACTTAGCTAAAGGGCTAATGGGTTTCCCTATTCACACATTAGTAATTACGAAATAAAAGTATCTTAGAATGTGGTGATGATAATATGTGGTTAGCAGAAAAATATACATATACAGTATATATATATATATATATATATATGGCACCGAACTGCAACATTTCCACAACTACAATAATTATACTGTAGCTTGAGCGGTTGTTGACGACGTCTAGGGCCGCCGTATATGGGCTGAGGCATTGTTTGTACAATGTTTGTACACTGCATATTTATTATATTTGGCATTCATTATTTACTTGTATACTGCATGCAATTACGGCTTTAGTAATGTACTTATTGCATTTATTTATCTTCTGGAACTTGTATCATAGTGTCTAGTGAGGGTTAACGGGTCGTATTGCGTGTTGGGTCTAGCTGGAGTTCTAAGTGGAGTATATGGAGTGGAGTGGTGGAGGCTGGCCTGACTATAGGTAATACTATCTGGAGAACCTACTGCTATTGCACATGTTGGTTGACCTTGTTCGCACACTAGCACTTATAGTGGTATCAGGGCTAATAAAACCCACTATTAAATCACAACTCTATTTATTATATGCAATGCATATAATTGAAGGGTGTCCATACTACTTAAGTGTCCAGCCCGGAGCAATGGGTCATGCACTCGTTTGAAAACGATAGCTACACGGAAGTTTGCTTCGAGTTGGCTACTCCGGTAGTTTGTGACTTTGTCTGGTGTTCTGGTGGAGTTGTTGCAATGCCCTTATATAATTCATAACAGTTGTCTCTGTATTGGGGACTGGCTTTGGCACTGGTATCTTCACAAGAATCACGCTGAGTATTGGTCATTATAGGACTGGTCAATGTATTGGTAGTTAGATTATATGTGTTTAGGGCCATAGTAGAACACGGCACACTTAATTATTGTGACGGAAGTCACGACTGTAACGGTGCTGGGATTGGTTGAGTGTGAGTCTTCAACGGCACACTTCGGTGTTCTAGCTATGTATATCTTGCAGAGGACGGTGGGGGGATTTAGGTGGCACTTCTAGTAACATAGAGGTGCTGTATTTTGTCTAAGGGCAAATGTTCTCCGAGCTTGCATACTGGCACTCGTAACAATGTGAATCATATAACTTACAGTAAAACAATTTCCTTTCTTCCTGCTATGATATGAGAATGACACTAATAGTCTACCTTCTCTGCCGAAATTAAATATACACAGTACAGTACATCCATCTATCCTCGTGATTTCAATGATCTTCAATTCTCACTATTGTTTTTTTATCTTTTTCAAAACGTTGATGTTATTTGTATATTTTCGATATTTCCACATGAGTAAGGACCTCTAGCACTTAAAAGGGATGAACACGATATTTTTTTTTTTTTTTTGTGACCTCCGTAGATTTGTCATGATCTACAACATTCATCAAATTGTAGCCAACATATAACTCAGATTGGGATACTAGTATTGACAATATTAAATCAGTTTTTAATCGTCTGTAATATATGTTGACGAATTCATTAACAATAGAAACAATTATCTGAGATGTTCATATCAATCTCATTAAAACCTTTGACTCCGTGTACCATGATCAATTGCAGGAACTGTTCCAGCTGCAGCGATTATTGATATAGTGTCCCGACTTCATACAGGTACAGAGAGTGCGGTCAAGTCTGGCGGGCAATCTCCCCCCTTTCCTGTGAAATCTGTGGGTCATTGTAGGGATTGATTACGGAGTCTGCTAATCAGCGATTATCAATCCAAAGCATCAGTTGACTTTGTGGATGATGCAGTTATCCTAGCGTTGTTGCTGGAGAATCTCAAACTTGATCTTGAAGCCTTGACGAGTCGAAGCCTTTAATATTAAATGTTTCTTAGACAAAGACTAATGTTCAAGTATTTGGTTGGAAGAAGAACTGAGATCTGTTCATGAATGTGTCAAGAACATAGAGGTTTTAGATAAATTAACTAATCTTGGTAGTGAGATACATAACACTGGTGTGTCGGTTGCCTTGGAGAGACGCATCACCTCCTATGGTTTCAGGATCATGTGGTTCTTTTAGTGGGTGACAATCCTGAGTGGAGGAGACGTCAGGAAAGACCAGATTACTCATGGCTGAGTTATGTCGATCATTCATGTTGGGAAGGACCAAGTTTTGACCTGGGAGCTCGAGCTCCCACTCCTCCTCGGGAGTGGGTTTTGAGGGAGAGTGCTGTTACGCATTATCACGGCGTTGGTTCCCGTTGATTGATGATTACCTGTAAATCAAATCGCATTTATATTTGCAGTTAAAATTCTATATGTAGAGTACATCTTCATAAACAAGCTTGGTGTCAAAATATAAGAACTAATTATACAATTAGGTCCTTAACTATTGCTTACATTCCTTAAATACGAAATCGCAAAGATATGTAGATAACAGGGGATACATGTATAAATTAACCGGGTGCCCCGCTTCTCCCCTCCTGAAGTTAATCTTGGGTATAGGCTACTCCTATGCACATCCTATGATGTGTTTATCTTTAACACAATAAAATACTTCTAACGAGGAATATATTTAGGTAAGACTTAAAGGTACCATTGAAAGATAATTTACTCCACAAAGCGTTCCTTTAACTACGTGCCTTGTGTATGCATATAATATATATTTATAATGACTGCATAACTACAGTATAATTATACTGTACATTGCAATTTATGTTTATTCCTTGAGCTTAAAGCTCCGTACATTATTCGACTCCTATACGTATTAAATGCGATTAGTAGTTAGTGTATATACTATATATATATATATATATATATATATATATATATATATATATATATATATATATATACTGTATATATATATATATATATATATATATATATATATATACAGTATATATGGAGAGACTGTAGACGCTAATCGAGCAGGGCAATACCTAGGGGAGGCTTCATAGACATGTGTTAAGGAGTTGCTGGGACTCTTGTTAAATTTGTCTGGCTTCCCTCACTGTTTCTCTTTGTGCATCACCTACACAGAGAGTAATCCAGCTAGCTCGCACAAACATATTTTTTTTTCTATCCATTTCATTACACTAATCAAGCACACCACCCACGTTTCCAATCATTTACACCAAACAATTAACAACTAAATAATAATTTGGTTCTCACTCTTTCAACTTTGGGGGAGGCACTTGTTGCAGGTAGTTTTGCCTTTAGTCTCCTTCGCACACACACACACAGACACACACACACACATATATATATATATATATATATATATATATATATATATATATACCTGAAGTATTGGTCTAGAAGGGCGAGGGTGATGGATTGCGCAAGAAAGAATGTTGGTGAAGGGGAGGAAAGGAACAGGAGACGTGGTAAATTGAACCATGGGAGAGATGGAAGGAGGTGAAGGGAGAGAGTGGTATGAGTGGAGGAGAATAATCAAGAAGAGTGGAGGAGGGCTCACAGGAAGGAGGGGAGCAATAATTAATGGAATAGGGCAGACAGAGGAAGGATATCTTGATGAAGGCAATAACTGGAAAATTGTGACAATAACTGGGAGATGAAGACAATGACTGGGAGATGAAGACAACAACTGGGAGATGAAGACAATAACTGGAAAATTGAGACAATAACTGGAAAATGAAGACAATAACTGGGAGATGAAGACAATAACTGGGAGATGAAGACAACAACTGGGAGATGAAGACAATAACTGGAAAATTGAGACAATAACTGGAAAATGAAGACAATAACTGGGAGATGAAGACAACAACTGGGAGGTGAAGACAATAACCGTAAAATTGAGACAATAACTGTGAGATGAAGACAAAAACTGGGAGATGAAGACAATAACCGGAAAATGAAGACAATAACTGGGGTATGAAGATGGTAACTGGGAAATTAAGACAATAACTGGGAGATGAAGCCAATAACTGTAAAATTGAGACAATAACTGTGAGATGAAGACAAAAACTGGGAGATGAAGACAATAACCGGAAAATGAAGACAATAACTGGGGTATGAAGATGGTAACTGGGAAATTAAGAGAATAACTGGGATATGAAGCCAATAACTGTAAAATTGAGACAATAACTGTGAGATGAAGACAATTGTGAGAATTCGATTGTAAACAAAACGAAATTTACCTATAAACTCACAAGAGTTAACTTACTTTTATTGGTTGATAGGGATAGATAGCTCAATGATAGTGTTAGGAATAGATAGAAGATATAGTGGCCACTAAGATATAAGAATTAGGATGACATAGCAGGAAACAGGTGGTTGTATTGGAACGGCTAGAAGGAGATGTTCTCGAGGTCGTAGCTAAAGCGAGTCTGAGGTGTATGGCGATGAAACCGCCAGTCCCGAGAATGACGCATGCGCAGTTATATTCCACCAATGCGTCATTTAACTAACTAAAAGATATACCGGATTGATTATAATGATAACCCGATATATTTATGGATAATAAACCCATATAAACTTACTACGAAATAGTATATATTTTTTATATAGATTTATAACTTAGCCTAATACTGGCGCTTAATTTGAATTTCCAGTATGTTTACTTAACCTAAACTGTCGAGGTACTTAAGAGTCTCGAGTCTCGACACATTCCCACTACCAATATATACATTATCTACAATAATCCCGCAGCGATGTTAGATCTCCAAAGTTGTGAAGAGCTAACAGCGGCTCGGCGAAGAGGTAATCTTCCAACAGGATCATTACTGGCAGATGGTCCAGCGACTGCTGGTGACATAGGGGTGGAGTCGTGAGAGCTAACACCATCACCAGTGACCGCCGGTTGAGGGATCGAAATGCTTTCGATTTCCTGTTCCAATGGATACAGCTTGACGATGGGTCGAGTGGTCAGGCCAGTTTTTGTTCTAATCTGGACCATTCTAACCAGATCATCTCGTCCGGGATAGAGTCTAACTACCCTACCAAGTTTCCAAAGGACACGAGGTCCCTTGTCATGTATAAGCACGATGTTATTTATCTTTGGCCATACTCTGCTTGATGAGCCTCTTTTATTCTTATAGGCTTCTCGTAGTGATGCCAAGTATTCACTAGACCAACGCCTCCATAGGTCCCGGATCAATTTATTGATGTAATTGTACCTGCTGTGTATCGCTGCTTTACTATCGTAACTAGGATCCTGCAGCTCATCTAGCTGAATTAGGTCCTTTGGGAAGTCACGAAGTCTACGACCTTTAACCAGCATGGATGGAGTAATAGGGCAAGGGTCCTCCAGATCACCCGAGATATATGTTAAAGGGCGATTATTCACGATAGCCTCCAGCTCTAATAGGACAGTAGTTAGTTCCTCAAAGGCGACTAGAGCATGACCTAGTACTTTTTTAAGCCCAGCCTTCACAATACCTATGGCTCTCTCCCAGATAGCTCCGAACCAAGGCACACGTGCTGGAATAAAACGCCATTCATATCGGATTTCGGCAAAATAAGCCCGAAGACTGGGATCGCTTTGTATGTCTTCCAAGTGTTTGGAAGCTCCCACAAACGTCGCAGCATTGTCGCTTAACATTATCTGCGGAAATCCCTGCCTACTACAAAATCTCCGGAACGAATGGATAAAGCTGTCACAGGTCATATTGCTAACTACTTCAATGTGAATAGCTCTTGTAGTAGCGTACGTAAATAAAAGCATATAAGCCTTGTTGTTGTGTGAGTCCCGGACAGGAATTGCTCCTGTATAATCGACCCATGTGACCTCGAAGGGATTTCTAGGAGTAGTCCTGGTGTCTGGTAGAGGTGGTCCTCTAGCTTTCGCGTAGGTGTTACCCTGTATTTTAATACAGGTTATACACTTACTGGTCACTTGTTTTACCGCTTGTCTTATCTTAGGAATCCACCACCTTTGCCGTATATATGCGACCATGTGAATAACTCCATAGTGACAACAGACGCGATGACACATATTGATGAGCATGGTAGTGAAAGGATGTTCGGAAGGCAGTAGTATCGGATATTTCATTGAATCCGGAAGAGCCGCTAACTTCAATCTACCTTCACATACAATTAATCCTCCTTTCATGACAAGTCCTAATTGGTTTACCAAATTATTGCGAGTACCCCTCTATCTATCTATCTATTGCCTGACGCCGTGATCCCCGAAGGGGTGGCCACGAACGAACTGCCCCCATGCACCTCTGTCCCCAGTCAGTCGACGCCCCTCCCCCCAACCAGCACCGCCTTCGTTCATGTACTTCCTCACTCCATCCTTCCACCTCATATTCGGTCTACCTCTCCCCCTCTGTCCCTCCACCTCGCTCTCGTACACCCTCTTAGTCATTCTCTCGCTTTCCATACGTTCCATATGGCCGAACCATCTCAAGTTGTTCCTTTTCACACTTTCCAGCACATCTACCTCCACACCACACCTCCTTCTTACTTCCTCATTAGTCTGTCTATCCCTCCATGTAACTCCGCACGCACTCCTTAAGTAATTCATTTCCACTGCTCTCACTCTTGGTCTGAGTCTCTCAACCAACGTCCATGCTTCGCTTCCGTAAGTCAGTGTTGGGATTACCACACTGTCATGCAAGGACTTCTTCACTTCCATACTGACCACCCTATTTCTTGTTACTGCTTTTAGCGTTCCTACAACCCTCTTCCCCTGTTGCACCCTCTCCCGCACCTCTTCATCCATAGTCCCATCTTTACTCAACACACTGCCCAGATACTTAAAAGAGTTGACGATCTCCATAGCCTGACCGTTCAGCTTCACCTTCACACTCTGCGAGTACCCCTGTACTCGCTTATTATATTATGTTATTATATTATATTATGTACTTATTATATTAAATAATCACATAATTAAGCATCTTGAGAATAATAAATTAATCAGTGATAGGCAATATGGTTTTAGACGATGTCGATCAACTGCAGACATTCTTTGCCTTCTTACGCATCAAATCAACCAAGCTACAGACCAACATGGTGAAACACATACAATAGCACTGGATATATCAAAGGCATTTGATAGAGTCTGGCATCAATCCTTATTGTCGAAGATGTCACACTACGGCCTTGCATCATTAGTTCCATTAATTTCTTCTTATCTTCATTACAGACAAATATGTGTAATGGTAGATGGCCTTTATTCTCAATTTCACTCAATAAATGCTAGTGTTCCCCAGGGATCAGTTTTGGCCACAATTCTGTTCCTCATTCATATCAATGATCTCATATCTACCACTCATAATCCAATACATTCCTACGCAGATGACTCAACACTCCACAGTTCCTTCACATTTACCAATTCTTTCACCCAACCCGATCTTATAAATTCAAAAATAAGCACTGGAATTTCTCTGAACCAGGACCTTTCTAGAATTGAAGAATGGGGACAAAAGAATCTAGTTTCCTTTAATGCACAGAAAACCAAGTACATTCAATTTTCTAACCGACAGAATCTCACTGACTCCCATATATTTTTTAATGATGTAAATATTCCCACTTCCCATAGTATTGACATTCTCGGTGTAACATTAACTACTAACTTGAGCTGGACACATTATGTTAGAAGCATTGCTAAGAATGCCTCTAAAAAACTGGGACTCCTGTACAGAGTTCGAGAATTCTTCACTGACGAGCAGTGGGCCGTAATATATAAAAGTCATGTGCGTTCTCAGATGGATTACTGTTCACCTCTGTGGAGTGGAAGTGGAGTGGTTGCATTGAGGCAGTTGGACAAAATTCAAAATAAAGCTATTAGATTAATCAATAACCCTGCAATCACACAGGACCTTCCTACATTATCCATACGAAGAAACGTTGCATCCCTTGCATTATTCTACAGATATTTTCACAGCAATTGTTCCGAGGAACTTGCTTCAATTGTGCCGCCTCTCCACATCTTTCCCCGTAGAACTAGGGCAGCTGAGAGCGCCCATGAATTTACACTTTCTCCTCCACAATGCAGAACTTCTGCTTATCAAAATTAATTTATCCCTAGAACTACTACTCTTTGGAATTCACTTCCCTCGAATTGCTTTCCACAAACTTACAATCTACAAATGTTTAAATCCAGTTGTTACAAACATTTTATGAATGGAGGATGCCTTTAGACACATGGACCTTTTTGTTTTATCTGTGTTTTTCCTTCCTCCGTTCATTGTCTCTTAAAAAAAGAGTACCCCTGTCACCAGACAGCATCTCGTACTCCTTTGGGAAGCATTCCTGCTGGCATCTTTGAGCTATAATCTGTTCTGCTATTTTTAGCTCCTTTATGCTGAGGAGGGCAGTCTGTGGGAGACGTCCCTTTAATTTTTGCCTTCAAATTATTCTTGTATCGAATAGTCCATGCAACTATCCAAATTAATTTATCATAACTGCCATATTTTTCCATAACTGTGTGTCCTGTTCATCATTAGTCCCAATGACTTGGCTAGTTACTTTTGGCGTTGGGTCATCAGGTATTATTTCTTCTGGCCACTCGTCTTTGTTTCGGAGCCACATGGGCCCCTCCCACCAAAACGCAGAAGATTTCAGTTGTTTTGCCGAAACACCTCTAGACAGTAAGTCACTAGGGTTTTCTTTAGAGGACACATACCAGAAGTTTATAGTCGGAAGAAAGGATTTTATTTCATCAACTCGGTTTGCGACATACACTGGAAGCTTCTTCATACTACGCAACCAATGCAATGTAACCTGGCTGTCGCACCATAACACAATTTTGTTGAGTTTTACAATATTATGATAGGCTTCCTCTACAAATTTGATTAATCTGGCGGATAGTAAAGCAGCAGTTGTCTCTCGTCTTGGTATTGTTATGGATCTTATGGGAGCGACCTTTGCTTTAGCGATGACCAGACAGCTATGTTCCGGGCTCACAAAATATATTGCAGTGCCATAGGCGACACCACTTGCATCGCTAACCGCATGAAGTTCCACTGAGTCAGCATATACTGACCTCCGAGGATAAGTAAATTCACAGCAGAGGTGCAGGTCCTTGGTAACTGTAGACCATTCGGTAGCGCAGTCGTCAGGTAGCGGATCGTCCCAATCTAGTTTCAGTCTCCATAATTGCTGTAAGAAAATTCTGGACCTTATTGTAACGGTCAGTAGTACACAGAGTGGATCGAACAGTTGCGCCGCCACTCTTAACCCTTCTTTGGCGGCGCCCGGCTATTGTCGAATTAAAAAAATGGGGCCTATGGGCGGGGCCCGGCTATTGTCGAATGCAATTTTGAGCATGTAATGTGCTCTGAGAGAGAGCGGAGCGGTGGGAGGAGCGTAGATTACCTCCTGACCGCTCGCCACGGCCGCCGTTGACCTACTGAGATTTACTCCACTTACATCCACCCTCACTCCCTCGCTACATAGGTAATTATATAAAGAAATTGCCGTATTTTACCGTTTTTGCCCTTCGGTTGCACGATCGTTGCAAGGCAACCAGTGATCGTAGAAGGATGGTTCAGGTGTCATTGGAAAGCTCAATTTATGCCCTTTCAGGGATACATACTTGAATTACGCTCTGGGTTTTGTTTATGCATGAAAAAGAGCACGGAAACAACCCCATTTATGATAAAAAAAAAAACGCTGGGCGGTACATCAAATATACTCCTCCACCCGCTCTTAAGGTGTTAAGCACTCTCTTTTTGTTGCCTTATTGGTCTCTGGGAGACTTGCATTGAACGTCAACAGATCAGAGTCAGGTAACCATAAGAGTCCTAATGTCTTCACTCGCTCTTGATTCTTGGCAGCAACACCATCCAATTACAGGTCATGTAGTTGAGGACTATTGGTAGCCCATTCTCTGAGATATATATGTGATTGAGACATTATTCTTTGGGCATCCCAGTAATGCTTAGTGACAGTCTCTTCATCACTGCCTGTACCCTGGAGGTTGTCAATGTACAAACCTTCCTTAACCCTTGTCGAGCGGGGGTTTTTGGGCTTATTTGGGCATATTCAGTCCCTCCTGAATGATAAATCAAGTATCTGCATGAAAAGAAATTTATTCAGCAAAAAACTAGGCACTAAAACCTTCAAAATGAGACCAGAACGAGCTACGTAGCACTCGTCGTTCTCAGGCAGTGTTACCACCAACATGGGAGTTTAGCGTATAGCGGCATATTTTTTCCCACTACGCTCACTACTGGCAACGCTGCCGGCCTCTCGAGAACAGAGGGAACATGAGTCAGTGGGCGGCGGTAAGCCCTGGGAGTCGGCTGTCTGGCCCGCTGCGCTCCCGGCCATTTGCACTTGATTTTAACCCTTTAAAAGCCTTAATAATGCTCCTAACTTGCTGCAAACTGGAGGCGGACTTAAGTCCGCCCCCACTACGAATGGGTTAATAGCCTCCACAACTCCAGGATCCTCTTTAATAATGGAAAGATGTTTTAAGATCGTGGCATTAAGAAGAAACTGTGAGCAAGTCGCCCCGAACAACACTACCTTAACCCTTAATTAGCGGCTCACCACATAAGTCGAGTTAAATAAAGCTGGACTATGTGGCGGCGCTCGACATAGATCGAGTGGCAATTTCAGCACGTAATGTTGCTGAGAGAGAGAGACAAGTGGTGGCAGGAGACTAGCGAGCGTATGACTGCTCCAGACCACCGCGGCGAACCTACTGACACGAATCTCAGCTCCCTCCTCCCTCTCTCACTCGCTACATACTGAATTATATGGGGAAAGTACCGAATTACATGCTTTTTGCACTCGCGTTGCACGGTTATTGCAAGAAAACTAGCCATCATAAAAGGATCGTTATGGTGTCATTCGAAAGCTCTGTTTATGCCCTTTCAGGGATAGGTACTTGTTTTACGTTCTGGGTCTTATTTAGGCATGAAAATGATCACGTAAACAGCCCTATTTTGGCTAAAAACACCCCGCTGGGCGGTACATATAAATAAACCGCATAGGCCGCTCGTAAGGTGTTAAATCGATAGCAAAGTAAGGGTGAAGATAAGTCCAAGGGATCCGTTGGCCACAGAAATCGGGTGTAATCACGATCTCCTTCATGAAGTCTCAACATGAGGAAGGCCTTCTCGATGTCACTTATCCAGGCATATTTGTGGACCCTGAATCTCAGCAATATTTTTGCTAGATCCGGCACTAGTGATGGCCCTGTGTAAAGGCAGTCATTAAGACTTGGTCTGCCCTTGCCAATAATAGCGGAACAGTCGTACACAATACGAACGGGCATCGTTGTGCTATTCTTGGTGACCCTGTGATGTGCCAAATAATGGCTGTTTTCAGTAACACCGAAAGGAACTGTGATGTTAACCACTCCGTTAGAACCGCATGGCTTGTCCTACAGTGACTCGCTAGGATCGCCAGGGCAGTGGATGTGGCTATAGTTGATGTATTATTGTGCTTTATTTCATATGAAAGCTCGTGTCATGGGCAGTCCAGAAAGGCTCTTTGTTTTCGCCCATGTCAAGGCTTTATATATTTAATTGCAAAGTATATGTTTTATCATTAAGTAGTAATGATAGGATTTGAGAGAGAGAGAGAGAGAGAGTAGAACAGAGTGAGAGGAGGCGCGCAGTGTTTTTTGCCATGCTCGATGACGTCACGGCTGGCTGGCCTCTTGGGGATTGGTTGGAGGAATTTTTTACCATGCTTGGTGACGTCATGATTGGTTGGCCTCTTTGGGATTGGCTGGAGGACTTGTTACCGCTTTGCTTACGCGGTGCGAGCTAGTGCTAGTATATATACAGCTTTCTTGCCACTCTCTCCCTCAGATCTGGTTTCTAGAACGCATCCCTCTTATCCCTTTGATATCTGTCCCCCTCATCGCACCTGAGAACCTTTTCCTCTGCCTATCTCTCTCATTTTCCATATCTTTCACAACCTTTTATTAATATTATACCCCCTCTGGTTAACTCTGCATAATTAGCTTAATGCTGGCCTGTTGTAGTCTGCGTTAAGGTCTTATATAACCCATGTATGTTTAGTTGTTAAGATAAGTTGATCACGAAGCATTGGTTGGCATTCATATTGTTCAGTACTGCTTCCTGTAATTATTAGTGTTCTGCTGGATTAGATAATGCTAGACTACGAGTCTACCGTCCGTACCGTACCGTACCATACCGTACCGTCCTACGAGACTACCGTCCTGGTGGTGTAATGGTTAAGGTGGCAAAAATATGTGTGTGATAACCCGGGTTCGAATCCCGGTGGATCATATATACTTTAATTAATTTCATTGGGGGTGTGGTGGTGAGATTAATAAAAATAATATTATAAGGTATTGTTTCCGATGGATGCTGGCTTTAGTTAAAAGCTGCACGACATACCTGAGAACTGGAGTTGATTGGGTAAATTCTAGTCTGTGTGCCATTGAGAGTAGAGCATGCACGAATGAGGGCTTTTTGCCTATACCACTTTGCACTGTTCTAAGCTCGGTTGTTTGTCTTTGAGGTACGCCAGGAGAACGCTTAATACTTCGGTATTAAGGTTTCTCAAGAGAGCTACCCTTCACTATAACGTAATACTTGACGCACAGACTTGAGATTTGCACTAGGCTATGCGGCATGCCATGCGCACCAGTATCTCGTATCATTGACTCTAGCTAGACTTTATCAGTCATAGTAGACATTAAGTATATTAAACCAATTACTCTTATTATGCATACCCGTTTATGATTACACAAGCATTTTGCAGCCTAGTTTGATGTATTGAGACACAAACGACTTAGGCTCTTTTTGTTGATAGGAATACTGCATTGTCGTGGCGATTATTATTATTGTTGTAGCGTTTAGGATATTCTTGGCTCCGACTGAATTATATCTCCTGCCTTTTTGTGTGCATAGCCTGCACGAGCATTGTTCCGCTGCCTGCCTTTTTGGGTTCCATTTCCGATTCGAGCATCTTGATAGCATCTAACATTTAAAGAAGATTCCTTGTTGGTGTTGAAGGACTTCAGTGCACTTTCTTTTATGCAGGAGTGCCTGACATTTATTGATTAAAGTAACGTAAGCTGTAACTTCTCTTACCACCTTACTTTGCATACCATAACCAAGTACCTTCGGTTATAGGTAGTAATAGGCTGTTTTCACATAACATTAAGCCTAGAGTAGATGCACATTTATTGAGAGTTTGATAACCTATTATGCATATAGAACTCTGGAGAGTATTTGTGTTCTTTGTTCACTGGGAATATACATCAGAGGTTGGATCTAGCGCTTTCCGTTGTAGCATTTATGCCATTACTAGTCCAATGAATAAGAACCCTGATATATTTAAACCTCAGTCATAACAAATGGCGACCTTGCCAGGATTTGGTGAACCTACATTTATTAGCAGGGAACATTTGTTGTTTTGGGGAATATTTTGCGGGGATCAGCAAGAATATTTTTTTTTTTGCAACATAGTATAGCCCTTGAGTATTTCCGAGAATTAGTGTGTGTATATTGAGGTATAAGAGTTTGGGGTGCTTCTTTTCTGAATATTGAGGTGGGAAATTTTTGTGAGCATCATGTCTTATACCGGATCAGAGGAGAATGGAGACACAGTACGTAATGTCGAAACTGAGGAACAGCAGTATGATGAAATGGTTAATCAGGTGAACTGTGAGGAGGATGCTAGGATATTTTTGCAATGTCCTGTTACTGCCGAGCGGTTGGAGGGTATGGATCGGTACGGTCTTCAATGCCTGGCCACAGCTATCGGTCATGCGGGTACTAGCAGCATGACCAGGGATAACTTGATAGCGTGTGTACTGGGCGAGCGAGATGGGTTGAGTGCTCAGAGCCCTTCGGCCATGCTTCCCCTACACTCGACTCCCAGCCATCCCAGTAGTTTGCCGACCCCGAGTACGCTTCCACAGTTGGGTGGTGACTGGCAGGGTGGGTTGCCCCGGGGGGGACCACCGGTAATTTCAAACATTGTAGCACCTTCACCTCCTCAAGGGTTAACTCCAGAATTATTGTTTCAGCTCGAATTAGCTAAGATCGAAGAGAGAAAGGCTATCAGGGTATCTGAGCAGCAAATAGAATTAGCCAAGATAGAAGAGAGAAAAACTATCAGTCAGCAGTCTCAGCACATAGAGCTAGCAAAAATCCAAGCTGATTTAGAGTCGACTAGGTACTGTGCCGACATGGACGTAGAGAAGTCGCGAGTAGAGACAACGGGACAGCGACTTGAGGCTGGTAACCGTGTTCATGATCAATCTCTCTCGCACTTATTAAAACTGGTTCCGGTGTTTGATGAGTGGTGTAACAGAATTTTTCGCACGCTTTGAGAAGAAGTGCGAGGAACACCAGGGGCCAGAGAATAAATGGGCAGCACTTCTATCCTCTAGATTAATAGGCAAGGGTCTTAAAGCCTACGATGCGTTACCTTTGGAGTCATGTATTGTGTATGAGGATCTCAAAGAGGCTGTCCTGAGGGCTTACGAACTGCAACCAGAAACGTACCGTTTGAAGTTCCGGGGTGTAACCAAGGGAAGAGATAGCACCTTTTTGGAACACGCCCGGGGCTTGTCCGATGCTATGGGGAACTGGCTCCGATCTGAGAAGGTAACAACATTTGATGGAATTAAGCAGTTAATGATGTTGGAGCAGTTCTTTAAGAGCACGGGCGGTGATCTAACTTTGAACTTAAAGGAGAAAAACCCAAGAACTCTAGTCGAAGCAGCAGAAATGGCTGTCGTTGATTCGGGGTTGCGGGTCCTCACAGAAGTACGATGTAAGTGCTAAGGACCGTTATCCTCCTCCTCCCCGTAGCAATGACACATTTAAACAAAAGAGCCATGCAACTAAAACTGAATCCAAACCTTACACCACACCGTATAAGAAAAGTCAGGGGCCTTTTACATCACAGTATAAGCCGAAACCGAAATTTATGTGTTTTAGTTGCCACCAGGAGGGTCATAAAGCAAATGAGTGCCCTAGTCGACCTCCTCCGGCAGCCGTGTGTTTTGCTCACGGCATTGGAGTGTTTTTTTTTTTTTTCCTTTTTTTTTTTTTTTTTTTTTCTATATTCCAACTACTCCCTCGCGGGCATAGGCTGAGAGCCTGTACATTCCACCGCTCAACACGGTGAAGCCCGTGAGGTCTTGTTCCAGTCTGGGGAGTGAGACATGTGAAGCATCCATCATGGCTCGAAGCAGCTCCATCTCTGAAGCAGCTGGTTGCTTCGCTCAAGTGCTTCACCGTCTCAACCTCCAGACTCAGACCCTCACTCTCACAACGCCACCTATTGAGCAGTGAACTCACTAGGCATTGTCCCCCTGTAACATATTTTGAATGTGGGAATATTCATACAGTGTTATTTAATCAGGGAACAATGAGGGTATTTTTTGGCATTTCGGTGGGCTTTGTGGTAATGCACTGATACTAGGTACAGCACAAATTCAATCCCAATAATATCTTCCCATTGACATATCGGGATTTGAACCCGGGTTCATTTGATTACCAATCCAGTGGCATGACCACTCCACCACACCTCCCCTTAAGAGGACATCGGAGTTTGTTAGAGGCAATTCTTCCGAGGTAAATACACTGCCAGTGCAGAAGGATCCGGAAGGCTTATTCCCTGTCTGTGATGCCTTTAGTGACCACAGGGGACTCGGTTGTGTGGAGTGGGGGGGGGGGGGGGGGGTAGAAGACATGAGGTGAGAATTTTGCGTGACACTGGGGCATCGCAAACACTGTTGAGAAATTTCACTGGTAAACCTGTAAATACGGCGCTGGTGGTTGTGGTTCAGGGGTTAATGCAACAAGGTCATACCCGCTTGTAAGAATGAAAATGGAATTTGATGGTGTGACTCGTGACCTGGATGTAGGAATTGTGGAGAAGTTACCTGTTGGGGGCGTCGACCTCCTTCTCGGCAACGACTTTGCGGGGCCTACCTCTGAGGCTCCACCCTTAGTCGTTGCCGAGAAGCCGGCCGACGTGAGTAGGGAGGAGCAGGAGTGGGTTGAGAAGTGTCAGGTGCAACCTATGGCGTGTGTTGTCACCAGATCTCTTGCATCCAGGGAGTCACATTCTGGTCAACAGTCTTTAGACAAGCGGAGGAAAGGTACCGAGAAGGGGTTGAAAGTTGATGCGGTTGAGAGTTTAGTATCAACGGACATTCTCGGGGACTCATTATTAGGACCAATTTTCGAGTCTGGAGAAGACCCATTAACTGTTAAGAAGGCAGGATGGGCTTAAAAAGACGAAGAGACAGCAACGATACACAGAGAGAGAGCAACGGGAGGCTAAATTCAATGTAGGAGGGGGGCATGAGTTGTTTCGCAAACACTTAGATAAGCTTGCTCCTTCGGACATTCGTAAATTGCAATTAGAAGACCCGGAGGTTCTTGAATGTGGTACCGGTGCTGTCGAGTTGGAGGAGGACAGTGATGCACAGTCGGGAGATTTTTACAAGTAACCCCTGAGCATCATGGAGGTAGCAACAAGGTACCCTGACGCGTACCCTATGAGAAATGGGTCAGCGAAGACGCTGGTCCGGAACTTGCTAGTGTATTTTTCCCGGTATGGTTACCCGCAGGGGATTCAGTCAGACCAAGAATCCAACTTCACTTCTAACCTCTTTTTTGAGGCAAGTAAATTGTTCCATAAATTTAATCTTTTTAGGGTCAATTATTGTGACTGTATTCTAAAATTTGACATAAATAATTGTAATCAAGCATTTTTAACTTGAAGTTTCTTGTATAACCTCTGCTTACTTTTTGTCTGTATTTATTGTTTTTTGTCTGTATTTATTGTTTATCTTTTTCTTTTTCTATTATTAATATTAATATTGATGATTTTTTAAATTTATTGTTCTTGTTAAAAGAGTACTCTTTGTTTAAATCTGTTGTTACTTCATATTTTGCAATTATTTGTCTTTATATTATATATATTCATTGTCGATAGTATCAATTGCTTACTTTTGCGATTTCCTTAGTTTATTTGTGCTATAAATGTAGGTTATTTGTAGGGTAGTTATTGATAGGGGTCACTTGAGGCATGCTATGCTTACAGGTACCTACCCGATAGCACTATCGTTAATGAGTGCTGTACTGTATTTTATATATTATTTTGTAATAGTATAGATATCTTATCAATATTTGTATTTTGTACTATTGTTAATGTCTTGTCATGTTGAAAATTTGATTTTAAATAATATTTTGACATTTAACATTTAGTTTCTTTATTCATGCAGAGTTTAGTAAAATTTGCCAGAACATCCCGGACTTCCCAAACTTGACTACTTCCTTTAACGTGACGATAGTGCGTTGTTATATGTGCGATTAGTTTGCTTGGGAAACAGATTAACTTGCTCATGTAGTAATGTACACCCTATGTGGTGGATTGTGTTCTTTTATTTAATAGTTTTCATTTTAGTAAGCGTTGTTTCCACATAGCGATTTTGATAATTTAATTTGACTTTATATTGTCCTTGTCCCAATTTTGGTTTGTTTAGTTTGCAAGTTTTACATTTTAATTTATATAGGTTCAGGGACAGTATAGATGTGAGGCCGGTCTGTACTAGTGGCAGCATTAGTATACGACGTGTTCCCCATGTACTGTCCCTTCCTTTACTTGTATTCGTTGACGAACCAGGACCGGCCACGGACTATGTGTCAGAATAATTCTCTGTACCCTCGCACCCGGCAAAATTATAAAAACTTAAAAATGAAGAATAATAATTAAAATAACGGCGTCTTTTCGATGATAACTGTAAATGTAAACTCTGTGTGAATGAATTTGGTTTTGAACATCAAACATTTTTTAAAAATTACATTACCAATACAAATTTTTTGTTTTTAAATTCTTCTGTTAATGTAACATCTCCATGTAAAGTAAAGAATGTTATCTATTTAATAACCTGTGATAAATGTGGTATACAATATGTTGGAAAGACGGAGCAATGTTTAAGAGAAAGAGCCTATGGGCATAGATCAGGAATTAAGAACGGCATCGACTTCAAGATTCTTCTATATAAGCATTTTAACACAGATTGTACTAAATTTGATTGTAAATACAAAATTATAGAAATTGTTCAAAGTAATCAAAATGTTTTGGATAGAGAAAATTATTGGATTGGAAAATTAATGACCATCTATCCATTTGGACTTAACAATCAAATACAAAATGTAGGCAACATTTTGTATAAAGATTTATTAAAAAACGATTTTAATAACCCATATTTTAACTTCCCTGTTTTAAACAGAAGACCTGGTAGACACGGTAATAGAAGACTAAATACATTTAATAAAAAGAAAAACAGGTCTGATATTAAAATTATTGTTAATAATTTATATTCATTATATCGAAATTTCGGAATTAAAAAATTAAGATTCATTGAAAGGCCTACAAAAGAAAAGTTTTGCTCCTTTTATAGAAAATATTCTAAACAATAAACATAATTTCACAAATAAATTTAAGAATATAGTCTTTGCTTTTATGGGATATATTAGAGCTAATTCTAAGAAATCCAAAGATAACCGTATTAAAGATAAAGTCATGTCCACTTTAAATTATTCCTCTAAAATTTTAGACAAAATTAATGTTAACAGTCTTATTAATTCAAAGAAAGTTAAGTCCATGTTACCAGATGGTTGTAAAGATTTCAAACCATTATTAGTGTATTCATATGAACGACCTGTTGGGTCTATTATTTGTAATTATAATAAAGTTTTAGGAAATCTTTCAGATAATGATATTTTCAATAATAATAAATGCGTGTGTGAAAGAGTCATGGATATGCCAGCTAGCAGACGTGATGCACTAGCAAAGTTCA
Source organism: Paralithodes platypus (assembly GCA_032716605.1). Taxonomy (NCBI): domain Eukaryota; kingdom Metazoa; phylum Arthropoda; class Malacostraca; order Decapoda; family Lithodidae; genus Paralithodes; species Paralithodes platypus. The sequence continues at coordinate 16,258,195 of CM064538.1, read as the reverse complement.
TTTATAGTCCGATATGTCACATATTAACAGGTGATGTAGAACTAGTTAAACATTTTGCAAACGACAAATTAGCGGAGCTATGTCGTAAAGGGTTTAAATTTAGAATAGGGAGTAATAAAGTAACATGGGACATAATTTTAAAAGATATTGTTTTTCAGTCAATAAATTAAAAGATAAATTGTTAAAAATTGCGTGCTGCGATGCGAGAGAACTAGAAGCATGGTCTAAATTATTAATTAAGTTAATTAGAAATAAAATGTTCTTGCTTAAAAATGAATTTAATCTTTCAGATTTTATAGACTATAATTATAATAAGCTTAAAGCTGATTTAATAAATTTACATAAACATTTTGTAATCACTACAGTAGATAAAGCCAGCAATAATTATAGCTTCACATGTAAGAAATTTTATCTTGAAAACATGAAAAAAGAATTAGGTATTAAGGGTAACATATTACGTAAAAATATTTGCGGTAATTCTGTTTATGAAATTAAAAATAATCTGAATATTGATAACTTAATCGATGAACATACCAAGAAAAATATAACATTTGATATTAAACTTTCTGATAAGAACAAGGGCATTGCAAAATTATACATGTTACCTAAATTTCATAAAAGACCTTATAAATATCGCTTTATTGCCGGAGCAAAATTTGCTACCACTAAAACTCTATCAGAACAAGTCGTAATAGCTTAAAATACATTAAAAGTACTCATAAAAGATATTGTAATACCATCATGAGAAGAACTGGCATTAACTATTATTGGAGTGTTGACAATTCGTTAGAAGTTATTGATAAAATAAATACCATGCCGAAAGTTACCTCGGTACATAGCTTCGACTTTTCAACTTTGTATACCAATTTGCCTTTAGATTTAGTATATTCAGAGCTTTGCTTTATTATAGATTTTCACTTTGACAGGTTCGTTAGGAATGGTAATTATTTCATAAATGTTTATACATATTTTAATAATGCATCACTTAGGTCTACTCCCACTAGTTCTGTATATTTTGATAGAACTAAACTTAAAGATGCCCTTAAATTCCTCCTTTTCAATACTTATGTTAGATTCGGCCCGTACATTTTCAAACAAATATTAGGAATTCCTATGGGTGGAAATGCTAGCCCTTTATTTGCAGACTTATTCTTGCTTGCTTTAGAATTTAAATATATAAAAGACTTAGTTGACAGTAGCAAGAAAAATAAAATCCCAGAAAAATTAGCACTTGCTAAACTGTTAAGTAATAATAGTAGATATATTGATGATATTCTTGTTTGCAATTTGTTAAATTTTAATCAAGTTGCTAAACTTATTACCCTAATTCTATTCCCCTCACACAATGTAACGTAAATTATAAAGTTGAAAATTTTCTTGATATAAATATAGAGATTGTTAATGAACAGTGCATACTTAAAGTATATCACAAAGTTGATGATTTTATTGTTAATGTAATAAACTTTCCTTTCCCTAGTAGTAATATCGATAGTAAAATAACTTATAATTGTTTGTATTAATAAGATTTTGTAAAATCTGCACTAAAGTAGATGACTTTTGGGCTAGAGCTAGGTTACTATACAGACTCTTAGTGGACAGAGGTTTTGAGGCAAGTAAATTGTTCCATAAATTTAATCTTTTTAGGGTCAATTATTGTGACTGTATTCTAAAATTTGACATCAATAATTTTAATCAAGCATTTTTAACTTGAAGTTTCTTGTATAACCTCTGCTTACTTTTTGTCTGTATTTATTGTTTTTTGTCTGTATTTATTGTTTATCTTTTTCTTTTTCTTTTTCTATTATTAATATTAATATTGATGATTTTTTAAATTTATTGTTCTTGTTAAAAGAGTACTCTTTGTTTAAATCTGTTGTTACTTCATATTTTGCAATTATTTGTCTTTATATTATATGTATTCATTGTCGATAGTATCAATTGCTTACTTTTGCGATTTCCTTAGTTTATTTGTGCTATAAATGTAGGTTATTTGTAGGGTAGTTATTGATAGGGGTCACTTGAGGCATGCTATGCTTACAGGTACCTACCCGATAGCACTATCGTTAGTGAGTGCTGTACTGTATTTTATATATTATTTTGTAATAGTATAGATATCTTATCAATATTTGTATTTTGTACTATTGTTAATGTCTTGTCATGTTGCAAATATGATTTTAAATAATATTTTGACATTTAACATTTAGTTTCTTTATTCATGCAGAGTTTAGTAAAATTTGCCAGAACGTCCCGGACTTCCCAAACTTGACTACTTCCTTTAACGTGACGATAGTGCGTTGTTATATGTGCGATTAGCTTGCTTGGGAAACAGATTAACTTGCTCATGTAGTAATGTACACCCTATGTGGTGGATTGTGTTCTTTTATTTAATAGTTTTCATTTTAGTAAGCGTTGTTTCCACATAGCGATTTTGATAATTTAATTTGACTTTATATTGTCCTTGTCCCAATTTTGGTTTGTTTAGTTTGCAAGTTTTACATTTTAATTCAAGCAATGCCGCAGCATGGGATTGTTACGGTTGTATCATCTGCGTATCATCCGGAGAGCCAGGGTGTGTTAGAGCGATGGCACTCAGCCTTAAAATCTGTGCTTCGTTGTTGTTGCTTTGAGAGTGGGAAAGATTGGGATCTTGGCCTGCCATATGTTTTATTTGCTGCACGGGAGGTACCTGGGGAAAGTTTGGGATTCAGCCCTAATGAGCTCGTCTTTGGACACCGTGTCAGAGGGCCTCTCCATATGGTTAAAGAAATATGGGAGGGTGCAGAAAAACCTTGTTCTATGCTCAAGTATGTCCTCGACAGTCGAGAACGGATGTTGCGCAGTCTGGAGTTGGCTGGCCGTAATTTGACTAGCTCTCAGGCCCTCATGAAGGACAGGTACGACCTCAAGGTTAAACTCAGGGAGTGTCACGTGGGTCAGGAGGTGTTGATTCTACTGCCCTTTGTAGGTCATCCCTTATCCGCAAAGTACACTGGTCCTTATAGGGTGGTTGAGAGGCTATCGGACCTGGATTGCATGGTGACCGCTCCAGACAGACGTAAACGCAATCAGTTATGTCACGTTAATCTCATGAAGGAGTATGTGAGGCACCCCCCTGAGCCTCTCACTGTGCCTGTGATGACGTTTAGCAGTCAAGGTGGAGAAGGAGAATGGGACAGTCAAGCTCAGGTGGAGGATAACTGGAAGGATAAGAAAGTCAAATGGGCGCCTGAGTGTGAGAAGGCGTTTAGAGTAGTAAAACACCTGTTGTGCACTCACCCGATCCTCAGGGCCCCTGACTTTAGCCTACCTTTCCAACTAGCAACGGATGCTAGTGGTGTGGGGGCTGGTGCCGTCCTTATGAAAAAGGACGATGATGGGCTGGAACATCCTGTTAGTTTCTGCTCGGAGAAGTTCAATTCAGCCCAGGGAAGCTGCTCTGTTGTCGAGAGGGAGCTGCTGGCAGTTGTGCTTGCACTGAGGCATTTCGAGGTCTATGTTCCAGCCAATGGTCCGGTCGTTGTAGTTTACACAGATCATCACCCTCCCAAGTTCTTGGACCAGTTTCACAATCGGAATATGAGGCTGACCGGGTGGTCGCTGGTGTTACGGGAGTATAGCCTGGACATACGCCATATTGCCGGTTGTCAGTGACAACGTGGTTGCAGATTGTCTTTCAAGGGTAGATGATCCTGGGTAGATTGACACACGGGTAGCCTCCTGCTTTAGTTTGAATAGTATTTTGCGCTTGGTGCTTGCTGGCTCGCGGTTGTAGCCCAGCGTATTGGGTCGTAAAGCAGGAGTTGAGCGTTTGGTATAGAAGAAAAACTAGGCTTGCCCCTATAGTGCAGCCGAAATAAACAAATTAAAAACATAAAAATCAAGTAAAAACTCTTTCTTTGATAGTTGAATTTTGTCAGTATGTTATAGCAGTAATTCTGAGTTGCACTCCTCTCAGAATGCTGGGCTAGAGAAGCTCGCTCTTGAGGAGCAAAACTACATATGATTTAACCTATTGTGTTGGGGAGGGTTATAATTTTGTAAAATGTTTTGTTGGGAACTGTGCCAGATATTTTACTGCCGCTGGGTGATGGGAAGTAGAGTTATAGCATGGGTTCTAACCATCAGATTTTTTTAAGCTTTGGGCCTCTGAGAAAAATCTTGGGGGGGGTGTGACGTTAACCACTCCGTTAGAACCGCATGGTTTGTCCTACAGTGACTCGCTAGGATCGCCAGGGCAGTGGATGTGGCTACAGTTGATGTATTATTGTGTGCTTTATTTCATATGAAAGCTTGTGTCATGGGCAGTCCAGAAAGGCTCTTTGTTTTCGCCCATGTCAAGGCTTTATATATTTAATTGCAAAGTATAATATGTTTTATGATTAAGTAGTAATGATAGGATTTGAGAGAGAGAGAGAGAGAGTAGAACAGAGTGAGAGGAGGCGCGCAGTGTTTATTGCCATGCTCGATGACGTCACGGCTGGCTGGCCTCTTGGGGATTGGTTGGAGGAGTTTTTTACCATGCTTGGTGACGTCATGGTTGGTTGGCCTCTTTGGGATTGGCTGGAGGACTTGTTACCGCTTTGCTTACGCGGTGCGAGCTAGTGCTAGTATATATACAGCTCTCTTGCCACTCTCTCCCTCAGATCTGGTTTCTAGAACGCATCCCTCTTATCCCTTTGATATCTGTTCCCCTCTCTGCACCTGAGAACCTTTTCCTCTGCCTATCTCTCTCATTTTCCATATCTTTCACCACCTTTTATTAATATTATACCCCCTCTGGTTAACTCTTCATAATCAGCTTCATACTGGCCAGTTGTATTGTGCGTTAAGGTCTTATATAACCCATGTATGTTTAGTTGTTAAGATAAGTTGATCACGAAGCATTGGTTGGCATTCATATTGTTCAGTACTGCTTCCTGTAATTATTAGTGTTCTGCTGGATTAGATAATGCTAGACTAGGAGTCTGATATTATAAGGTATTGTTTCCGATGGGTGCTGGCTTTAGTTAAAAGCTGCACGACATACCTGAGAACTGGAGTTGATTGGGTAAATTCTAGTCTGTGTGCCATTGAGAGTAGAGCATGCACGAATGAGGGCTTTTTGCCTATACCATTTTGCACTGTTCTAAGCTCGGTTGTTTGTCTTTGAGGTACGCCAGGAGAACGCTTAATACTTCGGTATTAAGGTTTCTCAAGAGAGCTACCCTTCACTATAACGTAATACTTGACGCACAGACTTGAGATTTGCACTAGGCTATGCGGCATGCCATGCGCACCAGTATCTTGTATCATTGACTCTAGCTAGACTTTATCAGTCATAGTAGACATTAAGTATATTAAACCAATTACTATTATTATGCATACCCGTTTATGATTACACAAGCATTTCGCAGCCTAGTTTGATGTATTGAGACACAAACGACTTAGGCTCTTTTTGTTGATAGGAATACTGCATTGTCGTGGCGATTATTATTATTGTTGTAGCGTTTAGGATATTCTTGGCTCCGACTGCATTATATCTCCTGCCTTTTTGTGTGCATAGCCTGCACGAGCATTGTTCCGCTGCCTGCCTTTTTGGGTTCCATTTCCGATTCGAGCATCTTGATAGCATCTAACATTTAAAGAAGATTCCTTGTTGGTGTTGAAGGACTTTAGTGCACTTTCTTTCATGCAGGAGTGCCTGACATTTATTGATTAAAGTAACGTAAGCTGTAACTTCTCTTACCACCTTACTTTGCATACCATACCCAAGTACCTTCGGTTATAGGTAGTAATAGGCTGTTTTCACATAACATTAAGCCTAGAGTAGACGCACATTTATTGAGAGTTTGATAACCTATTATTGCATATAGAACTCTGTAGAGTATTTGTGTTCTTTGTTCACTGGGAATATACATCAGAGGTTGGATCTAGCGCTTTCCGTTGTAGCATTTATGCCATTACTAGTCCAATGAATAAGAACCCTGATATATTTAAACCTCAGTCGTAACAGAACCTCTTCAATAAAGTCACGATGAAGCTGATCTTGGATAACGTTGGTGTAGTGACTACAATAGACAGGTTCTTGTTTGAAACGCTTCTGCAGACCCCTTAGGCGACCTGCTGCTAAACCATAATATTATTAGAAGGCAGCTTCTCTTTGTTGGTTCCATGGCAGTCTGACTTCATATTGCTGATTCTGTGCAGAGTATGTTACTGTCTCCTTGTATATGTCCAACGCAGTCATGTTTTCGTTTGAATCTTCGTTTGGAGAAATTCCTAGATGATCCAGGTCCCACATACATTTTAATTCATTATGACATGGATTACTTGATTCCGTGGATATATATATATATATATAGTTTTTTTTTCTATGTGATTGAGGGAGGCAAAAGGCTATATATTGATCCATCGGGGTGACCGCAACTTTCAAAATTGTAACTACCTCTACTTGGGCGCTAGACTTGTCGTTATGGCAGGAGCCACTTAGTGCATAGCCAAATTTAGTGGGTAAGAGAATTATGTCACCCTCCTTTTTGTACCCTGGCCGCACTAAGTCATAATAATAATCGGCACCAACCAACAAGTCCAGTCGAGATGTCTGTGTCATTAGAGGATCAGCTAATTTGTAACCCTTGTTTCTCAAAACTCTCATGACTACTTCAAGGCATTCTGATCCTTTGTGATCCGGGAGAGTTTCGACCACAACTGCTTCTAGAGGATAGTTTCTGCCCCGGAACTTGTATTTGAAGGACACTACTGGGTACTTTCTGCTCTCACATGCTCCGGTAAACCCTCGCAACTCTAGCTCTTCACACCCACTTTTATATAATGGATCGAGTCTAGAGCGGAATTTAAAATGAAGGTGCGCTGTGAGCACTGATCCAACAGTGTTCTCATCTTGACTGTTCCTCTTGATTTCTTGACCGTTGGCAGCATAACAGTTGGGAGGATAATACTAGTCTTCTTTGACAACACAGACATCGTGGTAGTTTGCGTCTTGGTCTTTGTTACCTGTTGAGGTTTTTGCTCCTTTGCACCGTCCCATTGAGATCTGGACTGACAGAGGATATAGTAGTGTCTGTTTTGACAGAACTTGCAGCTGCAGAAGTCAGGGTTCACACAACCATTGCTCCCGTGGGTTGGAGATAAGCACCCGGTGCAAAGGTTGAGTTGTTTTGCGCGTTTTACTTTCAGAGCACTGGTTTTGAATTTGAGACACTTAAACCATGCATGTGCCCCTTCGCACAACTTGCAACCCTTCCTTCGCACCGAGGCCTCCTGCACCGCAAAGGATGCTGAAGCAACTGGTATGTGTGATGTAGTCCGTTCTGCTACACTTTCCATGTTAAACACTTCTGTCTGGTAAGCCTGGACAAACCTTTCTAGGTCCAGACCTTCTTCATCTAAAGTTCTCTTTAATGTTTCGTTTAGTGGGGATGGCAATTTATTCGTGAGCATTACAACACTAGCTTCATTAAGGGTAATTTGTAGGGTCTCTATTGACCTCAGTGTACTTTCAAAACCAGCATAGAATCCTTTTAGTGCCTCGACATTGTAAGAGGGAGGACTCAAAGTAGTAAGGTTAGTTATATGTGCCGCCTTAATTCTATCCCTGTGCCCATAGGTTTTCTGTAGAAGGCAACCGCTGTTTGGTAGCTGGCTCCCTCAATTGCAAAACCTTCAATTAGTTGTTTCGCCTCGCCATTCAGTTGACCTCTTAAGTAGGTGAATTTTTGGATGTCACTGAGCTCCGCATTGCTGTGGACACTACAGTGGAACATATCCCAGAATCCCAACCATAGAGTGGGATCACTGTCAAACACAGGAAAGGTTATTTTCGGCAATCTTATACCGGCATTTCTGTTAACTGCAGCACGATTTGGCTCCTTGTGTTGTGTATACACATTCGAGTGGTGTGACTACCAAGACAGGATGTAGAATACTCAAACACTAACTATTTTCTATATTATGATAGGAGAAAAAGGTAAAGCTGCCTGTAAGAAGTGTCTCCCTCAAAGTTGAAAAAGTGACAGCAAGGCAAATTCAAGGAACATTAAGTCAAAATGTCTTACACATTTAGCTTGAAGCCGTTTATATCATAGGATAAGGGAAAGAGAGATTGAGGGAGAGAGTTCCAAAGTTAAGCTTGCTTGTTGAGTGGTAGAAAGATAGGGAAAATCGGTTCACTCTTGGGTTAGAAAGTTGGACAGAATAGAGGTGGGAGTGTGTTGAAAGGTGGGTGCCTCCTACTATCCGTAAGGGAGGAGGTATACACTCTGAAAGCTCTGAAAAACACTGATTATTGTAATAGTGGTAGAAGAGCGAAAGATATGCAACATTACAGCATGTAGAGAGAGATTGTAGGGAATTGGTAAGAGGAAGCGAGTTGATGAGACAAAACGCTTTTGACTCTACCCTTTCGAGAAGTGCAGAATGGCTGGAGCTTCCCACAAATGTGAACAATACTCGATACATTATGCTCTTATACAGAGCAAGAAGCTATGGGGAGGGGGGGGGGGGGGGTGTATAGAACTCCCGGAGTCCACCGCAATTAAAAGTTTCAATTCTCGTTCCATCAATCCTCAAAATATGTTACCTGTTTTTTAACAATGGCACATAATATAGATTTCCGTTAGAAGGGACCTGATATTCAAGTAAAGTTAAATTTATGCGCCTCGTAATTTATTTCTTTATCCAGGCTTAGCTGGTAAAGGGTCTTGAGCCCGAACAGCACTCTGTGAGGCCGAATGGCACTCTGGGTCAGGCGAAAGAGCACTGGTTGAGGTCGAAATAACACTCTTGAGGCTGATAAACACTCGGGGGTCAGGCCAAGCATCACTAGTCGAGGTCGAAATACACTCTTGTGGGGCCGAATAGTACCCTTGAGGCCGAATAACACTCTTGATCTCAGGGAGGGGAGAAGTGAGTATTGAAATGAGTATGTGACGTCATTATATTGTGTTGTGTCATGTCTGATGTAACGTTATGCCTTTCTATGTATATATATGATAATCTTAAGGTATTGTAGATCACAGAGATATATGTAAGTAGAGTTATTATAAGCACTAAGGCACATACAGTAGGCCAGATTTGGAAGATTTATTTCTGTTAATAAAATTTCCCCAAATGTTTTCCTCAAAACCTAGTGTGGGTGTTGTTCCGTAGATGGACATTTTCGTGTATGGTAGGTTACCCCTTGGTCTGTAAAAGACCTTTTAACATGACTTGTACATCCATCCATGCAATTATTTAAGCAGCAAAAGTAATTTCTGATAATATATGCCTTATTGTTCTTTATATGATTATTTGAAGTAATATTTACTTAATACTTGGCCTCCAGCCAAATATTTTGCCCAATTATAGTAGGGTATTTTACTATTTAAGTATAACAAATACAGTATGCTTGCAACACTGGAAAATAAATTCAAGGGGTGTACAATTTGTACTGACCATCACTCAGGGGGTGATGGACTATACAGACCACCAACAAATTGCTTACAGCTTAAATGGACACTAAGATATATGTTATTTGATGACCGGTCAACTCAACCAGTAGACCATTTCAACCAGTAGCTCTCACCCAGTACCAAATCAACCAATACGGTTAGGTTAGGTTAGGTTAGGTTAGGTTAGGTTAGTACTGTACTATATTTTGGCACTGGTTTGGTTGGTCTTGGTTAATTTGGCACTGGTTGAGAGCTACTGGTTGAAATGACATGGAACCGTATTTCGTAATTATCTGCATGCCAAAGGATGTGCAAGTAATGACAGTTTCAAGCACATATAATGTTTCTCATTTCCAACCTTCATGTGATTTTAGATAAATATTTTCCCACTAGTAGTACGGTCCAACCCCACCTCACCGTTGTGAGTGATGGGGGAGCACTCCTCGAGGGGGAGATGTCCTCTCTTATGGTATAACAATAATTATCAAAACAATAACAAAGGGAATGGAGTAAAGTCAAGAATCATCAGTGGTATTGGATGTGGACAATAATGAATGTGTGTCTGGATAAGAGGTGTCTTCTCACCTGCAGAGTGTATGTTCGAGTCATGTGATAGTGGGTATTTTAATTTAAACAGACATATATATCCAGCTCAAATGAACCTGTTGACGTCAATATATTAAGCATTGTTTGTTTTCAACTACTTTTAGCATTATTTATGCCATTCATCATGTTTTTTGTTTGTTTATATTTAGAAAGGCGAAAATGATGATTGCTTTAATTATCGATTAATTACTATACATTGTTTTGTACACACATTCAATTAATGTAACTGTAAACTGCAACTTCTTATATAATGTTCAATGTTGCAGTAGTCTTGACATACCTCAAATAGTATTTCACAAATATCTGCAGGTCCTAAAATACAATCGTTGTTTCCTGTTCTATTCACCTGAGCAGCTGCATTTGTGTTCATATTTCATATTTTTGTTATGTTACATAATTATATCAAACAGCAACCCATTGGTTGCACAGGTGCTATTACCTAGTCATACATCACAAACATAATTAATTATAGCCTTCCGAGCTTATGCGTATACTTAAAGGTGATTAGGTTAACATTGCCTGCAGTATTTGGTGGTTTACTACGCCTGGTATATAATATGACAGCTGTGTTAAATTACATATTTGAACTATTCCAGGCTTCCAGAAACTGCAGTATTCACAAACTACTCTGAAAGCTTAAATGACTGTTAGAGTGGCTAGTGATTAAAGCCAGACATAAATAAGTGCACTCGTAGACTTCAGTGGTTTTAGGGGTACAATATGGCTGACGTCACTCACATCCCTGAAATACATCATGTCTAGGAGAAGTGTGTGTGTGTGTATATATATATATATATATATAATATATATATATATATATATATGTGTGTGTGTGTGTGTGCGTGCTCGCGCGCGTTAATTTAGACATGTATAGTAACCCATTCAATCAGATGAAATTTTTGTCATTTTTAGCTTCAAGTGATTTTATGAAGATTAGGAAGGATCTTGAAGAAAATCAGTTTGAGAGATGATGGTAGTTATCTTTCTGGCACTGACAATTATTGCCAGCAACGTTGATTAAAGTCATATGGAAGTGTTACGATCCAGGTTCTCAAAGACACAGGGCTCTTCAACATTGGACTAGATAATGGCAAAATGCAACAACGGTAACACTAGATCCAACCCCTGCCTTAAACACTGGAAAACAAAACACCATTACCGCCCTGAGTCGTGCCTGGACAACGAGGTATCCTATGACTCGGTAACTGGTGCACACACACTAGGCTGACGCTCGATGAAACAGCCTATTCTCAAACAGTAAAAGATTACTCGATTAGGTTACACAAAGAAAAGATAGTTAACGTGATTAATTAACGTTACGGTAGATACTCAAATAACTGGCACTCCTGTATTAACCCATAACTGTCGGGGCGCAACATAAGTCGAGTATAATAAATCTGGACTATCTGGCGGTGCTCGACATAGGTCGTGTGGCAATTTCAGCACGTAATGTTGCTGAGAGAGAGAGACAAGTGGTGGCAGGAGAGTAGCGAGCGTATGACTGCTCCAGACCACCGCGGCGAACCTACTGACACGAATCCCACCTCCTCCCTCCCTCTCTCACTCGCTATATACGGAATTGTATGGGGAAAGTGCCGAATTACATGCTTTTTGCACTCGCATTGCACGGTTGTTGCAAGAAAACTAGCCATCATAAAAGGATCGTTATGGTGTCATTGGAAAGCTCTGTTTATGCCCTTTCAGGGATAGATACTTGTTTTACGCTCTGGGTCTTATTTAGGCATGAAAATGATCACGTAAACAGCCCTATTTTGGGTAAAAACACCCCGCTGGGCGGTACATATAAATAAACCGCCTAGGCCGCTCGTAAGGTGTTAAAGAAAGTGCAATGCTAGTCCTGCAACATCAACTGGAAACTTCTGAAATAAGTCTGATGCTGGGAAGATGTTCGTAAATAATCTTGAACAATTATAATGCAGAATACGGGCCACAATAAATGCTAGGACATATAGTAATAATAGGCAGGCGAATAATAAAGACTGCGCAAAGGTAGTAATGCTCGACAACTAAAGAAATGCTTCGTGACACAACGCAACAGCCTACTAGGGTTGTGCAACTCAACAACAACCTCGGCTCAAAAGTGCAGTGAATAATAATGTTGCATACATATAATAATGGGGGCTTATCTCTAACCAGTGTCTGCTCAGTTAATAAAGTCTAGCTGGGTATCAAGGCAGGGCAACAATGGGCGAGCATGCGGCTCGTAGCCTAACGTTGTCCGAAGGTGGTATAATGAAGATTACGTTATATGACGGGGATGCTCTCTTGATAAATCTAGGTCTCTAGTACCTAGTTCTATCCTGGCGATCCCTCAGAAGTCAACACAAAGAGGCAGCACTATGTTGTGAGGGATAGGCTATGGCCCTCTCACACCACAGCGCTGTGCTCGCAAAGTAAACCCACCCGAAGACAACTTAGGCGCCCACAGTACCTGTCGATGTCGTGCAGGGCTTAGCTAACAGTGCACACATCGGAGACAACGACACAGTAACCTTACCCCTAGTCTAGCTTTAGATAACCAAGCAGAATCACTCAACACCTTGCCATGGAGACATATACCGGTCTACAACCTTCCCGAGAGAGGACACACACGGAAAAGTCCATCTCTCCAACCTCAATAAAGCATAATACCTCCTTAACCTAATACAGGGAAATATCTGAGAGCTTCGCGTACAATACGACTGGTCGACGGTGAACGTCTATGCTGAAACCAGAAGGGATGTTGAGTTTAATAAAGATTAGAGAATTGCAAAGGATGTAGGCGGTACGCGTGTCAGGCAAGCTCTGAGCTGGTAAAAAACACGAGGCCGCGATGGGCAGGGACTAGTTGACCACCCGGCCGCCAACGCCGTCAGCGCCCAAGCGAACCGCGTCATAGCTCACCCCGCTGCCAGGTGTACTCCCTCACCCTCTCTCGCTCGCCTCCCACACAAGCAACATTTATATTATAGCGAATATAAAATATAAGGCGCAGTCACAGACCAAAACAAAGACCATTTCTAGACTGTCTGTGGCCACACGACACTAATTTCATAAAGCAGATAATTCTAGGACAACTGTAGCCCATCCCCCCATCCTGGCGAGCGCTAGCGAGCTGCAATGCCCCACGCAACCATTCTGTTAACGCCGGGAGGCGTCACACCCCCCCCAAGATATGGGACACTCAACCATGAGCCCATATCTGAACAGGCAGAATGTCGCTAGAATCTGCCACTCCTAACCACTCTGCCACTCATGGAATGCAAGCTCAGTCTCCTCAAAAAAAATACAACAACATTTATATATAAAAACAATCTTATCACCCTTCCCAAATATAATACATTAATTCATAACATTGTGCTCCCAGAGCGAGCTTTAAGAAGCACAGCCTACTGAGGGAAAATCATCTGCACTCAGTACTCAGCTACAATATTATCTTAAAATTAATTATTAAAAGAAAGAGTTTTTATTTAATTTTTCATATTTTATTTTAATGTTGTTTTTGGTGGCTACTATAGATGTAGCCTAATTTTCGTCTAATCAAAGCCAACAACTCCTGCCCTGCGACCCTACGCTGATGCCACACACGCGAGCCAACAAGCACCAGCGCAAAAATACACCGCGAGCCAAGACAGGAGGCTATACCAACATACTGTGGTAGCCTACCCCGGATCCTCCACCCGCGACAAACAGTCCGCAATCACATTCTCACAACCGGCAATATGGCGAATGTCTAAGTTGTACTCTTGCAACATGAGCGACCATCTGGTCAGCCTCATATTCCGGTTGTGGAATTGATTGAGAAATTTAAGCGGGTGGTGGTCGGTATACACTACCACGACTGGCCCATAGGCAGGCACATAGACTCAAAGTGTCTGAGCGCTAACACGATTGCCAGCAGTTCCTTTTCAACAACCGAATAGTTTTTCTGTGCTGAATTAAATTTCTTTGAAAAGAAACTGACTGGATGCTCAAGACCTTCCTCGTCTGTCTGCAAAAGTACGGCACCAGCCCCTACTCCGCTGGCATCAGTCGCCAACTGAAATGGTCGTTCAAAGTCCGGGGCCCTGAGGATAGGGTGAGTGCATAAAAGGTGTTTAACTACTCGAAACGCCTGCTCACACTCAGGTGCCCAGCGGAACTTTTTATCTTTAGCTAGTAGATCTGTCAAAGGAGCTAACACAGTAGAATAACCTCTTATAAATCGGCGGTAATACCCAATCATGCCCAATAATCTCATGATCTGCCGCTTGGTGGTCGGCCTGGGGAACAAGTCGATAGCCTGTATCTTCTGTTGGGGCGGGCTCACCTGCCCTAACCCAACCACAAACCCCAGATACTGCACCGTGGCTTGCACAAAGTCACACTTGCCCAGATTAACCACCAAGCCTGCTTTACTAAGTTGACTAAATAAGGCTTCTATGTGCTCACAGTGACTTTGGAAATCGTTGTCATAAATGATCACGTCATCAAGGTAGACAGTACAGTTTGGGATGTCTGCTACGATGTCGTTCATTAAGCTCTGGAAAGTGGCCGGTGCATTTTTCAGACCATAGCCATCCACCACAAACCCGCACACCTCTTTAGCCCGCTCAGACAGTGGTACTTGCCAGTAGCCTTTGACGAGGTCTACCTTGGTCAAGTACCTTGCTTTCCCGATCTTATCCACACTGTCATCCACCCGGGGAAGAGGATATGCGTTGGTGGGGGTCAACCCGTTCAACCGCCTAAAGTCAATGCAGAACCGAACTTTTCCATCAGGTTTGGGCTGCAGAGTGACAGGAGAAGTCCACCGTACTGCCCCCTTCTCGATCAAGCCTCTCGCCAGCATATACTCCAGCTCATCCCTGAGCGCTGGGAGTTTAATGGGTGGCACCCGATAAGGTATCGACTTGAAGGGGGGGTGCTCTCCTACATCGTCGTCATGCACCGCTTGAGTAGTGAGGCCTGGGTGCTCGGCAAATACAGTGGGGTATGAATCGAACAGGCGCTGCACTGCCACCTGCTGTTCCTCCGGCAGGTGCGCCAGAGCATCATGCGCACATTGGCTCGAATTCCCCGCCCACTGATCAGCCGAGACATGACAATCCCAGTTATCATCCACCTGATCATTGCTGCCCCCCTCTCCTTCTCCACCATGACCGCAGCAGGTCAACACAGGGACAGCTAGTGACTCAGGTGGGCGCCTCACATACTCCTTCAACAAATTAATGTGGCATAGTTGGTTACGCTTCTTCCGGTCTGGAGTGGCAACGAGGTAATCCAGATCAGAGATCTTTGACACCACCCGATAAGGCCCAGCGTACTTGGCAGCCAGAGGATGACCTGCCAAAGGCAACAGGACCAACACCTCTTGACCTACCTGAAACTCCCGGAGTTTCGCCTTAGTATCGTACCTGTCCTTCATACGGGTCTGCGAACTCACCAAATTACGCCCGGCCAGCTCCAGACTTCTAAGCATTCTCTCTCTGCTCTCGAGGACGTATCTCAACATAGAACATGGCTTAGCGGTATCCTCCCAAATCTCCTTCACCATGTGGAGAGGGCCCCTCACCTGATGCCCGAAAACAAGCTCATTCGGACTGAAACCGAGACTCTCTCCAGGTACTTCTCTTGCCGCGAACAAAACATACGGCAGACCAAGATCCCAATCCTTTCCGTTCTCTGCGCAATAACATCGAAGCATGCTTTTTAGCGTGGCGTGCCACCTCTCCAACACCCCTTGACTCTCCGGGTGATACGCAGAAGAGACGACAGTGCTGATGCCATGCTGAATCATAGTTTGTTTGAACAGATTAGAGGTAAAATTAGAACCTTGGTCCGATTGCACCTCTTGCGGGTAACCATACCGCGAGCAATACAAGAGCAGGTTCCGGACAACAGTTTTCGCCGTGCCATTTCTCATTGGATATGCATCAGGATAACGAGTGGCCACATCCATGATAGTTAATAGAAATTTATTACCGGCACTAGTAGGGGTTAGGGGTCCGACCATATCAATGATGACCTTACTGAAGGGCGGTCCACTGACAGGAATGGGGTGCAACGGGGCTCTCGGAATTGTTTGGTTAGGTTTTCCAACCCTCTGGCACGTATGACACCTTGCTATCCAGGTTACCACCTGCCCCTTCAACCCCGGCCACCAAAACAATTTTTCTAAAGTCGCCACCGTTTTTCTCACCCCTAGATGTCCTGCCAGTGGTATGTCATGCGCCAACCTCAGTAGGCTATCCCTGCACTCCCGTGGCACCACCAACTGGTCCACTACTCCGGACCCCTCTTGCCAACTACGTTTAGGGTCTTGAAAACGCCTATAGAGGATGCCTTCTAAATAAAAAAAATCTCCTGGCTGTGCATCGCCGTCCTTGTCGAGCTCTACAGCTCCATTAGCACACGTTTGGAGCTCAGGGTCCTCTAGTTGCAACCGACGTATATCTGAGGGTGCCAAGCGATCTAACTGCTCCCGGAGCAATGCATGACCTTCCCCGATACTGGGCTGCTCCCTCTGTCTCTCTCGATGTACATAACGTTGCTGTCGTGGAGACTCGTCATGCCCAGCCTCGTCACTCTCGATGACAGGCCCAGGGGCTACTCCAGAATTAAGTAATGGTGCTAATACTGAATCACCCAGGAGAGCCGCCGAGTCAAAACTCTTAAAACCAACTCCAGCTTTAGCCTCCTCCTGTTGATCGTTCCTCCGCTGGTCTGAAGACGGAGGACTAGGCTGTGACACTTTAGCTGCCCGAGCTCGGGTGACAACACACGCCATGGGTTGTGTCTGGCACCCACTCTTGCTCTTCCCTACTCACGTCGGCCGGCCTCTCGGCAACGACTAAGGGTAGAACCTCAGAAGCGGGCATTGCAAAGTCGTTGCCGAGAAGAAGGTCGACGCCCTCCACTGGCAGTTTCTCCACAATCCCGACATCCAATTCACGTGCCACACCATCCACCTCCAACTCCAACCGCACCAGCGGGTATGACCGAGTTGCATTAATACCCTGCACCACCACCACCCGAGCCGTGTTTATAGGGTAGCCAGTCAAGTTTTTCATCAGAGTCTGGGAAGCACCTGTATCACGCAAGACCTCTACTCCATGCTTGCGCCCCGCCCACATCACGCAACCCCGCCCTCTATGGTCGCAAAAACCATCCTGAGCAGGGTTCGAGCCTCCCAGCTGCTTCTGCATTGGCTGTGCCTCAGCCTCTGACGAACTGCCCCGGGCAAACTCAGATGACTTCGGAGACACACCAATGTTGCAGGCCAAAGACACAGCTGCTGTAGGTGGTTTGCTAGGACAGACTCTTGCAAAGTGCCCCTTTTTATGACAATGATAACACTCCAACTCCCCTTTGGGCTTCCCTTGGTACTGGGAAGCGCCCGGCCCCTTCTTAAATGGGACGGTGCTAGTCTTGTGGTCAGTCTTGGTATCATGGCTCTTGTACTTGTTTGCATAAGGTATATCACTAACTCGGGGGGGTGGGGCGTCATGCCCCTCGTTACCTGCCTCACTACGCTGGGCAGATCCGCACCCACGAATTAGTGATAGCCGGAGGTCAGCCATCTCAGCTGCCTCCTGTAGAGTTTTTGGTTGCTTTTCTTTAAGGTTTAACGTCAGGTCGCCGCCCGTGCATTTGAAAAACTGCTCTAAAAGCACCAACTGTTTAACCCGTTGAGCCCCGGCTAGTTATAATATTTTGTTCACCCCAGTCCCAAGCCATTTTCACTTATTTTTTTTGTTTGCTAGAATGGAAGACAAGGATGAGAAATGAAAAAAAAACAAAAAAAAAATCACCTCTGACATTTTTTTTTTTTGGGGGGGGGGGGGGGGGGGGGGGGGGGGGGTGAGGGGGCTTCAAAAAAATGTGTTGAGCCAAAATGGAAGAGAATGGTGAGAAATGAACACACAAATAAAAAAAAACTCATTTCGGTCATTTGGGGGGCGGGGGGGGGCCCCCCCCCCCCACTAGTAGTCTCCCCCCGCATGACCACCCGCAGAGCACTAGGTAAAAACTGAGTATGGCATTGTACGGCATACATCCTAAGGAGTATCTCACATAAATCTCAAGCCTCTAGCTCCCATACGACCGGAGTAATGAAGGTTCAAAGTGGCGGTAAACTAGGGGTGTAAACTATCCCCACTAAGCCCACCACCACCAGCCGCGCGGCTGTCTCGGCCCGCTCACACCTACTGGCCCGGCTCCCCCACACACTACGGTACCGCCCCCTCCTATTCTCCCGCCATTTCCTACCTTACGAGCCACGTAAGTGTTTTTTATATGTCGGACGCACGTGATGCGTCGCTGGGAGTTGGTGATCAAAGACTGCCGACGCAACACGTGCGACGCTGGGTCTCAACGGGTTAATGTCGTCAAACGTAGTATCTTTCTCCGACCTCAGCCAATTCCCAAAAGCATCGGACAGCTCCCGGGCATGCTCCAAAAAGGTGCTCTCCCGACCCTTGGTAACACCCCGGAACTTCAACCTGTACGTTTCTGGTTGTAGTTCGTATGCTCTCAGGACAGCCTCCTTGAGTTCCTCATAGATAATACAAGACTCTATATGCAACGCATCGTAGGCTTTAAGACCCTTGCCTATTAATCTAGAGGATACAAGTGCTGCCCATTTATTCTCTGGCCACTGGTGTTCCTGGCACTTCTTCTCAAAGCGTGTGAAAAATTCTGTTACACCACTCTCATCAAACACCGGAACCAGTTTCAATAAGTGCGAGAGAGACTGCTCATGAACACGGTTACCAGCCCCAAGTCGCTGTCCCGTTGTCTCTACTCGCGACTTCTCTACATCCATGTCGGCACAGTACCTAGTCGACTCAGCTTGGATTTTTGCTTGACTGATAGTTTTTCTCTCTTCTATCTTGGCTAATTCTAATTGCTGCTGATGCTGAAGCTTAGCTAATTCGAGCTTAAACAATAATTCTGGAGATAACCCTTGAGGAGGTGAAGGTGCTACAATGTTTGACATTACCGGTGGTCCCCCCAGGGGCAACCCACCCTGCCAGTCACTACCCAACTGCGGAAGCGTACCCGGGGTCGGCAAACTACTGGGATGGCTGGGAGTCGAGTGTAGGGGAAGCATGGCCGAAGGGCTCTGAGCACTCAACCCATCTCGCTCACCAGTCACCCTGCCCAGTACACACGTTATCAAGTTATCCTTGGTCATGCTGCTAGTAACCGCATGACCGATAGCTGTGGCCAGGCATTGAAGACCGTACCGATCCATTCCCTCCAACCGCTCGGCAGTAACAGGCCATTGCAAAAATATCCTAGCATCCTCCTCACAGTTCACCCGATTAACCCTTTCATCATGCTGCTGTTCCTCAGTTTCGACATTACGTACTGTGTCTCCATTCTCCTCTGACCCGGTATAAGACATGATGCTCACAAAAATTTCTCACCACAATATTCAGAGAAGAAGTACCCCAAACTCTTATGTAGCACTATTCACTTGCCAAAAATTTCTGAAGACTCTCAAGTGCTATACTACTTTGCCAAAACAAATTAACGTGCCCACTATATTCCTCAATAAAACAAATGACCACAACAATCCTGCAATTATCTCTTAGTTCACAAGATCCTGAGCTAGGTCGCCATTTGTTACGATCCAGGTTCTCAAAGACACAGGGCTCTTCAACATTGGACTAGATAATGGCAAAATGCAACAACGGTAACACTAGATCCAACCCCTGCCTTAAACACTGGAAAACAAAACACCATTACTGCCCTGAGTCGTGCCTGGACAACGAGGTATCCTATGACTCGGTAACTGGTGCACACACACTAGGCTGACGCTCGATGAAACAGCCTATTCTCAAACAGTAAAAGATTACTCGATTAGGTTACACAAAGAAAAGATAGTTAACGTGATTAATTAACGTTACGGTGGATACTCAAATAACTGGCACTCCTGTATTAAAGAAAGTGCAATGCTAGTCCTGCAACATCAACTGGAAACTTCTGAAATAAGTCTGATGCTGGGAAGATGTTCGTAAAGAATCTTGAACAATTATAATGCAGAATACGGGCCACAATAAATGCTAGGACATATAGTAATAAGAGGCAGGCGAATAATAAAGACTGCGCAAAGGTAGTAATGCTCGACAACTAAAGAAATGCTTCGTGACACAACGCAACAGCCTAGTAGGGTTGTGCAACTCAACAACAACCTCGGCTCAAAAGTGCAGTGAATAATAATGTTGCATACATATAATAATGGGGGCTTATCTCTAACCAGTGTCTGCTCAGTTAATAAAGTCTAGCTGGGGTATCAAGGCAGGGCAAGGCAGGGCAACAATGGGCGAGCATGCGGCTCGTAGCCTAACGTTGTCCGAAGGTGGTATAATGAAGATTACGTTATATGACGGGGATGCTCTCTTGATAAATCTAGGTCTCTAGTACCTAGTTCTATCCTGGGGATCCCTCAGAAGTCAACACAAAGAGGCAGCACTATGTTGTGAGGGATAGGCTATGGCCCTCTCACACCACAGCGCTGTGCTCGCAAAGTAAACCCACCCGAAGACAACTTAGGCTCCCACAGTACCTGTCGATGTCGTGCAGGGCTTAGCTAACACTGCACACATCGGAGGCAACGACACAGTAACCTTACCCCTAGTCTAGCTTTAGATAACCAAGCAGAATCACTCAACACCTTGCCATGGAGACATATACCGGTCTACAACCTTCCCGAGAGAGGACACACACGGAAAAGTCCGTCTCTCCAACCTCAATAAAGCATAATACCTCCTTAACCTAATACAGGGAAATATCTGAGAGCTTCGCGTACAATACGACTGGTCGACGGTGAACGTCTATGCTGAAACCAGAAGGGATGTTGAGTTTAATAAAGATTAGAGAATTGCAAAGGATGTAGGCGGTACGCGTGTCAGGCAAGCTCTGAGCTGGTAAAAAACACGAGGCCGCGATGGGCAGGGACTATTTGACCACCCGGCCGCCAACGCCGTCAGCGCCCAAGCGAGCCGCGTCATAGCTCACCCCGCTGTCAGGTGTACTCCCTCACCCTCTCTCGCTCGCCTCCCACACAAGCAACATTTATATTATAGCGAATATAAAATATAAGGCGCGGTCACAGACCAAAACAAAGACCATTTCTAGACTGTCTGTGGCCACACGACACTAATTACATAAAGCAGATCATTCTAGGACAACTGTAGCCCATCCCCCCATCCTGGCGAGCGCTAGCGAGCTGCAATGCCCTACGCAACCATTCTGTTAACACCGGGAGGCGTCACAGAAGTAACTATATTAAAGTATGATGGAGAGTTATCTGACTGAAGCGATTTATAAGGACGAACATGATTCTCACTTAAGAAACACTTAAACCCTACTGTTTCTGCAACGTCTATTTAATTATATGTTAGCTATATTTAGACGATTTTGTGCAGTTTAAGAAGGATCTGTGGTGGTAAAAAGGATTAAGTGAGATAGTTCGAAGCCTGTTAATTGCTGGACGCCCTTCTTAAACTGAATGAAATCGACTAATAGTAGCCACAATAAAGTTGAAAGAACGACACTGGTACTGAATGGGTTAAGAAACACCCTATATCCCCTCAGCCTCAAGTTAAAACGCCTCATGGGATTCACCCGAGGCAAAACTGTTAAAACAATCATTCTTTCTGACCAACAATGTGTTTTTTTACAAACCGTAAATACTGGGAGCAAGTGGAACCAAGGCAGTAAAACACATACACACACACACACCTGCGAATTTTACGGAGCTTGGGTTGAATGTGCATAAACCTTTAACCATCCTGGTGGTGTAATGGTTAAATTGTTTAAAAATCTGTGTGTGATAACCCAGGTTCGAATCCCAGTGGATCACATAATATTATATGCTTTCATTAATTTCATGTGGAGGTGTTTGGTGTTGTGGTGCAATTAATACAAATATAGATGCATAGCCCTTCTGTTCACAGGAGAATGTATATAAATACGTTATTTTTATAGTACAGTAAGATATTAAAGGGTGACTACGAAACTACGATAGGCGACTCAAAACGGTGTTAACAATATAATATTGAAGGACTATGATAGGAGGTAAATAATGTATCTACTAATAAGAATAAACTCTGAATCACATTGGAAAGCAAGGGATATGTACATTAAAGGTTTAAAGGCATACATTTTATATGAAGAAATAATTCGAAACAAAAACACTAAAAGGATAAAATAAAAATAAGAATGTGGAGAAGGGAGAATTGACAAAGGAATTATAGATGATTAATGCAGTGACAAATGGTAGTTACTGAATCTCCAAAAAATAGTAATTATATATTACCGAGAATATACGAAGTAGATGGCAAGTTGAAGAGCATATATGGGGGTGCAAAGGCATTGGTGCATGTGGGGAATGAACAGAACAAGTTCTTTGATCTGAATGTTGGGTTAAAGCAAGGGTGTGTGATGTCCCCATGGTTGTTCTATATATATGGAGGAAGAGTAGTGGATGATGGTGTACCTCTGATAAAGGAAGGAAACAAGTGGAAGTTGCCTGTACTGCTGTTTGCCGATGATACAGTTCTGATGAGTGATAGTGAATGGGATTTGCATGGTCTGGTAAATATGTTCGCAACAGTGTGTGAATAACGGAATCTGAAGGTAAATGCGGGGAAGAGCAAGGTTATGGTCTTTGAAAGGGGTGCAGCCATAGAGTGTGAGGTGAGGTTGAACGGTCAGGCTATCGAGAATGTCAGCTCATTTAAGTATTTGGGCAGTGTGTTGAGTAAAGATGGGAATATGGATGAAGAAGTGCGGGGAATGGTGCAACAGGGGAAGAGGGTTGTAGAAACACTGAAAGTTATAACAAAGAAATAGGGTGGTCAGCATGGAAGTAAAGGAGTCCTTGCATGACAGTGTGGTAATCCAGACATTGACTTACGGGAGCGAAGCATGGACGTTGGTGAAGAGAATCAACCCAAGAGTGAGAGAGGTGGAAATGAGTTACTTGAGGAGTGTGTGCAGAGTTACAAGGAGGGATAGACAGACGAAGGAGGAAATCCAAGAGAGGTGTGGTGTGGATGTAGATGTGATGTACTGGAAGGTGTGAATAGGAACACCTTGAGATGGTTTGGCCATGTGGAACATATGGGAAGGGAGAAAATTACTAAGAGAGTGTGCGAGAGTGAGGTGGAAGGACAGAGAGGGAGAGGTAAACCGAGTGAGAGGTGGAAGGATGGAGTTAAAAAGTATGTGCGTGAAAGCGGTGCTGGATGGGAGGAGGGACGTCGACTGACTGGGGACATAGGTGCATGGGGGCGTTTCGTTTGTGGCCACCCCCTCGGGGATCACGACATCCGGCAATAGATAGATAAATAGATAGACATTAACACCTTACGAGCGGCCTATGCGGTTTATTTATATGTACCGCCCAGCGGGGTGTTTTTAGCCAAAATAGGGCTGTTTACGTGATCATTTTCATGCCTAAATAAGACCCAGAACGTAAAACAAGTACCTATCCCTGAAAGGGCATAAACAGAGCTTTCGAATGACACCATAACGATCCTTTTATGATGGCTAGTTTTCTTGCAATAACCGTGCAACGCGAGTGCAAAAAGCATGTAATTCGGTACTTTCCCCATATAATTCAGTATGTAGCGAGTGAGAGAGGGAGGAGGGAGCTGAGATTCGTGTCAGTAGGTTCGCCGCGGTGGTCTGGAGCAGTCATACGCTCGCTAGTCTCCTGCCACCACTTGTCTCTCTCTCTCAGCAACATTACGTGCTGAAATTGCCACTCGACCTATGTCGAGCGCCGCCACATAGTCCAGCTTTATTTAACTCGACTTATGTGGTGAGCCGCTAATTAAGGGTTAATACATATATTCTGTATGCATTATACTAAATGTGTCTCAACTACATATCTCCATTGTTCTACCATCCACGTGTACTACCTGTGGATCACCTTGTGGTAGAAGAAGATATTTTCGATAAACATCCCACTCCCCGCACAGTTGTCGAGCAATGCACTCCCATTATCATCCATTCTCGCTGCCCCCCACACTATCCACCTACCCCATCCACTCTGTTGCTCCCTGTCTTACCATTCATATCTCCGATTAAGCATAACTCTTTCACTTCTATCAACATTCTTCATGCATTTGTCCACCTTCTCCCAGACCTCTGTTTTCACTCTCGCATATTTGTCCTAAGTCGGTGCATACACACAATCGCCCATGTCTGTATCCCTACTTTCATTCATACCTATCCAATCTTAGACCCACTGTTCCATGTTTTTTTATCTTCACTTTCTGATCACCAGGCAAACACCTTCTGTGGCTCTTTCATTCTCATTCACTCCAGCACATTTTACCTTCAACATAATCCCACTCTCTCATATACGGTATGTGTCCTTTTATTTAGTCACAGTCAGTCCACATACACCAACTTCCACATTATCTAACACCTTTGTAACTGATCTCTCTTTTCATCATTCACACTCTCACATTGTGGCCATTTATCCAATCTCATTTTCCATAATCTGTCGAGGTCGTTAATGTATGGTTCATCACATTTCGAGGCCTTTTCGTTTGATCAGTATCGAAGTACGTTGTTGTTGTTGTTCCCCAAGCTGCCAGGCCGAACAGCCCCAAGGCCCCGAGCAAGGCCACGGCCATAACCGTGCGCCCCCACAGAACCCTCCCTGCCGACCACAATAAAGCCTGGGTGACCGAAGCCACTCCATGGCGGGAAGCTGAGGAGGGTGCGGAAACGCCCGGGAAACCAAAGCCCACCCAGGGCCTGTGCCCCTCAGCAATTATGAAGAGAAAGTTGAGAGGCAAAGGAAAAATGTGACGCTTTGGCTTCCAAGCTTGGTAGATTGGGAGGTCAATCCGCGGAAGAGTCGCTGTCACTTGAGATCTAGAAAATATATAAGTAAAAGGAACAGTCAGAGTAAGCTATGGGTATGGCAGAGATCGCTCAGTTCTCACTCTGATAGACCAGCCCATCACCATATGACTAGAACCCAATCCTCTCTGCATCAGCTAGGAAAGGCCCTAGAAAGCCGCCTTTGGTGGGGGGATAGCTCCCCTATTTCAACCCCTTTCGGGGTTGGGCACCCGCCCTCCACCCAAACCTCTGTATCGTCAGGAGAGTATGGGGCTATGTGCACCACAAATGTGGTGGCCTAATCTCTACCACAACTAAGATGGGCGGTAGGTTGCCACATCCCTACACTAGATGAACATGAAAATGACAAAAGACTGAAGGATTTGTTGACAGAAATGTGTGTATATGTAATTACCTTTTTACGCACATAGATGTACATAAGTATACATGGTATAAAAGTGTTGACATACAGAATGTAAGTTGTTTGATTATGTGTTGGTAGAAAGAGGAATGATTGGTGATGTTAGTGATACAAAATCAGTGTGAGGTTTGAGCGGAGGATTGTCTGATAATATGATTGTGTTATACAAGGTGAGGCTGAGAGGAGCATGGAAGAATGTAAGAGTAGACAATGTAATGCTAATACAATATAAATGGAAATAAGGAAAAATAATAATGTAGCAGAAGAATATCAGCAAAAGGTGGAAGAACAATTAAGGGTTTATAGCATGGATGGAATGGAGATTGAAAGTGTGTCAAAGATATTAAAGTGAAGGATGCATGTGGTGTGTGTAAGATCACAAATGAAAAGAAAAGGACAGCATGGTGGACTGAAGAAGTGAAAGGAGCTGAGGAGTGTGAGGAAAGCAAAGGGGATTACAAGGAGAGCAACCACATGGTAGAGACTGGTTTATAAAACAAAAACAGTAAATGCAGATTTGGGAAATAGAATTAATGAAAACTTTCCAGAGAATATGAAATTATTTTGGAAGGAAGTGCATAAATGTAGAAAAGAATATGGTCAACAATGTAAGAATGTGAAATATGATATATGAAATGTGATTACAGATGAAGAGCAAATAAGGAAGAGAAGAACAAATATTTTGAAAGATTTATGAACGGAAATGGGAGCAGGCAATTGTCAATAACAGAGGTTTGTTAGATAGGTCACATACTGTAGGACACCTGTAGAGAGAGGGAACATAATGAGAGTAGAAGTAAAGACTACAGTAAAGAAATTGAAGAATGGCAAAAGCTGCTGGTGTGGATGACATAATGTACAGTGTGAAATTATAATACATGGAGGTGAGATAGCAATGGAGTGGCTGTGGAAATTATATACAGAGGCCTGGAAAAATTATGTGGGGCCGATGGATTGAAAGAGAGGGATAAGAGTTCGACTGTACAAAGGTAAGGGTAAACATAACAAATGTGTCACATAGGTATTAGCCTGCTGAGGGTGGTTGGCAAGGCATAGGAAAGAATAGTGATTAACAAAGTGAACTAGATTACCGATGGAAAGGTTTACAGTAACATACGAGACATTTGGGAGGATAGATGTTAGTCTCTCGCCGGTCTGCCTCAGATTACGGCCTCGGTGCTAATATATGTTTTTCACCAGCCAATTGCTGTTACCGCTTCTGTTATTGCTCTGCAATGTTCTTACGATCATCATAAGTTGATTTCATTTGCTAGTCTACGCTAATGCAAACTTCGTATCATAAAGGTAGTTTAACTATAATTTGTAAGAGTGCCAAAGGGGTATCAACGATATATTTTCTATCAAAAACTATATAAGCTTCCTGGGTGTCTAAAACATTATTCAAGTGTTGAAACTGATCCCAAGAATATAATTACCTAAACGTTATCCTTCTAGACAGTACAAAATTACACTTAACCCTTCTCACCCGGTTGGCCTACACAGCTCCATATCGAGCTTTCTCAGTTTCTCCATAAGACACGGGTGACCTAGATAGCTCCCTAGCTTTATTTCATGGCTTAAAATCGCTTAAAACTGTACTAGAGAGTTTTCTTGTCTTAGCAGGTGGTCCGTATAACCAACAGGAACAAGAACACATAGCCAGTCTGTCATGTCACTCCTGCTTGCATGCAGGCCTAACGAAAGCTAGTATTTGATGAACCTGTGTCCGAAACGATGCATGAAAACAGACGAAATTGACTTAAGAATGGTTACAGTGGTGAAATATATCAGTAATCAATATTCAGTAATCAATATAATCAATGATATTACATAATCCACAATCAATAATCAATATACAATTGTTGAACGAATGTAAATAGACTGTGGCCGTGGCCGCAGCTACTGAGTCACCCCATTCAAACAGTTCTCAGTATCACAACAAAACAGCCGGTCTAATTTCCCACCTCACACAATAACAATAATGTAAAGTGTTCTAGTGTTCACCCATTGCAAGATAACACCTATTACTGCCTCTGGTATATAGTATATCTACTAGGTTAGGCCATTTATTTGCAGAGATATGAGTATCGGTAATTATCGAAAATCGGGAGTGTACACATTTTGAGTCTCCCGGCCGCCATAACTGACCTACTTATTTTTATCATAAAAACTGAACCACTTGGTCCAGGGACTTCTAGTTTTCACCCATCGTAAGATAACAACAAGTACTGCCGCTGGATATATATATATATATATATATATATATATAAAGGGGAGGTGTGGTGGAGTGGTCTTGCCACTGGCCTGGTAATCCAAAGGTCCCGGGTTCAAATCCCGATGTATCAATGGGAAGATATTATTGGGATGGAATTTGTGCTGTACCTGGTATCAGTGCATTACCACAAGCCCACCGAAACGTCAATAAAATACCCTCATTGTTCCCTGATTAAATAGCACTGTATGAATATTCCCATATTCAAAATATGCTATAGGGGTGCAATGCCTGGTGAGTTATCTGCTCAACAGGTGGCGTTGTGTGTGTGTAAGTGTGAGAGTCCGAGTGTAGGGGGTGAGACAGTGAAGCACGGGAACGAGGTGGCTTCAGAGATGGGGTCATTTCGGGCCATGAGTGAGCACCGTGCCTCATGTGAAGGCAAGATGGCAGGTGCTCGTTGTACTCTACATGCTTCACATGTCTCACTCCCTAGACTGGAACAAGACCTCACAGGCTTCACTGTTCATTGTAAAGCGGTGAATGTTAAGGCTCTCAGCCTATGCCCGAGAGGAAGTAAGTTGGAATATAGAAAAAATAAAATAAAAATAAAAATAAAATAAATATATAAAACCTAGGCTAGGCCATTCTTTTACATAAGAACATAAGAACATAAGAAAATGGGAGTCTGCAGAAAGCCGATTGGCCTAAGCAAGGCAGATCCCTGTCCCACACAACCCCAAATCAATTACAAAGCCCAATTATAGGCTAAACACTCTAATACCCTGAGGATCATCTTACCAAAACGGTTAGAGATTAACGCAGGATTATGGGGGTCTGCAGAGCGCTGATTGGCCCAACCCGGCTGATCCCCCTTCACACCCAACCCTTCTCGTCCATATGCTTATCCAATTTTATCTTAAAGCTCCCTACAGTTTTAGATCCCACTATAGCACTTGGTAGTCCATTCCACCCATCTACAACTCTGTTACCAAACCAATATTTGCCTATATCTTTTCTGAAACGAAATGTATCTAATTTGAAACCATTGGTACGAGTTCTTTCGCTATCACTGAGCTTTAGTACATTTGTCATGTCCCCTTTGTTAATCCCACTAACCCACTTGAACACCTCTATCATATCCCCTCTAACTCTGCGTCTCTCTAACGAATGTAAACCTAATTTCTTCAACCTTTCTTCATACGGAAGATTTCTAATATTATGGATCATTTTTGTCATTCTACGCTGTACTCTCTCCAATGAATCTAAGTCCATTCTGTAATAAGGACACCAAAATTGGACAGCATAATCCATATGGGGTCTCACTAATGACAAGTAAAGTTTTAAGATAACATCAGCAGTTCTGTTACTCACACTCCTAGAGATGAACCCGAGAATCCTGTTTGCCTTATTACGAACGCCTATACACTGTTTTCTAGGCTTCAAATCGTTGCTAACAAACACACCTAGATCTTTCTCGCAGTCTGAATTTTCTAATTCTAAATTAGCTAGTTTATATTTAACATTTGTTTGCATCTTCCCTATCTTTAATACCTTGCATTTGTCAATGTTAAACTTCATCTGCCAATTTACTGACCATTCATGTAAGGTATCTAGATCCCTTTGGAGGCACTCTATATCGCTATCTGAATCAATCGCTATCTGAACCTGTTTTGGTGACTAAATGGCATTACGATAGGGCAGACTGGGAGGGTCTTCAAGGTTTCTTTATTGATATTCCCTGGACCTCTTTCTTTTCTAATGATGCACACTCCACCTTGAGCCACATACAAGATTTTGTAAAAATTGGAATGGAAACTTTTATTCCTCATCAAAAGTACAGTAAAAGATCTAATTCACCTAAATGGTTTGACCAAATTTTTTGGTCTACTCTTAACTCATTCAAATCCAACTTCACTACTGCTTCATCCATTCCACCATTAAGATCTCCGACTGGCAATCTTGTAAGTGACCCACGAGGTAAAGCTAACCTTCTTGCGGATATTTTCTCCACCAACTCAACCTTAGATGAAATAAATCAAGATGTCCCTGTACTTAATTTTAATTCACCTGAAATTCCCTCACTTAAGATCCACACCAGACATGTCAAAACTATTTTGCAGAATCTCTCAGTAGATAAGGCTCCTGGTCCAGATGAAATTCCTCCAATAGTACTTAAGAATTGCTCCTTGGTGCTCGCTCCTGTATTGGCAAAAAATTTCCGTCTGTGTACTCATACCTCATGCTTCCCAGTACCCTGGAAAGAAGCAAACATCCATCCAGTTCCTAAAAAAGGTGCCTCTTCAGATCCATCAAACTACAGACCAATAGCTATAACTTCCACTCTTGGCAAAGTTTTTGAAATTATATTAAATAATCACATAATTAAGCATCTAGAGAATAATAAATTAATCAGTGATAGGCAATATGGTTTTAGACGATGTCGATCAACTGCAGACATTCTTTGCCTTCTTACGCATCAAATCAACCAAGCTACAGACCAACATGGTGAAACACATACAATAGCACTGGATATATCAAAGGCATTTGATAGAGTCTGGCATCAATCCTTATTGTCGAAGATGTCACACTACGGCCTTGCATCATTAGTTCCACTAATTTCTTCTTATCTTCATAACAGAAAAATATGTGTAATGGTAGATGGCCTTTATTCTCAATTTCACTCAATAAATGCTGGTGTTCCCCAGGGATCAGTTTTGGCCCCAACTCTGTTCCTCATTCATATCAATGATCTCATATCTACCACTCATAATTCAATACATTCCTACGCAGATGACTCAACACTCCACAGTTCCTTCACATTTACCAATTCTTTCACCCAACCCAATCTTATAAATTCAAAAATAAACGCTGCAATTTCTCTGAACCAGGACCTTTCTAGAATTAATGAATGGGGACAAGAGAATCTAGTTTCCTTTAATGCACAGAAAACCAAGTACATTCAATTTTCTAACCGACAGAATCTCACTGACTCCCATATATTTGTTAATGATGTAAATATTCCCACTTCCCCTAGTATTGACATTCTCGGTGTAACATTAACTACTAACTTGAGCTGGACACATTATGTTAGAAGCATTGCTAAGAATGCCTCTAAAAAACTGGGACTCCTGTACAGAGTTCGAGAATTCTTCACTGACGAGCAGTTGGCCGTAATATATAAAAGTCATGTGCGCTCTCAGATGGATTACTGTTCACCTCTGTGGGGTGGAAGTGGAGTGGTTGCATTGAGGCAGTTGGACAAAATTCAAAATAAAGCTATTAGATTAATCAATAACCCTGCAATCACACAGGACCTTCCTACATTAGCCATACGAAGAAACGTTGCATCCCTTGCATTATTCTACAGATATTTTCACAGCAATTGTTCCGAGGAACTTGCTTCAATTGTGCCGCCTCTCCACATCTTTCCCCGTAGAACTAGGGCAGCTGAGAGCGCCCATGAATTTACACTTTCTCCTCCACAATGCAGAACTTCTGCTTATCAGAATTCATTTATCCCCAGAGCTACTACTCTTTGGAATTCACTTCCCTCGAATTGCTTTCCACAAACTTACAATCAACAAATGTTTAAATCCAGTTGTTACAAACATTTTATGAATGGAGGATGCCTTTAGGCACATGGACCTTTTTGTTTTATCTGTGTTTTTCCTTCCTCCGTTCATTGTCTCTTAAAAAAAAAAAAAAAAAATGATCTCCCCATTTTAGTATCGTCTGCGAATTTACTTATCCTACTAGTTATACCTAAATCTAGGTCATTTATGTATATAAGAAACAACAGGGGACCTAGTACCGATCCCTGGGGGACACCACTTTTGACTGCTCCCCACTCTGACTTGGTACCATTTATGCTGACTCTCTGTTTCCTACCAATTAGCCATGACCTAATCCATCCCAACAACGCCCCACCTATTCCATGTGCCTCAACCTTTCTCATCAATCTCTCATGAGGGACTCTGTCGAAAGCTTTACTGAAATCTAAATATATAATATCGTATGCCTTGTCATTATCTACTGCTTCATATACTTCTGAGAAAAAACTAAGCAAATTAGTAAGGCAAGAACGTCCCTGAGTGAATCCATGCTGAGAAGAATTGATTAAGTTAAATGTTTCTAAGTGGTTTCTCATTTTTCTAGCAATAATTGACTCTAGTAGCTTTCCTATGATTGAAGTGAGACTAATGGGACGGTAATTGGATGCTATTGATTTATCACCTTTTTTGAAAATCGGAACTACATTTGCAAGTTTCCAAGCTTCTGGAACTATACCTGTTTCTAATGAATTGTTAAAAAGAAATGTTAATGGGTAACTTAACTCATCTCTGCATTCTGTTAATACTCTGGCATATACCTCATCGGGGCCAGGCGATTTCTGAGGTTTCAGTCTGTCAATTTCCTTAAGCACATCATTTCTACTTATAGTAACCGTACTTAACCTATTTTCTATACTATCGCTATATACCTTACGGACTTCTGGAATCTGTGCCAAATTTTCATTAGTGAAAACGGATAGAAACTGACTATTTAATGTACTGCACATTTCTAAATCATTTTCTGTCATTTCTCCTATCGAAGTTTTAAGGGGGCCTATTTTATCTCTAACTTTAGATTTATATAGCTGGTAAAAAGCCTTAGGGTTATTTTTTGAGTCATTGGCTATCCTGATTTCATAATTTCTTTTGTCTGTCCTTATACATTTTTTAACCTCTATTGATAGATTCTGATAGTAAGCAAGTAGGTGAATTTCGCCTTTCTTAATTTTTCGATATATTCCTCTCTTTTTTCCTAGAAGGTCTAATAGTCTATTATTCATCCATTTGGGTTGGTTTACGTCTTTAGAAGCGCGCCAAAATGCTGAGAATTCGACGAAACACCTGCTTCCAGCAATTGTGGGAAGGTTAAAATCGGCGTTAGGTGAGGGTTAAGTAGATAAATCATCAACAGTACACATTTGTATGAATATAATGTATATGATATTTTAACCTAAGATGTAAAAATACTGTTTGTCATCAACGATCTTTATCTAGGTAAGGATAACGCCACGTGTTACTATGTACGTATAAAATTGAATCTGGATTTGAGGTGGACGTTGCAATATATAATTTCTGCTTGTCAAATTTGACAATCCTTGCGACTAGCTTTGCCAGTTGTAGTTTGAAAGAATACAACTTTCATATGCACTCAGACTCTGAGTATTATATCAAAATTCGCAAACATACATATGCAGTACATCTGCAAATAGACACACATTTACATAGGTATCAATATTCAGGAAAACACACACGCGCACACACGTATATCATGCCACATTACAAACACATGTACAAACTGTTCAACACACACACACACACACACACACATGCCACATAATATAAACACATGCACAACATTTGATTTGTTATAATCGCTTGTATCAGTCCACTATGTTTCAGGAACATATAACAGCATGTTAGAAAAAAATAAAAATAAATCACCACACTACGTAATTATATACATATTATCACCAACCCAAATACACCTAATTAATGAAATCAGTGAACCTAATGAATACATGTGGTACTCCAAGGATCTTAATAATTCGAAAACAAAATGGGAAAGCATTTTTGTATAGTAACTGCAAAGTTAGGATATCTATCTATCTATTGCCGGACGCCTTATTCCTCTTTACGAGGGTGGCCATACACAACATCCCCCCAAGTAGACCTAAACCGTGTGAGGATAACCCGTGCCAGTTTACTGAAGGACTTACAGGATTGACCACTCAACTTAGGGTTCGTCTGACTCCAAGGCCTTCTATGTTTATTATTTGTTAGCACTATTTTTCTACAGTGGTGCACGGCTAATCCATTCAATAACCTGCTTCACCCTTAGGTGAGCAGTACGGTTTTGTATGAGGCTTACTCCCCGAGACAGGTTGCCGATCAAGGCTGACGAGTCCCATCCACCCGGATTTGTATAAGGTTGTCTCCCCTAGATGAGTTGCCGGCCAAGGCTGACGAGTCCCATCCACCCGGAATGAAGTTAGGATATGAATCACACTATTTAGTATGTATACACAAAAGAGTTAATTGAATATCAGATGGTAATTTTTTTAGTTATTGTAACGTTAGTGTAACATACGAGTGTTCAATTAACACTGATATTACACAAACATAATATACTGTACAATGTAATAGTACAACTGTGTGTGTGTATGTGTGTGTGTTATAGTGGTAAGGTGTGAAGGTATGTGTGTGGTGTTAAAGTCGCCTGCATCATTAATTAACAGGGTTGGCAGTTACATGGGCCATACAGGCTGGGATGATTGACCACATAATATCAATGACGTCGGTGTTTATAGTAGTAGTTCTGTTAAGGGGAAAGTGCTTATTTGTTGTTCTACAGTATATATATATATATATATATATATATATATATATATATATGGAAGGAGGAAACTGAAGGTGAACGTCAATAAAAGTAAAGTAATGGTGTGTAATAGGGGAGAGCATAGGGTGAATCTAGATGTGAGGCTGGATGGGGAAATATTGGAACAAGTAGAGTGTTTTAAATATCTAGGAGGAACACTAAGCAGGAGTGGAGGTATGGAAGTGGAGGTAAAACAGAGAGTGTGTGAAGGAAGGAAGGTTTTCGGAGCAATGGGAAGTATGTGGAAGACGAGAAATCTCGGAGTGAAAGTAAAAAGTGCACTGTATCAAGGAATTGTTGTGCCAACAGTGATGTATGGGGCTGAGACATGGGCTCTGAAGAAAAAGGAGAAAAGAGGGCTGGATGTGATGGAGATGAGCTGCTTGAGGAGTATGTGTGGAGTTACTCGTAGAGACAGATTGAGGAATGAAGAGAT
This sequence comes from Paralithodes platypus, assembly GCA_032716605.1. Classification (NCBI taxonomy): domain Eukaryota; kingdom Metazoa; phylum Arthropoda; class Malacostraca; order Decapoda; family Lithodidae; genus Paralithodes; species Paralithodes platypus. Next base: position 16,223,807 of record CM064538.1, on the reverse strand, counting down.
ACGTAGGAGAGTGGGGCAGCAGGAACATTTGTCAGCCAGAGTGGACAGAAGGGTGCTGAGCTGGTATGGTCATGTTGAACGAATGGGAGATGAAAGGCTTACAAAGAGAATATGTGAGTCAGGTACAAGGGGAGATAGAAGGGCAGGAAGACCCCCATTGAGATGGAGAGACTGTGTAAGAAAGGCTTTGGATGATAGAGGAATGACTATAGATCAGGCAGGGGAAGTGGTGGTGGACAGGAGTGCATGGAGAATGCTTGTGAATAGTTGAGTGAACACGTGGTCATTTGGAGTAAGGGGTCGGGCGCAAGTTCGCCTAGATAATAGTCCATCAGGCGCCTGGCCCGGGGGGACGATTAATATGAAGGGTGTGCCTGGAAGTGTGGTGGGAGGGCTTGTGGCTTTGGCTCCGCTGCATGTCTGCCTGCCGAGATCGGAACCTCTCCGGGTGGTCAGGGGCCGGGGGAGTGCTGGAGCGACCTTGGTAACCCTGGTCTCTGGGTCTTCTCCTGGGTGACCTGGATGTGTGTGAGTTTGTGTTTTTTATCTGTGTTTATTTTTTTGTTTTATGTTGTTTTTGTGTTTTCCCTGTTCTTGCTCTGTCTTGAGTCGGCTACCCCCAAAATGGGGATTGGGCCTGAGCATATAGATAGATAGATAGATAGATATATATATATATATATATATATATATATATATATATATATATGTTATAGTTTCCTCGCTAGACCTCCCTCAAGCTAAAAAAAAAAAAAAAAAACCTAGACCCCCATCAAAATATATTTGTAATTTTGTTGTAGAACAATTTCCCGGCCGAAGGCCGGTTCCTCATAGAATTACAGGCTCATTATCGCTGGCCAAGAATAAATCGATACCTAAACGGCTCGAAAGGTTTATATATTGACAAAGAAATGGGGCAAACAATTTTAAAATCGCCAAACTAATGGAATGACGTCATCAAATCTCAAAGCTAATGGGGTTAAACATGAGGGAAGAAAACAAATACCTTCTTAACCAATTCAATACGATAATATTAATACATTCTGAATAACATGAAACTAGTTTATTCAACATTGGAGTACAGTCATAGTACTATTTGGATCTGTATCGAACGCAAGATATACAAAACAATGCAGTATCCCAAATAATTCAGACATAAACTACAAAGACTCAAATAAGTGTATATTAATTATTGGTCTAGAGACCTATAGATATTAACCCTTTCGGTACCAGCGGCGTCTGTTATATTTTAGTCTAGCTATGTTTAGACAATGTCATGAAGCTTATGAAGGATATATGGTAGGTAGAAGGATTAATTGGGATTGTATGTAGTCTTTTAATGGGTAGACGTCCTTCGTAAGCTGAATAGTATCCAAAATAATATATAAAGGACGTCACGTGTACACAAGGGATATGGGATGTTATGTAACCGTTTAACTCGAATGTGTGCTGAGTTACCTAAATGTAATTGTATAATGTATAAACACGAACAAAAAGCAGTGATCGTACTGAAAGGGCTGATGAATATTGAACTCGGTAGGTTAAGGGGCCAGTGGCTTTTTTTTTCTTCTATTAATATTATGTATTCATATATATTTTAGTTTCCTTGCTAGACATTCATTAAGCTTAGAAAAACACACCCTTAAACACCCTTCAAGATAAATGTGTAAATTTTTCGGTAGAAAATGTCCCGACCGAAGGACGGCTCCTCTTAAAATCATAGGCTCGTTATCGCTCGCCAGGAAAAAAATCGACACCTAAAAGGCACGAAAGATCTTAAAATTGACAACGAAATGGGGCGAGCGATGATTAAACCACCAAACTTATAATCGTCTTAAAATCTACCAAATAAAGGGGTTAAGCACGAAGGAAAATTGGGTCCAGAAAAAACAACCTTCCCCCTTAAGTACTGTACTAGATTGTTACAATACTATTGATACCCTCTTACTCTCGGCAGGGTAATTTATTAGACATACATAATACACTATGGCGTTATAATATGTTATCTTTCAAACCAACCCTTCGTTTTGTAAACAATCGTACACAAATACTGTACCCCAGCAAAGTATCTTTCAAATTATTACTGTACACAAACTTACCCATGTTTATTTAGTCAGTCCGTCAGTCAGTAGGCAGCTCTTACTCCCACAAGGGATAGGGACACAAGACAGGAAAAGTAGGTGACAGGAGAAGAAAACATATAATAGTTCGCCCACAAAAAGCAAGCACACAAGCATTCAGAAGCACCAATCACTCATCAGCACCCGAAATCAATGGATTCACCTTTGATGTTATACTTCATATATGAACTAAGGGAAGATATAACGAGATGCTAAATAATATCAGTAAGAATTTCAGGCGTATCCACACTAATTGAACATAATTATCAATGACAATGGAGAGTTACATAACAAAATACAAATGACAAAGGTTAATTGTTACAGTCATATTGTCAGCTTGAGATAACTAATGATACTGAATTTTAGGACAATATTAAATACTAACAATCACAAGAGACAGACATATCGACGGATACAACTTTATATTTTGCTAACACTTACAACAATATGGAAACAAAGTTACTTGTAATCGTATGTCAGATAGCTTGACAAACATGGAGACACCGGGCGACTGTTCACTATTATCGAAGAAAAGCAATCGAGAAAAAGAAAATGTGCCTGTCACTCAACAACAGGGAGAGAGAGACGGGTACTGATGACGGGATGTTATGTCAAGTCGCTAAACAATAACTGACATGACACGTAGATTGCATTACGCTATCATATCAACGGAACACTTATTTCCGTCTTTGCCTGCATCGAAGAGCATTTGTTTGGAATGATTGACAGTTATTTGTGTTCATCTTTTTCGTCTTGGGGATCATTAATTGTTGACCATGAAATGACAATTTATATTTGTCGTCGCAATTTTAACCCCTTCTGTACCAGCGCGTTTTTTGTTTTACTTGATTTCAGCTACATTTAGACGATTATAGGAAGTTTAGGAAGAATAAATGGTAGCTAACAGCATTAATTGAGATAGTCTGTAGCCTTTTTATGGGTAGACGTCCTTCCTCAGCTGAATAAAATCGTCTCATAATGGTCATAATATAATTAAAATTATGTCACTGGTACTGAATGGGTTAAGAAAGTGTGCTGAGCTTTGGCATGCCGGACCAAACACCCTGTGTCATATGAGAGCCCATACTGCTTACACAACCCTCAGAACCCCACGGTGGGATCTGGATATGTCATGGTAACTGTTGAAATACTCTGCAATCATGGCATATACATTTGATCATCAGGAATTATCTTATTCACATTTTTACTGATATAAACTCTTCATACCCATTCAGACAAACTGGAAGATATAATAATTTTAATTTCTTGTAATATTATTCGACAATTTAACTTTGTAAACCGAGTATATAACACTTTTAGCAAGTGAACCATTTGTATTTTCGAGGTATAGCACTAGATACGAAATGTTTGTATATAGAAAGAGGCTATCAATGTGTTATGAAAAGCCTTATATCCAATAAACAGAATACAGACAAAATAATCATCCATTGCATTATAAATTAGATTAGGATCATATGCAATTTTCATAATACAAGTTCTAATGGCTCCATCCACGCCAATAACTGTGGCGCCCAACTATTATTGTCGCAATGTATTATATATTTAATACAAAAAAGAAATGTACCAAAAAGTGCCCTACATAGCTAAATAGATTTATCTTATATTTTATTTTACCTCTCATAACTCAACCAAGCTGCACACCAAAGTAGCCCTCTGTCACAGCCAGTACACAGTTAAAATATCTCACCATTGTGCTCTTTAATGTGGAGGACCTTGTAACCCTATTAGGCACAGAAATGCAGACCTGAGAGGAGAGAAGGAGAGCTGGATTCTCATCGATGTTGTGACTTGACTATTTTGCTGTCGCTTCTTTTCTAATATTTGTTCAGCACACTTGGTATAGAAGATACTTGCTAAAGGTCCCATTCCTCCCGGTGACGAGAACATCAGTAGGGTGAAAGCTCCCTTGATCCTTGTTCAATACAGTTTCTTCATAAACTCGTTTCATTTCATGTTCGTTTCTCAAATATGCTGCCCTGAGTCCTTGTTCGTGTTATGTCTGTGCTCTTGGTTTGAAGATTCTGATGTCGAAAAAATTATGCTATCCCCTCATCCAAAAACTTTGAGCAATTACATTCACTCTTGCTTCATTCGAAGTATGTGCAGTGCTGTAGACCAAGTATTGACCATCAATAGGCTGATGGTCTTTTTCGATTCTAATAACATGGCACACCTCATCCAGCATTTATGCGGTGATATCTCATACTTCATCATGTTGGGTGCATATTAATCCTTCTCTTTTACAACTCATACAGTGGTCCTGATAGTTTATTATCCCACATACACGTTTCGAAGGTAGGTTCGAAACTGGTCACCCAGGCTATGGGATCATAATATTGTTGTGTATTTATGGTGCAACATTTATCCGTGATTGGTGATAAAGGGACCCAAATTGAGTCCCGTGTATCTTGTGCCACCTTAACTCTTATGTTCAGTTACTTACTACATATGTTCTTGTTATGCCAGGTTGTAATACAACTTAGCTTCGTTATTGTCTTCACTCAAATCCAACTATGGACTTTTAGACTCAATATATGCTCAACAGGAACACATCGAACACGTTCTTATTCACAATTATGTACTCAATCAGGTTGTAATAAACACAATAAACACACACAGATATTGATATACTCTCATTTATTAAATGGCATAGAAAGAGATCATTAGGTTCACTTAGCTACTATTTGGGACTAGCAAGAGAATCTGGTGTAGTTAGTTATAACACAATAGGTGTCTTAATCACATATATATCTGGACCTGAAATGTGAACTTAAACTTTACTTAACTATTATAAGCAATAGTAAGTAAATCACTGAATATATTTAGAACACACAAAGGTCTCTGAATAATATACTAATGAACATAAAATAAAGGATAGTATTACTGTGGAAATATGCAATTATATATAGACATACATACACATAGAATAACTCCTTTATAATAATATTTATGAGAGTTGAGTATCTATCGTGAAGTATTCTAATAAGTTTAAGAAGTATTGATTTGAACTCGGGAATTGTTTATTCAACAATATGGTTAACCGCACAAAGATTTCTATAGTTATTGTTCAAGAGCGCGAGACGAGAGGCGTCCAAGATATATGAAAGAGGCCGCGCGTAAATAAATATGACCAGGTAAGTCAACAGGTCATCTATTAGACTGAGGTGCGGAAAATAGTGTATGCGGTTAATGCTATGTTTATCTTGAATAAGGGAGGAATACTTTAATTTAAAGAGGAGAAGGGAGCTGAATTGTTTTTACAATTAATTAGGTACCCGGTAGTTAATTTGTTGCGAGAAAAATTATATAATGAACGTACAATTTATAACGTTGTATATGTAATAAAGAAGACGTGCCGTTTTGTCCAAAATCAAAACGGCATACCCAACTCTGCGATGGGTCACCATCATCACTACTAGTCACTATCACCATTACTATAATCAGCACTACTACTATTATAGTCATCACTACTACTCTTACCATCATCAGTACTACTCTCATCATCAATACTACTGTCATCATCACTACAACTTTCACCATCATCAATACTACTCACCATCATCACTAATACTGTCACCATCATCACTACTGTCATAATTGCTTGTCACCATCATCACTACTATTATGACCATCATCACTACTACTAGTACTGTCACCATCATATCTACTACTGTCATCATCATCACTACCATCATCATCACTGCTGTCATCATCACTACAACTACAACCATCATCGCTACTATTATCACCATTATCACAACAATTACCATCATCACCACTATTATCACCATTATCACTACAATTACCATCATCCCCACTATTACTACCATCACTTCTAATGTCAACTAAACTAACTTAACCTAACAAATGCAGGGCGAGATGCTTTCGCCCCCAGAATGCCATCATTGCAGGGGGGGGGGAACCCCGGGTGAGGGGGGGGGGGTTAAACCATACTTTGGATCTAAAATCATAACTATTGCACACATACAAGGAAAATCTGTGAGTATTCGGCTTGGATATCAGTTAACACGAGTATGTAACGTATGCGTAATACGATTTATAAGGTGTTAGACACTAGTTAATACTAGATCTTGGGCACAGATCTAACTCAATACTTAATATGGCTTCTGAAGGATTAATACATAACGCAATAAATATCGATCTTGGGCACAGATCTACATAAGAATTAGCACTGGAATACTCGCATATTTTACCTTACCTTCACATCAATAATCACAACATAAGACACTCAGAGACAATTAGGGTAGGTTAAGAGGATAGTAGTTCGAGTGCAAGTCTGGCCGACGTGGATCGTAGATTCGGCTGTCTGGACTTCAGGGGGAACTGCCTCTCACGAACAGGAAGGAACACAGCAGGTCTCGCTGTAGTCTCGAGGGGGAGGGGGAGGCAGTTTCTACTTCAGTTAGATACTCCGTGCTTTTCAGCCTTAGGAATATTACTTAGGTAGAGGTGCTTACTTTCTTTAATTTCAGTGAGACTATGTTCAAGTTATTTCTTTGGTTTAACTTGTAGTAACTCAATTCTAAAAGGATATAGTGAATGGTTGTGATGTAATTTGCGAAGGTAATACTTAGTCTAAAAATATATGGTGGTTATAGGTTTGTACATAATTATTTTAAGTATTTTATTTAATACTCTCATGGTGGTTACGAGGTCTAGGTAAGAGACAACTGTAACTTCCGTGATTCTATGATAATCAGGGGTTATTAATGATGCAGTTGATATCTCTGTTCTTCTCTAGGATCTTGGGGTTATGTTGAGTTCTCCGGAACGGTACTGCAAGAGAGGTCCTAGTATCCCCACTTGTTTCTATAACATTCCGGTTTCTGATGTCTAACTTGCATAAGCATTAATTTTGTTTGTTATACTGCAAGTCTGGCTGTTGGTCGAATGGAGGCTGGTGATAGGTCAAGATGGTTTGAAAGCTCGATGGAGATTGGCCCAGCTTCCCACTCTTCTGTATGGGAGACTGACCTAACTTCCTGGGCTTTAGAGAACGGGAATGACGGTTAGGATACAAAAGAAGTGGGTGAGGAGAGCTGGAGGGAGGCGAGAGGAGGGTGGAATGGTGAGGAGGGTGGAGAGGTTGCAGGAGGAGGAAGTCAGGGAGGAGTACAAGAGAGCAGTGGAAAGACGACTAGGTGGGTTCGACCTGGAAGTTATGGAGGAAGTGGAGGAGATGAGCAAGGTGTTTAAGGATGAGATCTGTGCAGCATGTGAGGAGGTGTGTGGAGTGAGGAGAAGAGTGAGGGGAGTGAAAGGTACAGCATGGTGGACAGAAGAGCTGTGGAAGAAAAGAAGAAAGCATATAGAGAGTGGTTGGGTAGTAGAGGGAATGAAGATTCCGAGAGACAGAAACGAGCGAGGTACGTGGAGAGTAAGAGAGTAGTGAAGGAAAGTAAGAGAAGAGTAGATGAGGAATTTGGAAGGAATCTGAGTGTAAAATGGAGGGAGAGTAAGAAACTGTTCTGGAAAGAAGTCAAGAAAGTTAGGGAAGGTAGCAAGGGAAACAGTAAGGGTGTGAAAGATAAGAATGGGATAATGCTAGTCGAGAAGCAAGAGAGAGTCGAAAGATGGAGGGAGTACTTCAGTGAGTTGCTAAATGTAAGGAATGAAGAGCCAGCAAACATAGCTGGATATGGTATGGGAGGGAGAAGAAGAGAAGTAGTGGAGGAGGAGGTGGGGATCAGGAGGTCAGAAGTGTGGGAAGCCATGAAAAGAGTGAAGTTGGGGAAACCACCAGGAACAGATGGAGTGTGTGGGGAAATGTTGATAGAATGGGTATGGAAAATGTGCAAACTAGCATGGGAGAAGGGGAGTGCACCCGATGACTGGAAGACTGGCATAATAGTCCCCCTATATAAGGGCAAAGGGGAAAGAGGAGTGTGTGGTAACCACCGAGGAATATGTCTTCTAAGCGTAGTAGGGAAGGTATGCAGTAGGGTAGTGATTGAGAGAGTGAGAGTGAGAACGGAGAAATGGATAGGCGACGAGCAGGGAGGTTTTAGGAAGGGAAGAGGATGTGTAGATCAGATTTTTACCCTGAATTGTGTTGTGGAGAAGTATCTGGAGAAGAAACAAAAGGTGTATGTTGCCTTTATGGACTTGGAGAAGGCCTATAACAGAGTGGATAGAGAAGGTTTGTGGAAAGTACTAAGAATATAGTTACAGAGTAGAGGGCAAGTTGCTGAAAGCAGTGAAGAGCATGTATGAGGGTGCAAAGGCGGCAGTACATGTGGAGAGTGAGCAGAGCGAGTTCTTTGACCTGAATGTTGGTTTGAAACAGGGGTGTGTGATGTCCCCGTGGTTGTTTACTGTATATATGGATGGAGTCATGAAAGAAATACTATCAAGAGCAGTGGATGTTGGTGTATCGCTGAAAAGGGAGGGAATTGAGTGGAAGCTACCTATACTGCTGTTTGCGGATGATACAGTTCTGATGAGTGATAATGAATGGGAGTTGCAGGGTCTGGTAAATGAGTTTGGAACAGTGTGCGAAAAACGGAATTTGAAGGTAAATACGGGGAAGAGCAAGGTTATGGTCTTTGAAAGGGGTGAAGTCACAGAGTGTGAGATGAAGCTGAACGGTCAGGCTATGGAGATCGTCAACTCTTTTAAGTATCTGGGCAGTGTGTTGAGTAAAGATGGGACTATGGATGAAGAAGTGCGGGAGAGGGTACAACAGGGGAAGAGGGTTGTAGGAACGCTAAAAGCAGTAACAAGAAATAGGGTGGTCAGTATGGAAGTGAAGAAGTCCTTGCATGACAGTGTGGTAATCCCGACACTGACTTACGGAAGCGAAGCATGGACGTTGGTTGAGAGACTCAGACCAAGAGTGAGAGCAGTGGAAATGAATTACTTAAGGAGTGCGTGCGGAGTTACATGGAGGGATAGACAGACTAATGAGGAAGTAACAAGGAGGTGTGGTGTGGAGGTAGATGTGCTGGAAAGTGTGAAAAGGAATAACTTGAGATGGTTCGGCCATATGGAACGTATGGAAAGCGAGAGTACAAAGGAGTACAAAGGAAATCAAGCAACAACATATCTAGTGACCCTTCTAGGTTGCTTGTCCTCCAAAACACTGAGGATCAAGTGTCCAAACAGTGGTTTAGAGTGGGTAAGGGAACATTGGAAAGGGAATTACTGCCCTGGAACTAATGTCCGTGGCAGGATTAGGAAGTTAGTAGGGGACAGATGGGTTAGTAACTGAGGGGGGGATAAAATAAAGTTATTCATTTACAAACGCAGTCAGTCGCGGGTTTGATGCGAGATATTTGTCTAGGCGGAGTTTAAATGAATCAACGGTGATGCAGTCTATAACGTTTCGGGGAAGCCCATTCCACAAGTTGACAACTCGATTGAAGAAGAAATTCTTAGATTCGTGCGAGTTAAAAGATTTACCAATAATTTTGCAACCGTTTCCCCGCGTGTAATTAGATTGGTCGATAGTGAAGTACTTACTACAGTTCATATTGTCGATGCCTTTGATGATTTTGAACACTTGAATTAAGTCACCTCTTAATCTGCGCTGGGTTAAAGGAAATAGATTTAATTTTCTAAGACGCTCTTCGTATGGTTTGTTCTTTAGGCTAGGTATCATTTTGGTAACTCTACGTTGAACTCGTTCTAGCTTGTTTATATCTTTTTGGTAATAAGGGCACCAGGATTGAACGCAGTATTCCAGAAGAGGGCGGACTAATGAATTGTAAAGGGTTAGGATAACTTCTTTGGATTTATGCTCAAATGACCTGCCTATAAAGCCAATTATTTTGTTTGCCTTCTTAACAACTTCTGAACATTGTTGACTCGGTTTTAGGTTACTCGATATTGTTACTCCCAGATCGGTTTCTCTGTTTACATTCTTAAGCTGAGTGCCATTCATCGAATAGTTTGCTTTCTCATTTAGGTATCCGATATGTAGTACTTTACATTTATCCGCATTGAAACTCATTTGCCAAATTTGGGCCCAACATGACAATTTATCTAGATTGTGTTGCATATCGTCAACTTGTTCTTTTGAGAGTACGCTATTTGCAATTTTTGTATCGTCAGCAAATTTTGAGATTGTACAGGTGAGACCCTCATCTATGTCGTTGATGTAAATTAGAAAGAGAATTGGTCCTAGTACCGATCCCTGGGGTACCCCGCTACTTACATTGGTCCATTTTGATGCCTTACCGTTTATGACTACTCTTTGCTTTCTGTCGCTGAGCCAATTTTCTATCCATTTCAACACACCGTCTTGTATTCCATGCGCTTTTAGTTTTAGCAGTAAACGTTTGTGGGGAACTTTGTCAAAGGCCTTTTGAAAATCAAGGTATATAATATCTACAGCTTTACTCTCATCGTAGAGGTTGAGGATATCGTGGAAGAAGTCTAAGAGGTTTGTTAAACAGGAACGTTTTTACGAAAGCCGTGTTGAGTATCTTTAAGTATGTTATTTTCCTCTAAGTGATTTACGAGTCTGTCTCGTATGACCGTTTCTAGCATTTTACATACAACTGAGGTTAAGCTAATTGGACGATAGTTACTGGGTAGGGATTTGCTGCCTTTTTTGAATATCGGTGTTACGTTGGCTAGCTTCCACTGATCGGGCATAGTTCCAGACTGCAAGGATTTATTGAATAGTAATGTCAGTGGTTTAGAGAGCTCATCCTTAGCTTCCTTTAGAACTCTAGGCGAGATTGTATCAGGTCCAGGCGTTTTATTTACCTTGAGTTTATCTAAACAATTCAATACTTCTCTCTCTGTAACGGTGATATTGCTTAGAATATCTGAATTATCAATCTGAATCGGCGATGGTGTAGGGATATCACTGAGGTCTTCTGTTGTAAAAACTGATGCAAAGAAGGTATTGAGGGCATTACTCATTTGTTCTTCGTCTTTGGTGTATTCTCCATTTTCATCGACTAACGGTCCAACAGTTGAAGTAACGACTTTTTTCTTTCTGATATAACTATAGAATTCTTTCGGGTTTGTTTTACTTTGATTCGCAATATGTAACTCTAAGGTCTTTTTACTTTGCTTAATTAACTTTTGGCTTTGCGTCGTAGCTCTACAAATTTCAGCCGTTCTTCGTCATTTTGTGAGGATTTTAATCTATCATTAGCAAATTTTTTAGCAAGCAGGCAGTTTGAAATATCTTTATTCCACCATTTGGGCTTTCTATTATGGCCTGGACGCCGAGTTTTTGATGGTATGCAGTCTTGCACTGCTTTTAGGTAAGTGGCTTCGAATAACTTCCAAGATGTATTTATGTCGTTATTGTGAATTAAAAAGCTCCAGTCAGTTTCTTTAAACATAGCTCTAAGTTTATGGAAGTTTGCTTTCTTGAAATTAGGGACTTTTTCGATGCTACTATTTGGTTCGTTACTAGTAAACTTTAAAGTGAAAGTTATCGTACGATGGTCGCTGTTACTGAATTCATCACCAACATTCAAATTCTCTATTAATTCTTCTTTTGTTGCAAGTACAATGTCAAGAACGTTATTACCACGGGTCGGCGTTCCAACAAATTGATAAAGCGAACTCTCTTGCAAGTTCGTATACAAGTCATGTCCGGAGTGTGAAGTAAGAGTATCGCCCCACTTGGTCACAGGTAAATTAAAGTCACCAAAAATTACGGTATCTTGTGTTACTTACATCTGCAATTTGTTCGTAAATTTCTCGGTCAGTTTGCACTGATTGAGCTGGAGGTCTGTATATTAATGCAAGTATTATTTTGGTACCTTTATTATTCTTTATTAGCACAAAAGATGCGAGAGAATGACTAAGAGGGTGTACGAGAGCGAGGTGGAGGGACAGAGAGGGAGAGGTAGACCGAGTATGAGGTGGAAGGATGGAGTGAGGAAGTACATGAACGAGGGCAGTGCTGGTTGGGGGGAGGGGTGTCGACTGACTGGGGACAGAGGTGCATGGGGGCGGTTCGTTCGTGGCCACCCCTTCGGGGATCACGGCGTCAGGCAATAGATAGATAGATAGATAGAATGACCTGAGGTCATGGGGCACTCCTCTGTTCTGGTTTCCTCTAAAGCATGGGAAGCTTGTATACTGTATATTCCCATTTTTTCTGTTGGCTTCTTCTCCTGTCTTTTCTATTCTCCTTCAGGCTAGCAATCCTACAGGTCTTACTCAACCCGTTACTTCAGTTCTTATTATGTCTCTCTTCTCTGCGCATCGTTTGTTCATTCCGTGTGTTATGTTGTTCAGCTTCGTCTAGCTCATCATTTTCATTTTGATCCTGTATTCTTTCTGTTAGAGAAGTTGTAAGCTTTAGGTAATTTTGATGCTATTATGGTACAATTCCTACAGGTGTTATGATTGGAACATTGGTGGGAGATCCAAGAGATATCTTAATGTTTGTGTGATACTTTTTCCTCTGTTAAAACAGGTATGAAAGTTCCGATGATTGCGTCTTCCTGTGGTTGGCGCATCGGTCCAAACCCTTGTACTGTTCTCCTAAGAATGGTCCATATTTGTTTGATTTGTAATTGGTGGATGAAGTAGACATTAGGCAGGCTGCCCGTAACGAGTGTCTCCCCCAAAGCCAAAAGAGTGACAAAAGGTACCCTACATAGCTTATAAAGATTGTTTTTATATTTGATTCTACCTCTCAAAATTCAACCAAGCTGTTCACCAATGTGACCCTCTGAAAATGCCATTAAACAATTCAATACTAAGATGGCGTACAGTCACGACCATAAATACTGCGACACCAACTAGATCTTTTTCGCCCCTTTGTCTCCAAAGGTATTGCTAAACTTGTTATTCAAACTCACAATTATTTTTCAATTTTATTCTAGCTACCGTCAGACGATTTTATTCAGCTTAGTATAAACCCCTTGTGATGAAGGAGTTGACGTTATCTGATTGATGTCCCAGCATTTATGCTCGTGACTGTACATACTGTATGGTGTTCCTCCTGTTTAATTAAAACACTGTTATTTTGTGCTGACTCCCTGTCTAGGCAAACTCGTCTCTGTCTTTCCTCTTATGTATTTTGTTCTTGCTGGAACTTTACTCTCATTCAACTTGTACCAAAGAAAGGTAACCAGTCTCAACCCTCCAACTATCGTCCAATTGCTCTCAATTCTTGCATCTCTAAAGTTTTTGAAACTATTCTGAATTAATATTTTCTTGAACGTTTGTCTTCCAATAATCTACTTTCAGATCACCAATATGGTTCTATAAGGACCACTCTAAATCCTTTCTGATTGTTCCATAAGTGCAGTTGTGGACAGCCATCACTCATTTTCTCAACCTATCAACTCCAGTGTACCCCAGGGTTCTGTCCTGTCTCCAGTTCTCTATCTAATATTAATTAATTATCTCCTCAACTGTTCTTTTAGTGCTATCCACTCATATGCTAATGAATTTACTTTACAATATTCTACTACTTTTCCAAATCAATCCAACATACAATCACTACAAAACACAAGTGACGAGGCAATAGCACGCCTACCTTCTGATATATCAATTATTTTTGATTGGGACAGAGAACATTTTGTTACTTTCAATGACTAAAAGACCCAATGTTTCCTTCTATCAATCCCTGCAATCTTCCACAAAACTATCAATTACTCTTTAACAATACACAAAACAACACTTCAACTGCTTTCAATATTCTGGGTGTATCGTTTTCATCAGACCTTTGTTGTAAAGATTATAGGATTATAGTACTAATCTTGCTAAAAAAGTTCCCAGAAATTAGGTGTGCTGAACCATCTCCGTGGACTCGTCACCCCCGCACAGCTTCTTGCTCTGTATAGGAGCACAGTGCGCCCATGTATCAAGTATTGTTCACATGTGTGGGTAGGTTCCACCCATACCCTCTCCCTTGCAGGGAGTGTGAGGCACCTGCCTTTCAACACAGTCCCACTTCTATTATGTCCAGCTCTCCTACCTAAGAAATAGCAAATTTTCTCTGACTATCTTCTACTCAACAAGTGAACTCTGGACCCCTCTCCCTCAATCAATTTTTCCTTCATCCTATGACTTAGACTGCTTTAAACTTCGTGTGTCCAGGTATTTTGACCCCAACGTCCCTTTAGTTTGACTCTGTCAATATTTTAGCTTTGGGGGAAACACTTTTGCTGGCAGCCTGCCAAATGGCTCCTTCATACACATAGGAAAAAGAAATGATATATAGGCTACCTTTAGTAGAATAGTACTCTATAATAATTTATATCTAGCTTAGTTGCCAATACAATTGCAAATTTAATCTCAAAATGTTGTCAGAAAAATTTTGCCGATCAAAAATGAAGGACACAGGTTCTTTGTCTCAAAAGTTGGTATCAAGTGAGATGCTTTCGATTTTCTCCGTGAAATTTTTGGGGATTCTAAATACGGAATCAGGAACTTGACTTAAGGTTGATTATATATAGTGGATGAATTATGCACAACTCTGCAAGAACCGAATTCCTGTAAACAATATCTGAAAAGGCTGGTAGGTGACACTAGCGTGAAGCCTGTATGCATTTCAAAGATCGAATGTAAATAAATATATCCATAATTCCATGGCCATTGGGATCAAACCATGTAAACAATAACACAAATAATAATAATAATAAATCAATAATTTATGGTGTTTTCATTAAATGAAACTATGATTATTTTATTGTATCCAATCAATGGATATTTTTGGTCATATGCATATTAAAGTGTATTAATGTTACAGTGTCTCAGTTTGTTATTAAGCACATTATCAACAGGCATTCCAGTGTCATCACCTACTGTACCGCTGTTTTCATACCAAACTATCATTGTTGGTGAGCCATACACAGGAGCTGCTGGAGTGTGGTTATTTTTTGGTTGATATTATAAATATATTTATATATTTTATAGTAACCTTGCTAGATCTGTATCAAGCTATATAAAAACACACCCTCAACCCCTTTCAAGATAAATTAGTGCATTTTTTTGGTAGAAGAATGTCCCGTCCATAGGCCGGTTCCTTCTACAATTATAGGCTCGCTATCGCTCACCAGGAAAATATCGACACGTAAACGGCATGAAATGTCTATATTGACAAATAAATTGGGCAAAAGGGCTTAACATCGCCAAACTAATTGAACTAACGTCTTAACCCTCCCGCATACAGCAACTTAACCCTCTCACATCCGGACGCAATTTTTGAGCCTATTAGGGATACTTTAAATCCTTTGTTACCGTCAGGGTATCTATAAACCTTTAGTTTGTTTACTTCAACCTCTGCAGTTGTCTTTGAGTTAGCTGTGGGCAGAAAACTATTTTTGGAGAGGTAATTATAACAGTGAGAGTAATCTATTTCTTATTGCTAATCTAGCAACCTCTGCGTCCTATGGTCGTGAGAGGGTTAAATATCTAACTTATGGTAAGACATTCTTTAGCTAATTTGCCATGAAATATCAGGCTGGGCGAGTTTTCGAAGCCTTGTGTTTTTCTGTATTTTCATCCACCAGAATGCTGTTTATTGTGATGTATCATATGTCAATGGAAAGAGGAATATTTATAGTACATGATAAAACAAACAAAAATGTAAATAAATCGAAATATGAAAGTGTAAATGAGTCCGGAATACAATTATTTCCCATGCAATTGTCTTCACACCGTCCTACCTCTAAATTGTGAGTGATGACCATATATTTTGTTTTGCTCAAATAATAGTATTTTTTCTCCTCTTTCCAAATCTGAAAACATAAATTGTTTATCTTCAATAGTTCTCAAGCAGTGACCGAAAAAAAAAACTATGATTTTGATTGATATGGTTTATATCATTTTCGATTTATTTCGTTGCTACGAAGTGTATGGTTTTAAATGTAGGCTGTATGAATTCGGCAAATAATGCTGATGAGTATAAAACAAACTAGAAGTTCCTAGGACAAATACTTTTTGCGCTATGAATATTTGAAATGAAGAGCCAAAATGCGAATATTTACGCTTCACCCATCTCTGTTCCGGCGATGCTAGCCGGGTTCCGAGCTGTTCCCCACCTCGTGGTTGCGTTATTTGCTCGGATACGTATATAACTGTATATATCACCAGAATCGAAAAATTGTGCTCTTTCCAATGGTGAAAACAAAAATAATATAGCGTAATTGGTTCGCAAGCTATGCGCAATTGTTTCCATGCAGTGACCGAAAAAAAAAATAGATATGGTTTATAACATTTTCGATTTATTTCATTGATACGAAGTGTATGGTTCTAAATTTAAGCTGTATGAATACGGCAAATAATGCTGATGAGTATAAAACAAACTAGAAGTTCCTAGGACAAATACTTTTTGCGCTATGAATATTTGAAATGAAGAGCCAAAATGCGAATATTTACGCTTCACCCATCTCTTTTCCTCCAATGCTAGCCGGGTTCCGAGCTGTTCCCCACCTCGGCATTGGTTTATTTGCCCGGATACGTATATAACTGTTTATATCACCGTCATCGGAAAATTATGCTCTTTCTAATGGTGAAAACAAAAATAATGTAGCGTTATTGGTTCGCAAGCTATGCGCAATTGTTTCCATGCACTGCTATTGTTTTGTAAATAAATGAGAATGTTTATACAGTTGTTTATCTTTGCCACAATATACAACACTTTTATATAATTTTCCTTGCCAATAATTGTATAATGTTCATAGAAGACATGTCAGTCATGAAGGTTGTCAATTTTACTTACCTGATAGGGCCACAACCCTTTCCAACGAGAAGGGAAATGGCTCCTGGGTTGACACTGAAAAAACAAAACAAGAAAGCCAGGTTATCATCAAGTAATAAATTCAGAAATAATTCTATTGTACACACAAATAAAGTAATATATAAATATATATATATAATTATATATATATATATATATATATATATATATATATATATGCAAGATGTCACATATATATATATTATATATATATAATATATATATATATATATATATATATATATATATATAAATACAAGGTGTCATAAATATATATACATATATATATATATATATATAAGAACATAAGAACATAAGAAAATGGGAGTCTGCAAAAAGACGATCGGCCCATACAAGGCAGATCCCTGTCACACCCATCCCCAAATATAAGGCCCAATTATAGGCCCAACTCACTAATACCTTGAGTACTGACCCCACCAACACGGTCAGAGATTAACACAAGATAACGGGGATCTGCTGAGCGCCGATTGGCCCACACCTGGTAGATCCCCCTCACACCCAACCCATCTCGTCCATATGCCTATCTAATTTTATCTTGAAGCTCCCTATCGTTCTTGATCCCACTATATCACTTGGTAGCCTATTCCACCCATCTACAACTCTGTTACCAAACCAATATTTGCCTATATCTTTTCTGAAACGAAATTTATCTAATTTATAACCATTTGTTCGAGTTCTTTCGCTATCACTGAGCTTCAGTACATTTTTCATGTCTCCTTTATTTACCCCACTGAACACACTTGAACACTTCTATCATATCCCCTCTAACTCTGCGTCTTTCTAACGAATGTAAGCTTAATTTGTTCAACCTTTCTTCATATGGTAGATTTCTAATATTATGAATAATTTTTGTCATTCTTCGCTGTACTCTCTCCAAAGGAATCTATATCCATTCTGTAATAAGGACACCAAAATTGGACAGCATAATCCATATGAGGTCTTACTAATGACAAGTAAAGTTTCAAGATAACATCGGCAGTTCTGTTACTCACACTCCTTGAGATGAACCCCAGAATCCTGTTTGCCTTGTTACGTACGCTTATACACTGCTTTCTAGGTTTCAAATCGTTGCTAACAAACACACCCAAATCTTTCTCGCAGTGTGAGTTTTCTAATTCAGCATTAGCTAGTTTATATTTTGCATTAGTATTCGTCTTCCCTATCTTTAATACCTTGCATTTGTCAATGTTAAAATTCATCTGCCACTTTACTGACCATTCGTGTAAGGTATCTAGATCCCTTTGGAGGCACTCTATGTCGCCATCTGAATCTATTGGTCTCCCTATTTTGGTATCGTCTGCGAATTTACTTATCCTACTAGTTATACCTAAATCAAGGTCATTTATGTATATAATAAACAACAGAGGACCTAATACAGATCCCTGGGGGACACCACTCTTGACTGATCCCCATTCTGACTTGGTACCATTTATGCTGACTCTCTGCTTCCTACCAATTAGCCATGACCTAATCCATCCTAACAACGCCCCACCTATTCCATGTGCCTCAACCTTTCTCATTAATCTCTCATGAGGGACTCTGTCGAAAGCTTTACTGAAATATAAATATATAATATCATATGACTTGTCATTATCTACTGCTTCATATACCTCTGAGAAAAAAACTAAGCAAATTAGTAAGGCAAGAACGTCCCTGAGTGAATCCATGCTGAGAAGAATTGATTAAGTTAAATGTTTCTAAGTGGTTTCTCATTTTCCTAGCAATAATTGACTCTAGTAGCTTTCCTATGATTGAAGTGAGACTAATGGGACGGTAATTGGATGCTATTGAATTATCACCTTTTTTGAAAATCGGAACTACATTTGCAAGCTTCCAAGCTTCTGGAACTATACCTGTTTCTAATGAATTGTTAAAAAGAAATGTTAATGGGTAACTTAACTCATCTCTGCATTCTTTTAATACTCTAGCATATACCTCATCGGGACCAGGCGATTTCGGATATATATATATATATGTATATATATATATATATATATATATATTAGGTGTCAAACAAAATATAATGAATGGTAACAAAAATGTGTGTATGTGTGTGGGTATATATATATATATATATATATATATATATATATATATATATATATATATATATATATATATATATATATACAAGGTGTCAAACCACAGAAATTTGCAGATTTCCAAGCCACCCTAGGAGGTACTGCATTTGACTTGTTTTTTTTTAGAGTGGTTTCCCCAGGAGGCCTATATCCACTTTGATGATGAAGGTGGGTAAATGTAGGTGGGTGAATGTCGGTGGGTGAATGTGTGGGTGAATGTCGGTGGGTAAACGAGGGTGGGTAAATGAAGGTGGGTGAATGAAGCCGGGTGAATGAAGAAGAGAAATGGAGAAGAGAAATGAATGAATCAATGAATGAATGATTGCACATGGCTCCTGACTATAGGACACCTGCATTGTGACGATGGAAAAGGTTGAAGCAGTCGTTGACGTCAATGCAGAGGGCAACCGTGCAAGTCGTGCAGCGGAAGCTTGTGTCCTTGCGAATGCCGTTCATTACTTTGCAGTAATAGCAACGGAGTCGCTTCTTGGCCGGAATCCTCTGCCGAGAATGGTCCAAGGCCCTGTTCAACCGGACATGGTTCAGAACAATAGGACGGGGCCTTGGGACAACTCCAGGTCGAGGTCTCCGGTCTCGCACCGCTCCTGCTGCTTCCAGTACTGGTGGCGGTTGGTTGGCAGCTTCAAGAGCTGCTTCCCCATTGTCACCAGCAGCAGCTGCATCAGGTGCTAGTACCACGGGGGGTTGAACCAGGACATAGTTTCCCCCCCGGGGCAGCAGCATCAGCAGCAGCATCATCTGGTTCTGGTGGTGGGGAGGGGACATCGAGACGTGGTGCCCTCTCAACGCCTCCACCAGGAGCAGCAACAGGAGAGGGTGGAGTATTGTCAGGAGCAGCAGGGGCTGAGGAGTCTGGATGGTCGTCGTCAGACGACCCAGATGATCCACCGGGTTGCCGTTGCCTGCGTGCATGCCTCTGTGGCTCACGCTGGTCATGCGGCAGATCTTGTGCTCGGTGGACTGGCCTCCCCGACATAGGCCACTCTGCAGGGTTGAAGTGCAGCAAGGAAGTACAGATGTGCTCCTGGAAGTCCAGCAAGGTCATCTTCTTCCTTGGGTAGCACTTCCTGTACAGGACATGGGCGTTGAAGAGGGCCATTTGGATGCAGTAGAAGGTGATCTTCTTCGTCCACTTGACCGTCCTTCGCTGGATGGGGTAGTACTGGACCATCTGGTCGAAGTAATCCACCCTACCCATGTAGATGTTGTAGTCTTCAACGCAAACAGGTTTGAAGATCTCCCTCTGTCCACGACGCCACTTGCCCTGTTGGTCCTTCTCTTTGAAACTGACAAGCTTCGGGATGGTGTCCTGGTTGTGGAAAGTGGACACCATGTTGACGATACGCTTGTCTCGCCAAAGTAGGACCATGGTTAAGCCGTTGTTCATTGCTAATGTCGCATCGCGTTCAAGCTGTTTTGCTTCACCAATGTCGCACAACCGCTTAGGAGCTCCTCGTACAAGGCGCAGGGTGCCACACACGTAGATGTTGTGTGTGTGAGCATTTGCTGGCACAGGTCAACTGAGTTGTAATAGTTGTCCATGTACAGCCTGTACCCCTGGCCTCTGAAGGACTCCGTGAGACCCTCCACCGTCTCCTGGAGAGATGTACCCGGACCGGTGTAGACCCGAAAGTCCCACACATAGCCAGTCAACGCCTCTGCCAGGATGTACAGCTTGACACCGTACTTCGTCGGCTTCATTGGGTTGTAAACCTTGAATGAAAGGCGACCCTTCCATCCAAGGCTGCCTTCGTCAAGGGACAGCTTTTCGGCGGGGATGTATGCCAGCTTGAAGCCTTCAAGTAGGTATTCCATCACCGTCCGAACCTTCACAAGCCTGTCCTTGTTCTGCCTGCAGACTGCCTTGTTGTTGAAAGCATGGAAATACTTCAACAAGGCTAGAAACTTAGTCCTACTCATCGTTCTCCGAAATACTGGGTAGTCGTGAAGGACAGTTGAACGCCAGTAGTGAATCAGAGAAGGAATCTTGGTGATGCCCATGAGGAAGTACAGGCCAAGGAATTTGGCCATTTCCTCCTCACCAAACAGGTGCCAAAGAGCGGCTGCTCCGTCAACGAACTTGGCGTAAGCATTTGTCTCCAATACCAGGTATTGCAGCATCTCCCTTGTGAAGAAGAGCTGGAAGAACTGGAGAGGAGTCACCGGCTTTGGAACCTGCATGCCAGGGGTCCCTGAGAACAGATCAGGCTGGGGGTCGAAGGGGGTGTCGGTCCAACCGGCATCACGATCGGGGACAGGATCGCGAGCACGGCCACGACCACCGCGAGGACCACCGCGAGGAACACCTCTGCGGCCCCTGGGCCTACCATCTGCTCCCCTACGGGGACCTGGCCTCCAGCGTGGCATAGGTGGTAGGTCGAGGGGTTGAATGGGGGGGGTCTTCTGCATCAGATGATGCAGAAGCCGGTGAACCTGGTGCAGCACCAAGTGGTGAAAGGTGTGGAGCTGGTGAACCTGGTGCAGCTGCACCAGCTGGTGAAAGGTGTGGAGCTGGTGAACCTGGTGCAGCTGTACCAGTTGGTGAATGGTGAAGAGGAAGCGTTTGGGGAAGAAGCTCCTCGATTGCTGCTGGAGGATTCAACGCTGTGCGTGGCACCTCAGCAACAACATGAGCACGCACTGCGGCTTCAGCAACTTCAGCACGCATTGCGGCTCGATGCTCAGGCAGAACAAATGCCGAGGGGGTCAACGGTGTGTCGCTGAAAGGGGACACTGCGGGGGTGACCGTTCCCATGGCATGCGAAGGCGGGGTATTCAAAGTGCCCACAGCGAGTAGCGTAGCAAACAGGTGTGGGCTGCGGGATGGTGATCCTGCTGGAAGCCAGGATGAGGCATCGCCACGCGAGGTGGATGGAAGAGGTGACGTGGGAAGTTGGGGGAAGTTGGGTGATGGTAGGAGGTAATCGGCGATGTTATGGATGGGATGAGATGTAGATGGGATGGGATGAGATGTAGATGGGATGGGATGGGATGTGGATGGGATGGATGGTGGTGGTGGATCCGCTGGGGCTGGTTCAGTTGGTGGTGGTGGTGGTGGGTTGTCTGACGTTGCTGGGGCTGGTGGTGGATCGGCCGAGGTGGGGGCGTCGAGGCGGAGTCGCTTGGGCGGAGGTGAAGCCCAATCCTCATCGTCAGACCACTCGTCCGACTCACTCTCGCTCGCCGTCTCATCCGTCGTCGTCAGGTCCAGCACCTCGTTGACCACATCTTCCAGCTGGGAGTCCCGCAAACGTTTCTTAACATCCCTCTTGTCCGACATGGCAGCTGGCGTATGGCGGTAGGCTGGCGTATGGCGGTAGGCTGGCGTATGGCGGTAGGCTGGTGTATGGCGGCAGGCTGGCGTAGTTAGCTTACGATGCTGAAACCAAGAAATGGAAATAAAGGAAAAACGTAATTGACGTTGATAGTTGTCATGACGTAAGTTCGCCATCACTGGATCCACATAACGTTGGTATAGTTCACCATGACATAGTCATAGTTTTGCATTATCCGATTCCAGATGACGTGAGTATAATGGATTCATGACGGTATAGTTCCGCATTTTGTAATTCAAATGGGGGAACACCATGACGTAGTCATAGTATGGCATTATAAGAATATATATATTTATACCTTGGGGCTCTTTGGCCAAACACCCTGGGGAACAAGAACAACACAACAGGGAAAGGGACAAGATTTTGTGTTTTATATATATACGGTATATACCTTTATATAAAAAATAAATATAATCAAATAAATCCCAATATATATAAAATAACTATATAAATACTCGATTATGGGCCCTGCCCTTGCTCTGGACCTAGGGGGTGGTCCCATGGACACCCTGGGGAACAGAAACAATAACAAAAACAAATATATAAATGAAACAAAATTATAAATAAAATAAAATGATAGGCCTATAAATAAAATAAATAAAAACTATAATAAATAAAAATATATATAAAATAACTATATAAATACTCGATTATGGGCCCTGCCCTTGCTCTGGACCTAGGGGGTGGTCCCATTGACACCCTGGGGAACAGGAACAATAACAAAAACAAATATATAAATGAAACAAAATTATAAATAAAATAAAATGATAGGCCTATAAATAAAATAAATAAAAACTATAATAAATAAAAATATATAAAATAACTATATAAATACTCGATTATGGGCCCTGCCCTTGCTCTGGACCTAGGGGGTGGTCTCATTCACGCCCTGGGGAACAGGAACAATAAAAAAAAAAAATATATATAAATGAAACAAAATTATAAATAAAATGAAATGATAGGCCTATAAATAAAATAAATAAAAACTATAATAAATACAAATATATATAAAATAACTATATAAATACTCGATTATGGGCCCTGCCCTTGCTCTGGACCTAGGGGGTGGTCCCATTGACACCCTGGAGAACAGGAACAATAAAACAAAAAATATATATAAATGAAACAATATTATAAATAAAATAAAATTATAGGCCTATAAATAAAATAAATAAAAACTATAATAAATCCCAATATATATAAAATAACTATATAAATACTCGATTATGGGCCCTGCCCTTGCTCTGGACCTAGGGGGTGGTCCCATGGACACCCTGGGGAACAGAAACAATAACAAAAACAAATATATAAATGAAAAAAAATTATAAATAAAATAAAATGATAGGCCTATAAATAAAATAAATAAAAACTATAATAAATAAAAATATATATAAAATAACTATATAAATACTCGATTATGGGCCCTGCCCTTGCTCTGGACCTAGGGGGTGGTCCCATTGACACCCTGGGGAACAGGAACAATAACAAAAACAAATATATAAATGAAACAAAATTATAAATAAAATAAAATGATAGGCCTATAAATAAAATAAATAAAAACTATAATAAATAAAAATATATATAAAATAACTATATAAATACTCGATTATGGGCCCTGCCCTTGCTCTGGACCTAGGGGGTGGTCTCATTCACGCCCTGGGGAACAGGAACAATAAAAAAATATATATATATAAATGAAACAAAATTATAAATAAAATGAAATGATAGGCCTATAAATAAAATAAATCAAAACTATAATAAATACAAATATATATAAAATAACTATATAAATACTCGATTATGGGCCCTGCCCTTGCTCTGGACCTAGGGGGTGGTCCCATTGACACCCTGGAGAACAGGAACAATAAAACAAAAAATATATATAAATGAAACAATATTATAAATAAAATAAAATGATAGGCCTATAAATAAAATAAATAAAAACTATAATAAATACAAATATATATAAAATAACTATATAAATACTCGATGATGGGCCCTGCCCTTGCTCTGGACCTAGGGGGTGGTCCCATTGACACCCTGGGGTACAGGAACAATAACAAAAACAAATATATAAATGAAACAAAATTATAAATAAAATAAAATGATAGGCCTATAAATAAAATAAATAAAAACTATAATAAATAAAAATATATATAAAATAACTATATAAATACTCAATTATGGGCCCTGCCCTTGCTCTGGACCTAGGGGGTGGTCCCATTGACACCCTGGGGAACAAGAACAATAACAAAAACAAATATATAAATGAAACAAAATTATAAATAAAATAAAATGATAGGCCTATAAATAAAATAAATAAAAACTATAATAAATACAAATATATATAAAAATAACTATATAAATACTCGATTATGGGCCCTGCCCTTGCTCTGGACCTAGGGGTGGTCCATTGACACCCTGGGGAACAGGAACAATAACAAAAACAAATATATAAATGAAACAAAATTATAAATAAAATAAAATGATAGGCCTATAAATAAAATAAATAAAAACTATAATAAATACAAATATATATAAAATAACTATATAAATACTCGATTATGGGCCCTGCCCTTGCTCTGGACCTAGGGGGTGGTCCCATTGACACCCTGGGGAACAGGAACAATAAAAAAAAACAAATATATAAATGAAACAAAATTATAAATAAAATAAAATTATAGGCCTATAAATAAAATAAATAAAAACTATAATAAATAAAAATATATATAAAATAACTATATAAATACTCGATTATGGGCCCTGCCCTTGCTCTGGACCTAGGGGGTGGTCCCATTGACACCCTGGGGAACAGGAACAATAAAAAACAAATGTAAATGAATAAAAATTATAAATAAAGTATAATGATAGGCCTATAAATAAAATAAATAAACAATATAAATAAAAATATATATAAAATAACTATATAAATACTCGATTATGGGCCCTGCCCTTGCTCTGGACCTAAGGGGTGGTCCCATTGACACCCTGGGGAACAGGAACAATAACAAAAACAAATATATAAATGAAACAAAATTATAAATAAAATAAAATGATAGGCCTATAAATAAAATAAATAAAAACTATAATAAACAAATATATAAAATAACTATATAAATACTCGATTTTGGGCCCTGCCCTTGCTCTGGACCTAGGGGGTGGTCCCACTGACACCCTGGGGAACAGGAACAATAACAAAAACAAATAAATGAAACAAAATTATAAATAAAATAAAATGATAGGCCTATAAATAAAATAAATAAAAACTATAATAAATACAAATATATATAAAATAACTATATACATACTCGATTATGGGCCCTGCCCTTGCTCTGGACCTAGGGGGTGGTCCCATTGACAACCTGGGGAACAGGAACAATAAAAAAAAAAAATGCAAATGAAACAAAATTATTTCGTTTCAGAAAAGATATAGGCAAATATTGGTTTGGTAACAGAGTTGTAGATGGGTGGAATGGACTACCAAGTGCTATAGTGGGATTAAAAACGATAGGGAGCTTTAAGATAAAATTGGATAAGCATATGGACGAGAAGGGTTGGGTGTGAAGGGGGATCAGCAGGGTTGGGCCAATCAGCGCTCTGCAGACCCCGTAATCCTGCGTTAATCTCTAACCGTTTTGGTAAGATGATCCTCAGGGTATTAGAGTGTTCAGCCTATAATAATTGGGCTTTGAAATTGGGGTTGTGTGGGACAGGGATCTGCCTTGCTTAGGCCAGTCGGCTTTCTGCAGACTCCCATTTTCTTATGTTCTTATGTTCTTATAAATAAAATAAAATGATATAAATAAAATAAATAAAACTTATAATAAATCACAATAAAGAAAAATAGGCCTATATATAAAATAACAATAGAAATACTCGAATATATATATATATATATATATATATATATATATATATATATATATATATATATAATTATATATATATTATATATAAAATAAAGATAGGCCTAGCCCAAGCCTAAACATATAAAATATCCCAGCTGTGAGGAAAAGGTAAAAGGTCAAGGAGTGCTGACCCGACCCGCTGTGGGCAAGTAATTATGGGATTAGCTTAGGTACTTTACCCAGACATCTGTGGCTGTCCAAAGGTTCACTGCTGTAGTGTAGTGTACAGTGGCGCATAAAAGTCTTGTATTTTTTATGTCAGGCTATTTACCGTGACATATTTGTACTTACCGTGACATTTTTGTCTAAAAAATTCGTTTATTATCTATCCACACTTCACTGTTAGTTACTTCACTCAAATAAAACTGTGTATTCACTAAAAATTGTCATAAAATAATGCCAAAAATGGGCAAAACACAACTATATTTCGTAATTACAGCTTTATTATACTTCGTATGTAGTATTTATTCATAAATATATTGGTCTTTCAAGCAAAAATGAAGGTTTTAGGGCAATATATATACAACACACACGTATAGCCTAGCTTACATTCGTAATCACAAACCTAACATAAGTTAGGAATGTGACTACGAATGCTTACTACACTAACCCTACGAATATGATATAAATAATATTATTATTCACAGTTCACAACACTTCCACTGGGTCCATTCTAGCCACCTAAAAAACACATGGCTGGCTATGGAGAGGCGAACAACGAGGCACAAAGTCACAAATCATGAGTTATATACATAAATTATAAATAGATAGCCACAAATTGATGATACACTGCCTCTTAGTACATAAATAATCAAGATTTGCCCGCCTGAAACCCGCTCCATGGCGGGCAATGGAGGCGAGACGAGATTTAAAGGTCCGGGAGTACTACCTCACAGACTGGCGGCCGGCTCACAACTGGTGAAACAAAGCCCCGCACTCCTCACACAGGGACGCTAGGGGGTTGCCAGATATTTAATTTTGTAACTTACTGATGGCTAACTTACCAGCCAAAAATGCGTCCAAATCGCGTCATAAACTTATTTACCACGAATATTTCTAACTTACAGGTGGCATTATGATGCGATTGCGTCATACGACCACTCTTCGAGGGGTGGCGTTATGACACGATCGCGTCCTAAAAATGCAAGAGGGTTAAAATGTCAAAGCTAATGGGACCAAACATGAAAATAAAAGCACCCACCTCCCCCCCCAATTCCGTACCGGTGACGTTCATAGCATCCTATTCTGGCAAATAGTAGGCGATTTTATGCAGCTTAGAAAGGTTCTGTGATAGCTCAAAAGATAAAATGAGATAGTCTGTAGCGTTTTAATTGATAGATGTCCTGCCGTCCTTCCTAAGCTGAATAAAATCATCAAATAGTTGCCAGAATATTACGAGAAGAACGTCACCGGTACGGAGGGTTACTGGTACAGTACATTGAGTACAGTGAAAATGATAAATTGTTGCAAGGTAGTATTATGTTTTCATAATTATGACTGAGAAGCTTTGCTGGAATGGCACGTCATCATTGGGAGGAATAAACATGAGCTATCCTACAGGAATCACATGATTAGGATAAAAACAATTAAATACATTCGGGACAACTGGTGTTTGTGTTGGCGCACTGGAGAGTTCTAAGAATAATTACTTGATAAACAAGTGTCATTGATGGATCGTGTTACACCGACGTGTAAGGTAATAAAGTAAGCATGAAAGGTGGATAAGGAGGGTAGAACGTTGGATTGGATGAAGACTTATATGAGGGAACAGCTAATCGGTAGAAGTAAGGGCAGGCATTTAATCGACTATAGGAATTGACCTACATGATGGCGTATTGTTCAAATCCACCTTGCCTGGGACTGGAACATCTGGTAATACAGACAGAACAAATAACCATATTGCCTGCTAGATATTTTGGTCTCGCAAATACTGAAACTGATAGCGAAAGGGTGCTTGAGAACAATATTCGGAAATGTCTGAAATAATAATAAATGACAGCCACGTATATAATTGTTTAGCATTTATCCGGATTAGAAGATGTAGCCTCACAAACCCTCCCCCTGTTATGTAATATAACGTTCCTGTTTGTGCAGCTTCTGCCATGAGATTATATGGACATGTCAAGTCAATACATTAAAAGATTAACGTTCTATTGTATGATAATGTTGACCTTACATCCATAGTTACTTCCATACGGTAGTAATAGTTACTTACAAGCCAACTCCGAGAGAATGGTATCGAAAAATGTTATGTGAAATTAATGATTGATAAATCTGTAATATTACCAGTCTTGCTAAGGCAGCCTCCCAGAAGCTCGGTGTGCTCAACCGCCTTAGGGGGTTCTTTTTCCCTGCACAGCTTCTTGCTCTGTACAGGGGCATAGTGCGCCCTTGTATTGAGTATTGTTCACATGTCTGGGGAGGTTCCTCTCACACCACTCTCCTAGACAAAGTTGAAAGGAAGGCCTTTCGTATCATTAACTCCCGTCCACTCACCAACTCTCTGCAGTCTCTCTCTCTCCGCCGCAATGTTGCATCTCTCTCGCTATTCTATCGCTACTATAATAATCAGTGTTCCTCAGAGCTATCCCAGTGCATACCACCTCCTTTACGTAGGGCATGTGGTACCCGTCTTGCAACTCAATCCCACCCCTACTCTGTGCAACTCTCCAACCCAAGAGTGAAACGTTACTCTCAAACTTTCTTCTACTCAACAGCTGAGCTCTAGAACTCTCTCCCAGAATCAGTCTTTCCCTCTTCCTATGACTTAAATTGCTTCAAACTCCGTGTGTCCAGGCATTTTGGCTCGAACGTCCCTTGATTTTGGCCCTGTCACTCTTTCAACTATGGGGGAGGAACTCGCTATAGGCAGTAATGCCTTTTGCCTCCCTCAATCACATAGAAAAAAAAAAAAAAAAAAAGGAGGAAAAGCTGTTACCTATTATGCATAGGGAATCTTGGATATTGTTCCATCACGTTAATCCTCAGCTGGTTATATAGCAATACTTACTGTACATAAATATACTGTAGTTGTTGACCTCTCTAACATTTGTAATATCTGGTACTCTACAACTCTAACCATCAAAATATCTAGTTACTGAATGCAAATGACTCCTGGATTATGTTTTGAGTTTGAATATTGTAACTTTGTCATTATTTCAGTTGTCAATGTTAATAATATTGACAATGTCATTATACAACTTTAAGTGATGACTGTTGTGTGAAACGAACAGAATCTGCAAACATTACATGATATTACTTGAATAGTTTTGTCGTAACATTCGGTTATTAATTAATGTTTGGCATAGTTTGTACCGGCTGCAAACCATTGTTGCCAGTTTGAAGGAGGGAGATTGGTCTAACTTCCAGTTACTCTGTGCATACCTTATTATATGTTTTGTTACCGATGTATATAATATTGTTTAATTGTATTCCTTCATAATATTCACTGTTATTCACCTGAACTACTCGTTTGTTTGTGTCTAGCCCATTCCTATTAGCTCCCATCTTCACCCCACTTTCATCTGTCCATTGTTTTTTTGTTCCTTTTATAATGTGTCACTTCTGCAAACATACTTATATTACTTATATATACTTATTATTCCTTTATAACTGAACCTGTTGAACCATTACATTTGCAGTTTTCCGCGGCTGTAACTAACGGATCAGAAATCCGTAGAATAACCTTCTAAGGGTGCAATATACCTGACTCTATCATAACCTCGATGCAATCACATTAACCAATTACAACAAAGTGTGAAGTACGATACCCAATCACAATAACTGGCTGTGCGAAGCAATACACCAGTTTGTTTCATTGCCCAACATTAATTAATTGGCTTAAAAAGTTATTTTTCCTTCATGAGATTTCAAAATTAATGAAGTTTGTCGAAAGTAGCTGCAAGATGTCGAACACTGTGCAACCAATGCCAATTCATGTGGGGAATGGCCAGTTTAATTTGATAAATATAATTCCAAGTGTGTGTCTCCATTTCTGAACGATCGTTCGTTGAATTTGTTTGACATTGTCGATCCACATCGAACAATGACAATATATATAGTAAATTATAGAATTGGTATGGAAGACGTCATTTACGGTCGAGAAAACGTCGTTTTCCACTGAAAGGTGTACTCAAGAGGAAGCTCTACTAGTGTTTAAGTGTTATACAAAACAATTAAGTAAATATATAATAATAATAATAATAATAATAATAATAATATAAATAATAATAATATTTATGATAATAATAAGTCAATCAGTCAGTAGCCAAACCCGCACTCCCTTAAAAGGGTAGGGAGGATCAGCAAGAAAAGGCTTGATGACCCCTTAGTAGGAGTACATTTTGGAGGTTGGTTTCCCAGTCCCATCCTCCGGGGGCTCTCTGTGCCACAAATGTGACGGGCAATAGGGTCGCCACATCCCTATGTCAAAAATATTAAAATATTTATAATAATAATAATATATATAATAATTGAAATGACGGGGTTGCGACAGCCAAATGCAAAAGCCAGTTGCAGAATTGCCAGCCTGCAACTGGATCCACAAGATAAACCAACAACACGGACACAGGGGAGAGACAAGCAAATGCAGGAGCCACCCCTGCCGCCCAGAGCTTCTCATGTTCTATGGGACCAAGCAGCAGTTATGAGCATGGGAAATTGTCCCAGCCAACCACAACCCTGGTTTCAAACCACACCACCCAATCACAGGACAGCATCCCCTCCAGTTCTGGATCTGCAATATGATGAAGGCATGTTTATGCAAGTTAAACACCAGCGACCGGAAGCTTACAGGTACAAATGGACCTGCACAAGAGTACCAGTTATGACGGTCCTGTAGATGTAATAACCTCCAGGGAAGAAGCACAAATAGGCGAGAAATATCCAAGTCCGTCTAAGAGTCTGGAGAATGATGTAATCATTATAAGTAAGATTTCTCCAAGAATAGGTTAAATAAATGCCATGTATGATGTATATGTGTTACCTAATATATAAGTAAACCTATAATTATTAACCAGCTATGTCTACGATAAGTATTAAACCTCACAACTCAATCACAACGAATTCACAATACCCCTATTACCGCGAAACTGTATAAAAGAGAGTCAAGAATTAAGCCAGATATTACCTCAATGATTTAGTGGAAAAGTATGTACTCAGCCAGAAAAGGACAGGACAGCTAACCACAGCAGAAGCGTGCCCCAAATCTGCCACCTGCCGGAGAGAGTGCTAGACCTGTGGTGCGCTCTGAAGTCTGGAACCTGAAGTCCTGCTCGAGTGACGCCCTACCCCCTGAAGTGCTGCTCCACGAACCTACGATCTACATCGGCCAGCCTTGCTATCTCTCTACCCTCCAAAATTACACTAAGTGTCTCTGTATATCATACGTTGTGATTATTGTTGTCAAGGTATAGGTTAAAATATGTGAACTGTGTAAGCGTGAGATTATATTTAGATCTGTGCCCAAGATCCTTAATTGCGTATGTGTTAATCTTTCTGAAACTGATATTCACTCTTAACTGATCTGTGTTCAAGATCCTAGATTCCTCGGATTTAAATATCCTATAGAACGTCCTATGCATACGTTATATACTCGTGTTAATTAATTCATCTCGCCACGCACTCACAGATTTTCCTAGTATATGTATTCTGTTATGTATGTTACAAGTTGAGGTCGAAGTGTATTTCGTGTTTTGATTCCCCTTCTTAACTTATAACTTATTACCTAAAACCTACGCCCAATTTCATAATTAAGTTATCTCAGTCTCCGTTGTGAAGTTCTATCATTCACTTAACATAGATACTTTCCCAGCCCCCATATTTACGTGCAATTACTTAAATTGTTTTTGTAATTATTTTATGAACTAGTATTACCGTTCATTTGATTATTGATGTAGATAATTATGATTCTTTCTGTCTAGGAATTCTAGCATTGCATAGAGTCTATTATCTAATTTTTCCATCATCTCGAATACGCCGTTGATTAAGGTGAATTCTTATTAAGACTCGCTGCGGCTCTCCACTTAAGTCGGGTGAGAGAACCATGGCCTGACTAGCGGGTCCCGACTTAAGTCGCAAGGGATTTTGGGAGGACCGCAGGCAGGCTCTGACCGCTTGGCCCGAGCCTAGCGAGGTTACTGACGTGTATAACACATACCTACACCTCCCTCCCCTTGCCGGACAGGGTAAAATCTCGGGAAATTACCGTATTTTAGGGTTTTTGTACTTGCGTTGCAACATCGTTGCAAGCGAACCCATTGTCGTACAAGGATGATTCAGGTGTTATTGGAAAGCTCTATTATCGCCCTTTCACGGATACATAATTGTATTACGCTCTGGCTCTTGTTTATGCATGAAAAAGAGCATGGAATGATGCTCGTTTAGGGTAAATCTGCCCGCCTGCCAAGTAGTAAAAGTTACAAATGTCCCCGTCCGTAAAGGGTTAATACCCTTCTGAGTATTTCCGCAGTACAACTTCGTCTTGTACGTCACTTTTAGCATAATTGATATTGTATTAATTATCATTCACGCTATTTTCATTAGGGTGTTTCTAGGACATCTGTTAACTAATCTCATTTGGTTAGTTAGACGTTGTCTTTATATACAATTAATAGATAATTCTCTATAGTTGATTCATAATTGTATTCCTAACCTTATATCTGAATTGCTTGACCGAGTTCGTAATTATTGCATACGTTCGATGGAAGTGAATATAAAGTTCAAATCATAAATTACATAAATTGAGCTACGTACATAGTAAATTGTGAACAGAATTAAACAATACATTGCCCCCAGTTTCATCGTAATATCTCTGAGATTAAGTTCATAATTACACAAACTAGATTCGTATTTTCCAACCTCGCAGTAGAACGCATGACCTGACACGCTAGCTGATTAAAGGTCGCATTAACTTGAGAGCGTTTGCCTAGCTCAGGTGCGCGCGCCGCCCCACTCGTACACCTCGCTCCCACTGCCTGTGTATTTATTTGAACTCTCAATTCATTCATCTTCCCTTTGTTTCGAGATTGTATAATTACCTTTACTGTTGTATCATTCACGTAAGACACTCGACCTGCATCATTATTATTATTAAGGGTTGTTACTATAGGTCACGTGTTTATTTAATTGCATATGTCCTGCTTTGTTTATCACCACCACTGAAGTAAAATTGATCTCACTTTGGTCTATTCTGCTATTTTATATTCGCTTCGTTACCTTATAATTCCCATAATTATTAAGGTAATACTATAGCCTGAATTATTCCTATAAGCCAAGCCAATAAGTGAAGATACTATTTCTATGCCTTTGAATAAACTTGTGTATATAATTCACATGTGTGTTGTTACTGAGTTCGGTAATACCTAGTTCAATACTTAATTGTGATTTTAAGAACGTGTTCGGGAAGTCCCTGTTGGGATTATTTACGGTCTATAAGTTCAGATCTGGATTTTAGTAAAGACTATATCACAAGCTTTAATATTATAGCCCGACAATACAATAATAATAATAATAATTATATTAATAAAACATTTTAAATGTCCAGGTTCAAAGCAAACATGGCTAAACAATTTGGATAAAAGTAGGGAGAACATAGGTAAGTGGTTTTGAAATATTTTTAGAATGGAGAACAGGCTAATTTATAATAATTATATGAGTCACTTAAAAATGAAATGGCACATCAAGAAACTTACTTGGTCAGTATTTTTTCAACCGAATTATACTTATTGTTATTCACATGTGTGTGTACTTCAAATTATACAGTCAGTCAGTATCCAAACCCACACTCCTTAAAGAGGTAGAGAGGATCACCAAGAAACTGTACTGGGTCTAGGCAGGCAAAGGGCCTAACTCCGAGGCTTTCTGACCCATTAGTGAGTACATTCTGGAGGTGACCGGTTAACTCAACCAGTAGACCATTTCAACCAGTAGCTCTCAACCAGTACCAAATCAACCAGTACCAAATCAACCAATACGGTTAGGTTAGGTTAGGTTAGTACTATATTTTGGCACTGGTTTGGTTGATCTGGGTTAATTTGGCACTGGTTGAGAGCTACTGGTTGAAATGGTCTACTGGTTGAAATGGTCTACTTGTTGAGATGACATGGAACCCATTCTGGAGGTGAGCTTTCCAGTTCCCACCTCCAGAGGCTATTTGCACCATAAACATTAGGGACGATGGGGTCACCACATCCCAACATGCCAAATGATACAATTAAAGCAAACGAGTGTTAGAATGGAATATGATGGAAATTAATTGTTTACTTTAGATGGCCGATTTGACTTAATACAAACAAAAGGAAAAACAAGAAAAGGGTAAGCAGCAACAGACTTCCAGTGACTTCATTATCTTTAGTTTAACACCTCTCTTGTATGTGTCTCTTTTGAAAAATGAGACAGGCATAGTGAGAACCAATATAATTAAATTTAAACTAAAAGAAAAACTAATATGTCAGTTTAGTTTCTAAGTCATATCTTCCCCTCACTACCCTCTGCAGCAATCAGTGTAATGTTGACTGACGGGCTCTCAGCTTACCGTCTGTGTGTCATGGTCGATACAAGATCAAAAGGCTGAGAGCGATGCTACAGAAGAGCAAAAGGCCGAGAAATATATATATATATATATATATATATATATATCAATTATTTTGGTAGGATTTTACTATACATTTGACAGGTACCACCAAGGAGTTAATACAGAATTGTTTTCAGTTTCCACGCATCCAACCCCAATCTACACCCTTTTCTGGTGTACGAAACACTAAGCAAACAATGATGACACTTTAATATTAATAATATTTGACGAAATATAAAGATAACTCGGTGGAAAAGTTGCGTTCGCGAGAGTAATTTGCGAGAGTAACATCGATCGTTTGTTGACATAGCGCTCGAGGTTATAGTAGGCTACTTTGCGCATCTAACTAATTTCACAATATTGGCGGTTCAATTAAAATTTAGGCCGCGGGATACACTGTAAGTGTTGAGGGTGGGCTTTTACCCCCCTCACCCTCCCTAGACTTATTGTCATCATCATATATATTGCCAGCAGGGGGCAAAAACACAACCGCAAACGTAACTAACGTCGAGCGTCGTGTCAATAAACTGACGATCGGAAGAGGCGGTAAACTCCTGATTTTCGGCCCAAGAGCACTTCTATATTCTCGTCGAAAACCACATTAAAAAGTTATTAAATCGTTTCTATTACTACTATCAGACCAGAAAAGGGCGTAGGTTGTTGATGGAGGCGTGGAAACCTAAATTAAATACATGGTGGTACTGTACCTGTCAAATGCGTGCCCCTTTAGTAAAATTCTAACTTTTTTTTTTCAGCCGGGACTCAAACCATTTACAGTCAGGACGCCGTGGCAGAGTTGATTATAGCATGGACTCTTGTCCTCACCCTCAGTGGTTCAAGTCTCGTATGCGAGTAGAAATATTTAGTAGCTCATGTATACATATATATGCAGTAAAATACTGCATTAAGCAATGGGAAATACATAGTGAAAATAAGCAAATAATATCATAGGAGCTAATGGTTCACTGCAATAGGTATCAGGAAAATCTTTGGTATACGTTTGTGGCAAAAAGGAATTGTATCACTCCTAATTGTATCTGTGGTGATCACACAAAATATAACGTATCATAGTATGTACCTTTTCAAAATTTATTATTGTTCACGCAATTTATCTCCTGAACTGAAGGTGTGATGTATCTACAGATGGACCATTATGTTGGTGAAATCTGAAATCAGTCACTACTGCCATGTTCAGTATGTTGGTGAGGTGGAGTGGTCTTGCCACTGGACTGATGATCCAATGGTCCCGGGTTCGAATCCCGATGTATCAATGTGAAGATATTATTGGGATGGAATTTGTGCTGTACCTACAGTAGTATCAGTGCATTACCACAAAGCCCACCAAAACGCCAACAAAATACCCTCGTTGTTCCCTGATTAAATAACACTGCATGAAAATTCCCATATTCAAAGTATGCTATAGGGTGGCAATGCCTAGTGAGTTAATTGCTTAATAGGTGACGTTCTGAGTGTGAGGGTCAGAGTCTAGACTCTGGAGCAGTGCTTCTTAACCTGGGGTGCTAGCACCCCCAGGGGGTGCTGAAATCAGTTTTAGGGGGTGCTGGCAATGCTGTACAAATAAACAAAGAAAATTGCATACAATATTATAATTATTTTGTTTGTATACTTGTAAGAAAAGAGAAACGTAAGCAACATATTACCACCATGATTGAAAACGAAACATGTGTGAACATCCCTGACGTTGGTTACGTTTGGTATCAAGTCTGTGACACCATGCTTTGTGAACCTGTTCTATACCTGTACTGTACCAGGAGTGTTAATGTTTAGCCGTGCGAGGCTGCACCACTGCAGGCACTCAGTACTGGTAGAGCAGCTCAACCGTCTGCTACCTGTATTCTATGCCTTCGAAGGTGAGAGATTATGTTCTTCTATAATGCTATATAAGAAAAGAGAAACGTAAGCAACATATTACCACCATGATTGAAAACGAAACATTTGTGAACATCCCTGACGTTGGTTACGTTTGTTTGTCTGTCCGTTTATTTGTTTCTTTGTCTTTGTATACATTAATTTTGGATTGACGTTTTTGTGGAAGGTTACATATCAAATAAATTAAATTTTGAAGGTCGGTTGTCTAATTCTGTGTGGTGCTTTCTGCTTCTAACAGATTTTCTTTTTTGTTAACATGTTTTTGAGATTGTTCAAATTGTCAACATGCCAAAGACACGCAAATGGAGTGATGAATATGTCACATATGGCTTCAGTGCACTTTTGGATGATAGGGGAGGTGTTGACTGGGCACAATGCATGACCTGCCATTTGATTATATGGAACTCTAATTTGAAGCCTGCTAGACTTCAAGAACACCAGGCAAAGCATCCAGCAGAACAAAAACAGACTCTCGAAGCCTTGAAGGCCAAGATAGCTAGATATGATTAGAAAGGTACATTGCCCCAACTTGGATTCAAACCACCCCAGAAGCCCCTTCTTCAAGCTTCCTACGAGGTGGCATACCAATGCATCAGGCAGAAGGCTTCGCATTCAGCTCCGGAAAACATAGTTAAGCCTTGTACCATTCGTATGGTGGAACTAGTTCTGGGAACAGAGGCAGCTAAGAAGATCAAGGAAGTCCCTCTGTCCAACGATGTCATGGCAGGGAGAGTTGCAGATATGAGCAGCAACATCTTGGGCCAGGTTTGTCAGGAGATTAAGGACAGTCCCACCCACATCATCCTACAGTTGGACGAATTAACTGATGTTTCCAACATGAGTCAACTCATTTGGTATATCCGGTAAATCAAGGATGGTGAAATTAAAGAAGAATTCCTCTTTTGCAATGCTTTGCAAACAACAACGAAGGCAGCAGATATATTCAGACTCTTGGACGAGTTTTTGTAGAAGTATCAGATCAAGTGGGAGAAGGTTGGGTCTGTCTGCACGGGTGGTGCTCCAGCCATGATAGGTTGCAGGCCTGGCTTCACTGCTTTAGTAAAAGAAAAAGTACCAAATATCATCATTAACCACTGTGTTCTCCATCGCCATTCTTTGGCAGCAAACATACTGCCACCTCAATTCAAAGAAGTTATATCTGTCTGTGTTAAAGTCGTGAATTTCATCCGGGGTTGCCCCTTAAACCACAGAGTGTTCAAGTTGCTTTGTGTGGAGGTGGGGACGGAGCATCAAGTCCTTCTCTTCCAATCATAAGTGAGGTGGCTCTCACGTAGCAGAGTCCTGACCCGTATTGACGAGCTCCCATGTTGAAATTGCAATGTTCCTCAGAGAAGATCACAATAACTATGCTGAGAATTTTGAAGACGAAATGTTCCTCCTTTCTCTTTCCTATCTGGCAGACATCTTCAATCACTTGAATGACCTCAATTTGTCTATGCAAGGTTCAAATGCTAATAGGCTTGTTTGTGCAGAGAAGCCTTCAAGAAGAATAACAAATCCCTCTGGAAGCGTCGAGTCCAAGGAGGGAATGTGGGAAACTTTCCAATCTTGGATGAGAAGCTGGGGGACAATAAGGTTAGTCCCATGCTTGGAGAAAATATCAATACTCACCTCTCGCACCTTGAGACCACCATGGCACAGTACTTTCCCAAGGATCATACATATCCAGAATGGATTCAGCAGCCCTTCTTGGCAGACATGAGTGACAATAACAATTTGAAGGAGGAGCTCATCGACCTGCAGGTTAACCAGGGATGTCTGACATTATTCCGTTCCCTTCCGCTGTCTGACTTCTGGTGTCAGCAGTTGGTAGCATACCCTGGAATTGCAAGAGCAGCACTGGAGATGATTATTTCCTTCCCAATGTCCTATTTGTGTGAGAAGGCATTCTTCACTATGCTTCAGATCAAAACAAAAGCCCGGAACTGCCTTCAAGATGGACTGGTCCATGACATGGGGGTGGCTCTCGCCCACACTAGCCTCAATTTGGGAAATTAGTCACACAAAAGCAACAACAAAAATCACATTGATGAGAGCACTTTGAATGTCCCATTTTCTATATCTGAAGAAGTTTATCCATACTCTTACATTTTTGCCTTTTATCTTTTTCATATCGGTTTTGCTTAGTATTCACATCTTTAATGTGTCATTATTGGAGAATGAGCACAATAAATGTTTAAGCAATACTACATTTACGTTTACTTTATCCTTATATTAGTGTAGCAAATGTGACTCCAGTAACCAGATGTAAGGGGGTGCTGGACTGTGAAACCTTGCTACAGAGGGTGCTGATGTCGGAAAAGGTTAAGAAGCACTGCTCTAGAGGGTGAGACAGTGAAGCACAAAGGCGAGGCAGCTCCAGAGATAGGGCTGGATTGGGCTGTTTCGAGCCATGAGTGGGCAACCAAGCGTCCTGCATCTTGCGAAGGGTAAGATTGCAAAGGCTCATTGCAGATCTAAGTGCTTCACATGTATCACTCCCTAGACTGGAACAAGACCTCATGGACTTCACCGTTGAATGTACAACGGTTGAATGTATAGGCTCTCAGCCTATGCCCGAGAGGGAGTAAGTTGTAATATAGGAAAACAAAAAAAATCTTCATTTCTTTGAACGTAGCCGTAGGATGCCAACTTTCTGTCTCAGACATCAACGCCTCCCATTCCCTTATTGTTCATTTTGATGATATATGGCTGATAGACTAACTTGTTGCTTACATTCTTCACACGCAATTCTACTGTCTGAAGTGGATTAACACAAAAATAGTTACTAGCAAAGGTCACATCAGAGTTGTCACACAATACAGCTCCATCTGATTCATAAATACAATCCCCCTCGCTCTTGCTTTTCGGCTTCTTTCTTTGATGGGAGAGAAAATGTTCCTATTCTAATTTTACGAACTGTTCCAAAGGCTAGAATACCCTTTTTGAACCAATAAATAAGGACTGATTTCATAAAGAAATTATCAAGATTTTAAATTCACGTAAGTGATGTCGATGTCATAGAAAATTAAAGGACCAGAGTTATAGAAATAATCTACTACTGTTCCTTCAGGATCAATAAATGTTGATATCAAGTTATGTCAAGAATGAACGTAAAACAAAAAGTTAGGTCCCCTTGGTTGTCGGCAAGGACATTTTGATATATTCCGAATTTGGTCTTTTTATCTATATATTTGGTCATTGTTCTCGAAATAGCGGCATCAGGCCACTTATATTATTATCTGAGATACTTTTATTTCTTGCTAGTAGAATATACAAGTTTACTCACAGCATCCGTTCTGCCTTGTCATATTACAGCTCTTAATTATTGCAAAACTAAATGTTCGTAGAAAAATGCCATATTCTTAGTCGAAGTTAATCAACTTAATTTCATGAAGATTAGGATAAATCTTTACTGGAGTCGTAAAAGGTGCAGGAAGTGAAGCAAGACATTGTGGTAATAATGAATGGTAGTATGGCTAAACCTGTTGATTTTGTGTTAGACTAGGCGTAAACATAATTATGAGAGTCTACATCACAAGCTCCACTGGCAGTGTAGCAGGAATCTAACGTATTGCCTTTTCGTCGACAGATTAGGGGAGTGGTACTTTAGTCCACTTGCTTTGAACTTTTAATCTAGTATGGGTAGTATGCGCAGTATCAAACTACCCCAGTTAGACACTTTCCTCACACATGACAATGTTATTATTGAGGCTTTTTCTATTAATTCAAATGACAAAATTAATATTATCTGTAATTATTATTATCTTTGGAGTAAGGGGTCGGGCGCAAGTTGGACTAGATAATAGTCCATCAGGCGCCTGGCCCGGGGAGACGATTAATATGAAGGGTGTGCCTGGAAGTGTGGTGGGAGGGCTTGTGGCTTTGGCTCCGCTGCATGTCTGCCTGCCGAGATCGGAACCTCTCCGGGTGGTCAGGGGCCGGGGGAGTGCTGGAGCGACCTTGGTAACCCTGGTCTCTGGGTCTTCTGGGTGACCTGGATGTGTGAGAGTTTGTGTTTTATATCTGTGTTTATTTTTTGTTTTATGTTGTTTTTGTGTTTTCCCTGTTCTTGCTCTGTCTTGAGTTGGCTACCCCCAAAATGGGGATTGGGCCTGAGCATATAGATAGATAGATAGTAATTATTATGGCATTACACTCCAGTACTGTATATGATCTTCACTTTTATTCTTCAGTGTCCATGTAGTTGGTGCGTGTGTGGAAGCATTTGGGAGGGAGGAAAGGCATACAAAGTTGTGATCGATGTGTACTAGAGGCTGGTGGTGGTGAAGCTTTTATGTTGGTAGTAGTGGTGGTGGTGGTGGTGGATGTGATAGTGAGGTGAGGTGATGGTAGTCGGATGGATTTTGTTTCGTTGGTGGTTGTGTGGCTTTTAGTTGGTGTTTGATTGATGCAATAAAAGAGTGGAGTTTAGATGGATATTGATGTAATAATCTGGTAAATTATATAGAAGAATGGGAATGGTAGTGCACTTGTGGACGTATGTGTGGGGAGGGTAGCCCCTCTGGTTTTCCCTGTCACGGCGGTGATGCGGCTTGGAGCAAGAAGGGAGCGTGGTGATGTAGGACTTATGCAAAGTCTTGCTTTCTTTTTCTTCTTTCCGGTGTGACGTTAACCACTCCGTTAGAACCGCATGGCTTGTCCTACAGTGACTCGCTAGGATCGCCAGGACAGTGGATGTGGCTACAGTTGATGTATTATTGTGTGCTTTATTTCATATGAAAGCTTGTGTCATGGGCAGTCCAGAAAGGCTCTTTGTTTTCGCCCATGTCAAGGCTTTATATATTTAATTGCAAAGTATATGTTTTATCATTAAGTAGTAATGATAGGATTTGAGAGAGAGAGAGAGAGAGTAGAACAGAGTGAGAGGAGGCGCGCAGTGTTTTTTGCCATGCTCGATGATGTCACGGCTGGCTGGCCTCTTGGGGATTGGTTGGAGGAGTTTTTTACCATGCTTGGTGATGTCATGTTTGGCTGGCTTCTTTGGCATTGGCTGAAGGAATTGTTACCGCTTTGCCTACGCGGTGCGAGCTAGTGCTAGTATATATACAGCTCTCTTGCCACTCTCTCCCTCAGATCTGGTTTCTAGAACGCATCCCTCTTATCCCTTTGATACCTGTATCCCTTACTGCACCTGAGAACCTTTTCCTCTGCCTATCTCTCTCATTTTCCATATCTTTCACCACCTTTTATTAATATTATACCCCCTCTGGTTAACTCTGCATAATCAGCTTCATGCTGGCCAGTTGTATTGTGCGTTAAGGTCTTATATAACCCATGTATATTTAGTTGTTAAGATAAGTTGATCACGAAGCA
Source organism: Paralithodes platypus (assembly GCA_032716605.1). Taxonomy (NCBI): domain Eukaryota; kingdom Metazoa; phylum Arthropoda; class Malacostraca; order Decapoda; family Lithodidae; genus Paralithodes; species Paralithodes platypus. Next base: position 16,181,812 of record CM064538.1, on the reverse strand, counting down.
TTGGTTGGCATTCATATTGTTCAGTACCGCTTCCTATAATTATTAGTGTTCTGCTGGATTAGATAATGCTAGACTAGGAGTCTGATACTATAAGGTATTGTTTCCGATGGGTGCTGGCTTTAGTTAAAAGCTGCACGACATACCTGAGAACTGGAGTTGATTGGGTAAATTCTAGTCTGTGTGCCATTGAGAGTAGAGCATGCACGAATGAGGGCTTTTTGCCTATACCATTCTGCACTGTTCTAAGCTCGTTGTTTGTCTTTGAGGTACGCCAGGAGAACGCTTAATACTTCGGTATTAAGGTTTCTCAAGAGAGCTACCCTTCATTATAACGTAATATTTGACGCACAGACTTGAGATTTGCACTAGGCTAGGCGGCATGCCATGCGCACCAGTATCTCGTATCATTGACTCTAGCTAGACTTTATCAGTCATAGTAGACATTAAGTATATTAAACGAATTATTCTTATTATGCATACCCGTTTATGATTACACAAGCATTTCGCAGCCTAGTTTGATGTATTGAGACACAAACGACTTAGGCTCTTTTTGTTGATAGGAATACTGCATTGTCGTGGCGATTATTATTGTTGTAGCGTTTAGGAGATTCTTGGCTCCGACTGCATTATATATCCTGCCTTTTTGTGTGCATAGCCTGCACGAGCATTGTTCTGCTGCCTGCCTTTTTGGGTTCCATTTCCGATTCGAGCATCTTGAAAGCATCTAACATTTAAAGAAGATTCCTTGTTGGTGTTGAAGGACTTTAGTGCACTTTCTTTCATGCAGGAGTGCCTGACATTTATTGATTAAAGTAACGTAAGCTGTAACTTCCCTTACCACCTTACCACCTTCGGTTATAGGTAGTAATAGGCTGTTTTCACATAACATTAAGCCTAGAGTAGATGCACATTTATTGAGAGTTTGATAACCTATTATAGCATAAAGAACTCTGGAGAGTAATAGTGTTCTTTGTTCACTGGGAATATACATCAGAGGTTGGATCTAGCGCTTTCCGTTGTAGCATTTATGCCATTACTAGTCCAATGAATAAGAGCCCTGATATATTTAAACCTCAGTCGTAACACCGGTCCTTCTTGTTCTTGTCGCTGCCAGGATTCCTGATGGTGACTATGATGTCCTTTCCTGGTGTTGGGGGAAGTGTGGGTGTGATGGAGGCGACTCGGGCGTACTCTGGTGGTGTGGTGCTTGGGACTTCTTTCCTTGAGGGTGTGGTGGCAAGGATGGTAACGTTGGTTTTTGGTGGTGTTGTGTTTCCACCCTCTTTCTTCGTTATTTCATTTACTTTACAGACCAATACTTTTTATGTGCACCCAAAGAAAGGAAATATATATTATTAGTTAAATCTGTCCAGCCCATGTAGCTTTTGGCTTTGAAATGTGGCTGAGGGTGTTATAACAATATATGTGGAACTGTAGAAACGTAGATAGTATGCAGTAACCAATGTGTATGTACCAAATTAGATGACTAACCCGACTTAGCCAACACAGGCTCCAAAGAGCAAGGAAACAGGGATGAGTGGTCCTTTCTTTATTTTCTTTCTTTCTTTCTTCATATATTTATATTTAGGTTTTGGTAGTGAGATGGTCATTAGGACTGATGAGTCCACACTTTCTTGATGAACCAAAATAATATCATCCATACTGGGCATGTCCTGCTTGGGTAAAACAGACTAAAGCAAATCAGTCCCCTGTGAGAAGGACAACCCATGTCAGTTTATTGAAGGACTTAGAGGATTAACCACTCATCTTATAGTCCGTCCGACTACAAGGACGTCTATGTTTCTTTTTAGTACTATCTACTCAGTGGTGAGTTGCTACTACATCCACCAACCTGCTTCACCCTTAGGTGAGCAATAAGGATTTGCATAAGATTTACCTCCTTTGACTGGTTACTCAAGGGACTGGAGTAATCGAAAAGGGGCTCCAGTCCTGACTCTTTTCTTGACTTACAGTGTGCTGGCTTAATAATTCAGAGGGGTTGATAGCCTCTGAAGTCCTATTTTAACTAATTCTTTGGTTACTGACCTAGGCTAATGAGTCCCATCTACCCGGATGTCTTCCTTTAATGGATTGCCAACCAAGCTTGACGAGTCCCACTCATCCTATGCATTATATATATATATATATATATATATATATATATATATATATATATATATATATACTGTATTATATAATATATATAATATATATAATACAAAATACAATATGAAATACTGAAGCACTAGGGAACCGTTTCAACATGAACGCTGTGAAAAGGAGATGTAACCTACAGTAATAATATTATGTGCGAACATTTGTCGGGAAGATCATGAACATAATTACAAAGCTAGTGAATAGAGGAGAGGGAGAATGTGGTAACAGATTGAAGGGTAAGTATTTGCATGATGAAACAAGTTGTGTAAGTGAAAATATGATTCCGGGAGGATAATTTAGTTACAGAAATATAATATACAGTATGTAAGGAAATGGTAGATATAACATTTAAAAACACACATTTTACACTGATAACGAGAAGACAACAGCAAACACGAATTTTGAACAACATTAAAAATAAACATATGGGATGAACTCTTCAGACGTCGCTTCGGTAAACTGAGGTGAAAATTTTTACAAAACAAAGAGTCCGCAAGTTATATAATTAGCAATATGTAAACAAAATATATATTTAGTAGTTTGCCAAAGCATATAAGTAACTATGCCAGTAATGGACAGGTAAGAAAGCATATTGCATTAATAATTTGTTATAGCACAAACCGAGAAAGTAAATTAAATAAATATTTATACCCAAGATGGAGGCTAATGGAAGCGAATGGCAAGAGAGAGAAAGACAGAGTCGCAAACAGAATGTGACCTCAATCCCCGTGCCGGAGGAGGATGAAAGCCTTTGGATGAAGAAAGATGAAAGGAAATATAAGACAGGGTAAAAAAGGGTTACACGATGCAAGGGAGAAAGAATGAATGAAGGAGAGTAAATCCATGGGGAACAAATGAGAATAAAGAAATACTGCATATTGTGTAACAACTATGTTTGAGATAACAAGAAAATAATAAATGAACCCAGGCAATGCACATTGTAAGGCCTGAAAAAGTATTTTTTTAATTTATATAATTTATGTCGTCGTATGTATTTCCTTGGAAAGCGTCCCATTCAAACCTACGGCTAGCATTTGGCAATCTGTTTTCAACTCTGTCCGCCATTGTGAGGTTCTTTTAACTCATCTCCGAATTGGTCATATATGTTTAACTCATGATTATTTAAGGGGGGATTGGCGTATTTATTTGCTCATTTATGTATCTGTTTACGATGTTTTGTTTGATTTTTTCTTCCGTAGACCACCATCAAGCTTTTTTGTACATTTTGTACATTTTTCGATAGAAACATTTCCCGGCCCAAGGCCGGATCCTCTTACATTACACGCTCGCTATCGCTCGCCATTCACACACACACACACACATACACACCCATGAATGAGCATGTCTTTAGGCCACATTGAGGGGTAGGAGAAAGAGGAAGAGAGATGAAAAGGGGATGTGGAGGATGGGGGATAATGAAGGGAGATAGGAAAGATGGGAATATCTTTACTTGGGCAGAAGGAAAGATACCATGAGCAGGAGTAGAGAGGGAATGAGAGGAGAAAGTGAGAAGAAAGAAGATATAGCTGGAGAGAGATGGGTAGAGATAAGAGATTACACAAAGATAAATGAAACAGAGGTGAAAAATGTAGACAAAATAAAGATGCGAGCATTAAGATAAAATAAATAGGTGAGATACGGATGAAATAAAGAAGGGAACTAGGGAAGGAGGATAAATAGAGGGGAAGGATGGACAGATGAAGATAGAAAGAAGTACAGACAAGATAGAGAAAGGTGAGACTCCAGGTAGAAGGTGAAGTGAGGGAAAATCTGAATAGAGGGAACAGACAAAAATAGTGCTAACAGAGAATTGGGGAGCCAGGATATATAGAGAGAGGGGAAGAATAAATAGATCTATCTATTGCCTGACGCCGTGATCCCCGAAGGGGTGGCCACGAACGAACCGCCCCCATGCACCTCTGTCCCCAGTCAGTCGACGCCCCTCCCCCCAACCAGCACCGCCTTCGTTAATGTACTTCCTCACTCCATTCTTCCACCTCTCATTCGGCGTACCTCTCCCTCTCTGTCCCTCCACCTCGCTCTCGTACACCCTCTTATGCCCCTTTCACACATACAGGACTCTGGTGCCGCATGCAGCAGAGTAGCTAGTCGTGGCGTTTTTGTCCCCCGACTTTTGGAGCTGGCTCGGTATGCCGCATCCAAAGGACTTCACCAGACTACAGCCGCATACAGCCGACGTTGTCGTCTTGACTCCGGAGAAGTCTTGAGACTCGAACCGCAAACAAAAATAACGGTCATTTGTACATGCCGACTTCACCCGCATCTATAAGACTTCAGACGATCGACTCCAGAATACAGACGATCTACTTCAGAGTCGATCCGCATACACCCGCATAAAGCCGACACATACAAGTTGTGTGGCCAACGGATGTATATAAAGGGCGCTCTACCAGGGCTGAACATCATTACAGTCGACTCCACCGTTGCGTCAATAGGTACGGTGACACTCTACCGTGCAACATGGCTGCGCACGTATTAATAACACCCTCCCAGCGCCAAAATATCGACATATACCTGGCGACCATGTCCATGGATTTAACTCTCCAGGTTGATCTGTTAGCTCTGAAAATAGCCATTAAACAACGAAGGAGGAAGAGGAGGTCAGTGTGGACGCGGAACTGGCTCCTGCGGCGGCAAATGTATGGCCATTACGAGAATATCATGCATGAGTTCATGCGCGAAGACCACCGCAGCTTCAGAAACTTCACCAGGTTGGACGTGGACATGTTCTGGGAAATGGTGGAGAAGATCACACCCAGGATAGAGAGACAGGACACCTTCTGGCGGAAATCCCTGAGCCCTGCCCTTCGTCTCGCCATTACCCTGCGCTACCTGGCGACTGGTGACTCATATCAAACACTCTCCTATGATTTCCGCGTCGCCCATAACAGCATTTCACTGCTGGTTCCTGACACCTGTGAGGCCATCTACCAAGAATACCACCCTCTCATTCTGCCATGCCCCAAGACCCCGGAAGATTGGAAGAAATGTGCTGACCTCTTCGAAGAACGCTGGCAGTTTCCACACGCCGTTGGTGCTATTGATGGTAAGCACATAGCCATTCGCTGCCCTGCCAATGCTGGGTCCCTTTACTATAACTACAAGGGATTCCACTCTATTGTGCTTATGGCAGTTGTGGATGCTGACTACAAGTTCCTGTACTGCGATGTGGGTGCCACTGGTTCGGGGTCTGACGGTGGTGTCTTTGCACAGACACCTATCAGGGCCGGCCTGGAGAACAACACCCTGGGACTTCCGCCTCCTCAACCCCTACACACTGGTGACAGGCCTGTGCCCTACTTCCTGTTAGCTGACGACGCATTCCCCATGCGACCCTGGCTACTGAAACCATTCCCACATCGCTCAACGGACATGGGTCAGATGATCTTCTCCTACCGGTTGTCCAGGGCTCGACGGGTGGTGGAGAATGCCTTTGGCATCTTGGCTAACAGGTAAATATCTTCTATTTTTTGTGGTGTTAATGCCATTAATAAGGCTATACACTTGCATTACTAACTAATTCTCTTTGCAGAGGCAGGTATTTGATAATAACCATGTTTTGTGTCTCCCTATTCTACAGGTTCAGATGTTTGCTCACCACCATTCCCCTGCAACCCAAGAGAGTGGAGTCAGTGGTGCTGGCATGCTGTTGCCTACACAACCTCATCCGTCGCCGTTTCCCCAGTCACCACGCTGGCTTCCTTGACAGGGAGAACCCACGCACCCACAGGGTGACGCCAGGTTCTTGGAGGGATGGTGACCAGTTGGAGCCGCTCATGCCACTGACCGGAAACCAGGCCACTAATTACGCAAAGGAGTTGCGTCGCTACATGGCAGACTACTTCACATCACCCCGGGGCAGTGTGAGCTGGCAGGATCGCCGGTTCAGTGACTCATGAAGGTACGATGATTGTGTGTATTTTAATTATATATTAACTGACCTAATTTGCAGCTCTTTCTAATTAAATCATACGTGCCATTGTCCATATCATTTGCATATTTGTTATGTTCATATGTTTCTTATTAATAATTATTACTTTCATTTTCACTTCTCTTCAGTCATTTGATTTGGCATTTTATTTCATTATTCAGTATTTCCCTGACATTCAGTAACTTATTATGTCACTGTAATGCATCATTTACATTTTATTATTATATATTCATATTTATACATATCCCATTACTTTCTTGCCTTGTTATTGCCGTCACTGCCATTTGTATATGATGAGTGTATATTACTTTCAAAAAACCTATATTATATTCATCTATATTTTATTTAGTACTAACTTCTGTGAATGAATGTGAAGTCGTAAATATTTTCTTGCCATGTTATTTAAGGACATATTTTTTTTTATTATTACTGGAGACTATTTTCAGCAAACATAAGTATTATTTATTGTTTCATAACATATTACTGTCATATGGGATTGGAATTCTAAACACAATATTCACAACATAATTTTATTTTAATGTGTACATGGTACTGACATTGTTTACTGCCCCTCGTGCTGCGGTGTGTGTAGTGTTTGGTTAGGGGAGTCCAGGTTACTGAGACTCACATCAAAGAGTTGCCTCTGGTAACCTCTCCCTGGTGTGGCGGGCACCGCGAGGTGTGTCCCATATGTGGGGTGGAGCTGCCCCACAAGCTGGGCGTAAACTGTGGGGCCGGTCCAAGTGGTTGGGCCAGGTGTGGAGTCAGCTGTGGCCCACGTTGTTGGTACACTTGTGGCCCAAGCTGCAGGCCGCTGACGGAGGGTTGTGGAGGTTGGACGGGGGGTGGTGCCGCAGTCGCTGGGGTTGCAGTTGCCCCCGAAGCCCGTTGCCGCGCCATCTGGTCTACCTGCAGCACATACGTTGTGATCTGCTGCTGACCCATGTTGCAGTCTTCGGAAGACCACTCGTTCATTACTTCCGCAATGTAGGCAACGAACGCGGAAACATGAGGCTTGATGCGGCCACCTCCTGTCTTCACGCATTCCTGGAGTTCAGTTATGTCCTTGCGGAAGGCGGCCACCGTCTGCTGTATCTATAAAGAGAGATGTCAAAAAAGTTGATTATTATCAGACAGTGTCAGGATAATTATGCAATGCACACTCATAAATAACATAAATCTCCATCTGCATTCCAGATTTCTGTAAGATATGTATTAGAAATATTACATAATAGGTACATGTACATACAATATGTTTAGTTTACATCATTAATGAAGTTAGTTTCGCATGTCAATATTTGCCTTACCGTGTCAGTAGGAGTGGCGCGTTCGCAGTCCAGAGAACCTCTTAACATTATATAACTTGTCTTACCTTTCCACAGCTTACATTCATTTTTTTGCATATGCACATTTCTATAATCTTTCTTACCTCATCTATTTCAGCGGAGTTGGTTGAAGTCTTCTGCCGCTTGGTGCCTGTTGTTGTACTGTGCCGGGAGGCCCCAGACGCAGGGTCCTCGTCCTCTGTCCTGCCCGCGAGTACAGGGTCGTCCAGGTCAGGCGCATCATCGGTGGCGTCGGATGTGGCAGGCTGTGGTAACTGTTGGTTGGGGTGAAAGCAAGAAGATTATTTTATAATGGTATGTTGTGATGCGGCCGGGTATATGAACTGTGTTATCGGAGGAAAGCAGATATATAATTTATACTGTAATGTGGTGAGTCGGGATGTGTTATACTGTAATGAATGGCATTTGGGGGTAGGAGTTTGTTTGTTGTAATGAGGTTAATAAATAATTATTAATTAAAATAAAAAATCTATGGATATTGTTTCCTTGAAAACCACAAAGCATGCATTATTACATAACATGACAGCAAAATGTAACATAAAAACTGCCTTAAGGGAATAATTGGAAATGATTAAATTACTATTGCTGAATTTGAAGAACATATATAATAAACACTCACGTCACCGGTGCTACGAGGCTTGTTCCGCACAATGTGACCCCTGAAAAAACTGCCCTGTTCCAGGATCCACTGATCACGGTCACTGTGCCGCACTTCTGCCCCAGCACCACTCTTCCTTGCCGTCAGTTTCCCAAATCTGGAACGGATGTTATCGCACCAGTTCCTCAGCTGAGCACCTGTTTGCAAGACAAAATCACATATAATAGAAACGTGTATATCACACAACAATGTCTATATATCACCCCATATTACAGGTATCAACCCAGGTAAACAGTGTCACTATCCATCACAACACAGAACACTTATTAATACAGATAAACAACGTCAATATTCATTCACATTTCACGTATCAATATGGGGAAACTAACCTTTAATTGGAGGGGTCAGAGTCTTGGCCTTCTTTTCAAACAGGCGCCACTTCCGGTCAGAGTCCTTGAATTCCCGGGCCTGCTTGTCGTACATGAATGTATGGACCCGCAGCCACTCCATCACGGCGAGCTCGTCCTCGGGGCGCAACACTACCCTTGTTATGGTACGTTTCGCCTTTACGCCGTAGATGGTAGCATCAGGGGAGGCCTCGTCACCCGTCTCGCTATCCTGGGTGTCCTGGGTGTCCTGGCTGTTCCCTGGCGGTAGCATGCTGGTTTTGGCAGGGGCTGGTGGTGGTGGTGGCGGTGGTTGCCGCTTGGCAGCGGGGGGGGCTTGGCATGGAGGCTGGCTGTCTTGTACTACATCCAAGCTGTCTTCTTCACTCATCTGGGTCTCGTCTCCATAGAAGTCTTCCAATCGGTTGTCGTCTGCTGGCCTCTCGATCTTCTGTGGACTATGCGACTTCCTGGCCTTTGTTGTTCTATTGGGTGCTGGCATGGTGTACAGGCGGTATAGGTGAGGGTAGAGGTCAGGGTAGAGGCGAGGGAGAGGGTGATAGGTGTGCGTCGTGGGGGGTCTCATCGAAAACTGTGGGGGAGTGCGCTGCCTGGGGCCTATATATAGGGGCCGTGTTGCCGTTCTGTTGTTGGGAAAAATTTCTTATATTTCTTGTCGGCTTGATGCGGCTGTTTTCGGTTCGAGTTTTGTGTTTTCGGTTGGATGTTTCTGTTGTTGGTTACTTGTCTGCTCAAGTTGGCTCGACTCTTCTGCCATATTGGGTTCTGGGTGTTGTCGTACGTCTGCACTCCTGTCAATGTGGTTGGAGTCTGCTGCGTGCGGCTGCTTGCGGCTGAAATCCTCTATTGTCGGTTGTACTCGTTTGACTCATATTATTGCATAATTATTGAATAATTATATGCAAATATATGTAAATTTATGCACACGACTTCAGCAGACCTATGCGGCTGTACTCGTGTCTGTCGGCTGTACTCGGGTGTATGCGGCTGTAGTCTTTATGCTACACATGACACACAATTCGCTACGCTATACTCAAGGACTACAGCCGCATACAGAAGACTAGTTACGACTAGCGCCGACTAGCGCAGACTACTCCCCGCATCCACCAGACAAATCTCAAGTCTGGACCAAATTTTGAAACTCACAAACATTTTGTTCTGGGGCCACGACTTGACACGCATTGCCAGGACTTCACCAGACTACAGACGACTACAGCCGCATGGTCAGGACTAGGTGCCGACTCGGGTGCGCATGCAGCAGAGTAGCTACTCTGCTGCATGCGGCACCCTATTCCTGTATGTGTGAAAGGGGCATTAGTCATTCCCTCGCTTTCCATACGTTCCATATGGCCGAACCATCTCAAGTTGTTCCTTTTCACACTTTCCAGCACATCTACCTCCACACCACACCTCCTTCTTACTTCCTCATTAGTCTGTCTATCCCTCCATGTAACTCCGCACGCACTCCTTAAGTAATTCATTTCCACTGCTCTCACTCTTGGTCTGAGTCTCTCAACCATCGTCCATGCTTCGCTTCCGTAAGTCAGTGTCGGGATTACCACACTGTCATGCAAGGACTTCTTCACTTCCATACTGACCACCCTATTTCTTGTTACTGCTTTTAGCGTTCCTACAACCCTCTTCCCCTGTTGTACTCTCTCCCGCACTTCTTCATCCATAGTCCCATCTTTACTCAACACACTGCCCAGATACTTAAAAGAGTTGACGATCTCCATAGCCTGACCGTTCAGCTTCACCTCACACTCTGTGACTTCACCCCTTTCGAAGACCATAACCTTGCTCTTCCCCACATTTACCTTCAAATTCCGTTTTTCGCACACTGTTCCAAACTCATTTACCAGACCCTGCAACTCCCATTCATTATCACTCATCAGAACTGTATCATCCGCAAACAGCAGTATAGGTAGCTTCCACTCAATTCCCTCCCTTTTCAGAGATACACCAACATCCACTGCTCTTGATAGTATTTCTTTCATGACTCCATCCATGTATACAGTAAACAACCATGGGGTTCTTGTGTTAATGGAGGCAGAGTACAGCGACATGATTACATCTGCACTTCTTAGGGAATTGTGTGACTCAAAATTAAATAAAGACACCGTTCTCCCTGTGACCTCTGATTTGTTGAAGTTATCCAAGTTTATAAATGACACTCCAGCAACTGCCATAGAAAATATGACAAAAACACCTAATACTGAAAATTACTTGAATTTGGCAAAGATAACCTTAACAAAAATTTTAGTTTTCAATAAGAGAAGGGGAGGAGAGGCATCTAGATTATCAGTAAATTACTTTTTGTGGAGGCCAAAATGGTCATCAAATAATCATGAAGATGTTTTCCAAAGCCTAAGTAGTTTGGAAACAAAAATTGACAGAAAGATTAGATTTAATCAAAGTAAAGGGTAAACGAGGTCGGCATGTGCCAATTCTACTAACTGAAGATATGGTAACAGCACTGCAACTTCTAGTACAAGATAGGAGTTATCAAGGTTTCAAGGAGAGTAACCAGTTCTTATTTGCCACCAAAGGAAAAAAGTATATCAGAGGCCATGATGTCCTGCATGAAATTGTAATTAAAGCAAACCTTAACAATCCATCAGCCATAACCAGTACAAATTTAAGAAAGTATGTAGCAACGGTAACACAAATTGTATCGCTGGAAAAAGAAGAGTTAGAGTGGGTGGCCGATCACTTAGGTCATAACATAGAAGTACATCGAAATAAATTCCCTAGTCCCAAAAGGCAACTGGCCTCCACGAGCAACCCGACACAAGAACATCCGTTGAACAACCCGACAGAAAAACATCCGTTGAACAACCCGACAAACGAACACCCGTTGAACAACCCGACAGACGAACACCCGTTGGACAACCCGACAGACGAACATCCGTTGAACAACCCGACAGACAAACATTCGTTGAACAACCCGACAGACGAACATCCGTTGAACAACCCGACAGACGAACACCCGTTGAACAACCCGACAGACGAACATCCGTTGAACAACCCGACAGACGAACACCCGTTGAACAACCCGACAGACGAACACCCGTTGAACAACCCGAGAGACGAACCCCCGTTGAACAACCCGAGAGACGAACACCCGTTGAATCGAGCCAAGAAAATTAAAGTCAAAGAGGTGTTTCAATCAGTAGTATCTCTGAAAAATAACAATATTGAACTGTGCGATTCAACACAAGACTCTTCTGCCAAACTTAATGTTAAGAAAATAGGGAAGTCAAAATCCAGAAGAGGAAATTACTCTCCTTGGGACCCTGATGCAAAATATAAGGTGTTTAAATATTTCAAGAGAAGTCTAGAAACCCAAAAATTGACAGGCATGTCATGTGGAAAATGTATAAGTATTTTGAAAATTTCTGGCAAAACATGGAAACATGTTAAGGATCCCTCTATAACCAAATAAAAAAACAAAATACAAAATAATAAGTACATGTCTCATAATTATGTTCTGAAAGGGGAATGTACTATTTTTGTTTTGTTTTAATGGGTTAGCTAATAGCATTCCTCCTTTAGTTGATTTTCTATTTACATTTTCAAAAGTTTCAGTAATTATGAAAAATATTATGGGTGGGTCTGGATCTAGCAAAGTGAGGAGCCTTTCCCCTGATATTCCAAATATTTTATTTGTTTTCATATATTTGTATGTATTTCTTTATTTATCATACCATAGGTCTCATACTGTTTACTTTGATCAGATCACTTTAAGCACTAGTTTCTCTTTGTCAATCCATGTATTGATTAATATAGTGGCCCTAAATGTCATACTTTACTTTAATATATATAGAAAAGGTTGGCCTAATATTGTATTTAGGTTTTAGGGTATTTGTTGCTAGTGAACTATAAATATCAATACTCTGATGACATTATGACTAAGGCTGCCAGAGACATTGCTTATAATGTTCACCATTTTGGATTGATCTAATTATCAAATATACAGCTGTGTTTATAATTTGCAAAGTTACTTGGATGAACCTTTAATGTCTGGCACATTAGCTTTATGCTTTTGTTTATTGCAAATTATACTAATGTATAGATTCTAAAGTTTCATGTATTATTATATAAGGCTTACATTGGCTACAGTAGTTAATGTATCATGGTAGCAGTATCATATATATATATATATATATATATATATATATATATATATATATATATATATACAATGTAGTTAATGGCAGTACTTAATGTATCATGGTAGCAGTATCATATATATATATATATATTGTATTATATTTTGGCATTATACTTTTGTTTTTGTTGGCAAGTCTATATTTTAGTACAGTATTTAGTTTTTTCTGGGAAGAGGGAGTTCTAAATAATATTCTCTCATACTCTCTCTCACTCTCTCTCTCTCTCTCTATATATATATATTTAAATATATATATCTATCTATCTATCTATCTATCTATCTATCTATATATATATATATATATATATCGGATAATATTTTATGAACAAGCCTACTTTGCAAATAGGGGTACCTGCCATACTTAACTTACCCTAACACTGATACATGGACTCTGTTACCTAGCATGTGTATGTAATTATGCAGGTTGAAGGAGGCGAATTTGAGGGATTGAGCTGGATCCATTAGATACGAGTTTGACCATATAATCCCTATCCTACCATAAATGTTTCTTGTTCCTGTGCTGTGGGGTTTGTTTCTAATTATTTTAAAATATGATGAAAAGGTCGACCCCTGGGGATAGGCGAGTAGAAGCAGACTGTTCTCTTTCTGATTCTTCTTAATGTTTGTAATTTCGTATTTCTTTTTCTTGTACAGTAGTATACTTCCTCCTTGGTCTCACCTGCGCTCGGTAACCACATGCTGCCGGCCAGGGCCCCTCCTAGCCTCGAGGTAGAGGATATAAACCCAAATGTGTCATTATGTCATGCCCATTCCCTTGCGGGAGACCTCATCGGGAGTCAGGTGTGTATACCGGTATGTCTGTCTAAAAAGGTCTCCTTTATGGTTAAGATGTCTTATGATCCATTTACTCGTATTGTGATTTGATTGTATTTGATAAATATTGTAACATTGCATGTGCTATTTGTTATACCTCTGATTAGGTTTGAATAATTATACCTACAATTCATTTCCTTTAGGGTACATAACGTAACCCACATAACAAATTATCAGCATTAAAAACTGTGTGACTGGCACTGGGGCCTGTAATTTGGCGATACATTTATTAAATTCCACAACTTCAAGTTAAATGTATGCCAAACACAGCAAGAAAACATTGACACAAGTCTAAAACAAAACAAAATCAAAACTTTACAGATAAAAATGAACAACTAATTAATCACAATGTAAAACACAGTAGTTAAGAGAATCGCAATCCCTGAAATTAGTTTAAACAAATATACTAAAAATTCAAATAACTCAGGTTGCCACAAGACATATAAAGTTCAACTAATTATGTCAACTCAGGCCATGATCTAGCCAGCACAAAGCTCATTGTAGAGCACTTCTACTATCCCATATATCATAGAAATGGTCGCCACCGACCTCAGTGCTACATGATTACTGTTAGAGAAAGTCAAAAGTGGGTCAGAGAGAGGCACTTTGTAATAAGGAGCAATTATTTATCAAAATAATAAAGAACTACGGAATGTAAATATTTACTAGTACCGGTAACACGAGAAAAATACAAAATTTGTAGCAAAACAAATGCATAATATAAATCTCCAAACAAAGTGGTCACCGTGCATATATGGTAAGCATGATGGGCTTGTACACTCCCCTTTAACAGAACACCTTTCGACGTAATATATTAAAATTAAAATTAACATGGTAAAATTAATTTTATTTGTCTCAAGGAGGTTACTCAACTTTATTAGTGTAATTATGTTGTACAACATACAATACATATATGAAAAGGTACACTATAAAAGATACATGTCAACACATTATATGAAATTATCTAAATATAAATTAAACTGAACAATATAATCACAATAATTATCTTTATACTTAATAATTTGATGTATCAATTTCATATTATTAAGCCTCTGTTAACAAGTAGCCTATACTGTACAGTGCTTTAGCCTGCATCATGAAATCAACAAATTTTGTACTAATAGATCCAAATATAACATACTACGTTATGATACATTTTAAAGCAAGGTTAAACATTTGTGATGGTTATATTAAATCTAAGAAGTTTTCTAAACCGTTCTCACTATTGCCATGTGTGAGGGATATTGAATTAGGATAAATTTTATCTGTTATAATAAACAAATGTAACATATTACATACAAGTACTGTATATCATCAATATATCTAGTTATTAATTAATTAGCTAGAGGCATTGGATTTGATATACTGGTTATATTACTAACTAATGAATTCGTAAAATAAAATTCCAAATGAATATAAAACATATTGGCTATCAAAGGACTGGCGTTACCACCCATAAGCATACCTATGATTTGTTTAAATGTATAGTTGTCAAATAATACATAAGAGTTGAATAGTAAGACATTATTACTTCTTTAAGTTTGTTCCTATTAAAGCTTGTATGACCTTTGTTACGACCGGGGCTCGTATAAAACAAGGGCTCTTAATCACTGGACTAGGAAAGCACACAGCCACAACGGTAACACTAGATCCCACCCCTGAACTTATAATGCCGGCGCACAAAAACACCTATACCCTCCAGAGTTAAATCTGCGATAACAGGGTATCCTATAACTCAGTATAAGTGCACTACTACTACAGGCTGGTGATCTCTGATACAGCCTGATCACAACAACATACAATTACGTTAATAAGGTATACTAGGAAAAGATAGAGATCTTAATTAAATCACTGCAATGATTTAATGCAAACTAGAAGAAGGTATATTTAAAGTTACTCTAAACAATAATTAATTGTCACTCCTATACTAAAGAAAGTGAACGAAAGTCCCAAAGCATCGAGCAGGAATCTTCTGAAGAAAGTCTGATGCTGGGGTAAGATGATCGTATCGGATTTTGAACTGTTATATAAAGCAGGGTCAATATAGGACAAGTGTAGAGACAGACAGTGTCAACTGACATAGGAATAACGATAAATGCACACTAGTATTATCTCCAACAACAAAAGAAGTCCTTCGTCAGGCAACTCAAAAAACCTGCTCAGGTTGTGCAACTCAACAACAACCAAGGCTTACGCTCAACGTGAATAAGAATGCTGCATACATAACATAAGTTTATAATTCTAAACGGGTGTCTGCTAGGCTAATAAAGTCTAGCTGGGATGTCGTAGGCTATCTTACGACTGGGGTTCAAATATATCAGGGCTCTTATTCATTGGACTAGTAATGGCATAAATGCTACAACGGAAAGCGCTAGATCCAACCTCTGATGTATATTCCCAGTGAACAAAGAACACAAATACTCTACAGAGTTCTATATGCAATAATAGGCTATCAAACTCTCAATAAATGTGCGTCTACTCTAGGCTTAATGTTATGTGAAAACAGCCTATTACTACGTATAACCGAAGGTGCTTGGTTATGGTATGCAAAGTAAGGTGGTAAGAGAAATTACAGCTTACGTTACTTTAATCAATAAATGTCAGGCACTCCTGCATGAAAGAAATGGCACTAAAGTCCTTCAACACTAACAAGGAATCTTCTTTAAATGTTAGATGCTATAAAGATGCTCGTATCGGAAATGGAACCCAAAAAGGCAGGCAGCGGAACAATGCTCGTGCAGGCTATGCACACAAAAAGGCAGAATATATAATGCCGTCGGAGCCAAGAATATCCTAAACACTACAACAATAATAATAATCGCCACGACAATGCAGTATTCCTATCAACAAAAAGAGCCTAAGTCGTTTGTGTCTCAATACATCAAACTAGGCTGCGAAATGCTTGTGTATAAATAAATGGGTATGCATAAAAAGAGTAATTAGGTTAATATACTTAATGTCTACTATGATTGATAAAGTCTAGCTAGAGTCAATGATACAAGATACTGGTGCGCATGGCATGCCGCATAGCCTAGTGCAAATCTCAAGTCTGTGCGTCAAATATTACGTTATAGGGAAGGGTAGCTCTCTTGAGAAACCTTAATACCGAAGTATTAAGCGTTCTCCTGGCGTACCTCAAAGACAAACAACGAGCTTAGAACAGTGCAGAATGGTATAGGCAAAAAGCCCTCATTCGTGCATGCTCTACTCTCAATGGCACACAGACTAGAATTTACTCAATCAACTCCAGTTCTCAGGTATGTCGTGCAGCTTTTCCCTAAAGCCAGCACTCATAGGAAACAATACCTTATAATATCCGACCCCTAGTCTAGCATTATCTAATCCAGCAGAACACTAATAATTAAAGGAAGCGGTACTAAACAATATGAATGCCAACCAATGCTTCGTGATCAACTTATCTTAACACTAACATACATGGGTTATATCAGACCTTAACGCACAATACAACTGGCCAGCATGAAGCTGATTTTGCAGAGTTAACCAGAGGGGATATAATGTTAATAAAAAGGTGGTGAAAGATATGAAAAAAGAGAGAGATAGGCAGAGGAAAAGATTCTCAGGTACAGAGCAGGGGACAGGTAGCAAGGGATGAGATAGATGCGTTCTAGAAACCAGATCTGAGGGAGAGAGTGGTGAGGAACTGTATATATACTCGCACCAGCTCGAGCCGCGTGGGAAAAAAGCGGTTACAAGTCCTCTAGCCACTAGCAAGGGAGCTAACAGCATGGGAAGGACCTCTCTCAACCAACCCCCACGAGGCAGCCAGCCGTGACGTCATCGAGCGGGACAAAAACACTGAGCGCTCCCTCTCACTCTGTTCTACTCTCTCTCTCTCTCCCAGATCCCAACATTACTAGTTAATGATAAAACATATACTTTACAATTAAATATATAAAGCCTTGACATGGGTGAAAACAAAGAGCCTTTCTGGACTGCCCATGACACAAGCTTTCATATGAAATAAAGCACACTCTAATACACAAACTGTAGCCCCATCCACTGCCCTGGCGATCCTAGCGAGTCACTGTAGGACAAGCCATGTGGTTCTAACGGAGTGGTTAACGTCACAGCTAGGAAACAATGGCTGAGCAAGCGGCCCGTAGCCTAGCGAGGTCCTTAAGACTGTGCGGCCAAAATACGTTAATTGACGGGGTGCTCTCTTGAGAGATCCAGATCGCTAGTATCTGGTTCTCTCCTGGCGACCCTCTCAAAGTCAAAACAAAACGAGTTAGCACAGTGCTGGGTGGCAGAGGCAAAAGCCCTCACTTGCAGCACAGTGCTAAACTCACAAGGTACACAGTCAGAAAGACCACCTAGGCTTCCCACGTCTCCGTTACGATTGTACAGGTTCAACAAAACCTAGTACACATCGGAAATCACAACAACAATGGCCTCACCCCAGTCTAGCATTAAATAACTCAGCAGACAGCCAAGGAATAGGCAGGGAGACACTGTGAGTGTGTCGAACCTCTACAGACAAAATGGTAACCCCTCCAAAATGCCTAACTAAACATATAATATCTGAGAGCTTCAGCATATAATACGATGGCCGATGTATGAAATCGTGGAGAACCATAGGGAAGTTATGATATTAAATAGATTGAAAGAATGAGAGGTAAGAAGTTGAGAGAGAAAGTGTTCTATAGGTAGTAGTCGGGAGACAGGTAGCAAGGGGGCATGTGAAGGGTATGCTAGTCAGGCAAGCTCTGAAGAGAGTAGCTCCTTGGGACCCCTATGATCACACACAAAGGCATGGTGGTCAGCCAATCACAGGCCGCTACATCACCAGGCAGCAGGGCTGCAGAAGGCGCCAGGAATCACCAGCCAATCAAGAGGCGTGGGAAGGCATGCACACGAGCCCACAAGCGAGGGGGAGGCAGCACATGTATACGCACGCACACACTACCACCCCACTGCCAATATTATTCTCTCTCCTTAACTATATACAATGCATCTTATGTTCTACTCATGATATAAAATGCTTCCCCTCGTCACAGACGAAAATAAAGACCACCACGGGACTGTCTTCAACAACACGAACACTATGAAAGAAAGAACAACATTGTAGATAGACTGCAGCCAAATACCTTGCCCCGGCGAGTGCTAGCGAGTGGCCAAGCAAGCGGCTGAGCCCACATGGCGTTCTGCCACGCTGCAGGCGTCACCCCCCCCCCAAGATATTAGACACTCAACCATGAGCTCTATATCTGACAAACAAAATGCTGATAAGACTCGCCACCCCTAATCACTTCGCAACAAAGAAGGCAAAGCTCAGTTCTCATCAAAAAGAAACAAAATTACAACCACTCCCAACACAATAGCTTAATTAATTCATACTGCTATGCTCCTAGAGCGAGCTTCTACTAGCCCAGCCTTCTGAGAGAAGCACAGGTTCGACTCAGAACTTTAGCTATAACATACTTAAACAAAAATTAACTATTAAAGAAAGAGTTTTTATAGAATTTTCATTTTTTTAATATGTTTATGGCGGCTGCACTTACAGGGGCAGCCTGATTTTTCTCCACTCTCAACACACACTGACTGAACGGCGAGGGTTCTCCTGCAAACAAACCCTCCTGTGACAAACAATCAGCCAAAACATTATCAGTGCCCTTAGCATGCCACACATCCAACTTGTGTTCCGGCAGCACAACAACACCTGGCACTGATAAACTGCCCAGTTCAACGCAAGACTGGTATTTCTCTTCGCTCTTTCTGGCAACGGGACCTGCCAAAAGCCTTTCACTAGTTCTACCTTCGTAATAGGCGATGCAGCCCCGATGCGGTCTATGGTGTCGTCAACTCTCGATAAGGTATAGGCGTCTGTCAGGGATAATGCACACACACTCGCAATCAACACACTCACTGATCTTGCCACTTAACACAGCTTGCAAAGTTACAGGCAACGACCACTCACGACATTCCTTATCCCTCAGACCCTTCGTCAACACGTAAGCCAGCTCTGCTTGCACCACAGGCTGTCGAGCAGGATTTATACGGTAGGGAATTAAACTGAGCCTTGCACTGTCTCCAGCCTCCATGTCGGATTCTACCCCGTACATCAGGCCTGGAGAAGCAATAAACATGCGGATGCACTGCCACAGCCTAGTAAACAACTTATCTCGCAGAAGAACATGCCTAGTGTCCTCCCACAACCCAGCCGAGACCGCAGCTTCTAACCTGTAGTCTCCCTCCTTCTCCACCTTCGTCCCTAGAACAGACAGGTCATGAGAGGGACAATCAGTACCACCTGTGCAGTCACTCCCATAGTTCATTATTGCTAAGGCTTCCCCGCCGATACCGTACATGCGCATCCCCGCATTCCTTACGACTACATCTGCCTGCGCAGCATCACCGCTTTTAGCGACATGGCCAGGTACAGTCGGTCTATGGTAGGGCTGTTGCATTCGACTAGAGCAGCATTGGGAGGCTATACGACGACCGGGCACATCCACTCCACAGCCAATCTCACCAATCTGCTCAATGTCCTCCTTCTGACCACCACCATTGGCAGCCATGGGTCGACCTTGACCTGACAACCATGTCCAAGCCTCGTCGCCCACCTTGAACCACCGAAACAACGAGGCTAACGGTCTCCCAACATTCACGTGACCTGCCCGCGGAACATCTTGCACCACCTGAGTTGTGAGGCTCAGGGCCCCGGCACCAGTGGGGTATGAACCGAGCTGGTGCTGGAGCGCTGCACACTGCTGCTCAGGCAGGTGCTCTAGCGCTTCCACAGCCACCAGACTCGTGTCCCCCGCCCACTGCTCCGCCGAGACATGACAATCCCTACTCTCGTCCACCTGTGCCCTACTGCCCCCCTCTCCTTCTCCACCTTGGCCGCTGCAGACCAACGCAGGGACAGTAGGCTGCTCAGGTGGTTGCCTCACAAATTCCTCCAACAAGTTCACATGACATGTTTCCCCGTCCTCGTGTTTGATCTCGACAGCACCATTACCACACTTCTGAACTTCCGGATCCTCCAACTGCAGTTTACAAATATCTGAGGGAACCAACTTGTCTAGATGCTTCCGAAGCAACCCAAGTCCTCCCCCAATATCAAACTGAGCAACCCTTTTTTCTCTCGGTGTCTCTTCCTGCCCTACCTCCTCACTAGCTGTGACAGGTCCTGGGGCTTCTCCCGACTCCAACAATGGTGCCAATACTGAGTCGCCAAGAAGCGCTGCTGGTACTAAACTCTCCAAACTTTTACCAACATTAGCCGTCTTCTTCCGACCGTTCCTCCGTTGATCAGAAGACTGAGGAATAGGCTGTGACACTTTGGATGCGAGAGGTCCAGTAACAACGCATGCCATAGGTTGTACATGACACTTCTCTACCCACTCCTGTTCCGCCCTACACACGGCGGCCGGCTTCTCGGCAACGACTAAGGGTGAAACCTCAGAAGTAGGCACCGCAAAGTCGTTGCCGAGAAGGAGGTCGACGCCCCCAACAGGCAAGTTCTCCACAACACCCACATCCAACTCTCGTGTCACACCATCCACCTCCAGTTCCATCCTCACCAACGGGTATGACTTCACAGCATTGATACCCTGCACCACAACCACCCGTGCCGCGTTTATTGGTCTACCAGTAAAGTTCTTCATTAAAGTCTGAGAGGCACCCGTGTCTCGCAACAGCTCAACTCCATACTTCTTACCAGCCCACTTCACGCAGCCATGCCCTCGATGGTCACAAAAGACATCGCAGACAGGGTTCGAGCCTTCCGGATTCTTCTCCACTGGCTGTGTCTCAGCCTCTGACGTTATACCCCGGGCAAACTCAGACGACTTCGGGGACACCCCAATGTTGCGAGCCAAAGACACAACTGCATTAGGTAGCTTGCTTGGACAGGCTCTTGCAAAATGCCCCTTCTCATGACAATGAAAACACTCTAACTCCCCCTTGGGCTTCCCTTGAGGTGGGGAAGGGCCCTGACCCTTCTTAAACGGGACGGTATTAGGTTTATGGTCAGACTTAGTATCGTTGGTCTTGTTGTAATGGTTATATGGTGTATCACTGACTTGGGGGGGTGGAGTGTTGCGCCCCTTGTTACCTGCATCGTTCCGTTGTGCAGACCTACACCCACGAATCAGTGACATCCGAAGGTCAGCCATCTCAGCTGCCTCCTGAAGAGTTCTTGGGTTTTTCTCTTTAAGATTCAACGTCAGATCGCTGACCGTACACTTAAAAAAAAATTCTAGAAGCATCAGCTGTTTCAACTCCTCAAACGTCGATGCCTTCTCAGAACGCAGCCAGTTTCTAAATGCATCGGACAGATCCCGGGCATGCTCAAGAAAGGTGCACTCACGACCCTTCGTTACACCCTGGAACTTCAATCTGTACGTCTCTGGTTGTAACTCCTATGCCCGCAGGACAGCCTCCTTCAATACCTCGTAATCGATGCACGACTCCAAGGGCAACGCATCATATGCCTTGAGTCCTTTGCCAATCAATCTAGAGGAAACAAGGGCTGCCCACTTAACCTCGGGCCATTGGTGCTCCCGGCACTTCTCGAAACGCATACAAAATTCAGCGACACCCGACTCATCAAATACAGGGACCAACTTGAGTAGGTGCGATAACGACTGATCAAGACCTCGATTCCCAGAACCGAGACGCTGCCCTGTCGACTCCACCCTAGACTTCTCAAGATCTATGTCTGCACAGTACTTCGCCTTTCTCTCCTCAGTCTCATTCTCTCACTGCCGTTGCTCAAGCTTCCCGCTGCGGCTGCTCAGATTCCCGCTTCTGCTGCAGCTGCATCTTAGCCATCTCAAGCTGGAAGAGCATATCTGCAGTTAAACCTTGAGGAGGAGGAGATGCAACAATTGGAGACCCACCCAAGTGCAAGCCACGCTGCCAGTGACTATCGGCCTGCGGGAACGTACCCGGCTCCGGAGCCCGAGGGGGTGCCATGGTAGGAGTTGAGTGGAATGGGGGCTGGGCCGAATATGCCCCAGCTCCCGCAACACCCGAAGCCCCACGCACCCCGCCGAGCATACAGGCCACCAGGTCACCTCTCGACATGCTGCTAGTGCCCACATGCCCCATGACCGTGGCCAAATACTGGAGACCATACCGATCAATCCCCGACACCCGGTCAGCAGTAATAGGTATCTCCAGAAACTTCCTTGCATCCTCCTCACTAGATATAACTCTAATGTCATCTAACAAAGCCCGCTGCTGCACCTCAGTTTCTGTTTCCCGTACTGTGTCCTCACTGTACACTGAACCGTCGTCCGACATAGTGTCCACCGAAAATTCTCAACGTTTATAAAAAAAAAAAGTACCTAAACTCTTATGCAGCACTATTCACTCAAAAATACAAGATGCTCAAAGACTCTTTAAGTGTTATACTACTTGCCAAAAAAAAATTCCATGTGTCCACTATATTCCTTTAAACAAAAACAAATGACCACAACACTCCTGCAATATTTCTCTAAGTTCACAAAATCCTAAGCAAGGTCGCCATTTGTTACGACCGGGGCTCGTATAAAACAAGGGCTCTTAATCACTGGACTAGGAAAGCACACAGCCACAACGGTAACACTAGATCCAACCCCTGAACTTATAATGCCGGCGCACAAAAACACCTATACCCTCCAGAGTTAAATCTGTGATAACAGGATATCCTATAACTCAGTATAAGTGCACTACTACTACAGGCTAATGATCTCTGATACAGCCTGATCACAACAACATACAATTACGTTAATAAGGTATACTAGGAAAAGATAGAGATCTTAATTAAATCACTGCAATGATTTAATACAAACTAGAAGGTATATTTAAAGTTACTCTAAACAATAATGAACTGTCACTCCTATACTAAAGAAAGTGAACGAAAGTCCCAAAGCATCGAGCAGGAATCTTCTGAAGAAAGTCTGATGCTGGGGTAAGATGATCGTATCGGATTTTGAACTGTTATATAAAGCAGGGTCAATATAGGACAAGTGTAGAGACAGACAGTGTCAACTGACACGGGAATAACGATAAATGCACACTAGTATTATCTCCAACAACAAAAGAAGTCCTTCGTCAGGCAACTCAAAAAACCTGCTCAGGTTGTGCAACTCAAGAACAACCAAGGCTTACGGTCAACGTGAATAAGAATGCTGCATACATAACATAAGCGTTTATAATTCTAAACGGGTGTCTGCTAGGCTAATAAAGTCTAGCTGGGATGTCGTAGGCTAGGAAACAATGGCTGAGCAAGCGGCCCGTAGCTTAGCGAGGTCCTTAAGACTGTGCGGCCAAATTACGTTAATTGACGGGGTGCTCTCTAGAGATCCAGATCGCTAGTATCTGGTTCTCTCCTGGCGACCCTCTCAAAGTCAAAACAAAACGAGTTGGCACAGTGCTGGGTGGCAGAGGCAAAAGCCGTCACTCGCAGCACAGTGCTAAACTCACAAGGTACACAGTCAGAAAGACCACCTAGGCTTCCCACGTCTCCATTGCGATTGTACAGGTTCAACAAAACCTAGTACACATCGGAAATCACAACAACAATGGCCTCACCCCAGTCTAGCATTAAATAGCCCAGCAGACAGCCAAGGAATAGGCAGGGAGACACTGTGAGTGTGTCGAACCTCTACAGACAAAATGGTAACCCCTCCAAAATGCTTAACTAAACATATAATATCTGAGAGCTTAAGCATATAATACGATGGCCGATGTATGAAATCGTGGAGAACCAAAGGGGAGTTATGATATTAAATAGATTGAAAGAATGAGAGGTAAGAAGTTGAGAGAGAGAGAAAGTGTTCTATAGGTAGTAGTCGGGAGACAGGTAGCAAGGGGGCATGTGAAGGGTATGCTAGTCAGGCAAGCTCTGAAGAGAGTAGCTCCTTGGGACCCCTAGGATCACACACAAAGGCATGGTGGTCAGCCAATCACAGGCCGCTACGTCACCAGGCAGCAGGGCTGCAGAAGGCGCCAGGAACCACCAGCCAATCAAGAGGCGTGGGAAGGCACGGATACGAGCCCACAAGCGAGGGGTAGGCAGCACATGTATACGCACGCACACACTACCACCCCACTGCCTATATTATTCTCTCTCCTTAACTATATACAATGCATCTTATGTTCTACTCATGATATAAAATGCTTCCCCTTGTCACAGACGAAAATAAAGACCACCACGGGACTGTCTGCAACAACACGAACACTATGAAAGAAAGAACAACATTGTAGATAGACTGCAGCCAAATACCTTACCCCGCGAGTGCTAGCGAGTGGCCAAGCGAGCGGCTGAGCCCACATGGCGTTTTGCCACGCTGCAGGCTCCACACCTTTTAATGTAAGTTAGGCCAAGCCTTTTTCATATAAATATTTACATTAATGAAACGTTTTTACTTTTCTCAAAGCGATAGTAATGTAAAGCTATGATTTGTTAGAGCATCATATACTAAATGTAGTGGTAAGTTATTACAATACAATGCTAGGGAAATTTCTCCACTATCGTGTATTGCTTTTCTGTGTATTCATGAAAAATATACTATAGGCAAATAATTCTAACATCATACATCACAAAACTAAGAACATAAAATTGAGGGTATGTCTTACATTAAAGATAACCGATCAGGTGGATGGCATAAAATACAACGTGAATAGATACGCTATATATTTGTATTATTAACCCGGAAAGTGCGGGAAGACTCTTAAGAGCTTCCCCGGGCGACTGCGGGAAGACTCTTAAGATCCTGGGCCTTAAAAAATCAATTTAAAACACCCCAAAACAAATTGAATCTGTTTTTTTTTTTTTTTTTGCCCCTGGGCCATGCCAAATATCACTCCTCCACATCCCCTCCTTCCCCACTTCCCTCCCCTCCTTCAGTTATCACCTATTTTCCCTGTTATTCCCTTATTCTGTGGTATATTTACATGCTAACCAGTGTTGCCACACTTTCAGTTGGGAATTATCGTACTGGCTCCTCAAAATTATGTTTTTTTCAGCCAAATTATTGTACATGCTCCTAAAAATTATCAGTGTTTTTATTGTACATAATTATATTTATTTGTTGTAATGTTAGTAATTATATGGATTAATTGAAAACTTCTAGATATTTGTTTACCAATTTTAATTTGAAAACGTCAGATTAAGGGAATACAATACACACACATATATATATATATATATATATATATATATATATATATATATATATATAAGACGAATTCCAGTAGGCTAATCAAAATTAACACCAAAATAACCGAGTTTCTAACTGCAAAACTAAAAAAAATAACTCTGTATAGATATACTGTACTTATTACTAATTTTGGTCTTCAAAATCATCATCTGTGAAGGTATGGAACAACTGTGCATGATTATTTATTTTGGTAATCATATCTTTAGAAGGGGTAAAGTCAACACGTGACCCTCCAGCGGCTTTAATGCAGCCAGATGAAAGAAGTGCTCCATTTACTGTTTTGGTTTTTAGCTTATTTCTTTGTTTGGTTTTGAATAAATTAACTTTACTAAACACCCTCTCGCATTCAGTATTTGAGTGTGGCCAATGCAAAGTTTGCAAGATCTGAAAAACTAGGCTCTTTCTGGGACACTTCACCCCAAAATTTGTCAGGCGACTCATTACTATTAATATTTATTACATCACGAAGCAATGGAAGCATTCTCCACTGATCATCCAACTTCTGAAGTCAAGAGTCATCATCTTGAGAAACAATCAAAGGAAGCTCAGATGCAAGGGGAAATACAGAAGGGGTTCTTTCCCGGAATTCTGTTGATAGAGCAATTTTTGGACTAAGACAGTTTAACTTTGAAATGATAGTATCACTGAAATTACACCTCTTTTTAATTTCAGTGCATGCTACAACAAGGAAGCTTTTACACCGCTGGAAGAAATCTTGCATCAATTTTTTTTTTTCCATTACAATGGGATTTTTCAATCCCTGCATTACTTTAACTCCTAAGTACATTTGGCTGTCACTCAGATGTCTGTCATTTCTTTCAGGATTTACAGAATTTAGATCAGTTTTCATTACGTAATTTCTATCCATAAATAACAGAAGTAGATCTCTATACAGCATGGATATTTTTTCATGGAGAACTGTTATTACTGGTTTATCCGACTGGACAAATTTGTTGAAATCAGTGAACTTTGGAAGAACCCAGTCAAGAAACATAAAATATAATTTTATGAAAGGATCATGAAGAGTGTTGAAAATCAACTCAGCTGCTACCAGCTTCTCAGAAAGCCACATGTCTGAGAAAAACAACTTAAGTGCCTCCCACTGCTCCAACAGTCTTTGAACGACACTAACTAGTGACAACCATCTTGTCTGGGAAGGATGAAGAATTTTGTGTGGTTTTAGGTTGCAGAATGCCTGAAATTGTTTGAATTAACTTTGGCGTTTGCAGCTACATTTAAAGAAGCTATAAATTTCTCTGGCTAAGTCTTCACATCTCCTAGGCAAACTCTTGCAAGCCTCACTTGTGCAAAGGTGAGCAGAGTGACAAACACATTTCATCACCACAAGTCCTGGGCAGTCACTACGAAAACGACTAGCAACCGAGTTATGCACTCCCATCATAACGCTACAACCATCTGCACCAAATCCTATCATATTTGTTAATGGTACATTATATTTCCTAAATGTTTTCATCATTCCCTCATACAAGATTTTCCCAGTGGCACCTTCCCCAACATATTCTGGGTCATTAGTATTGTATACATCATAAAGTTCCCAAAATCTACTCTCCACTGACAATGAGTCTACATCAAAATATCTGACAACACATGATGTTTTGATTGATCCAATATCTGTGGATTCGTCACACAGGACACTAACTTTAGTTTCTTGCAATTTCTTGGCAAGAGTTTCCTTATATGACTCACCTATGACAATGGTTACAACAGTGCTTTGGTTCGTTTTAAAGAAAATGACTGTGCAATATTAGAATCTGGAAAAATATCTTTCAAGAGATCAGTTAAGTGATCTGTTACATTAAAGGCAATATTGTGCTCTGCAAGAAATCCAGCAAGCTTAATTTCAGCTCTAGATGTTAAATTTTGTGATGGGTTTGTGTCTTTTTTAAATAACTTTGTGACGCCTGATCACTAGATGCATGTTTAAAATGTGAACCGTGTTTCTTTCCTTTAGCATGGTTTCTTATTACTGTTAACTCTGCTACCATTACTACATTGTAAACCCGGCACATGGCTTTGACAGGATCTGAGACTCCTTGTAACCACGGTTTAAGTGCTGGATCAGCTTCCCACTCTTTTCTATAGCGTTGCTGCCGAAGTGGTCCCGCTTTTGATGGAGCCTGCAACGTAAATGCTAGTCTAAATAATTGTTGTTTTGACTTATGTGGTTATATTTTTACATAACATCAAAGCATCCCAGATATAAAGGAAAGAAACACGGTTACGTGGAGAGTAGATACTCTTTTATACCCTTTAGTTTATTTTTGTATATATATTCTGACATACGGAGCCCTGTATGTTAATTTAAGAGTTAGAATTAGAGTTGAAGGAGCCAAACTACCCAAACAGTGAAGCAGACTAGCGAGCGAGCGAGTGGGTAAACCAGCTCGCCCGCATACCTGCAAACAAGTCTTCACACCTGCGTGCGTCATAGGGGACCCTGCAAACTACCTCGATGACCGATGCTATGACGTATGATCGACGCCAGGAGCTGTGAGTGGACCAGGCACCTGTTATGCGACTCCAGGAGCTATGATTGGAGCGGGCACCACCCTCCGCCTCCTGATTCGTTCCTACACCATCATTGTTTGGTATATAAGACCCGAGTTGTGGGCATTCAAATCAGTCTCATTTGGAGTTGGGGAAGGTGAACTTGCAGCTGGAGGAAGACGGGGTGAAGTATTATAATGGGATTGTGACTGTCAGTCAGATTATATAAATGTGTGTTAAGTGTGTTCGGTGTAAACACTTACGTTATGTTGGTTAGTGAGATATGTGATTGGAACGTTAACGCTATTATTGTGTACTTAACTATTTGATTGGGAATTAACGTTAACGCTACTATTATGTGTTTAACTATTTGATTGCGAATTAACGTTAACGCTACTATTATGTACTTAACTATTTTAGTTGCCTAACTTGTGGACTAAAGCAACTCTTTAAGTAATTGGGTTATGATGAAAGTAATACTATTGTTTTATATTAATACTTACGAGTTCTTTAATTTTCTTTTAATTAAGCTTACATTGCTTAATGGTGCTTAGTACGGTGATGCTATTGTCTCATATTAGTAATATCGCCTTAGACTAACATGGCTGTGTTAATATTACTTCTAGTGATTTCCTAAGCTGAAGAAAATTCTTTTGCTTCAAAATATTATATTTTGCTTTTCATATTATTTGAGTGAGACCTGAATCGAATCTATGAAGCGATCCTGTAACTTTATTTACTCATAATCAAACTTCAATGTTACGTGGTTAAGAAATACATTTAACTAATTATTAAATATATATCTAACTTTTTATGTGACTTTGATATTACTCCTGATGATAATAATTATATAATCCTATTAACGTAAGACAAGAACCAAGAATAATTACATTAAATATAAATAAAAGGACATAGAAGAAAACTATCTATTCATTTAAAAAAGGGTAAGAGACAGAAATAGTCTTACTTTAATATTTATCTTTCAAGACTTTTTATAGAATTAATAGTCCTTCTTTAGATATAACTTCTTCCGTTCATAACCATAGCCTACTAAGCTTCGGTTAAATAATAATTCTTTATAAATACTACATGACTTTAATTAGTTTCAGTATTTTTCATAATAAAGAGTATCAGTCAATAAAGGATACTAAGTCCTAAGATCCAAAAGGAAAGGCAGTAACAACAGGAAATAATTTTATTAGATTTTACTTTTGTTTTGCCTTCAGCTGACTGATACCTTAATATATCTCTGTGCTATCTAGATTCATCAAGTTAACCACTTGTGGATCAAGATACGTAACAGAAGAGTGGCGACCTTGCCAGGATTCGTTTCATACAGTTTCACTCAGTTTCATTAACGTTTCACTACTTAAAAATCAAATATTAATCATGCCTCAACTAATTAATGACGAAGATGCTCGAGTTTTCATAGAATCAGAACCCACAGCCCCTGATATTGACTGTCTGTCAAAATCCGAACTGAAAGTGCTTGCCTCACATCTCCAATTAACTGTCTCAAACATGTCTAAAGTAGAGGTGGCTCAGACCATAAAAACCCACCTGTTCCCTGTAGAAGGCGGGGAGGGGGACGGAGCAGTTGGTGGGATCCCGAGTAAACCTAGCCAACTTGATGAACAATTGCCACCTGGTTTTACCGTTGATCAATTATTCGAACTAGAACAAACCAGAGCAAAGACCGAACAAGCCAGACTAAATGCCGAACAAGCCAGAGCAAATGCCGAACAAGCCAGAGCAACGACCGAACAATATCAATGTCAATATCAAATAGCTCAACTAAATGTCAATACAAATGCTCCCGTAATTGCTCCCCCTCTGGGATTGACTATGACTAGTGTCATTCCACCTTTCACTGAGGATAATGTGCAGGATTTCTTTGTTTTGTTTGAGGAAGTTGCTGGAGGTATGAAGTGGACAAGAGATCAATGGCCTTTTATGTTACAAACCGTTTTGACAGGGCAGGCTCGAGCCACGTATTTGTCAGAAGTAGCCGAAGTTAGGCAGGATTATGACAATCTCAAAGAAGCTATCCTAAAAACCTATCAATTGCAGCCTGAGGCTTACAGGCAATCTTTCCGTAAAAACCAGAAGAAAGTAGAAGAAACCCATAAGGTATTTGCCAGGACCATGACTAAAACTTTCAATCATTGGGTCAAGAGTAAGAAAGTCACAAGCTACAACGATCTGAAGGAGTTGGTCCTGTTAGAAAATTTCCTCTGGAAAATTGATTCTTCTGTATCCTATCATTTAAAGGGGAAAAAGGTAGATTGTCTTGCTGACGCCGCTGACATGGCTGACACATACGTGCTCAACAACAAATTTCGTGAAAAGCCCTACGATAATTCTAGCTCTAATTTTAAGTATCCCAATCACAAATCTGACAGACTCAGTCACAAGCCTATAACGTCTTCCCCAGCTAGCCAAAATAGAATTGTTCCCCCAACTAAAAATGCGACTCAGGGCAATGGTAACAGAGGTGGGCCCCAAAGTAATAGTAATGCTCAAAGAGGGAACGTTCCCGTATCCCCTAAAGTATGTACTTTTTGTGGCATGAGAGGCCACCTAGCTTATCAGTGCTGGGCCAAGGAGAGAACCGAGAGATCGGGGCAGACAGTTGCCGCCGTATCTCAAACTCCATATGTGCCTGTAATGCAGGACTCCCGACAGAAGGAGTACCGAGCACCAAAAGTTCCTTTAATGCAGGACTCTCGACAGAAGGAGTACCTAGCAGCTAACGTAAATCATCTAGACAGGGGTGTAGTAGCATGTGTGGTGCAACCCACTAGGGTTAAGTCAATAATAATTTCACCATCAGAGCAGGACAGTTACCGTCCCTTTATTTCATCTGGCAACGTGAGATTAAATGGTTGTATGCATGAGGTAAAAATTCTGAGAGACACAGGTTCTACTAGCACCCTCATGGTGAATCCTTACACAGAGTGCCCACCTGGCGAACCAGTTGTAATGAGAGGTGCTGGAGGCCAGTTTTATGCATACTTGGTAAAAGGCGAAATTGAATGTGAGTTACTACAGGGTGAGGCCACCATAGCTTTGTGTAGGTCCCAAGATATCCCTGTGCCTGGGGTAACGCTCCTTTTGGGGAATGATGTAGCAGGTGAGAAGGTCCGACCAGACCCCATTTTGTCACTTTCCCCTGTTAACGAGCCACTAACCGGTGAGCTCGAAAAGGAGATGCCAACAGTTTTCCCTGTGTGTGCTGTCACACGTTCAATGTCTCAAGTAGCAGTTCCCTCAGACAGAAATGTACCGAATGTAAGAGTTGATGAAAGGGATAATGAGAGTGTGAATGACGCTCCAACTGTGCCTGAGGTGGATTTATCTGACACCTTTATGGCTCATCTTGACCCTAACGATGACCATGAAACCCCTTCAAATTGTCCTAGTGGCCTGGTAGAGCTACAGAGAGATGATAGTGAATGCAAGGAGTTAGCTGCCAGGTCCGTGAGTGAAGAGGAATGTGAGAAGGAGGGTGGTGAATGTTTCTACCTCAAAGGAGGAATATTGTGGCGAAGATGGAGACCGCCACACAGACCAATCGATGACGGGGCTTGGGACATCCATCAAGTAGTAGTCCCCAAACGTTGTCGTAGAGATATCATGGAAATGGCACATTGTATACCATTGGCAGGACACCTAGGTGTGAGAAAAACTCTAGACAGAATCAGAGCCCACTTTTACTGGCCAGGAATGCGTGCAGATGTAGTGGAGTGTTGTAGAGTGTGTCACACTTGCCAGATGACAGGAAAACCCAATCAGAAGGTGCCTGTACATCCTCTGGTGCCCTTGCCCGTTTTCGAGAATCCTTTTACTCGGGTGGTAGTGGACATTGTAGGCCCATTGCCTAAGACTTCCCAAGGTAACATTTATTTATTAACTATCATGGACATGGCAACTCGCTACCCAGAGGCTATACCCTTAAGGACTACCTCTGCTCCAACTGTTATCAAGGAACTGCTCAAATTCTTCACCAGAATGGGTTTCCCCCATGAGGTGCAAAGTGATCAAGGAACTAATTTTACCTCTAACATTTTCCAGCAGTCCCTGAAGGAGTTGGGTATCGAGCATGTAAAGTCTAGCACCTACCACCCAGAGAGTCAAGGGGTTCTCGAACGATATCATCAGACATTAAAGGGAATGTTACGTAAGTATTGTACAGAGACCGGAGTTGAGTGGGATAAGGGGGTACCTTTTCTTTTATTTGCTACTCGTGAGGTTCCAACTGAATCCCTGGGTTTTTCCCCTAATGAGCTAGTTTTCGGTCACCAGGTAAGAGGTCCTTTGCAACTATTGCAGGATAGCCTAGTTGGCCAGGAGGGGAACCAAAACCTCCTCAAGTATGTTTCAGATTTCAAAACCCGGCTGAGATCCTCATGTGAGTTTGCCGCTCAAAACTTGACAGTGGCTAAAAGCTCCATGAAGAAATGGTATGACAGAAAAGCCCGTGAGAGGGAGTTTAAGCCCGGTGATGAGGTTTTGGTCCTGCTCCCCCTTTTTGGCCAACCTTTATCTGCCAAGTTCAGGGGCCCATATAAGATCATTCGGAGGGTGAGCATTACCGATTATCTAGTAACTACCCCAGACAGGAGAAAGCCCGCGCAAGTATTCCATATAAATATGTTGAAGCCCTACCATAGGTCCCCTGATTCCTCTCCTCCAGATTCTCCCACTGTGGCAGTGAATGTCAGGACCTGTGAACAGCCTGGTGCGGACGAAGTCTTCAGTTCTCTTACTGACCCGCAACAGACTGTTCCAGAGCCTGAAGGTATCCATGCAGATTTGACTTGTCATGTAGCCTATCCAACTTTCAGTATAATTCAGTGGCTTTGAGGGAATTACCATCTAAACTATGTCACCTTCCCTCTGATCAAGCGAACCAACTAATCTCTGTTTTATCTCAGTCTCCCAGTGTGTTCCGTGATACTCCAGGGCTCACTTCTTTGGCCGTGCACGACATCGACGTAGGGGATGCAACTCCCATTAAACTATCCCCCTACCGTGTCTCGCCACAACGCAGGAGTATACTGCAGGTCGAGCTTGACTTAATTTTTTCAAACCAGCTGATCACAAGGGCCTTAAGCCAGTGGAGTAGTCCGGTCATACTTGTGCCAAAGCCAGACGGGAGCCATAGGTTTTGTAGGGTCTATAGGCAAGTCAATGCTGTCACAAAGAACGATACCTACCCACTGCCACGGATCAAAGATTGCATTTACCAGGTTGGCCTCATACAGCAGTAAGTTTAATTTAATGAGAGGATTTTGGCAATTAGCTCTCCCTTGTAGCGAGGTAAATATCATGCTTTAGTAGTGCGCTGTCAAGCCTTCAGCTGTGAGATGCCTTGCAGTTCGAATAACGCTCCAGCTACGTTCCGGCTATGTTCTGATGTGGTACCTGGAGACGTTGCCTACTTTGGGTGATATCCTTATTATATCCTCATTATATTCTTGCTGTTGCCAATCTGGTGGTGAATCTATTTATGTATTATGTTTAATATTATGTACTATACTCAAACTCTTTTCTAGGGGGGAGGTCTGACATACGGAGCCCTGTATGTTAATTTAAGAGTTAGAATTAGAGTTGAAGGAGCCAAACTACCCAAACGGTGAAGCAGACTAGCGAGCGAGCGAGTGGGTAAACTAGCTCGCCCGCATACCTGCAAACAAGCCTTCACACCTGCGTGCGTCATAGGGGACCCTGCAAACTACCTCGATGACCGATGCTATGACGTATGATCGACGCCAGGAGCTGTGAGTGGACCAGGCACATGTTATGCGACTCCAGGAGCTATGATTGGAGCGGGCACCACCCCCCGCCTCCTGATTCGTTCCTACACCATCATTGTTTGGTATATAAGACCCGAGTTGTGGGCATTCAAATCAGTCTCATTTGGAGTTGGGGAAGGTGAACTTGCAGCTGGAGGAAGACAGGGTGAAGTATTATAATGGGATTGTGACTGTCAGTCAGATTATATAAATGTGTGTTAAGTGTGTTCGGTGTAAACACTTACGTTATGTTGGTTAGTGAGATATGTGATTGGGACGTTAACGCTATTATTGTGTACTTAACTATTTGATTGGGAATTAACGTTAACGCTACTATTATGTGTTTAACTATTTGATTGCGAATTAACGTTAACGCTACTATTATGTACTTAACTATTTTAGTTGCCTAACTTGTGGACTAAAGCAACTCTTTAAGTAATTGGGTTATGATGAAGGTAATACTATTGTTTTATATTAATACTTACGAGTTCTTTCATTTTCTTTTAATTAAGCTTACATTGCTTAATGGTGCTTAGTACGGTGATGCTATTGTCTCATATTAGTAATATCGCCTTAGACTAACATGGCTGTGTTAATATTACTTCTAGTGATTTTCTAAGCTGAAGAAAATTCTTTTGCTTTAAAATATTATATTTTGCTTTTCATATTATTTGAGTGAGACCTGAATCGAATCTATGAAGCGATCCTGTAATTTTATTTACTCATAATCAAACTTCAATGTTACGTGGTTAAGAAATACATTTAATAATTATTAAATATATATCTAACTTTTTATGTGACTTTGATATTACTCCTGATGATAATAATAATATAATCCTATTAACGTAAGACAAGAACCAAGAATAATTACATTAAATATAAATAAAAGGACACAGAAGAAAACTATCTATTCATTTAAAAAAGGGTAAGAGACAGAAATATTCTTACTTTAATATTTATCTTTCAAGACTTTTTATAGAATTAATAGTCCTTCTTTAGATATAACTTCTTCGGTTCATAACCATAGCCTACTAAGCTTCGGTTAAATAATAATTCTTTATAAATACTACATGACTTTAATTAGTTTCAGTATTTTTCATAATAAAGAGTATCAGTCAATAAAGGATACTAAGTCCTAAGATCCAAAAGGAAAGGAAGCAACAACAGGAAATAATTTTATTAGATTTTACTTTTGTTTTGCCTTCAGCTGACTGATACCTTAATATATATCTCTGTGCTATCTAGATTCATCAAGTTAACCACTTGTGGATCAAGATACGTAACAATATATATATTACAAAATCGAATATAATTTAAGTAATCTCGCCATACAATAACATATATTAATATTAACACTTTCAAGATCATTAGACGATTTGATACAACTTAAGAACGATCAGTGAGAATTCAAAGGGTCAAGCCTATCTCATTTAAACCTCTGGCATCCATATATCCTCCCTAATCTGAATAAAATTGTCTAATAATAACCCGACAACCCGAAAAGGAAAAGCTTACAGATTGTGAAAGGGTTAATAAATCTCAATAGCCTACACATCATTCCTTCACTATTTAGATTCGTCCAGCCATATGGTTTTAATAATGAAATTTGCCATATAAAACAATTACCTTTGTGTGAATCCATATCACCCTTCAGCCATTTATATAAGTAAAATATGCATTATGCAACAAAATATAGTGTCCCCCAAATTAATATAATATTCTAACATACTATATAAATACCTTTCTTTTAGGTGGTGTCGCTGATGTACTGGGACTCTCACTACCACTGTCTGCCATAATGTAATCCTGTGCTTGATATGAAAGACAGTTTGGTTTGTTGGCTGGACAGTGGGCTCCCAGTCAGAGAAAGAGGCAATGAGGGAGTCTCAGCCGGGAGGGCCCTGTAGGGGGACTCGGGAGACCAGGGAGGAAGTCACAGGAATGGTTCACGTGTGTTTATACGCACGATCAAGAAAGATCTATATTAACTTTGTATTAACGTTACTATACGCATCTAAATGGAGATAAATATAATTGTATATGATATGAGTCTGCTATAATGCAATTATTTATTACTATATAATTGGGTTAATATATAAATAAGCTAGAATTATCGTACAAACCGTACGATAATAGAAAAGCCTATCGTACATCGTACAATGCTTAACTTTATCGTACAAGTAGGATAATTTTCGTACGTGTGGCAACACTGGTTAGCACATTAGTGAGTTGGTAGCAGGGCGTTGTCATCACTGTCACGTGGGAAAGAGCGAGAGAGAGACTATTGCGTAACAGTGTCTCTCCAGACAAGGAGAGGAGAGGAGGGGATGGGGGTTGCCTCAGCCATACATTATGTAACTCCTGGCCTGTATCGCCGATTTTGACCATCCAAACGCTGTTTCCACTTGTTTTATTGCTGTAACAGGTTAATACCTTTATAATCAACGTAAAATAGGTGCATATGGATAAGTATTAACGCTATTTATGGTAAAATAACGATGTTAGTGATGGGAACAGCTCAAATACGTGCGCACAGGCGTGTGGTGTCTCATACCCCCCATGCACACGTCTTAGGTTAAACACATCTATAAATTGTGGAATATCACGTCAGACGGCCAACACCGCTATACTATTTTGTATTAATTTCACCCCCACACCAAACACCTCCAATGAAATTAATGAAAGTATATAATTATGTGATCCACTGGGATTCGAACCTGGGTTATCACACACAGGTTTTTATACACTCTAACCAATTTACCACCAAGACGGTTAAAGGTTTATACACAAGCCTACGACTTATTATCCATTCTCGAATACTGGATATTAATCTAATCATGTACAGTTGTGGACATTATGAAATAGAGACAGCCTTGGTCTGCCCAACACGCCTTATAGAGGGCAGCACAATAGTGTCCATAAATTATCTGGTAACAGTGAAGCTGTGGAGGTAGAAGGTGAAGGTATTGGGTGGAGGGGAGAAGGGTACAGGAGTGGGAGGGGGTGGAGGGAAGTGGGTGGCCAATTATTTCACTGTGAAAACCTCATACATTTTGTGTTTTGACCATTATGTGGGATTATGATTGCAAAACATTGAATTGATGTTTTTAATGTAACATATAATTCGCCGAAAGTTGTAGCCAACTGAAACGGTGTGTTTATACATCGAGAATCATAGGTGGGGGAGGGGGGAAAGGTATTATTAGTATTAGTACAAAGGAGTACAAAGGAAATCAAGCAACAACAGATCTAGTGACCCTTCTAGGTTGCTTGTCCTCCAAAACACTGAGGATCTAGTGTCCAAACAGTGGTTTAGAGTGGGTAAGGGAACATTGGAAAGGGAATTACTGCCCTGGAACTAATCTCCGTGGCAGGATTAGGAAGTTAGTAGAGGACAGATGGGTTAGTAACTGAGGGGGGGATAATATAAAGTTATTCATTTACAAACGCAGTCAGTCGCGGGTTTGATGCGAGATATTTGTCTAGCCGGAGTTTAACCCCTTCAGACTCATATGACGCAGAGGTTGCCAGATTATCAATAAGAAATAGAGTTCTCTCACTCTTGTAATTACCTTTCCAAAATTAGTTTTCTGCCCACAGCTAACTCAAAGACAACTGCAGAGGTTGAAGCTAAACTAATGGTTTCTAAATACCCCTGATGATAACAAAGGCTTTAAAGTATCACTAATCGGCTCAAAATCGCGTCATATGTCGGAGAGGTTTAAATGAATCAACGGTGATGCAGTCTATAACATTTCAGGGAAGCCCATTCCACAAGTTGACAACTCGATTGAAGAAGAAATTCTTAGAT
Organism: Paralithodes platypus; assembly: GCA_032716605.1. Lineage (NCBI taxonomy): Eukaryota > Metazoa > Arthropoda > Malacostraca > Decapoda > Lithodidae > Paralithodes > Paralithodes platypus. The sequence continues at coordinate 16,144,054 of CM064538.1, read as the reverse complement.
TCGTGCGAGTTAAAAGATTTAGCAATAATTTTGCAACCGTTTCCCCGAGTGTAATTAGATTGGTCGATAGTGAAGTACTTACTACAGTTCAGATTGTCGATGCCTTTGATGATTTTGAACACTTGAATTAAGTCACCTCTTAATCTGCGCTGGGTTAAAGGAAATAGATTTAATTCTCTAAGACGCTCTTCGTATGGTTTGTTCTTTAGGCTAGGTATCATTTTGGTAACTCTACGTTGAACTCGTTCTAGCTTGTTTATATCTTTTTGGTAATAAGGGCACCAGGATTGAACGCAGTATTCCAGAAGAGGGCGGACTAAGGAATTGTAAAGGGTTAGGATAACTTCTTTGGATTTATACTCAAATTACCTGCCTATAAAGCCAATTATTTTGTTTGCCTTCTTAACAACTTCTGAACATTGTTGACTCGGTTTTAGGTTACTCGATATTGTTACTCCCAGATCGGTTTCTCTGTTTACATTTTTAAGCAGAGTGCCATTCATCGAATAGTTTGCTTTCTCATTTAGGTATCCGATATGTAGTACTTTACATTTATCCGCATTGAAACTCATTTGCCAAATTTGGGCCCAACATGACAATTTATCTAGATTGTGTTGCATATCGTCAACTTGTTCTTTTGAGAGTACGCTATTTGCAATTTTTGTGTCGTCAGCAAATTTTGAGATTGTACAGGTGAGACCCTCATCTATGTCGTTGATGTAAATTAGAAAGAGAATTGGTCCTAGTACCGATCCCTGGGGTACCCCGCTACTTACATTGGTCCATTTAGATGCCTTACCGTTTATGACTACTCTTTGCTTTCTGTTGCTGAGCCAATTTTCTATCCATTTCAACAGACCGTCTTGTATTCCATGCGCTTTTAGTTTTAGCAGTAAACGTTTGTGGGGAACTTTGTCAAAGGCCTTTTGAAAATCAAGGAATATAATATCTACAGCTTTATTCTCATCGTAGAGGTTGAGGATATCGTGGAAGAAGTCTAAGAGGTTTGTTAAACAGGAACGTTGTTTACGTAAGCCGCGTTGAGTATCTTTAAGTATGTTATTTTCCTCTAAGTGATTTAAGAGTCTGTCTCGTATGACCGTTTCTAGCATTTTACATACAACTGAGGTTAAGCTAATTGGACGATAGTTACTGGGTAGGGATTTTCTGCCTTTTTTGAATATCGGTGTTACGTTGGCTAGCTTCCACTGATCAGGCATAGTTCCAGACTGCAAGGATTTATTGAATAGTAATGTCAGTGTTTTGGAGAGCTCATCCTTAGCTTCCTTTAGAACTTTAGGCGAGATTGTATCAGGTCCAGGCGTTTTATTTACCTTTAATTTATCTAAACAATTCAATACTTCTCTCTCTGTAACAGTGATATTGTTTAGAACATCTGAATTATCAATCTGAATCGGCGATGGTGTAGGGATATCACTGAGGTCTTCTGTTGTAAAAACTGATGCAAAGAAGGTATTGAGGGCATTACTCATTTGTACTTCGTCTTTGGTGTATTCTCCATTTTCATCGACTAACGGTCCTACAGTTGAAGTAACTACTTTTTTCTTTCTGATATAACTATAGAATTCTATCTGGTTTGTTTTACTTTGATTCGCAATATGTAACTCTAAGGTCTTTTTACTTTGCTTAATTAACTTTTTGGCTTTGCGTCGTAGCTCTACAAATTTCACGCGTTCTTCGTCATTTTGGGAGGATTTTAATCTATCTTTAGCGAATTTTTTAGCAAGCAGGCAGTTTGAAATATCTTTATTCCACCATTTGGGCTTATTATTATGGCCTGGACGCCGTATTTTCGATGGTATGCAGTCTTGCACTGCTTTTAGGTAAGTGGTTTCGAATAACTTCCAAGATGTATTTATGTCGTTATTGTTAATTAAAAAGCTCCAGTCAGTTTCTTTAAACATAGCTCTAAGTTTATGGAAGTTTGCTTTCTTGAAATTAGGGACTTTTTCGATGCTACTATATGGTTCGTTACTAGTAAACTTTAAAGTGAAAGTTATCGTACGATGGTCGCTGTTACTGAATTCATCACCAACATTCAAATTCTCTATCAATTCTTCTTTTGTTGCAAGTACAATGTCAAGAACGTTATTACCACGGGTCGGCGTTCGAACAAATTGATAAAGCGAACTCTCTTGCAAGTTCGTATACAAGTCATGTCCGGAGTGTGAAGTAAGAGTATCGCCCCACTTGGTCACAGGTAAATTAAAGTCGCCAAAAATTACGGTATCTTGTGAGTTACTTACATCTGCAATTTGTTCGTAAATTTCTCGGTCAGTTATTATATGAAGGAATAGGACTAAGCCCATGAAGACTATGTGGCACTAAAACTCATGATTAAAACGGCAGAGGTAAGCTAGGTGAATTCAAGAAAAATACAAGGCTACGGAATTTTTTTTTAAATGAGAGGTAGAAGACGAGCACAAGACACACATTGCATAAGGAGATCTAGAGAAACAGTGGGGGGTGACAAACGATAGAGCCCACCCTATCATCGGAGATCGGCCCAACATTTATGACTTATTTCTAACTTCTAACCCTACTGTTTATACTATTAATCTGTTCTCTCCTTTGGGCTCCTCCGACCATAAACTTATCTCTGTCACCTGTCCTATCTCTCCTGTACGGCCACCCGAGCCTCCTAGCTGGCGGCGCTTGTGGCACTTTGGCGCTGTTGACTGGGAGGCCCTCTGTTACGACCGGGGCTCGTATAAAACAAGGGCTCTAAATCATTGGACTAGGAAAGCACACAGCCACAACGGTAACACTAGATCCAACCCCTGAACTTATAATGCCGGCGCACAAAAACACCTATACCCTCCAGAGTTAAATCTGCGATAACGGGGTATCCTATAACTCAGTATAAGTGCACTACTACTACAGGCTGATGATCTCTGATACAGCCTGATCACAACAACATACAATTACGGTAATAAGGTATACTAGGAAAAGATAGAGATCTTAATTAAATCACTCCAATGATTTAATGCAAACTAGAAGAAAGTATATTTAAAGTTACTCTAAACAATAATGAACTGTCACTCCTATACTAAAGAAAGTGAACGAAAGTCCCAAAGCATCGAGCAGGAATCTTCTGAAGAAAGTCTGATGCTAGGTTAAGATGATCGTATCGGATTTTGAACTGTAGTATAAAGCAGGAACAGGATATGACAATTGTAAGGACATATAGGGTTAACTGGCACGGGAATAATAACTGCGCAATAGTAGGAACTCAAACAGCAAAAGAAGTACATCCTCATCAACGAAACGGCCTACTAGGGTTGTACAACTCAACAGACTAATAAATGCCGTGAATAATAATGCATACATAACAGAAAGAGTTTATAATCTAAATCTGGTGTCTGCTAGGCGAATAAAGTCTAGCTGGGATGTAGTAGGCTAGGAAACAATGGCTGAGCAAGCGGCTCGTAGCCTAGCGAAGTCCTTAAGGCTGTGCGGCCAAATTACGTTAATTGACGGGGTGCTCTCTTGAGAGATCCAGATCGCTGGTATTTGGTTCTCTCCTGGCGACTCTCTCAAAGTCAAAGCAAACGAGTTAGCACAGTGTTGGGTGGCAGAGGCAAAAGCCCTCACTCGCAACACAGTGCTAAACTCACAAGGTACACAGTCAGAAAGACCACCTAGGCTTCCCACGTCTCCGTTGCGATTGTACAGGTTCAACAAAACCTAGTACACATGGAAATCACAACACCAGTAGCCTTATCCCAGTCTAGCATTAAATCCCCCAGCAGGCCACCAAGATACAGGACGGGAGACACCGTGAGTGTGTCAACCTCTACAGACAAAATTGGTAACCCTTCCAAAATGCCTAACTAAACATGTGTTATCTGAGAGCTTCAGCATATAATACGATGGCCGATATATGAAATCGTGCAGAACCAAAGGGAAGTTATGATATTAAATAGAGTAGAAGAATGAGAGGTAAGATAGAGTAGAAGAATGAGAGGTAAGAAGTTGAGAGAGAGAGAAAGTGCTCTATAGGTAGAAGTCGGGAGACAGGGGGGCAAGGGACATGTGAAGGGTATGCTAGTCAGGAAAGCTCTGAGGAGAATAGCTCCTCTGGACCCCTCCAGGATCCCACACAAAGGCACGGTGGTCAGCCAATCACAGGGCGCTACGTCACCCGGCAGCAGGCCTGCAGAAGGCGCCAGGAACCACCAGCCAATCAAAACCGAGAGAAAAGGCCACGAGGGCGAGCAACTCCTCCGGGAGGGAGGAGGGAGGAGGATGAAAAGCAACATTCACCTCCCCCACCCCGGTCGCTCGCTCTCTCTCTCTCCTTCACTACAATGCATCTTATGTTTAACTCATGATATAAAATACAATGCATTGTCACAGGCGAAAACAAAGACCACTTCTACCCTGCCTGTGACATGACGATTCACAAGAAAGAAAGTACAACATTGTAGACAGACTGTAGCCCATTTCACTGCCCTGGCGAGTGCTAGTGGCTACCAGGAGGCGATTCTGCCAACGCTGGCAGGCGTCACAGACTGCTATAAACTTCGCGTGTCCAGGTATTTTTACCCCAACGTCCCTTGAATTTGGCTCTCTGTCACTCTTTTGGCTTTTGGGGAGACACTCGTTACAGACAGGCTGCCTTTTGTCTCATTCATACACATAGACAACAAATCAGGCCTCTAGGCATGTGTGTGCCCAATTTGGAAATATAAATGTATGTTATATATATATATATATATTTTAACATTAGGCATTGTATTTCCAAACATTCCTTTAAATTATCATTCAAATATGTTACGCAAGGACGGTAATAGTTCATGCTTAATTGCATCTAGTGGTATAACTCAAAGTTGCCATGTTAGATTAGTCTTTTAACTATTTGTGTATGTGTCGTAGACGAGGCTTATGAATGGTCGACTATGTTGTTATTGTCGTCGTTGTTTCCCTTCTGCTTCGGGAACATCACAAGTGAATATGACAATGTTGTTGTAATGCCATATTTATTGAGATATTAAGCTGAGCTTTTTATGCATATATAATTATATGGCCTATCAAAGGTCCGACTCAATCTTATAAGTGTTGAGGAGCTTTGTTAGAGCTATTGATCAGTTGTAGCCTTTGGTTCTTAGTGGATTGTCTTCACTTCTTGCTTGGCTTGGGTTTTAGTGACAGAATGTCACTCTCACCTGAGTATGGAGGGGGAACTCATACCCTTTTAACTTTGGGTTGGCTAGCTCAGGTGTAGGTGGCTAGGCAGGTGACAAAAGAGGTAGATGTTGGATGGTAACGTTAGTGGGAGGCGGAACAGCCGCGCCGCTAAGAATATGTGTTCTGACAGAGTGTGGGACTCCCTCCTGGAGTGTATAAAATAGTGGAGGGTGAACTCTCATATTTCCTCTCGGCTTCATTATGACTGACGATATCTTGCAGGTGTAGGTTTTGCAGCGGGTGTACTTCTTGTAGCTGCAGGCATCACAGAGTGATAGAAAGTGCTGTGGACAGGGAATAAAGTGGTGGGTGTACTTAATAATGTGATATGGCAGAGAGGCATATATGTGGCACTGGCGATCAGGTATAGCTGGTCGTTGCACACTGACACGACAGCCCCTTCAAGACTGTGTGACGCTCACCGCTTCCCCCAGAACCGCATGGCTTACTAGCTAGGACTCGCCAGGGCAGAGAATGTAGCTACAGTCTACCTATCATTGTGTACTTTCCTTCTCGAGAAAGCTTGTGTTGCAGACAGTTCAGAACTGTTCTTTGTTTTCGTCTGTCACAATCCTTTCTATTTTATTTAGTCAATTGAAAGTATTGTGTTAAGTAGTTGAATGATGGGAAGGCGAGCGGGAGAGAGAGAGAGAGAGAGACCAGGTGGTGTGACTTGGTGGTGAGTGTGGCGCGTGGCTGGCCCCCTTACATAGGCCTCGCGGGATTCGTTGCCTCCTGCCTAACACGGCCTACTAGGCGGCTGCTTACTGGGCGACTGTCGCGCGCCCTCGTGCCATTCCTGCGAACTGGGACTCCAGCCATGCGGTTCCTGGAAATATCCTGGTCAGATCCGTCCCAGACAGCATACTCTAAGCATCTCCCATGAACTGTTCCACACTCTTGTCTTAGAATCTTTCTCTCCTACTGCCTCTATCATTTCCAGTACTTCCTCACCTTTTATTAATATCAATCCCCCTCTGGTTCTCTGCATCCACACCTTGAATTGGTGGCCAGACTGTATTATATGCTGAATCTCACATTTCTTATGTACTAGGCTAAGGTTGAAGATAGTCATTGTCTTTTTGGGAGATTGTATTGCTCGGACTGTCTCCATCAATCACTAATGTTTCTACAGGGTTAAATAATGCTAGACTAGGGATCAGGTACCTTGCTGTTGGTGTTTTCACTGTGTGTGTAGGCTACTTTTGAGCTGCACGACACTACGGATTCTGTGGGTTACCTGGGTGGATCTTTTGTCTGTGTACCTTGGAGTTTAGACTGTGTAGTGCGTGAGGGCTGCTTGCCTAATCCACCCAACACTGTTCTAACTCTATTTGCTTTTACTTTTGAGGGTCGCCAGGAGGATACTCGATACTTGTGATCGAGAATCCTCAAGAGAGCATCCCTTCATATTAACGTAATCAGGCCGCACAGACCCAAGGTCCACACTAGGCTAGGAGCTGCCTTGCTCCACCAGAATTCTGTACCTTTGCGCATCCCAGCTAGACTTTATTAACCCGGGTAGACATTAGCTGGATTAGATCATATACTCTTTTATGCATACCCATTATTTCTACACAAGCATGTTGAGGTCTAGGTTGCTGTAGAGAGACACAACCAGCATAGACCGGTTTTTGTTAATAGGAGTACTACTTTTTCGTGGCGAGCATTATTACTGTTGCACCGCTTATAATATTCTTGTGTCCAATAACATTATAGGTCCAGCCTTTTTGTGTATTTAGCCTACACGTGCATTGTCCTGCCTCCTGCTATTTTGTGGTTTCATTTCCGATACGTTCTTCTTAGTAGCATCCGACATTATTCAGAAGATTCCTTGTTCGGTGCTTGAGGACTTTACAACACTTTCTTTCATAAAGGAGTGACAGATATTATTGATTAAAGTAACGTTAAGTAAACCTTCTTGTTTGCATTAGATCACTCTTGTGATTTAATTAAGTTAACTATCTTTTCCTTGTGTACCATAAATAAGCAACCATATGTTATAGGTAATAGGCTGTTTCAGAGAACATCAGCCTATAGTAGAAGCACATAGATACTGAGAGTTAAGATACCCCGCTATCGCAGATATAACTCTGGAGGGTATATGTGTTCTTTGTTCGACGGGATTATATATCAGGGGTTGGATCTAGCGTTTCCGTTGTTGCATTTATGCCAGTCTAGTCCAATGTATAAGAGCCACTGATTTATACGAGACCCGATCGTAACAACTGGCACGAACACCCACGACACATACAAATCCTTCGTCTTGCCGAATTTACTAGAGATCGCGGCGAAAATGGTTGGCATCGTTAGAGTCGAATCTCTACCGTATCTCTTCCGCACGACTTGATAAGACTCTAGCGATGCCGATACGGTGGAGAAACTAATGCTACGAAGAAGATAGGAAAAGTCGTGCGAAGGGTACACGATTAGTCCACGGAAAAGATACGACCCAAAATACTGCAATACAACTCAGAAGAATCTTATCGACACTGTATCAACGTGCAACCGGATTGAGGCTAGACGCCCGGTTGCCAACTCGACCGTTGCCAATTATCCCCAGCACGGAAGAGATACGGTCCGCACGGCAGGCTTACGCACCAGACGACGTTGATACGGGCCATTCGGCTTTGATACGGACCATACGTCTTTGATACGGACCAAACGATTGTGATACGGCGAGTTCGTGATGGAGACCAGACTCAGATGATTTTTTATAGTTGCCGGGTAATTCCCACGAACTTTTGAATAGCTCAAAATCTCGTATTAACCCCCGATACGTCGCTTGGACAGTGAAAGTCACCCACGGCTAATTCCCAATATCCACAATTATGTTGCCGATTCGCCGTATCAGGCTGAAATTTCGAGTTGGGAACTCGCCTGGAGGGGCTTTCGTGTCAGTGTGCAACGATCTTATGGCAAAACGCAGAGCCCTGGACCAAATGTTTTGCCTCTACCCTAGCTCTCCTTTCTCATCACAGTTGTATTATAATTTCTTTGCAAAAGTGCCACTTTTGTTTAGACAAACATAACTTGAAATATTCACAAGTTAATAGTAGATTCATTGTACAACTAATAGTACAACCACCATAACAAAAATATGCTGTTTATCTACTCCAATTTAGACTGTTTTAGCTTTATATGTGGATATTGTCAACACACGTATATTATAATTAAACTCTAAATGCACAATTTAAGGGTGCACAAATAACACCCCATTAGATTCCCCAAAATAGTTTAAAATAAACCTAAATACAGATATCTCTGTAACAGTTATCTATGTTGGCAAGTGTACCAACAGGTTTCCAGATGTTCGATCATTTGTCTCAATTTCCTGCTACAATAATGTGATTTTAGTTCCCCTGGTCTCTACACGTCTCCTCACTGTTCTTCACTTTATGTTTTACACATTCTCTCTCTTGTTCTCCCTTAACTCTGAAATACTTAATTTTGATTAAGTAATTGTATATTTATCATATTAGTACTAGATTATTTGCATAAGTGCAAATGTAGTCATATGTTGCTACAGAGCTATACATTATGATATAGCTTATTAGAATACATCAATATCATATTTGACGTTATGGCTCCTCTTAGGAAGCCACCGCTAAAGGATGGCCATAGCAGACACTCCTCAAAGCTATTATGACAAGATATGATGTTCCTTCCACTAGTGTGACAATGATCCAGGATGTGGAAGTTTGTCTTCAAAATATTTGTTTCTATTTCATATCCCGTAACACAGGTAATAATGATTTGACTACTAACTTTGACACTAACTTGACTTTTATTGTATATTTTTGAAATTATGTCCTCATGCATTCCTCTAATTAGTTTGTATCGACTCAACCACCCCACGATCGATGCCCAGAGCTTGTTCGTACACTCATACACTTCCACACTATGTAACCGTTACTGCACCGGTGACGTCCTTTTCATTATTTTATGGCAACTATTATATTAATCTATTAAGCTTAGGAAGGACATCTATCCATGAAAAGGCTACAAACTATCTCAATTAACAGTTGTCAGGATAAGATGATAAGGACATCCCCGCCACTGAAGGAGTTAATCTATTTACCCTATTCACATAACCTGCCATGGTACAATAACATAGATCCACAGCTCTCTGTTTGAAGATACACCTCATTACTAAGTATGCCTCACTTCCAAATACGACCGTTGGCAGCAGCACACTATTCCTCCGTGACATTGTTATTACGTCACTGACCATTCTTCCCATTATTATCCAATCACCGTTCCCCCCTACACTTTCTATTTGTTGTCTCACTTTCCATTGTACTGTATTTGTACAGTACCGGTACACCTCACAAATACTTGAAACTTTCAGTCTCTTCCATTACTCTTTACTAATTTTAATTCTACAATTTATATATGTATTTTACCAATATTTATAAATAATAGTTTCACATGTTCTTCTCTCAAGCACATTTCTGTACGTTGAACTTTAACGTATTACTTCCACACACCCTGTCAAAGTCAACAGCCACTCTCTGAATATCCTCCACATTTTCTGTCATCAAGTCTTATTAAATATATACAACCTATATACAATATTTTTAGAGCTGGTTACTGTCTTAATTACTGATTGTAAAAGTGGTATAATTACGAGTTAATCAATAACAAAGACATTTGTAAATACATATGTACAGTTGCCCACATGAATGTGGATGCACTCGCAATCTTAAATATGGAAGCAAAACTAGTGTTTCTTGTTTTTATTTGTATGAAGGAGAGAAAAGGAAATTTTCCTGTAACGAGTGTCTACCCTAAAGCCAAAAGAATGACCGAGCCAAATTCAAGGGACGTTAGGGTCACAATGCCTGGACACACACGGTTTAAAGTACTTTAAGTCATAGGATGAAGGTAAGATTGATTGAGGGATACGTTTCCAGAGTTCACTTTGTGAGTAGAAGAAAGATTGAGAAATTTGCCAATTCTTGGGTTGGAGAGCTGGACAGAATAGGAGTGGGACTGTGTTGAGAGACGGGTGCCCATTACTCGCCACACTGAGAGAGCTCTGAAGAACACTGATTTTTGTAATATCGATAGAAGAGTGAGAGATACAACATAGTCAGCGTGTAGAAAGAGATTATAGGGAACTAGTAAGAAGAAGTGAGTTAATGAGGCAAAATACTTTTGATTCTACTCTTATGAGCAGTGTGGTATGGGTGGAGCCTTCCCAACATGCGAACAATACTCAATACAGGGGCGCACTGGGCCCCATTACAGAGGAAGAAGCTGTGCGGGGGTAAAAAACCCACAAAGCTGGTTGAGCACACCTAACTTTTGGGAAGCTGTGTTACGATCGGGTCTCGTATAAATCAGTGGCTCTTATACATTGGACTAGACTGGCATAAATGCAACAACGGAAACGCTAGATCCAACCCCTGATATATAATCCCGTCGAACAAAGAACACATATACCCTCCAGAGTTATATCTGCGATAGCGGGGTATCTTAACTCTCAGTATCTATGTGCTTCTACTATAGGCTGATGTTCTCTGAAACAGCCTATTACCTATAACATATGGTTGCTTAGTTATGGTACACAAGGAAAAGATAGTTAACTTAATTAAATCACAAGAGTGATCTAATGCAAACAAGAAGAAGGTTTACTTAACGTTACTTTAATCAATAATATCTGTCACTCCTTTATGAAAGAAAGTGTTGTAAAGTCCTCAAGCACCGAACAAGGAATCTTCTGAATAATGTCGGATGCTACTAAGAAGAACGTATCGGAAATGGAACCACAAAATAGCAGGAGGCAGGACAATGCACGTGTAGGCTAAATACACAAAAAGGCTGGACCTATAATGTTATTGGACACAAGAATATTATAAGCGGTGCAACAGTAATAATGCTCGCCACGAAAAAGTAGTACTCCTATTAACAAAATCGGTCTATGCTGGTTGTGTCTCTCTACAGCAACCTAGACCTCAAAATACTTGTGTAGAAATAATGGGTATGCATAAAAGAGTATATGATCTAATCCAGCTAATGTCTACCCGGGTTAATAAAGTCTAGCTGGGATGCGCAAAGGTACAGAATTCTGGTGGAGCAAGGCAGCTCCTAGCCTAGTGTGGACCTTGGGTCTGTGCGGCCTGATTACGTTAATATGAAGGGGTGCTCTCTTGAGGATTCTCGATCACAAGTACCGAGTATCCTCCTGGCGACCCTCAAAAGTAAAAGCAAATAGAGTTAGAACAGTGTTGGGTGGATTAGGCAAGCAGCCCTCATGCACTACACAGTCTAAACTCCAAGGTACACAGACAAAAGATCCACCCAGGTAACCCACAGAATCCGTAGTGTCGTGCAGCTCAAAAGTAGCCTACACACAGTGAAAACACCAACAGCAAGGTACCTGATCCCTAGTCTAGCATTATTTAACCCTGTAGAAACATTAGTGATTGATGGAGACAGTCCGACCAATACAATCTCCCAAAAAGACAATGACTATCTTCAACCTTAGCCTAGTACATAAGAAATGTGAGATCCAGCATATAATACAGTCTGGCCACCAATTCAAGGTGTGGATGCAGAGAACCAGATGGGGATTGATATTAATAAAAGGTGAGGAAGTAGTGGAAATGATAGAGGCAATAGGAGAGAAAGATTCTAAGACAAGAGTGTGGAACAGTTCATGGGAGATGCTTAGAGTATGCTGTCTGGGACGGATCTGACAAGGATATTCCCAGGGACCGCCGCCTCGCTGGAGTCCCAGTTCGCAGGAATGGCACGAGGGCGCGCGACAGTCGCCCAGTAAGCACCCGCCTAGTAGGCAGTGTTAGGCAGGAGGCAACGAATTCCGCGAGGCCTATGTAAGGGGGCCAGCCACGCACCACACTCACCACCAAGTCACACCACCCGGTCTCTCTCTCTCTCTCTCTCTCTCTCTCTCCCGCTCGCCTTCCCATCATTCAACTACTTAACACAATACTTTCAATTGACTAAATAAAATAGAAAGGATTGTGACAGACGAAAATAAAGAACAGTTCTGAACTGTCTGCAACACAAGCTTTCTCGAGAAGGAAAGTACACAATGATAGGTAGACTGTAGCTACATTCTCTGCCCTGGCGAGTCCTAGCGAGTAAGCCATGCGGTTCTGGGGGAAGCGGTGAGCGTCACAGCTGGTATAGCAATAGTTGTAATATGATCTTCCCAAAAAAGGTCAGATGAATATTGAACCAAATATGAATGGTTGATTTGTGTATTGTTGAACAATAATTGATAGTCTTGCAGAAGATTGTGATGGAGGGACAGAGGGAGAAATTGGTTCTTGGAGGCAATGAAAGTAACAAGATTTTCTCTGCGCCAATCAGAAATATTTGATAGATCAGAAGATAGGTGTGCCATGGCCCTGTTATATGAGTTTTCGAGTGATTGCATGCTGGTTGCTGTGAACAACTAGTTGAATAGTGTAAGGTAGAGTCATCAGTATATGAGTGGATAGGACTAGTTACAGTTGAGATCATGAATAAATATTAGAAAGATAATTGGAGACAGAACAGAACCCTGAGGAACATCAGAGTTGATAGGTTGAGAAAGTGAGCGATGGCTGTCCACAACTGCAGCTATGGAGCGGTCTGAAAGGAAATTAGAGAAAAAGGTACAGATAGAGGGATAAAAACCGAAGGAGGGTAGTTTGGAAATTAGAGATTAGTGTCAGACACTATCGAAGGCTTTCGATATGTCATTCGCAAGAGAAAAAGTCTCACCAAAGTCCCAAAAGGAGGATGACCAAGAGTTAGTAAGATAAGCAAGAATATCACCAGATGAGCGTCCTTTCAAGAAACTGAACTGGCAATCTGAAAGTAGATCATGGGGAGGTAAATGCTTGAGCAATTTTGAGTTAAAAATACGTTACAATAACTTTAGAGATGCAAGAAATTAGAACAATTTGACGATAGCGGGAAGGTTGAGAGCGGTCATCCTTCTTTGGAACAGGTTAATCAAGAGCAAACTTCCAGCAAGAAGAAAAAACGTCAGAGGGAAGACAGAGACGGAATAGTTTGCCTAGGCAGGGAGTCAGCATGGAAGAACAGTTTTTGAGTACATCAGGAGGAACACCTCCAGTCCGTACGCCTTCTCAGTATCAAGCCCAGAGAGTACATCCTTAGAATAGATCATTATATTGGGCATAAATAAGTGAGGGGGGGATTGAGAGTGAGGAGTAGCGCCAGAATCATCCAAGATGGAGTTTTTAGCGAATGTTTTGAACAAAAAGTTCAGCTTTTTCAGAAGTACCGTCAAAATGGAAAAGAGGAGCGAAAGACGAGAAAGTCAAATTGTTGGAGACGTTTTTGACTAGATGCCAAGCTAGTGACAAGCTAGCTTAAGCCAGAGAGTTGAAATTTCAGGAGAGTCAAAGTTGGGTACACGAGAGCAGGTAAGATTGTTGCTTACATACGAGCAATATTCACCTTTGGATTTGAATTGAGGATAGAGATAGGAGGATATAGATAATTTTTTGCTGTCTGTTGCCTTAGACAACTGAGTTTCGGTGAGGAAAAGTAAATCAGGTTTGGTAGATGAGAGATGATGTCCTACAGAGAGAAAGTTAGAGGAAAGGCCAGGGATTTTACAGAAGTTGATAGATAAAGTAGAAAGTAGAGGTGGGGACGGTTCACCCATACCACACTTATCGAAAGGGTAAAGTCAAAAGCACTTTGTCTCATCAATTCACCACTTATACTAATTCCCTACAATCTCTCTCTTCACACCGTAATGTTGCATCTCGCTCACTTTTCTACCGATATTACAATAATCGTTGTTCTTCAGGGCTGTATCTGTGTATACTTCCTCCAATGCGGAGAGTGGGAGGCACCCGCCTTTAAACTAATTCCAACCCGTATTCTGTCCAACTCTCTCACCCAAGATTGAACCAATTTTTCCATTATTTGCTCTACTCAACAAATAAGCTCTGGAACTCTCTCCCTCAATCTGTCTTTCCCTCACCCTACAACTTAAACTCCTAGTTCCGTGTGTCCAAACATATTGATTCTAAAGTAACTTGTTGAATATGACTCTCTTTGTCACTATTTCAATTTTGGGGGGTTCACTTGTTAGAGGCAGTTTTGCCTTTTGTATCTTTAATGCAATATATATATATATATATATATATATATATATATATATATATATATATATATATATATATATATATATATACTGTATATGAAGTATAAGAGGCATTCCTTTTACTATACATAACTTTATTTATGTGATAATGGAACTGTGAGCGAATATCTTTCAATTGCAAAGTTGAACACATTATTTTGTTCACAGCATCATTAGGTAATCGGCTTGAAAATATGTTGTTTAGTTAGACGCAATCAAATGCAAACTCACCTGGTGAATAATATAGGGTATACTTTAATATTAATTATTTTGAAATTAATAATTATGTAAAGTAAAACGGTGGCAATTTAATAATGGGGTTATAGGGAAAACATAGTACTTCGAAAATAGGAAACGGGCAGCCTTGTTGGTGCCAGTAATGCTGTTGTTGTATGAATTCCTTTGCATATTACTTTGATGCAATATACAGTATATTCGGTAAAATTCATAACAAGCGTAACAGTATGTCAGTATGCTCAGTGTATCAAAGAGGAACACTTATTTAAAAATATATATTTATTTTGTGTATGTAACGTTAAGAATGATAATTTAACTTTACAAAAATGACTATATATTTTTAAAGTCCTAAACGTGAATAACCCTTAATGTTGCACTTCAACAATACTGGCATTGGACAGGGTAAAGTTACTATGGCTTCCTGATTTCCGATAACATTGCCAACCAACTGGAATTCGAAAAGAAACAAAAAATCGCTGTGGAGGGTCCTCGGAATATTCGCCAGTATCGTAGTTACCATGACTCTGTTGTTATTATCCGGTACAGTTTTAAGGGGAAGTTAATATAATTATTTATGTATTTTTATTGATTACCGGTATGTACAGTATATACAGTATCTGTGTCAGTGTCTTTCCTAAACCTCTATCAAGCCTAAAAAACGCCATCCCAAAGACCCCCCTTCGATATAAAATTATAAATTTGTCCTCCTAAATAACAGGCACGCTATCGCTCGCCAGGAAGAAATTCGATATATAAATGGCACGAAAGGTCTTAATATTGACAAGGGAATGGGCAAAAGTACTAATTTTTAAGAACTAATGGGGCTAAGCATGAAGAAGGGGGATCAGATAAAAACGAATACCTCCCCTTGACCCCTTCACCATCATTAAGTATTTTTCATCATATGCGGGTTACCATTAGACTATTTTTTTTAGTACCTTATATAATCTACCTCTATAACTCAAATGGGTAAATACGATCTCAATAAAACCTCTCCATAACATAGGTCCTTCTTAAACTGCACAACATCATATAATTACAGTCTGAATCAAAGGTAAACAGGTGTTATGGAGCTTAAAGGGTTAAAGTCTTTACCGGCACCACTTTATGCAAATCTCATATCCCCTAACAGGTACTGTATATAGTTGGTATAATTATCAAATGTGGATGAAGCTATATGCGAAATGTTGTCAATAAAGTGCTCCTCCTCATATGGTGTATATATTCAATATTAATAACAAAATATAATACTGGAGGAGGATGGAGAATTTATTAAAATGGCCTAAGTGATTAATTTGCATATGAATGTGTGTACCCATTAATTTACTGTCCTTTTTATCAGTCTTAAGAACATAAGAACATAAGAAAATGGGAGTCTGCAGAAAGCCGATTGGCCTAAGCAAGGCAGATCCCTGTCCCACACAACCCCAATTATAGGCTCAACACTCTAATACCCTGAGGATCATCTTACCAAAACGGTTAGAGATTAACACAGGATTACGGGGGTCTGCAGAGCGCTGATTGGCCCAACCCTGATGATCCCCCTTCACACCCAACCCTTCTCGTCCATATGCTTATCCAATTTTATCTTAAAGCTCCCTGTCGTTTTTAATCCCACTATAGCACTGGCTAGTCCATTCCACCCATCTACAACTCTGTTACCAAACCAATATTTGCCTATATCTTTTCTGAAACGAAATTTATCTAATTTGAAACCATTGGTACGAGTTCTTTCGCTATCACTGAGCTTAGTACATTTGTCATGTCCCCTTTGTTAATCCCACTAACCCACTTGAACACCTCTATCATATTCCCTCTAACTCTGCGTCTCTCTAACGAATGCAAGCCTAATTTCTTCAACCTTTCTTTATACGGAAGATTTCTAATATTATGGATCATTTTTGTCATTCTACGTTGTACTCTCTCCAATGAATCTATGTCCATTCTGTAATAAGGACACCAAAATTGAACAGCATAATCCATATGGGGTCTCACTAATGACAAGTAAAGTTTTAAGATAACATCAGCAGTTCTGTTACTCACACTCCTAGAGATGAACCCGAGAATCCTGTTTGCCTTGTTTCGAACGCTTATACACTGTTGTCTAGGCTTCAAATCATTGCTAACAAACACACCTAGGTCTTTCTCACAATTCGAGTTTTCTAATTCCATATTAGCTAGTTTATAATTTATTTAACATTTGTATGCATCTTCCCTATCTTTAATACCTTGCATTTGTCAATGTTAAAATTCATCTGCCAATTTACTGACCATTCGTGTAAGGTATCTATATCCCTTTAGAGGCACTCTATATCTCTATCTGAATCAATTGTTCTCCCCATTTTGGTATCGTATGCAAATTTACTTATCCTACTAGTTATACCTAAATCAAGGTCATTTATGTATATAACAAACAACAGAGGACCTAATACAGATCCCTGGGGGACACCACTTTTGACTGCTCCCCATTCTGACTTCGTACCATTTATGCTGACTCTCTGCTTCCTACCAATTAGCCATGAACTAATCCATCCCAACAACGCCCCACCTATTCCATGCGCCTCAACCTTTCTCATCAATCTCTCATGGGGGACTCTGTCGAAAGCTTTACTGAAACCTAAATATATTATATCATATGACTTGTCATTATCTACTGCTTCATATACCTCTGAGAAAAAACTAAGTAAATTAGTAAGGCAAGAACGTCCCTGAGCGAATCCATGCTGAGAAGAATTTATTAAATTAAATGTATCTAAGTGGTTTATAATTTTACTAGCAATAATTGACTCTAGTAGCTTTCCTATGATTGATGTAAGACTAATGGGACGGTAATTGGATGCTATTTATTTGTCACCTTTTTTGAAGATCGGAACTACGTTTGCAAGCTTCCAAGCTTCTGGAACTATACCTGTCTCCAATGACTTGTTAAATAAAAATGTTATTGGGTAACTTAACTCATCCCTACATTCTTTTAATACTCTAGCATATACCTCATCAGGACCAGGCGATTTATGAGGTTTCAGTCTGTCAATTTCCTTAAGTACATCATTTCTACTTATAGTAACCGTACTTAACCTATTTTCTATACTATCGCTATATACCTTACGGACTTCTGGAAACTGTGCCAAATTTTCATTAGTGAAAACGGAAAGAAATTGACTATTTAATGTACTGCACATTTCTAAATAATTTTCTGTCATTTCTCCTATCAAAGTTTTAAGGGGACCAATTAAATCTCTAACCTTGGATTTATATAGTTGGTAAAAAGCTTTAGGATTATTTTTTGAGTCATTGGCAACCTTAATTTCATAATTTCTTTTTTCTTTCCTAATATCCTTTTTTACCTGTCTTGATAGATTCTGATAGTAAGCAAGTAGGTGAATTTTGCCTTTCCTAATTTTTCTATATATTCCTCTCTTTTGTCCTAGAAGATCTAATAGTCTATTATTCATCCATTTGGGTTGGTTCTGTGTTGATCTGAATTTTCTTTTGGGATGTATTTATTTACTCGATAAAATTATCGTATGTATCTACCAAGGTTAACGTCTCTTCCTGACTTAAGATGACAGGTGCCTGAGAAGGGGTACACTCATTTGGACACCTGGATCGACTTAATTTTTTGACCATAGGGTCAGCTAATAGGGCTCTTCTTATCACACCATAATTGGCTTTTCTGAAGTCAGGTATTAATGTTGTATTCTCTCTGGTATTACCTTTCCATTGTATATTAAAATACACAGAATTGTGGTCACTATTTCCTAGGTGGTCCCCTATCTCTACATTATTTACCATATGTTCATTGTTACTGAAAACTAAATCGAGAATATTATTACCTCTAGTCGGCGTATCTATGAATTGAAATAAAAAAAAATATCTTGTACCACCTCTATAAACTCCTCAGAATCAGAGTCTCCTATTTGATGCTGCCAATCTATATTCGGAAAATTAAAATCCCCCATAATGCACACATTGCTAAACCTTGATGCCATTTTAATTTCCTCTCATAATGACGTTCCGTCATTTCTACTCATATTTGGCGGTCTATACATAACTCCAATAACTATGGTCTCACTACCTTCGTTTACCTCTACCCAAACACTTTCATTATCGTTATTTAGTCTAATACCTAATTTAATACAGCTTTTTAATGTACTCCTGACAAACACTGCTATACCGCCACCCCTCTTACTTGTTCGGTCATATTTAAACAAACTATATCCTGGTATATCAAATTCTGCTAAAAATGCCTGGTTTCTGTATTAATCCACGTTTCAGTTAGCGATATTATGTCTATATTTTCTTTGCTAACAAGGGCTCTAAGTTCGTTCATTTTGTTACATAGACTCCTACAGTTTGTGTAATATACTCTCAATTTACTTCTTTTCTTTATACCTAATTTACCTTTATTTCTAACGACATTTCCATCTTCCGTTGCACCATCACTACTATCATTTGCAATATAGTCATAATTTTTAGCATGAGACTGAATATCCTTATCGCTTTCGCCTGACGTTAAAATTGTTCCATTTAACCTCTCATTTACACTCTCAATATTTCTGTTCAAAACCCCACAACCACCCTATCTAAAGAACTAGCTAATGTAGAAACCCCTAACCGTGAAAGATGAACCCCATCCCTTGCTTACATCCCATCTCTCCCATAGAAACTATCCCAGTTATCAATGAATGGTATTGCTTTTTCTTTGCAATATTTCTCCAAACGGCAATTGACACCAATCGCCGTGGATGTCCATTCCTTGGGAACTCCTCTTCTGGGTAGGATACAATGTACTACAGGGATCCCTCCCTTCATATTGTCATCATCTGTATTATCTATATTTCACTATCAAGCCTGTCAGTAATTACTATTTACTATGGGTTTCAGAGGCCGTGTGGCATAGTTTTTGGGGAATAACTTATTAACAAACAGTTGGATCAATATGATATTTTGACACAGCTTTTTTCACACCGTCCCCTAATTTTTGTTAATATATTGCATTACCAAAAGTGTATAAATAAGCCACTTGTTCCTGTGTCATGAGGTTAAAGTCGCACATTAATGTCTAAGAAACGGACAGGGCTACCGTCCGTGGCTTACCTGTGAGAACCACCAAACCATTATTGCTCCTCCATCAAACACGGTAGTTATCAGCCATCACCCAAGCCTATTATCGCCTTTAAATTCAAGTAATCTGTCAATATCAAGTATAAATATACAAAAATACATACGGTTTGTATATTTATACTTGATATTGACAGATAACTTGAATGTATAGGTGATAATAGGGTTGGGTGGTTGCTGATAACTATCGTGTTTTATGGAGGAGCAATAATGGTTTGGTGGTTCTCACAGGTAAGCCACGGTAGCCTTGTCCGTTTCTTAACCCGGGAACTGCGGGGAGACTCTTAAGAGTTCCCCCGGCGGACTGCGGGGAGACTCTTAAGAGTGAGTGAAAAAAAAAAATCAACTTTTGACATCGAAAAAAAAACAAAAAAACAAAATTGTTTTTATTTTTTTATTTTTGTTTGGCCCCTGGGCCATCATGCAAAATCTCAGTCCTCTACCTCCCCTCCTTCCCCACTTTCCTCCTCTCCTTCAGTTATCACCTATTTTCCCTGTTATTCCCTTATTCTGAGGTATATTTTCGTGCTAACATTAGCGAGTTGCAAGCAGGGTGTTGTCATCACTGATGGCAAGCGAGTGCAAGAGAGAGAGAGAGAGTATCGATCGACTGTGTCTCAGTGGCCTTGGGGGAAATTGGCGGGAAAGCAGCTTGCCTCACCCATACATTATACAACTCCCGGGCTATATCTCCGATTTTGACCATCCAAACGCTGTTTTCACTCGTTTTATTGTTGTTTCAGGTTAATACCTTTATAATCAACCCATAATAGGCGCATATGGATAAGTATTAATGCTATTAATGGTACAATGAATATTTTAGTGACGAAAACACCTCAAATACATGCGCACAGGGAGAGGTGTCTAATTACCCCCATGCGCACTTCAGAGGTTAAGCATTAATGTGCAACTTTAACTTCATGACACAGGGACAAGTGGCTTATTTCTACACTTTTGGTAATGCACTATATTTTCAAAAATTAGGGGACTGTGTGAAAAAAGCTTTTGTCAAAATATCACACTGGTCTAACTGTTTGTTAATAAGTTATTCCCGAAAAATGATGCCACACGGCCTCTGAAACCCATAGTAGGTTAGGTATTGATAGGTATATTTTGGACGAGGACTCACGATGATCGATGATCGGTTACCCTCGCAAGCATCGTCGAGCATCGCCGAAGGGTTTCTGCGATCATCTGCGACATCGGCGAGACATGCGGATGGTTTCGCACAAAAAAACTTTTGCAACGCTGCATGGATACTCACCCATACTCACCGTCGCCGATGCTCTCAGATGTTCCGGGAACATCGACGATGCCAAAGAGCACCTTCGGCAGGTGGGTAAACAAAAATTATTAGGCTAGTGAGATATCTTTCACCTACGGTGAAATTCCACATATTGTTATTTTTGTTGTTGTTGATGACATCTTATAGAATAACATTTCCTCTTGCCATTCATGAAAACAAAACAATATAAAAAAACAATTATTATGGGTGAAAACCGACTGAGAGTTAGGGCAAATACGGGCGGACTGATGATATGCCTTAACCTACGGTGAAATTCCACATATTGTTATTTTTGTTGTTGTTGTTGATGAAATCTTATAGAATAACCCTTCCTCTTGCCGTTCATGAAAACAAACAAATATAAAAAGCACTTATTATTGGTGAAAACAGACAGAGTTAATATTCTTGCTGCGGAATGGATTCTATAAAAGCGAAAAACTATCGTTATAGATTTATTTCTATAAAATCCAATAATGATGATAGAATAATCTAAACACCGCCATCATGTTCAGCGGACATATATATATATATTTGTTTTAAGAGTAAGCTAAATTTGTATATTTTTCGATAGAAAAATGTCTCCGGCGAAGCCGGATTTCTCCATACAATGCTGGCTCCCTATGCCAAGAAGAAATCGACACCTGGATGGGGATAAACGTCTTAAAACAGTAGGCTGAACGGGGCCGAACGGATACAAGGCAAAGAGAGAGGGAGAGAAATAGAAAACAAATAAAAAAACGAGGAGAGAGGGAGAGAAAGAGAAAACAACAAACAGCAGGTGGGCTCAATGTTTACTTTACGGCTTAACAATTGAGCCCACCTCGCTTTTTTTAGTTTACTCTTTCTCTCTCTCTCTCCTCGTTTTTGTTTTTATTTCTATTTCTCTCCCTCTCTCTTTGCCTTGTATCCGTTCGGCCCCGTTCAGCCTACTGTTTTAAGACGTTTACCCCCATCCAGGTTTCAATATTTTCCTGGTGAGCGGTAGCGAGCCTACATATATATTTTTTGTTTTGAGAGCAAGCTAAATTTGTACATTATTTGATAGAAAAATGTCTCCGGCGAAGCATTGCCAACCTCCGAATTAAGGGGAGATGGGTCGTTTTCTGGTCCCCTTTCTTCCTCATGGTTAACCCCATTAGTTTTCATATTTTATGACGTTTGGCCCATTAGTTTGGCGTGATATGCTAATTCCACTCTGCAATTAGCACATTCACGTTACATTCGCTCAGCTGCGCACACCTCGCCGATCTCGCCGACGTATGTGCGATGCCAACGCCGATGATCGACGATTCGATGAATCGCAAGAATTTGTGCCTTAAAAAAATGCCTCGCAGAGGTTCATCGTCGAAACATCGCTCACTTCCCAGATAACATCGCCGATGTCGGCGATTGCGTCGCCGACATCGGCGACATCTTCGCCCAGTATAATTTGTCATCTATTTGTAACGGTCGAAATCGTGAAGGTCGCACGTATTCTTGCAAATTTGACAAAACGAAGGCATCGGCGACGAAAATCATGACTTGTCTCACCAGTGGGAAAGGGGCATTAGGACCCCCAAATGACCGAGATGAGTGTTTTTTTTTATTTCTCACCTATTCAAGCTGTTTAAAAAAAAAAAAAAAATCCGCTGGTCCCACAGTGTGTTTTTATTAATAATTAGCTGGTGTTCAGTGGGTTAAGTAACAGTTGAATCTTTTTAATAATTGGTGTAAGGATCTGTTGTGTCGCGGGATTACACATAAATATTAATGTAATTTTTGAAACGAAAAGGGCTTGTAGCTCTTCTAAAAATTAGAGCTATAAAATACAACTATCGATAACACAAAATCAGGTTCGTATGTTAGCCTGTAGTCTCGCCCAGAAAATGTTTCGGACCTCCCTTCTATGCTATGACCGCTTGCAGTCACTATCATTGTAAGTTTTGTTCTGATTATTCGCATACTAATAATCTGCCGCCTTTATAGTTATTCCGTTCAGCGTTCAGCCCATTCATGATTTAGCTCTCAACACATATATTGTATATTTAATTTGACTCTGTTCAGCCTTTAGTCTTATAATAATTCAGCCATCATCATATACTGTATATTGTATCTTATTTGTTATTTACAGACTTTATGTATACAAACCTACGTGATTTCAATTTCAATAAGTACAGCCTTGTACTTATATATTGTATAATTATGTCTCATGCTCTATACTATACGGCCGGGACATTTTGCTACGTAAAATGTACAAATTTATCTTGAAGGGGGGTGTCGTGGGTGATTTTTTAAGCTTGATGGAGGTTTAGGGAGGGCACTAATTGTGTAAGCCTGTACACTTCTTGTGGGCATTATCTCCATGCAGATCGGGAAAGTGGAGATCTTACAACTGATGCTTCTGTTCACACACCAGTAAATAAGAAGCTGGAGTTAAATAGGGTTGGGCGTATTTATTTTCTTGTTTATTATTTTTGGTATTAATTATTTAGTGCCCTCCCTAAACCTCCATCAAGCTTAAAAAATTACCCACGACACCCCCCTTCAAGATAAATTTGTACATTTTACGTAGCAAAATGTCCCGGCCGAAGGCCAGTTCCTCTTAAATTACAGGCTATTTATCGCTCGCCAGGAAATATTAATATCTAAATGGCATGCATGAAAGGTGTTAAAATAGACAGATAAATGGTGTAAACAATCTTAAAATCGCCTAACTAATGGACCGAACGTCTTACAATCTGAAAACTAATGGGAAGGGGGCTAAACATGAAAGAGAAAGAAGAAAACAACTATCTCTCCTTAATGGATATTTGTATCATATGAGATAATTGTCTGTAGTCAAGTATTTCTAACGTCCTGAACCCCTTGAGGATTATCATGCATTTTGACTATTTCATTCAGATTAGGAAGGGTATACTATGGAAGTCAAACTCCCACAGATCTTTCCTAAGTTGTATAAAATCGTATAATAATAGCCAGAGTAAACTGTCAGAACGTGTCATAATCGTCGAAGGGTTGAATCACTCCAAGGCCTAGGAACTGGAGCATCATAAGGGACCTCTGTTAAGGGGGGTCACCTGCTATTTTATCTGTCTTGGTTGTATCCATTCGGCCCCATTCAGCCTACTGTTTTATGTCATTTATCCCCATCCAGGTGCTGATTTTTTCCAGGTGAATCAGCATTTTATGGAGAAATCTGGCTTCGCCAGAGAAATTTTTCTATAAAAAAAAAAAAAATAATTGCCAGCTGTCTAACTCATTATCCAAAATATGAAGACTCGCCATCGCTCGCCAGGTATAAATCGATACCTGGATGGGGATAAACGTCTAAAAACAGTAGGCTGAATGGGGCCGAATGGATACAACCCAGAGAGAGAAAAATGCAGGTTACCCCCCATAATTATTATTACTCAACATCAACAGCCTACAATACTCTACTTGACGTGTCAAATATGGTATTTGTTTATAGAATTTACTAATTACGAAAGAGGTCAAATATAATGAAATACTGAACTTGTAAAGTTAATATTTATAGTGGAAAACTTGTTGGACTGCGATCCTGACAGAGCCTCACGCAGAGTTGGTTTTATATTTATTGCCCACGCAATAAACACTTTTGAATTCGCCAAATAAACGTTCATGCACATACAGTACAGACAGTTTTAATATAATGAATTTGTGTGATTTGTATGTGTATATACTGTATATGAGTCATATAATTCTTAAAATAATAACATGAACAAAGCAAAACAAATTAAGTTATATATTTGAAGGTAGTAAGCCGTCGTGCATAGGAGCACTTTGACAATTACATTCTGCACATCTGTTCATTTTAATAAGACATATAAATCACTATATTTACTGAATAGAAGGTTTCCTCTGAATGGAAGTGTTTGGCATTGATAGGAATGAAAGATAAAAAAAAATTGAACGTACTTTAGGTGGTGTTATACATTACAATTATTTTACTTGTATTTCACACTATTGTATCCAGATTGGGGAGATTGTAGGCACCAACTGAGTAGGGTAGTACCCAGAGAAGGCCACATAGGCATATGCTAAGGAGTTGCTGAAACTGCTATTTAATTTTTTCTGATTTCCCCCACTGTTTCTATTTGTGCCTCACCTACACAGAGAGTAATCTAGCTAACTATCATAGACACCTCCTCCTGCTATTCATTTAACTACACTTATCAAGCAAACCACACTTCATTCCAACACACCTAAATGTTGCTCTTTCAACCTTGGGGGGATACTTGTTACAGTCAGCTTTGCCTGTTGTCTGCTTCATGCGCATAGGGGAAAAATTGTACCTTGATCAAAGTACTGTGTTGTGTTTGTGAACTTTTAACAGACTAATGCACAATTTGTTTATTAAATATGTGCTCTGCAATAATCACCATCCACCTTTTCATACCGTTGATAAATGTAATGAGTTGTGGTAGAGTGTCACATCCACAATGTCTCCATGTCACGATCACGTTGTACGGCTATAATAGATGGGGAGGCATCCCATGCTCATCCCATGATAGAGCAACTAGTAACTCATTCAAATATCAATATACAGTTTATTCTATCTATCTATCTATATGCTCAAGCCCAATCCCCATTTTGGGGGTAGCCGACTCAAGACAGAGCAAGAACAGGGAAAACACAAAAACAACATAAAACAACAAATAAACACAGATAAAAAGCACAAACTCACACACATCCAGGTCATCCAGGAGAAGACCCAGAGACCAGGGTCACCAAGGTCGCTCCAGCACTCCCCCGGCCCCCGACCACCCGAAGAGGTTCTGATATCGGCAGGCAGACATGCAGCGGAGCCAAAGCCACAAGCCCTCCCACCACACTTCCAGGCGCACCCTTCATATTAATCGTCTCCCCGGGCCAGGCACCTGATGGACTATTCTCTAGTCCAACTTGCGCCAGACCCCTTACTCCAAATGACCACGTGTTCACTCAACTATTCACAAGCATTCTCCATTCACTCCTGTCCACCACCACTTCCCCTGCCTGATCTATAGTCATTCCTCTATCATCCAAAACCTTTCTTACACAGTCTCTCCATCTCAATGGGGGTCTTCCTGCCCTTCTATCTCCCCTTGTACCTGACTCACATATTCTCTTTGTAAGCCTTTCATCTCCCATTCGTTCAACATGACCATACCAGCTCAGCACCCTTCTGTCCACTCTGGCTGACAAATGTTCCTGCTGCCCCACTCTCCTACGTATCTCTTCATTCCTCAATCTGTCTCTACGAGTAACTCCACACATACAGTATATACAGTATATTTATTTTTATATATACTGTATATATATATATATATATATATATATATATATATATATATATATATATATATATATATATATATATATATATATATAGTTATAATCTACAAACATCCTTAACATCTAACCACTTCACACAAAGTACATTGTAGGGTTCATAAATAATGAATGAATGCAACTGCCGAGAATCAAATTCGAGACACACAAACCGGACGGCAGTGCTCTGCAACTGTACTACCAAGAAGGTTAAAGGTCTTGCACTCACTTTTTGTACAAATCCCTTGTCGATATATAGGAACATACACTGAGTGTTCTACTAAACCCAACCTCACTATGGTAGTCAAATTGAAGTTTTGAAACACGTAGATATAGTATTATGAAAGAAATGCCAATGAACACAACACTATTTTACATAATGTTGCCATAATCATCATAGTAACCCTCCCATGCATGGATACTTGACTCATGTATGCAAGAAAGGTGTCTCTAAATGCATGGATACTTGACTCATGTAAGCGAGAAAGATGCCCCTACATGCATGGATACACAATTAGAATATTGGTTACTTTATAAATCTATTTAATGAAAACATAATATTCAAAATGCATTTAATTTAGGCTACAATAGGTTTTGGTAGTGGCACGTTATATATAACAACCGGCATCACTACTCTAAGGCTATCTATCCCCTCCCACTAGGTTGGGAGAGCGAGAGTCGTCAGTGTCTCTGTCAGTCACACACTGTGGTGCGGTCCCTTGTTCCTTTAACCCTGCTCAGGCATATTTGTTCCATATGGGGTCCGCGCGCATGCGTAAAACACGTTTTTCGCGAATATTTCACAGCCGGAGGCCGGTGGCAAGAAGTTTCAAATACGAGCAGTCAGTCCGCATCGTGCTACAACTGGGAGAGGGTGTGAGCCGCTGCTCTCTCTCCTCCCCTTTCCTGTACCAACCTGTCCGGTCACCATATGGGGTCCATAATCCCAAATGTGTACTACAAATTTCCCCTTCGTATCAAACATTTTTTTAGCCCCAGAGTTCTGCCTTGTTGTCACCCAAGACCCTCAGCCATCCCCTCCACGGCCCTGCAACCAAATTAATCCAGCTTATGTAATGTATGAGATATGCCTCACTTGTTTTGACCCTTTTTTTTCACTACTTTTTTTTTTTTTTTTCAAAGACTCAATATTTACAGTAGTGTAATTTGCTCTTAACATAATAATATTAAGTATTAATTGTAGTTTCTATTGGTAACAAGAAATTTAAAATCCATCAATTTGTTTTCGGGTCAGAGCCGTTTAAAGTGCCGGTAACCATATGGGGCCACATTGCTAATTTCGCCACACTTTTGGAACCTTACCTGAGCAGGGATAAACATGAATTGTCTGATATTCCACCTGGACAACTGGTAAGTGTATCTAAAATACTTTATGCTGAGTTATTTTATCATAAAATAGTATTTTGTATTATGTCTATATTGTGTAAGCTACTATCATTGTATCAGTATATATTGTTTGAATTTAGAACCGTTACGAGTGCTTCAATCCAGGTCCGGGGGGGAATGCGTTTTGTAATTAATTGTATAAAATCTTTTATCAGGAATAGAGACTTTGGATTAGTTTTTTCTCTTCCTCATACAATGTTCTATACATATCACAATGATTTTTAGCTTTATAATACCTTGGAAAACAATAACCCAAGAATAACGTATGTCTTATGAGTTTTACAATTGCGAGGGTATATGATTGTGGTATTATATTTACATAAAAAATTGACGAAAGACAAATTCTGATTGGAATATTAGAAAGTGCATGGAAAATACTGGTAATTTCATATACATTAATGTATTGTCGCTGAAAATGTTAACTTACGACGGTGCGAATTTGAAAGAAGTTGGAAACATGAAAAGTTTTAGTCTGCATCACTTTTATTGTTGATTCTTTACTTTTTTGTGGGTTTTGCTCCATTAATACAGTAGATCGGTCGTTCCTCTTTCAATTGAGATATAATAGATTTTACTAAAACAAAATTATAACTGTGCAAATTCCGAAAAAACGCTTAAATATTTATTATATATGAATTTTCAATGTGAAAATTTCATCTTATGGGATTTTTTTCCGGTTTCTTAATGGCATGGATCTTCCTCTATATTTGGATGTATAACAAATTGCAAGTAGAGGCAGTCACAGTGGCCGAGCGCACTAAGTCACCATACTCTAGTCACTTGACTCGGGTAGCGGGTTCGATCCCAGCTACCTGTCGGTGAGGTTTCTGTTAAAAACATTCGGGGCTGTGGAGGTTAGGATTTGATGCGCAACCTCTGGGTTCTACCTGGTTCCCTCCCACATCCTACCCCTTCTAAGGGTATGTAAGCACTCTTGTGGCAGCCAGAGTCAAATCTGTTGACTACTTAGGATAAGTTAGGTTAAGTAATTGTGTATTTTCAGCCTCATTGGCTGCCGACTTGAAATAAACCGATTATTATTTGAATTATTTGAATTATTTGAATTATTATTATTATTATTTGTATTATTATTATTATTATTATTTTTATAATTATTATTATTGATATTATTGTGGGATAAAACAGAAGGATAACATACATGTATTGTTTCCCGGAAGTGCAATTAGCACTTCAGAGTGAACGGTAGTGGTGATAAGTGTTCAACAAACTTAAGAGAGCACAAGATAGTTAATCGCATTACATATACTGAGGTAATCGTCTCCTGCATGGAGGCATATGCTAAAAACTCCACCTTGGATGATTCTACTGCTTTTCCTCCCTCTCCACCCCACTCTCGTTTACTTTTTGTTTTTCTTATGTGAATGCAGCAGACAAAAGGCAAAGCTGCCTGTAACAAGCATCTTCCCCAAAGTTGACAGTCAAAATGTAAGGACACATGATGCTTGAAGCAGTTTAAGTCATAAAATGGGGGAAAGACAGATTGAGGGAGAAAGCTACAAATCTTATTTGTTAAGTAGAAAAAGACAGGGAAATTCAGTTAATTTTTGACTTAGATAGTTGGACAGACTAGAAGTGGGATTGTGTTGAGAGGCGGGTGCCCCCCACTCTGATTATTGTAATAGCGGTAGAGGAGTGAGGGATATGCAACATTGCGGCGTGTATAATTTTTGTTTAGGGAATTCATAAGAGGAAGTGAGTTGATGAAACAAAATACTTTTTACTCTTCCCTTTCGAGAAGTGCGGTATGGGTGGTACAGTCAACTCGTTAATTCGCAATGTCAGAATCTTATTTAAGCTTATTAGAAACTTAAAAGTAAATGCACAAAATATATTTGCAATATATAAAAGAGAAAAGGGAAGATTACACAAATATATATGCGATACTGTTTCCTACAGCAATCTGAACAATTAGATTTACATAAATAATGTTGTTGAGACTCTGAGAATTAAACAAGTTGACTGTACCTCCCCACACATGCGAACAATACTTGATACATGGGCGCACTGTGCCCCTATGCAGAACCAAGATCTGTGGGGGGTTATAGAACCCCCGGAAACGGTTGAGCACACCTAACTTCTAGGAAGCTGTTTTTAGCAAAAATGGTAAATGGTCTCCCAAGAATATTGACAGAGGACGAAAGGTTGATTTTGGTACTGTTGTAGTATAAGGGATAGTGGTGTTGAAGATCGTGACGGGTAGATATATTGATACATTGGGTTTTGGAAGCATTGAAAGTAAAAAAAAAATCTTTGCCCCAATTGTAAATAGTTAATAGATCAGAAGACAGGTGAGCTATGGCCTCATCACGTGAGTTTTGGAGTAAATCATATCAAATCGGCATCTACTCTCTGAAACTAATTCGAGAATCAAGACATAATGAATGCATAGTTTATGGTCACTAATTTCGGTTATATGGTGTTATACGCTGACTACGCACGGAGAGAGTCGTTTTCCTGTGACGTGAATTGGTCGCAATTGCCATAACATTCAATATATGTTGTATTTGTGAATCCTGTGATAACCATGATCAGTTATTTTAACTCTCCATCGAAAAATAATTAAGTAGTTTAACTTAACCATATTAGGGTAAGTCGAACCGCTTACATTAAGGTAATGGTTAATTTGTTTTATAACAAAATATATGCTGTGGTGTTCTTTATCTACTGAGTCTTTGCTGAAGAAATATTAGAAAAGCTACTATATAACCAAGATAAATTAACACTATAACCATCCCTATGGAAGATTAGTAAAGATTGTGAGGCCTGGGGAAGACATGGGTTTAATGAACAGTACATTTGCAGACTGTTAATTTTGCCTTTCCCTTTTCGAGACAAGTGGGGTGTAAAATGTCTCCGACCTGTGGGAAAAAACGCCACAGTAAATAGGGAGGGTGTGTGTATGTGTGTGTAGTAGTTTAAGCATTTTCAGTCAATATATAGCTTAAAATGTTTGAACTACCACACGATCCAATGTAGACATAGAAGACTCTCTTTAGAAATAAAATAGTTTCCCAATATTATTTGGATCATTGATGTTATGTGATCATTCATAATGTGATTAATGTAGTCATGTCAGTGTGTGAATTTCATACTGTAAATTATACTTGCAATATTCCTAGGATAGCATTACCCAATGTTCATCCTTATTAAATATTATACCAATGAATGGTACACCGACAGTACGTGATCGTAGATTAACCTAGAATAACGCTCTGTTTTCAGAATTTAAAACATTTGTGTAAACTTAGATTGTCGGTTAAATCTACGTTTACAAACACCCACACATATACCGCCACACACACACCCTAAACTATAATCCGTACAAGTGTTGTCACTACACTGTGTACAATAACACTTCACCCTGTAGTACCTACCTCTTTCCCAGAACCTGTGTGGGCTTGGAAGGTAGGAGAGAGAGAGAGAGAGAGATGGGCAAACACGATTTTAGGAGTACTGTATTTACTTTATGTCAAATTAATTTGCCGGAAACATCGTGAAATATTATGAATTTCATTTTACCAAGCATATAACTTCCCATATTTTGAGCCATATATTCTGATATGTTATATACGGATCAGTATGCACAAGAATCAATTTGTAACATTAAAACCTTAGAGTACCGGCGACGTGTTTTTGTCAACTCTGCGAAGCAGAGTGGTATCGCGCACACAGATCCCGCCCATGTACTGTGCACCACCAGTCAACTTGTCTGTCATCGTCGTCGTCCGTCTGTCTGTCTAGAAACTCCTCCTAGACAGTTTGATGGATTTTCACCAAATTTCACAGGTATATCCATTTGGTCAATGCGAAAGTCAGTCAAAAAGAAATATTCCAATTTAAGTAAGGTTAAGGTCAAAGGTCAAAGTTAAAAATAAGGTCAATATTTCATAATTTTTAGTTTTTACTCAAATGTATAATTTTCACTATACAAGTTACAGGTAACTTTAATCTCGTATTGACCAAATTTTAGGTAAATATTCTAAAGGGTAAGGTCAAGGTCAAAGGTCAAAACAAGTTTTTCACTAGTATTTCTTATACTAACTGTTAGATTCTCACTAGGCTTACCATGTATATTCGGAATACCTAGGCCAAGGTCACACAAGAAACTATACAATTCCATATGAAAGGTCATGGTCACATGTCAAGGTCAATATGCTATTTTCTTTACTTTTCATGCAAACTTCACAACATTTGGTCAGATAGTTGCACTTTAAATGAAATGAAAATAATACATTTGGACACATAAAAAAGGTCAAGATAAAGGTCAAAGGTCAAGGTCAACTATTCTATTAACCCCTCCAATCCCAGCACCGTATATATACGTCAGTAGATAAGTAACTTCCCAGTCCCAGCGACGTATATATCCGTCAGTAATGTACTTTCCTTGTAACTGCCTGTACAACCCTGTACCAGTTACCACGACCATTTGAGCACTGCTCACGTGTTGGCAACACTTCTCAGCTTATATGGACCCAGTGAAGGGGTGACAGAGCCAGTGTTGCCTCATCTTTGGAGGTGGATAGGTCGTCTCTCCTGCCATTTTGGCCACATTGCTTGAGACTGCTGGGACTTTTATTACTGTATCCTACGGTACAGTACGGGTTAATATATATGAAACTAACTGATGGATTTTAATGAAATTAGGCATGCTTATTTTATTTTCCGGGGCAATGTCAATAAACACTAAAAAAAATCCTCTTACATAAAGGTCAAGGTCACAGGTCAAGGTCAAAGGTCAACTATTACTATTTATTTTACTTTTTACTCAAATGTCTTCATTTTCACTAGACAAGTTACTGGTAATCTTGATATCCTATTGCCCACATTTTGGATATATATTCTAAAGGGTAATGTCAAAGATCAAGGTCAAAGGTCAAAATAGGTTTTCAACTAGTATTTCTTATACTAACTGTTAGATTCTCACTAGGCTTACCATGTATTTTCGGAATACCTAGGCCAAGGTCATACAAGAAATACAAATCCATATGAAAGGTCAAGGTCACAGGTCAAGGTCAAATAAAAGGTCAATATGCTATTTTCTTTACTTTTCCTGCAAACTTCACAACATTTGGTGAGATACTTGCACTTTAGGTGAAAAGGAAAATAATTAATGTCGAGACACATAAAGGTCAAGATGAAGGTCAAAGGTCAAGGTCAACTATTCTATTAATATATATGAAACTAACTGATGGGTTTTAATGAAATTAGGCATGTTTATTTGATTTTCATGGGCAATGTCAATGTAAACAAAAATTAACTCTTACATAAAGGTCAAATTCACAGGTCAAGGTCAAAGGTCAACTTTTATTATCTATTAACAAAAATTCCCAAAGTTTTGGGAAAACTGGCTGTGTTATGTCTATTACTTAAAAATTATATATATCAAATTTCACATAAATATTGTAATAGTTAACCCACTGAGCCCCAGCTAGTTAAGAATAAATGTACCACCAGAGGGTTGTCAAACAAAAATTGTTTTCAGAAAACACCAGGAATGGGTTAGAAATTAAGGAAATCCCACAAAAAAACGATCCCCTAGGTCATTAAGGGGTCCTACGGTGCGCCCGAAAGTCGGAATTACAAGAGGAGAAATCTATCTATCTATCTATATGCTCAGGCCCAATCCCCATTTTGGGGGTAGCCGACTCAAGACAGAGCAAGAACAGGGGAAAAAAAAAAAAAAAAAAAAAAAAAAAGGGGAAATGGGTAGGCAAAAACTGGCAAAAACAGGTTTTTGCGTGCTCACGTGCACGCGGTTGGACTTTGAGAGTGTTCAACCATCGGCATTGTTGTGTGGGATACTTACACAGTTCCCATACAAATCTGAGCCCTCTAGGTGCATAGGACCGGAGTAATTAAACCCCGACGCAACTTATGCGTCGTGGGGCTGTGGGGAAAATACATTGCTGATGCACTGTTTGTGTCGCTGGTCCTTAATGGGTTAAGGTCAGAGGTCAAGGTCAATATAAGAGTATTTGTCATTTTCCCTAAACTCCTCCTAGAGTGTTTAATAATGTTTTGTCACCAAATTATACAGGCAAATTCAGTTGGTCAATGCAAATATATGTATTTTATTTTAAGGCAAAGGTCAAAGGTCAAGGTCACAGTATATGATCACTATTTGTAATCAATAAGTTTTTTATACGAATGACATCATATTCATAATGCTAGTTAATACGAACATTGCTATTGAGCTAACTAAATCCTCGATAAGAAATTCTAAGATAGAAAGTCAAGGTCACAGGTCGAAATATGATTTTTACTAGTATTTCCTATTTAACCCTTAATTAGCGGCTCACCACATATGTCGAGTTAAATAAAGCTGGACTATGTGGCGGCGCTCGACATAGGTCGAGTGGCAATTTCAGCACGTAATGTTGCTGAGAGAGAGAGACAAGTGGTGGCAGGAGACTAGCGAGCGTATGACTGCTCCAGACCACCGCGGCAAACCTACTGACACGAATCTCAGCTCCCTCCTCCCTCTCTCACTCGCTACATACTGAATTATATGGGGAAAGTACCGAATTACATGCTTTTTGCACTCGCGTTGCACGGTTATTGCAAGAAAACTAGCCATCATAAAAGGATCATTAAGGTGTCATTCGAAAGCTCTGTTTATGCCCTTTCAGGGATAGGTACTTGTTTTACGTTCTGGGTCTTATTTAGGCATGAAAATGATCACGTAAACAGCCCTATTTTGGCTAAAAACACCCCGCTGGGCGGTACATATAAATAAACCGCATAGGCCGCTCGTAAGGTGTTAATGTATGATTCTCATTATGTATATCATGCATATTCGGAATGCCTAGACCAAGGGCATATAAGAATAAACATTATTCCATTCACAGGTCAACATCAAATATAAGGTCAATATGCTATTTTTTTACTATTCATGTTAGCTTCACACAATTCGTTGAGACAGTTGTGCTCTAATCGAAAATTGAAGTGTTACATTTTCAGACATCATTAAGGTCAAGATGAAGGTCAAAGGTCAAGGTCAACTATTCCTTTAATGCCTCTGAAACTAACTGATGATCTTTAATGACATTTGACACATTTGATTTTCTAGAGTTACATCAAAGCAAACAAAAATATGATCCTACATAAATGTCAAGGTCACAGGCCAAGGTCAAAAATTAACCTTCATCATAAAAAAAATACTAAATTTTTGATAACCTGACGACTTTTACTTGCATTTTACTTAAATAATATATATTTCAATCATATATATATATATATATATATATAAAATAGCCTACTTAAGGTTAAAGGTCAAGGTCAAAGAACAAACGAAGTGTTAATAATTGTCTTTAAACTCTTCCTACACTGTTTAACCCTTTGTGTACCGGTGACATCTTTGTTATTGTATTCTAGCTATACTCAGACGATTTTGTGGAGCTTATGAAGGATCTGTGGTAGTAAAAACGGTTAATTAAGATAGTTGAAAGCCTGCTCATTTTATGGAGGCCCTTCATAAACTAAATATAATCATCTTAATATCCAGTATGAAATGAAATCGACAGAACTGTACTGAACAGGTTACGTATCGTCACCAAATGTTACTGGCAAATTCGGTTGGTCAATGCAACGATTGTCCAAATGTTGTGTTTTGTTATTCAAAGGTCAAGGTGAATGGTGAAGGTCACAGATTATGGTCACTATTTCTTTCTTATATAAATTTTAAATGCAAATTACACCATATTCAAAATGCTACAAAATAGTGTTACGCTGATCTTAGTAAGATAAATATTCCAATGGTTAAGATTCAATGTGATCATATATGTAATTATATATATATCGAGGGGTGACAACCAGAAGTGGTTATGTCCACAAATGCAGTTTGTAGATAATCACACTTAAAGATTTAAAATCGTCATGAAATATCGAAAATTGATTCAATATTTGACATTTTTGCTGGAAATGTTCATGATATAAATGTCTATGAGACTGAAGAATAAACAGATTCCTAAACTGAAACAGTTGGTCAAAAATGGCTGAATTGGACATAACCAATTCTGGTTGTCACCCCTCGATATACTCCCTGGCGGACATGAACCACCAACAGTCTGGACAAGTGTCTATGCTTTAATCCACTACACACAAGTATCCTCTATCATGCTGTGGTATAGTGGACTAAAGGATGGGCACTTGTTCTGACTGTCGGTATATTATTATATATATATATATATATATACTGTATATACACCTATTTTACCTAAGAGATTCAATACTACTTGCAGATTTCTAGGTCGCAGAGTTGCGTATGCTTTTTTTATTTTTTATTTATTTTGTTTTGTAATGCGAAAACTGCACACCTACTTTATTTATATGTCAGCTGCATTTAGACTATTTTATGAAGCGTATATGGCAGCTCAAACAAATAATTGAGATAGTCTGTAATTTTTTAACAGTTAGACATCCTTCCTAATCTGAATAAAATCGTCTAATAGTTGCCAGAAAATAATGAAAAGGACGTCACCGGTACTGAATGGGTAAAACCTGTATTAATACTGGTAAGTGTTTCTACAGCAAAAATACATTTAGGGACTTACGCTCGGGTGTCATCTAGCTTGACCCTTTAGAGTTACAAATGTCCACAAATCCAATATCGTTTTGTGTTTGTTCTGCTAGGTGAACAACGCAAAGGCATTGAGAGTAAGTAGACTGCCCATCTCTGTCGACCTGGCAGGGAATCGAACCCAACATATTTCGATTGTAAAAAGAACGTAGTACCATTACGTCATAGGTTTATACAGTATTTAATGGCAATTATTCTTGGTCGTGCTACGTACGTTCTCATACGTTGGTACCCCACACTTCCTTCATATAAATAGTACCTCATCACTTTACAGTGGAAGACCATAATCAGGAGAGAAGTAAGAATTAAATAAACACTTACAATGAAAGTATTAGCATTTATAAAGTTAACATTTCTTAAAGGGCTATTAACAGATACATATCAGTGATTTAACTGCCAAAATAAGCTAATCTATCATCATGCAGAAAAGGATAGCACTGCTTCAATCATCAAGTCAACGTTTGCGAGACGTTTTTTATTTCGCATCATTCTGCAGTAGTGCGACATAAATTAAAAATGGATATACTGTATATGGGGTATTACTGAACCAAATATGTTGAAATAAAACACGTATATACTCTGACCTATCCTCTAGAGTCTAGAGTCTAGAATCTAGACCGTAACAGTGCCATCATTTTACATTTCGCTCCAAAATTCATGGTGTGTTACTTGGATATCTTGCCGAGTGCACCAGCTAAGCAAGGAAGTAATCCCATGAAAAGGTACAGGTGGAGGATGAGGATTACTAAAGGTGTTGTTTCACTATATGGTTTCTTTGATTTCTAAGTTGATTTTAGTATACATGCATTCTACTATATTTTACTTAACATCACATACACTATGCTACTAACCCAATACTAACTTGTTTAAAGTATTTTGTTTTGTATAAGTTGACGGGGCTTGTGCCTTAACAGGCAACCCATCCATGATTGGAAAAACCCTGAGTAAGAACCTTGTTTACTCCATTTGGCTCTCTGTCACTCTTTCTATTGAGGTGGGGAGGGAGGTACTCGTTAAGGGTAGCTTTACCGTTTGTCTCCTTACAAACATAGTATGACAAATCTCTAACCATTTATTATGTGTAACTACACTAGTAAACAATATTGCTATGATTTGTTATCCCTGTGTTATTAAGAGCGGCAATACATTTGTTGCAGTAACATTATCTTTAAAACACTAAATTTGACACACATTGCATCAGTGCAGAAATAAGTATTACCCACTCAATTTAAATCTGTTGAGTATTAGTTGTATTTGTTTCAACACAAATAGTTAATTTTATTTATATTAATCACAGTTCAAATAAACAACTATTGCAGTAACGGTTTCCGAGCCTAATGTGTAATACATATACATACGACCAAATGTCAAAATCAATGGGAACATTCCCGAATCATTATAATGCAAAACAATTTAATAAACATAGCAAATCAAGATATGAACAACATATTGCGGATTTAAGCAAGCAAGTCCAAAATAGTGTTAATGCTATAATCAGAAGTAAAACAGTAGTTACTTCGACAATTGGCCCATTAGTTGACGACAAAGGGGAACAAATTGGTGATGTAACTCATATGTGTGACATTTTCATAACTTTTTTTCATCAGTGTTTACTGAGGAAGACATTAACTCTGTTCTTTATATTCCCCCAGTTCACATTAACAACTGCAATGCCCTATGCAACTTTGAAATTACGAACGCAGATATCTCCGATGCAATGTTAGAACTAGAATCCAACAAATCCCCAGGACCCGACACATTTTTGCCAAAAGTCATTAACTCCCTCTATACCGGCGACGTCTTTTTAACTTTATTCTGGCTACTATTAGATGGTTTCATTTAGTTTAAATAGGGCTTCCAGCAATTAATAGACTTCGAACTATCCCACTTAATCCTTTATACTGCCACATATATTTCTTAAACTGCACACAATCGTTTAAATATAGCTATAATCAATTTAGAAAGACGTCGCCGGTAGAGAAGGGGTTATAGAAGTAAAAGATGAAATTTCAAAACCACTAACCCTTCTATTTAACTAATTAATACAAAACATTAACGTCCCAAAAGATTGGAAATTAGCTAACGTAACGCCCATTTAAAAAAAAGGTAATCAATCCCTGACTGGAAACTATCACCCAGTAAGGCTCACCTCAATTATATGCAAGCTGCTCGAAACAATAGTCTAAACTAAAATTGTATGCCATTTAGAAAATAACAAGCTTTTAAAGGACTCGCAACATGGTTTCCAAAGTAAGCGCTTATGTCTGACAAACCTTCTTGATTTTGTCCACGATATCTTAACCCGTACAGCCCCAGTGACGCGTCTGACGCGTCGGCGATGTATGTAACGCACAGCTCCAGCGACGCGCCTGACGCGTCGCCCTAATTGCGCCGACCGTAACCTCAGGTGTAGCCACTCAAGAGGGCTCAGATTTGTATGGGAACTGTGTACGTATCCCACGCAACCGTGCCGATGGTTGAAAACTCTCAAAGTCCACGTGCGTGCGCGTGAGCGCGCAATAACCTGGTTTTTTGGGGTAATTGCCTTAAATTTTTTACTCTTGTAAAATACGTTTTCGGGGGCTCTGTAGGATCATTTTTTAAGCTTTTTGAGCGGTTTTTCGTGGTTTTTCCTTCATTCATAACCCATTCGCTATTGTTTCTGGAATAAAACCATTTTTTGAAAACCGGCCGGGTTCTGGTGACCAAACATTACAAAACTAGCCGGGGCTCCACGGGTTAAATGTATAGCCTATGACGAAGATAAAGCAGTAGACATTGTCTACCTTGATTTTCAAAAAGCATTCGATAAAGTGCCTCATAAAAGATTGGTAGTAACACTTAAAGCTCACGGTATTCACACGGGTCTGTTCTTAATTGGATTCAGGATTGGCTAAGTGAGCGAAAGCAACGAGTAGTTATTAACGGCAAAGCCTCAAATTGGATAATTGTTACAAGCGGTGTACCACAAGGCTCAGTTTTCGGTCCAATTC
Organism: Paralithodes platypus; assembly: GCA_032716605.1. Lineage (NCBI taxonomy): Eukaryota > Metazoa > Arthropoda > Malacostraca > Decapoda > Lithodidae > Paralithodes > Paralithodes platypus. The sequence continues at coordinate 16,104,749 of CM064538.1, read as the reverse complement.
TTCTTATTTATGTTAATGATATTGATGATGGGCTATCATGCAGAATCTCGAAATTTGCTGATGACACAAAAATTGCAAGCAAAGTAAACTCGCCATCGCACATACAAAAGATTCAGAATAATCTAGACAAGCTATCTAACTGGGCTCAGACATGGCAGATGAATTTCATTATAGATAACTGCATAGTGCTCCACATCGCCAGTAAAAATGAAAGCAAAATCTATTCGATTAACAGAATTCAACTAAGGAACGTAAATAAAGAAACGGACCTTGGAGTAACTATAACACGTAATTCAAAACCTGCCAAACAAGTCGCTGAAGTTGTAAAACAAAACAAAAAATATACAAATGTTGGCTTCATTGGGAGATCTTTTGAATATAGATCCGAAAACGTTATTCGCACTTTATATAATTAATTAGTTCGTCCGCATTTGGAATATTGTGTCCAGTTTTGGTTGCCATACTATGTAAAAGACATTGAAACACTAGAGAGAGTGCAACAGAGAATAACTAAAATGATTCCCTGACTATGAAACAAACTGTATGAGGAACAACTAAATGAGTTAAACCTATTTACTTTGACAACCCGCAAAATGAGAGGGGACCTAATCCAAGTTCTTAAAATTATCAAAGGCCATGACAATTTTTGTTTTCTATGTGATTGAGGGAGGCAAAAGGCAGAACTGCCTATAGCGAGTGCCTCCCCCATAGTTGAAAGAGTGACAGGGCCAAAATCAAGGGACGTTCGAGCCAAAATGCTTGGACAAACGGAGTTTGAAGCTACAAGGATGCAAATGAGTACTAAACACTAGATAACTTAAATTACACAATATCTAATAGTTACAAAATTTTCGGAAAGGCGTTTCATTCACACGAAGCGAAGAACTTCTTTTTCAACAGAGTGGTCAACTTATGGAATAAATTACATAGCTGCGTTGTAGAGTGCCATACAATCCAAACATTCAAATATCGACTAGTTTTTCTGACCACAGTCATTGTGGAGATGAAGACCTTCAGTTGATTTTTTGTGTGTTCAAGGAGCCTAGTAAGGACCAGTAGGTCTGTTGTTGCTTGCCTTCCTTTGTATTCCTTTGTATCTTCTTTACAGTAATTATACTAACAGTATCCATTAAGTGTGAAATTTAGTTTTTTAAAGATAATGTTACTGCAACAAATGTATTGCCGCTCTTAACTTAATAACGCAGGGAAAACAAATCATAGCAATATAGTTTACTAGTGTATTTACATATAATAAATGTTTAGAGATTTGTCATGTTATGTGCGTAAGGAGACAAACGGCAAAGATACCCTTAACGAGTACCTCCCTCCCCACCTCAATAGAAAGAGTGACAGAGAGCCAAATTGAGTAAACAAGGTTCTTGCTCAGGGTTTTTCCAATCATGGATGGGTTGCCTGTTAAGGCACAAGCCCCGTCAACTTATACTCAAAAGACATAATTTAGACAAGTTAGTATTGGGTTAGTAGCATAGTGTATGTGATGTTAAGTAAAATATAGTAGAATGCATGTATACTAAAATCAACTTAGAAATCAAAGAAGCCATATAGTGAAACAACACCTTTAGTAATCCTCATCCTCCACTTTTACCTTTTCATGGGATTACTTCCTTGCTTAGCTGGTGCACTTGGCAAGATATCCAAGTAACCCACCATGAATTTTGGAGCTAAATGTAAAAATATGGCACTGTTACGCCTAGGGGATAGGTTAGAGTATACACATGTGTAATATCAAAAATATTTGGTTCAGTAATACCCCCGATATAGAGTTTTTAAATATGTGTCGCACTACTGCAGAATGAGGCGAAATGAAAAACGTGTTTGCATACGTTGATTTGATGATTGAAGCAGTGCTATCCTTTTGTGTATGAAGATAGATTAGCTTATTTTGGCAGTGAAATATATAACATTAGTGACTGATTACTATCTATTTCATTGGCTCGGCAATCATATGGGTTTAAATTTCTACGCAAATGTATTATGATAATGTTGTTATCTATGCAAACAAACAAAACATGCAGATTCTGAAGACAATGGGGATCCTAATTTGGTAATAAAGTTGCTAGACATTGACATTCAACAAATATTTCGAGAAATGATTCAACTCTTTTGATAATATTTTGTTCCCGCGGGATCATGGGCTAATATGGATATGACTATATATTGAACACACTTAGGTTCTCGTAAACTAATTTGAATAATATTGATTGCATAGTATTGAGCCTTAAGAGTCTTAAGACTCATGATACAACATGGATTACACTTTGACTCTCATAACATTAATTACTGGAATAGTGTCTTTCTGGCCTGCACACCTGGGGTATCAGCCACAATTATACCACATCTTCATCCAAGTAAATATCAATTATACCCTATATTACAGATATTAAAGTTAGTTATTCACATCATTGGTAATCCTGTGTAAATTCGGCAATTGGTCTCCCTGCTTAAAATGAAGAATAGCGACCCAGCACTGAAAAGGTTAAAATCACGCAGTCCTTGATGTTTGAATAACACAGTTACCTTGACATATAACTGTCGCATCAAACTGATATTTATTGCAATGCCTCGGTTTGTTCTTCCACGTGTTTCGATACCTGGAAGCCTTTTAACTCGAGATGTTTTTGTTCTCTTCCTCAGACGACGACAGCAACTTCCCAGTGATATTCTTCTCGTGAGAAGCACCTAAATTATTGCGTCAACAAATTCAAACCCTAAATAAGAATCATGACAATATGACAGTTACCTTTAGGTTGCTGCAATTTTCCCTATCCGTCTGGTATATGTTTGGTACACTTAAAAAATAAGAAAAGATGAAAATAAATAAATAATGATTGAAATAGGTTATTAAAAATCCAGAAGTAAATGACATCGAGATTGAGTAAATATAGTACCTGAATTTCTTTGGATAACATCAACATATTTTCAGAGAGAGAGAGAGAGAGAGATGTGGTGGACTTTCCCTTTGTTTGTTCTGGGATGAGATGGAGAGGTGGGCTCAGACTCTCAATACCCATCACTGCTGGGGATATGTGACTGCAGGAGGAGGAGGAGGAGGAGGAACAAGATTTGGAAAAGATGAGGAAGATAAATAAGTTGACACATAAAACTAAGGAAGATAATACAGGTGAGGGAGGGAATGAAATATATTTTAATAGTAATAACGTTTGCATTATATGCTAGCCTCATTTTGCTTTATTTCTGGGAAATAATACCCGATTGTACTGAATCAAAGAAGTACATATTCTCAGGTACGTACTCTTTAACTCTGCCAATGTTTTCTAATCATTATATAACTCTAATGATACCTAAAATAATATAACACAAAACCGTCATCACCATCCCAGCAGCTATTGACTATTATCATGGAACCTCTGGCAGACAAGGGACTGGAGTTCTCGAAAAGGGGCTCCAGTCCTGGCAATATTCTTGACTTAGAGTGTGCTGGCTTAATAATCCAATTGGGTTGATAACCTCTAAAGTTCTATTTTAAATATCTAACTCTGGCAAAGAAAACATATAAAGGTAGATATAGCTACTGCTGGAATTAATGTATATTTGCTATTTAACTTAATTGGATATTAATGACGGTAATTGATAATGTCACTTATGGGGATTTTATTGTGAATGCTTAAAATAATACAAGATTACATATATTGAAACAGACGTCAATAGGATACACATATGTTATTAAACTATACTGCATGTTCGATGGCCCATGGTTCATTGTCCATCATTATGCCATCAATACCATCATTATCACCAATAATTATATATTGTTTGTTGGTTTGGTCACTGTAATATTGTAGATTGACCATTCTTATATCTATTGAGATATAATATATTGTAGTAAACGTAATTCTTGTTGCTGAAAATCTATGCAGAGTGATTATTTTTTGTTACACATACGCCTACATAATTTGTATTCGCCAAGTATCTTATATTATTTTGTTTATATACAAACAACTATTGATGATCATTACATTCTGATTGCACATTTGTGAAGAATGCATTGGAGTCAAACCGAGGTCAAGGAGAGGTTTCCTATTGGTTGAGACGCTGGGCATAATATAAAAGAGTCGTGGATGGAGCTCTGGGTCAGCACAGGTTCTTGTCAGAGCAAGAACTTCCCTGAGGAGAGACAGAGAAAGATTATTATATCAGGGAAATTGCTGAGGATGTCGAGGAACAATTATCTGCAAATTACTTTTGGCCTGCTTACTGAGCCCTGAAGAGATGCCACTCTAAGCCAACCCCTCAAGCTAGTTCAGTTCGGATGGCAGATGGCCAACTAGCATCACGTGATGATGAATGCAGAACCTGCTAGGCTGAGTACTTTAGGCAGTTGTACATGGCCAGTGCTTGCAACAGATAGCTTCTTGCAGTAGATGTCCAACTACCAATACCTGTTCCAACAATTAGTGAACCCCGCCCCCCCGATGGTAAAGGAGGCCGTGGCTAAGCTGAAGGGTGGGAAAACTGCTGATATTTGTGTCATTCTTAGAGAACTGCTGACTACTGGGAGTGAGTCCATGGTCCATGGGTTACTTGTGATCCTGACTGTTGTATGGCAGACAGGTATTAATCCTTTTGAATGGAGAAGGGGTCTGGTCACCAATATCTTAAAAGGGTAAGGGGACCTACTGGACTGCAATAACTACTATGGCATTACACTGCTCAGTGTGCCAGGCAAGGTCTTCATCCATAATTTACTGGTGTGGATCCCAGGCAAAAAAAAAAAAAAAGGCGGAGACCTGAACAATCAGGATTTACACCCAAGAAGTTAACAACACACAAGATTCTGGCGTCTGGGTGCTTGTGGAACACCGATAAGTTTAAAAAATGGCTGCTTGCAGTCTATGTTGATCTGAAGAAGGCATCTGACTCAGTGCACCAAGAGAAGCTACTATGGCTATGCAGGATTCCCGCGGCGATTATTGCCTTGGTGTCTCTCTATACAGGAAAAGAGAGTGCTGTCAAAAGTGATGGGGGAACATCCTCCGTCTTCCCAGTTAATTTAGGTGTGAGACAGGGGTGTGTTCTTGCACCTACACTTTTCAACACTTGTATGGACTGTTTACTGGGCCGGACAGTCGGGTGGATTCGCTGCATAGCAGACATCAGCAATTTCAGGATCATAAATCTTGACTTTGCAAATGCTGCAGTGATCCTTACTGAGACCTTAGATGTTCTAAGATTTGTGCTTAAGAGACCATACAAGGGGTGGAGCCATTGAGTTAAATGGCTCTTGGACTAAGACCAAAGTCCAACCATTTGGAGAGTTATTGGACGATGCAGTGTAATGTGCATATTCTTGGTGATCGTTAATAGTGGTGAGTCGGGCTACGATGTCAATCTTTGCCTCGGCTTAGCATTTAGAGTTTAGGATTCACTCAATAAATGTATGTGCATTGTCGATACTTGTGCAGAAATACTTAAGCTGCAGGATCTTCAAGTTGCTAGTGCTCCCTATCTTATTATATGGATGTGAGACATGGACACTTAAAAGCGAGTTGAAGAGACGCATCAACACCTTTGGTACTAAATATCTTCACAGGATCATTATCAATCACTGGTCAATCAAACCAGCAACTACTCCATGAAACTGATTCAAGATATATTAGTTGCATGGTCCGTGAATGCCAACTTCGGCTATATGGGCATGTGGTTCGCCTCTCTGAAGCAAACCCTGCTCACCAGGTGATCTCTACAGAAGACAAACCTGAGTGGAGGAGGCCTAGGAGAATACCACGGAACTCATGGCTAAGGCAAGTCATGCTGACTCCCTGCGTAGGCATACTCCTCTGTCTCTGTCTCTTCCTAACGTCTTCCCTTCTTAATTGAAGTTTGCTCTCATTCAACCTATCCCAAAGAAGGGTGACTGCCCTCAACCCTCCAGCTATCGTTCAATTGCTCTCATTTCTTGCATCTCCAAAGGTTCTGAAACTCGTCATACTTCAAAATTTCTGAACCATTTCTCTTCTCATAATCTACTCTCAGAATGCCAGTATGGATTCCTTAAGGGCTGCTCTACTGGTAATCTTCTTTCATATCTTACTTTTCTATTGCGCTAGATATATTGAAGGCCTTTGATAGAGACTGCCATAAAACACTAATTTGTATACTACCCTCCTTCGGTTTCTATCCTTCTATTTGTGCCTTTATCTCTAATTAACTTTCTGGATATTTCCAAAGCATGATAGCTGTAGTTGTGGATGGCCATTGTTCACTTCCTCAACCTATCAACTTCGGTGTTCTTCAGGGTTCTGTTGTATCTTCAATTATCTTTGTCATATTCATTAATTTGCTTCTCAAATGTACCTCCAATCCTATCTATTCATATACTGATGACTCTACCTTACACTATTTAACCCACAGGGCCCCAGCGACACAGTGTTTGCATCGGCAATATATGTAACGCTAAACTCCAGTGCCGCATACGTTGCATCTGCAACTTAGACCTTATTTACTGGGCTCATATGGTAGGAAATGGCTTGAAAATGGTAGGAGATATTCCTTACGGTGTTCCCGAAAAGTGGCGCTACCTGCCAACCGCCTTGACCAGCCGCACGGGTGGGTACGGGCGGATAAGTGGCGACAGTTTACTCACAAAATTCATTGCGACTTTCGACCTTATTTACTCCTAGAGGCTTGAGATTTGTGTGGGATATTCCTCAGGATGTTGGCCATACTTGGCAGCCCCCCCAAGTCCCGCCGCGCGTGTGGTGATGTGCAGGAGGAGGGGGTAAACAGTATATCCGCATATCTCACCACAATTTTCGACCTTATTTACTCTTGTTCTATGGAAGCTAGAGGCTTGAGATTGGTATGGGATATTCCTTAGGATGTTGGGAATACTTGGCAATCCGCAAGTCTAGCCTTGCTTGGACAAAGGACTCGCATGGCGAGGGACAGTCAGTTTACCCATACATCTCGCGAGTGCAACATCATGTCGGATTTACCTCGCCGTTACCCACATAGGGGAGTGACCCTTGCGGATGCCCTAGCCATGCTTGATGAAAGTGATGTGCCTGATAGTGACACTGGATCGTCAGATAACGATTCAGATGACGAGTATCAATCAAGTGCGATGGATATTGCGGACATGAACAAGGAGGAACCCTTTGTCCCCATCTCTCGTCACCTCGCCATGTTGGAAGCAAGGGAGGAGAGTGGGTATCACCCCCCCCCCCCCCCATTGCTCCCTGTGACATGGTTGACTCCCCAGCAAGCGGGGAGAAGAGGAGGAGGAGGAGGCAGATGACCCAAACCCAATGGCATTCCTCAACATTCCGCTTAATCATCGTAGGGGTGAGAATAGAAGACCTGAGGATGAGAGGGGTCAATGTCCGACACCACGTGCCTTGGCGTGGTCCTCCCCCGCGTCTGCCTTCACCACCAGCTCGCGTTGTCTCTCCACTAAAAGCGGCAACCCCTAACACCTTCTATGGGTTGCGCAGGGGTGCAGCCATCTTAGCAGCGCAGCCATTGACTTCTTCTTCAGAAGACACAGATGAGGAAATGCCTACCCTAGAATCATCTCCACCACGCCACCTCGCACGCCGCCTGTTTCCCTTATCAGCCCGGGATGACTCAGCACATTCTCCACTTCGCCACCCAACACCACCACCACCACCAGACTCTCCACCACCACCATCACCCCCCAGCCCACTACCTTACTGACATGTACCCTCACCTCAGCCTAGGACGTCCCACGTAGTGATGGGAATTCCGGCTCTTTCAAGGGAGCCAGGTCTTTCGGCTCCGTTCACTCAAGGGAGCCGGCTCTTTCGGCTCCCAAATGGCTCTTCATTTAGTATCACATTGTTTGTATATATAATGAGCCCAAAATTTGCAATATTGCACCATATGTTAAAAAAATTGTTGTAGTCACAATAAATATGAATTCCACAAACATATTTATTTCTGTAAACATCATAAATCATTCTCAATGCCAATAAGATTATGTATATTAAGCATTTACAGTTGGTGAAATTAAATTACCCTTACACATACATATTTTCCATTTGCAGTGTGATTGTAAATAACAAATATAAACTCCATTAGCTTAATATATAAAACAAAATAGAATAAATCTTAGCTATATCTCTATTTCTTATTACCAGAATTGCGTTATTATTAATAAAACACACAGTAAACGGCTCTCAAATGGGAGCCAAATGGCTCTCATATGAGAGCCAGCTCCCATCGTTCACTTAAAAGATCTGGCTCTATGAGCCGGATCGTTCACGAACGACACATCACTAGTCCCACGGACACGACCTGTGTCGCCACAACGCCCTGATCGTGCGCAACTGCCTACCAGCCAACGTGGGCGTGCCCGTGGCCGAAGAAGTTCTAAAGTGACCCTATTACGACGCCCAACCCCTGGCGGTGCGAGAGGAAGCTCCAGGTCGACGACTCGATCAAGGTCAAGGTAGAGGTCAAGGTCAAGGTCAAGAGGCAGGTCAAGGCTCTCCCGCCACCCTGGTGGCCCTGGTGGTGACTCCTTGCCTGACGACTCTGGCGACGAAGGTGCTGCCGATCAACCCGATGTATGGAATTGGGTGGATGGGGAGAACTTTGTGCCCACCAACTACAACTTTGTGGGCGCCGGGATTGCCGGCCCTGCGCTCCCAAACCAAGGCAACCATACCACGAGACTTGACATCTTTCTGCAGTTTTTTACTGCAAACCTCATGTCACTAATTGTTGACCAGACCAACTTGTACAATTACTATTTTATGGCTGGGAAAGAACAGCACAATTAGTCGGCAAGACTGTCATGGACCACACTAGATGTCCCAGAATCTTATGTTCTTGGCCATAGTCATCCTGTCATAGTCATTTCCTATAGTTAGCACTTCAACATTTTCTCCCAATGATTCAGTATGGCACTCTATGTCAAGTTTAAATGCATTAACCCTCCCCTGATGACCCAGGCTCTCATATATTTAGCATCACACAAACCCAAATAGTCAGGGTTTTCAAAAATCTCAATGTCATTGAGATAAGACTTGCATGTCAATCTCATTTTAACTACTCACCAGCAAACTGGGAAGAATTTAAACAAATTTTATCTGAAGACAACTACATACACGACTATGTGGGACAACACTACACACACATTCACCAACAAATAGATAACTTAGAAAACAAAATCATAAATGCAGCCAACACAACCATCCCAAAAACTAAACACACAATCAAGCACACTTCCATGCCCTCCATCAGAACACAACGACTCCTAGTGTGCTATCGTCGTCGATTCGAACAAAACAAACACAACCACTTACCAGGCCGAGTACGTTACGACCTCTCCAACCTCAGAACTCACATCCTTAACAGCCTGCAATCTGATCATGACACTCACTGGACACACCTTGTACACTCAGCAGAACCACACAGAAAGACTATGCCCTGGGAGTTATGGCAACACATAACACGCTTAAAAGGTAATAACACTCCCAGAACATCCTCCATCACTGTAAATGGCAACAAAGTTACTGATCCTAGGGCTATCACAGATACATTTAAACAGACATGGAAACAAGTATACCAGCCACACACCCCTGAAAGGCCTGCCAGACAACACATCCGCAATATAGAACAACATCTCACTACCATCCCCAACAACATCTCCCACGACACCCACATTAACTTAAACACACTTGACCCTCAAAATATACTCCCTGCTCCCATTGTGACAGACGAAGTCAAGTTCATTCTATCTAAAACACGGAGAAAGGCGCCTGGTGCCACGGGTATTAATCATCACCTTGTAAAACACCTACCTAACATTTTTATAACAGCACTCACTCGCCTCTACAACGCCATCCTGGCATCAGGCTACTTTCCCGTCTGCTTCAAGACAGCGACCATTATTCTCATCCCCAAGAAAAACTAAGACAACACTAATCCACTAAACTACAGACCCATTAGTCTACTTGAGACTCTTGGGAAGATTCCAGAACGTATCATAAACCACCGACTCAGACTATTTCTCGAAGACGAAGGACTCCTCACACACATGCAATTTGGTTTTAGAAAACATAGATCGACACAGGAAGCACTAAGCATTATTGCAAACTACATTCACATAAATAAACAGAACAGACGGAAAAAACAAGACAGCTTTAATTACCAAGGACATAAAACGAGCTTTTGACACTGTGTGGCACGAAGCTTTAAGTACAAAATCTGCGAAAATGTCAACTTCCCATTAATAACTCAGAAACTGCTTTGCAATTTTTGTTTATAATAGAACAGCCAAAATTAATTTTTCTAATCTTTATTCAGATTCATTTGCACTCAACGCAGGCGTACCTCAAGGCTTAGTGCTCGCTCCTACCCTCTACATTCTATATACAAATTACTTTCCCAATCCCATTTACAATGACTCTCTCACAGTAATGTACGCAGATGACTTGACTCAATTAATAAGAGCAGACAGACTAGCCACATTGACAAACAGAGCACAAAGAGAATTTGACAAAGTAGCACAATGGGGACAAAAATGGCGGATTCAGGCTCATCCTCACAAATCCTACATTATATACCTATTTTACCAAAGGACATCCCCGTCCAAGATCCCTATTCCTAAACTCCCGAGCACCTTTCCCTAACCGCACACAAATAAATGTCTCTCTCACTAACAAAGTACTCGGCCTCACATTTGACTAATTCCTCCGATTCCATCAAGCTAAGTCTTCCACTGCCATCGCATCAAAATCCCTCCAAACCATCTTTAGATTCCGAAATACCTCAATTAAAACCACGCTTCACTTCACTTATATAAAGCCCTAATAAGACCTCTTTTGTGGTACGTCCCACTCAGCATCACTCTTTCGGCCCCTACTAACCAACTAAAATACCAAAAAAATCTAAATACAGCACTGAGATGGATTTTCAGGACTCAGTGGTTTGAATTCCAGACCGCACAACATCTTCACGATCTAGGCCGCATCCCCCCTCTTAATACATACCTTTTGATGTGTTCGCCGCTCTTCTAGCGGCACCAAGGAGCGCGACGCCCCTCGTTATGGGTGGTGTATATAGTGGAATCATTTAGCAGAAAAACAACTTATTAAACTTGAGACCTTTCACGATAACTTTATCCAAATGGTCAATAGAATGTCCCCCCCCCCCCCCCTTGTCAAACTTCCTTCACCCTGACAACAGAGGCACCCATTCCTAGCTGCACTTACAATAATTACAAATATAACTTCACAGACCCACCCAAAAAGTTCGCATGTTAACACCAACCCTTAGCCAAATTATAACTAAATTACAAGACAACACCCATTTAACGTCAACTTCAAAATAAAATAACAGTACAGCCACCTTACAAGTAACAGCTCTTTCCCCAGCATTACTCTCCCTTTATTTTTACTCTATGCCACCCAAATTCCCCCCCACCCCCCTTCTATAACATTTTCGTATTATTACCACCCTAAATTATTAAAACCATAATTCTCCAGTAGACTTCCTCCTGCCCATAAGCAAGCACTTTCGATTTTATACCAACATTATTTTGCTCTCACCATCCCCAAACCCCTTTTTGGCAAGCCATACTGAATCTCCGAAAAGTAATTGCTCCAACTATAACAATTCAACCCCAACCCAATTACTCAACTCACGCTCGTTGTGTCAAGCCCCGACACCCTATTTCTCTCACTATTACCACTGTCTCTCCTACTTAACCAATAAAAACTTCCCTTCTTTCACCTTCACCCACCTTTTCTATATTCATTCATTCATACATTTCATTCCACAGCACTCACTCAGCTACGGGCACCTGCCCGGATCACACTGGCAAGCTCATAGCAGACACACCCCCTTCGCTTACCTTGGCACCCATGGGGAGATAAATAAGCCTGTTCCTGTCCTCCAGCAACCGAGCGCTACTGAACACAAGACGAGCCGTGACCTAGTACCACGCTCACCCTTGGCATAGATACACCTCCAATATTCTGATGCCTGCCGACATATCACTAGCCTTCACACAATAAGCCAAGTGATTCAAGATGGTCAACTGAATATTAAATAATCACATAATTAAGCATCTTGAGAATAATAAATTAATCAGTGATAGGCAATATGGTTTTAGACGATGTCGATCAACTGCAGACATTCTTTGCCTTCTTATGCATCAAATCAACCAAGCTACAGACCAACATGGTGAAACACATACAATAGCACTGGATATATCAAAGGCATTTGATAGAGTCTGGCATCAATCCTTATTGTCGAAGATGTCACACTACGGCCTTGCATCATTAGTTCCACTAATTTCTTCTTATCTTCATAACAGAAAAATACGTGTAATGGTAGATGGCCTTTATTCTCAATTTCACTCAATAAATGCTGGTGTTCCCCAGGGATCAGTTTTGGCCCCAACTCTGTTCCTCATTCATATCAATGATCTCATATCTACCACTCATAATCCAATACATTCCTATGCAGATGACTCAACACTCCACAGTTCTTACACATTTACCAATTCTTTCACCCAACCCGATCTTATAAATTCAAAAATAAGCACTGCAATTTCTCTGAACCAGGACCTTTCTAGAATTGAAGAATGGGGACAAAAGAATCTAGTTTCCTTTAATGCACAGAAAACCAAGTACATTCAATTTTATAACCGACAGAATCTCACTGACTCCCATATATTTTTTAATTATGTAAATATTCCCACTTCCCCTAGTATTGACATTCTCGGTGTAACATTAACTACTAACTTGAGCTGGACACATTATGTTAGAAGCATTGCTAAGAATGCCTCTAAACAACTGGGACTCCTGTACAGAGTTCGAGAATTCTTCACTGACGAGCAGTTGGCCGTAATATATAAAAGTCATGTGCGTTCTCAGATGGATTACTGTTCACCTCTGTGGAGTGGAAGTGGAGTGGTTGCATTGAGGCAGTTGGACAAAATTCAAAATAAAGCTATTAGATTAATCAATAACCCTGCAATCACACAGGACCTTCCTACATTATCCATACGAAGAAACGTTGCATCCCTTGCATTATTCTACAGATATTTTCACAGCAATTGTTCCGAGGAACTTGCTTCAATTGTGCCGCCTCTCCACATCTTTCCCCGTAGAACTAGGGCAGCTGAGAGCGCCCATGAATTTACACTTTCTCCTCCACAATGCAGAACTTCTGCTTATCAAAATTCATTTATCCCTCGAACTACTACTCTTTGGAATTCACTTCCCTCGAATTGCTTTCCACAAACTTACAATCTACAAATGTTTAAATCCAGTTGTTACAAACATTTTATGAATGGAGGATGCCTTTAGGCACATGGACCTTTTTGTTTTATCTGTGTTTTTCCTTCCTCCTTTCATTGTCTCTTTAACAAACAAAAAAAAAAAAAAAAATTGTGGTAGATGGTACTGAAAAGATGGAGATGGTGTATTGGCCCGTTTTGAAGTGGTGAAGTAAAAACAAGAGAGCTTCCGGAATATCTGTAAAGACCCTTAAGGGCCTAAACAGACTTTCCAAAAGGTTAAATGCTAGACTGAGGCAGTGTGTTCCAACGATAAAATCTATGTGTTCTTATAGAACAACAAAAGATAAACAGATTAGACAAATGATGGAATAAAGAGATGATGTGTTGAGAGATATAGCTGTTATAGTTAGTTAAGGCACTCGGCCAGTTAGCTAGCAATAGTATAGGATTGAATATTAAGTGGGAGTTCTTCGGGATTAAGCTATATGGGAAAATAATTGATAAAAGACCATGTAATGGAGATAACTGGGTCAATCAATGGCATCCTTAAAACTAGTTAGCTAGATATTTACGCACAATTGAAAACATGCTGTCGACGAGGTTAATATATAATTAATAACTGTTGTTTCCATATAACAAAAATAATATTTTTTGTTATATGGAAACAACAGTTATTAATTAGATATTAACCTCGTCGACAGCATGTTTTCATTTGCGCGTAAATATCTAGCCAATTAGTTTTAAGGATGTCATTGATTGAATAGTAGTGTGTAAAATTGTTAACGTGACCAAAAAGATATAACGTTCTGATATTGTAAAGGTGACATAAATACCCGTTGATTTAATAATTGTGTTCAATATTGTCAAAGGGATTTAAGAATGTGGATCGATAATTGGTTACTATAGGTAGCGCCAATGAACTTGACAATAATCTTGAACACTTGACTTCCTACAACTCAAAATTAATGAAAGCAATCGGGCTGATATTTCTATCATTTGGGAAGAGTCCACCTGGAAATAGGTGTGGATAAATACAGCCAGTTTGCTCTAGGCTCTTTTGAGTTACAAAGAGGTCAAGGATCACGATTGTTGTCAAGTTCGTTGGCGCTACCTATAGTATGGTCATGGTGATGTAAATCCCTACGGGTTAATTATTTGTGTTTAATATGATTAAGGTGATTTAATCCTATGTAAAGGAATAAGTGTTTCTGATATTGTCATAGTGATGTAAGAGCATATTGATAAAATCCTTGGTCCTAATATTGTTAAAGTGATTGAGGGATAGTTATAGTATGGTTTTGTCAACCACATTGTGAATATAGTGATGTGCCTTTGGCTCGAAGTTGAAGTGAGTTAGGACTCTGAATTGCGGTTGTTCAGATACAGTAGGTTGTGATGGGAATGTAAACATTCCAAAGTGCAATCTATACTGGGCCGTCGTAGGTATTCAACTAATAGTTTGAACTCATCTTGACTCAAACAGATAATCAATTGCTATGGGGCTACGGTTACCATGGGAGTATGTTAAATAAAAACGCAAACTTCCAAACAAATATTGAATTATTCCTACCCTAATAGAGCAGTGACTTTAAGAACAAGAACAACAATATATAATATTTACATAACCAGTTTATTTACTAGGGACTAGTTGAAGCTGTTTAACTTACAACAACAGCTGTGTTTAAATGAGCAAGACAATCTTTAGGTAGGTAGTAGGGGTAGGCAGCCCCGCTCAGGGAAGTACTACCGCCAAGGTTTCGGGAGACTCAGGGAATAGCCTGAATTCCATTTTCTCTCCCAGGCCTTGGTAGCTGGATACATATCTTTCTGCCTCACACATCAGGGGTATCAGGAAAACCCTCTTTATATAACATACACAATACACATCCAACTTCATGACATTGCCCTACATCGCTATCCTCTATCCATAAAACACTACTCTTCCCACTACATATCATACATGTAACACCATACACTTACCTAATAAATATGGCAGTACAATTGTTAAGAGCAAACCTGGTGGTCCCTCGGATATCCACCCCCGGCAGGGTTGGGTCATTGACACAGGGCCCTCCCGGTCGTCATCATGCGACTGTGTCAAGAGCATTGCAACGTCCCAAAGCTGCTCGTCGGTGCAGCTTTTTCTTTAGTAATATAAGGGGACTTCACTCTAACATCAATTCTGTACACCAATTTCTTCAAGCAGAATCCCCTACTCTCCTTTTTTGGACAGAGACTCAAGTAACATCCACATCTGACACGTCTAGATTTAATTTTCCAGGTTATCAACTGCTCCAAAATTTCAGACCTAAAGGAGGTGTATGTTGCTTCACAAAATCTGAAATTGCCCTGGAGGAGGTTACTGGTTTCAATTGTCCCTATTTTGAGTATTCTATATACAAATTAATTTCTGCTGGTAAATTTAAATACATATGTTGCATCTACCGTCCCCAAATACTCCTCCAGAGCAAAGTCTTTTTGATTCTCTGTCCTCACAACTCAGAGTCCTCAACTTAAATGCTTCTTCTGAAATCACTGTGTTGGGTGATTTTAATGTCCATAATGTTGAATGGCTCACTCATTCAGCCAGGACTGATGATGCTGGTCTTGAATGTGAGCTTTTTGCAGACTCATTTAATCTCACTCAACTAGTCAACCAACCCACCCGTGTACCAGATAATCCTAATCATAATTCCCACCTACTGGACTTATTTTTAACAACCAATTCAGAAAATTATGATGTTACAGTGAGGTCCCCGCTTGGATCTTCTGATCACTGTCTAATAAAGGCCATCTGTCTATCACCTACCACACCTTCCCACTCTGAACCTGTTTTGGTGACTAAATGGCATTACGATAGGGCAGACTGGGAGGGTCTTCAAGGATTCTTTACTGATATTCCCTGGACCTCTTTCTTTTCTAATGATGCACACTTCACCTTGAGCCACATACAAGATTTTGTAAACCCTGGAATGGAAACTTTTATTCCTCATCAAAAGTACAGTAAAAAATCTAATTCACCTAAATGGTTTGACCATAATTGTGCTAGAGTAACTGAACAAAAAGCAATAGCCTACAATGCATACACAAGATCAAAAACACATGAAGCCTTTAATTACTTTAGAAACATCAGAAATCATGCCAAAACTGTATTAAACCTAACTAAATCAAACTTTCTCCATAAGCAGGCAAATAAACTTCTAAATAATCCAAATTATAACAAAATATTTTGGTCTACTCTTAACTCATTCAAATCCAACTTCACTACTGCTTCATCCATTCCACTATTAAAATCTCCGACTGGCAATCTTGTAAGTGACCCACGAGGTAAAGCTAACCTTCTTGCAGATATTTTCTCCACCAACTCAACCTTAGATGAAATAAATCAAGATGTCCCTGTACTTAATTTTAATTCGCCTGAAATTCCCTCACTTAAGATCCACACCAGACATGTCAAAACTATTTTGCAGAATCTCTCAGTAGATAAGGCTCCAGGTCCAGATGAAATTCCTCCAATAGTACTTAAGAATTGCTCCTTGGTGCTCGCTCCTGTATTGGCAAAATTTGTCCGTCTGTGTACTCATACCTCATGCTTCCCAGTACCCTGGAAAGAAGCAAACATCCATCCAGTTCCTAAAACAGGTGCCTCTTCAGATCCATCAAACTACAGACCAATAGCTATAACTTCCACTCTTGGCAAAGTCTTTGAAATTATATTAAATAATCACATAATTAAGCATCTGGAGAATAATAAATTAATCAGTAATAGGCAATATGGTTTTAGACGATGTCGATCAACTGCAGACATTCTTTGCCTTCTTACGCATCAAATCAACCAAGCTACAGACCAACATGGTGAAACACATACAATAGTACTGGATATATCAAAGGCATTTGATAGAGTCTGGCATCAATCCTTATTGTCGAAGATGTCACACTACGGCCTTGCATCATTAGTTCCACTAATTTCTTCTTATCTTCATAACAGAAAAATACGTGTAATGGTAGATGGCCTTTATTCTCAATTTCACTCAATAAATGCTGGTGTTCCCCAGGGATCAGTTTTGGCCCCAACTCTGTTCCTCATTCATATCAATGATCTCATATCTACCACTCATAATCCAATACATTCCTACGCAGATGACTCAACTCTCCACAGTTCCTTCACATTTACCAATTCTTTCACCCAACCCGATCTTATAAATTCAAAAATAAGCACTGCAATTTCTCTGAACCAGGACCTTTCTAGAATTAATGAATGGGGACAAGAGAATCTAGTTTCCTTTAATGCACAGAAAACCAAGTACATTCAATTTTCTAACTGACAGAATCCCATATATTTTTTAATGATGTAAATATTCCCACTTCCCCTAGTATTGACATTCTCGGTGTAACATTAACTACTAACTTGTGCTGGACACATTATGTTAGAAGCATTGCTAAGAATGCCTCTAAAAAACTGGGACTCCTGTACAGAGTTCGAGAATTCTTCACTGACGAGCAGTTGGCCGTAATATATAAAAGTCATGTGCGTTCTCAGATGGATTACTGTTCACCTCTGTGGGGTGGAAGTGGAGTGGTTGCATTGAGGCAGTTGGACAAAATTCAAAATAAAGCTATTAGATTAATCAATAACCCTGCAATCACACAGGACCTTCCTACATTTCCTTTGTACATTATCCATACGAAGAAACGTTGCATCCCTTGCATTATTCTACAGATATTTTCACAGCAATTGTTCCGAGGAACTTGCTTCAATTGTGCCGCCTCTCCACATCTTTCCCCGTAGAACTAGGGCAGCTGAGAGCGCCCATGAATTTACACTTTCTCCTCCACAATGCAGAACTTCTGCTTATCAGAATTCATTTATCCCCAGAGCTACTACTCTTTGGAATTCACTTCCCTCGAATTGCTTTCCACAAACTTACAATCTACAAATGTTTAAATCCAGTTGTTACAAACATTTTATGAATGGAGGATGCCTTTAGGCACATGGACCTTTTTGTTTTATCTGTGTTTTTCCTTCCTCCGTTCATTGTCTCTTAACCCGGGAACTGAGGGGAGACTCTTAAGAGTTCCCCCGGCGGACTGCGGGGAGACTCTTAAGAGTGAGTGAAAAAAAAAAATCAACTTTTGACATCGAAAAAAAAAAATATATATATTTTCATTTTTGTATTTTCTTATTTTTGTTTGGCCCCTGGGCCATTCAAAATCTCAGTCCTCTACCTCCCCTCCTTCCCCACTTTCCTCCTCTCCTTCAGTTATCACCTATTTTCCCTGTTATTCCCTTATTCTGAGGTATATTTTCGTGCTAACATTAGCGAGTTGCAAGCAGGGTGTTGTCATCACTGATGGCAAGCGAGTGCAAGAGAGAGAGAGAGTATCGATCGACTGTGTCTCAGTGGCCTTGGGGGAAATTGGTGGGAAAGCAGCTTGCCTCACCCATACATTATACAACTCGCGGGCTATATCTCCGATTTTGACCATCCAAACGCTGTTTTCACTCGTTTTATTGTTGTTTCAGGTTAATACCTTTATAATCAACCCATAATAGGCACATATGGATAAGTATTAATGCTATTAATGGTACAATGAATATTTTAGTGACGGAAACACCTCAAATACATGCGCACAGGGAGAGGTGTCTAATTACCCCCATGCGCACTTCAGAGGTTAAAAAAAAAAAAAAAAAAAAAAAAAAAAAAAAAAAAAAAAAATTGGACGGGGGATTCATAGGTGTGATGGGGAGCCACATGTCCCAGGTACAACAAAATATATATGTGAAACGTGTGTGTGCATGGGGGGGCTTAGGGGGGGTGCTATTTTGTTTAAATACAAACAACTATTTACCAGCAGTAGAGAAATGATGAACATAGAGAAAGACCTTAAGAAAACTTAGCATTGTGACACTAGTTACATAACCACACAGATTAAAGGGCACAGGTTACCCTTTGATATTTTTATTTTATTTTTTTTCTATGTGAGTGAGGGAGGCAAAAGGCAGAACTGCCTATAGCGAGTGCCTCTCCCATAGTTGAAAGAGTGACAGGGCCAAAATCAAGGGACGTTCGAGCCAAAATGCCTGGACACACAGAGTTTGAAGCAATTTAAGTCATAGGAAGAGGGAAAGACTGATTCTGGGAGAGAGTTCCAGAGCTCAGCTGTTGAATAGAAGAAAGTTTGAGAGTAACGTTTCATTCTTGGCTAGGAGCGTTGCACAGAGTAGGGATGGGATTGTGTTGCAAGACGGGTACCAAGTGCCCTACGTAAAGGAGGTGGTATACACTGGGAAAGCTCCGAGGAACACTGATTATTATAGTAGCAATAGAATAGCGAGAGAGATGCAACATTGCGGCAGAGAGAGAGAGATTGCAGAGAATTGGGGAGTGGACGGGAGTTAATGATATGAAAGGCCTTCCTTTCAACTTTGTCTAGGAGAGCGGTGTGAGAGGAACCTCCCCACGCATGTGAACAATACTCAATACAAGGACGCACTATGCTCCTGTACAGAGCAAGAAGCTGTGCAGGGGTAAAGAACCCCCTAAGGCGGTTGAGCACACCCAGCTTCTGGGAGGCTGCCTTAGCAAGACTGGTAATATGGTCCTTCCAACTGAGAGCAGAAGAAAAAGAGACACCAAGAATATTGAGAGAAGATGAAGGATTGATTTTTGTATTGTTGAAGGATAAGGGATAGTCCGCTGGGAGTTCCTGACGGGTAGATAGATGGAGAAATTGGGCTTTGGAAGCATTAAAGGTAACAAGGTTTTCTCTGCCACAATTGGAGATAGTAGTTAGATCAGAATTTAAGTGGTCTATGGCTTCATTCAGTTTGTCGTTGAGGAATTGCTGGCTTGGGCGTTCTGATAAACTAATGGAGTAGTGTAAGGTTGAGTCGTCTGCATATGAATGGATGGGAATTGAGGTACATTTGAGAAGATCATTTATACAAATTAAAAAGAGAATAGGAGATAGGACAGAGCCCTGAGGAACACCGGAGTTTATAGGGTGAGGAAGTGAGCGATGGGCGTCCACAACCGCAGCTATGGAACGGCCGGAAAGGAAATTAGAGACAAAGGCACAGATGGAGGGATAGAAACCGAAGGGTAGTTTAGAAATTAAAGATTTGTGCCAGACTCTATCGAAGGCTTTCGATATGTCTAGTGCAATTGAAAAAGTCTCACTGAAGTCCCGAAAGGAGGATGACCAAGAGTTAGTAAGATATGAAAGAAGATCACCAGTAGAGCCACCCTTAAGGAAGCCATACTGACGATTTGAGAGCAGATTATGAGAAGAGAAATGCTTAAGAAATTTGGAAGCAAGAATAGTTTCAAAAACTATAGAAATACAATAGATGAGAACAACTGGACGATAGTTGGAGGGTTGAGAGCGGTCACCCTTCTTTGGGACAGGTTGAATGAGAGCAAACTTCCAGCATGAACGGAAGACGTTAGAGGATAGACAGAGACGAAAGAGTTTGCCTAGGCAGGGAGTCAGCACGGCAGCACAGTTTTTTAGTACAACAGGAGGAACACCGTCCGGACCGTACGCCTTCTTAGTATTAAGCCCAGAGAGGGTAGAAAGTACATCTTAAGAGATTAGGATATTAGGCATAAGTAAGAGAGAGGAGGGTGGAGAGGGAGGAATAGCATCAGAATCATCCAAGGTGGAGTTTCTAGCAAAAGTTTGGGCGAAGAGTTTAGCTTTGTCGGAGGAAGAAGTGATGGTTGTGCCATCAGAGTGGGAAAGAGGAGGGAAAGACGAGGAAGAGAAATTGTTGGAGAGGTTTTTTGCTTGATGCCAGAAAGCTTGGGAAGAGCTAGAGTTGGATAGTTCAGTGCACTTATTATTGATGAAAGAGTGCTTGGCAAGTCGAAGAACAGATTTGGCTTGATTCCGGGCAGAAACATAGGAAGAATGAGAGTCTTGAGTTTTAAGGCGTCGGTACCGTTTGAATGATTCCTCCTTATTGCGGACAGCAGTAGAACAGGCGTGAGTAATCCAAGATTTTTTAGCATTAGTCTGAGAGAAAGAGAATGTATGCTTCCATGCCCGATAGGATTACCTCGTTAATGCGTTCAGCACTCTCAGAGGGTCCCCGGCCACGGAAGCAGAAATCGTTCCATGGGAAATCAAAGAAGTACTAATACGCAGGAGAGCCTCCCAGTCGGCAGCGCCAAAGCGCCACAAGCGCCGCCGGCTAGGAGGATCGGGTAGCCGTACTGGAGAGATAGGACAGGTGACTGATAAGTTTATGGTCGGAGGAGCCCAAAGGAGAGAATAGATCGACAGTATAGGAAGAGGAGAGAATAGATCGACAGTATAAGAAGAAGGGTTAGAAGTTAGAAACAATTCAAGAATGTTGGGCCGATCTCCGAGGCGATCCAGGATACGGGTGGGTTGCTGAACTAACTGCTCTAGGTCATTTAGGATAGAAAAGACGTAGGTTTGTTCACCAAGTAGGTCAGTAGTGTGAGAGGAAAGCCATTGGCGGTAGTGAACGTTGAAATCTCCTAAGATGGAGATTTCTGAGAAAGGAGAAATGGATAGAATGTGTTCCACTGTAGAGTTTAGATAGTCAAAGAATTTGGGAAAGTTGGTAGAGTTAGGGGAAAGATAAACAGCACAGATATATTTAGTAAGAGAATGACAGGAAAGTTTGAGCCATAAAGTTGAGAATTCAGAGGAGTAGAAATCGGGAACACGAGAGCAAGTGAGTTTGTTGTGCACATATGCACAACATCCGATTTTGGCTTTGAAACTAGGATAGAGAAAGTAGGAGGATACAGAGAAGGGGCTGCTGGATGTTGCTACAGACACCTGAGTTTCGGTGAGGAAAAGAAGATAAGGTTTGTAGGAGAGATAGTGTTCAACAGAAAGAAAATTAGAGGAAAGTCTGCGAATGTTGCAGAAATTAATAGAAAGAGTAACAGGCCGAGGTCCAGGTAATTTTGTGGGATCGTCAGGGGAAGGTCGGGCGGGTGTGGGGGCATTTATGGTCCGCCCCCCCCCCCCCCCCCCCCCTGGGGACTCCGAGGCTGGGCTAAAATTCATAATTTTGATTCAATTTTGGTGTGGAGGAATGAAGTGTGGTGTGCATGTTTAGTGTAGTGAAGTGGATAGGAGGAGGAGGTGTTTGTGAGAGCTAGCTGGATTACTCTCAATGTAAATGAGGCACAAAGAAAATCAATAAGAGATATAATTATAATAGTTAAGAAAGTCGCTGGACAAGAACTTAAATATACTGGAAAAGTTAGCATTAAAATAAATGATGCTGCACACGTTGGGTCTAAAACCCAAAACTAAATATTAACATATAAACACCATAATACTATAAAATGGTATATGTTATTTATTTTTATCATTTGATGAAAGTGTTCAAGGGAAAATGGAGTAACTACTTAAGTTTGTGACGCATATGTAATTCACAATAGGAATGTCTGTGTCACTGTGGCTATATAATTATGTCTGGTATTTCTGTACTATATTTTATCCAATTATTTCTTCCGCCGTTAAATCTATATTGATTTTTTCCCGCCCGACCTTCCCTTCATATTTTTCAACGGCCCACTCGCCTTCACTAAACCATCCGGCTCTATTTTAATCTCCCATTTACTATTTTGTCAGCCTTTATCCCCTTGCCTGTCTGTCATTTATTTTTTATTTTTTATGTGGATGAGGGAGACGAACACTTGCCAAAGTCAAGGAATATTCGAGCCAAAATGCCTGGACACACGGAGTTTGAAGCAATTTAAATCATAGGATGAGGGAAAGATTGATTCAAGGAGAGAGTTCCAGAGCTCAGCTGTTGAATAGAAGAGGGATTGGAAGTAACATTTCACTCTTGAGTTGGAGAGTTGCACAGAGCAGGGGTGAGATTGTGTTGCAAGATGGGTACTATGTACCCAACATAGAGGAGGTGGTATACACTGGGAGAGCTCTGAGGAACACTGATTACTGTAGTAGCGATAGAATAGCGAGAGAGATGCAACAATGCGGCGAAGATAGAGAGATTGCAGAGAATTGGTGAGTGGACGGGGTTAATGATACAAAAGGTTTTTCTTTCTACTTTGTTTAGGAGTGCGGTGTGAGAGGATCCTCCCCACACATGTGAACAATACTCAATACAAGGACGCTCTGTGCCCCTGTACAGAGAAGTGCAGGGGTAAAGAACCCCTTGAGGGGTGACTGGTAAACTCAACCAGTAGACCATTTAAACCAGTAGCTCTCAACCAGTACCAAATCAACCAATACGGTTAGGTTAGGTTAGTGCTATATTTTGGCAGTGGTTTGGTTGGTCTGGGTTAATTTGGCACTGGTTGAGAGCTACTGGTTGAAATGGTCTACTGGTTGAGATGACATGGAACCCCTTTAGGTGGTTGAGCACACCCAGCTTCTGGGAAGCTGCCTTAGCAAGACTGGTAATATGGTCCTTCCAAGAGAGAGGAGAAGAATAAAAAGACACCAAAAATATTGAGAGATGAAGGATTGATTTTTGTATCGTTGAATTGGAATGGAAACTTTTATTCCTCATCAAAAGTACATTAAAAGATCTAATTCACCTAAATAGTTTGACCATAATTGTGCTAGAGTAACTGAACAAAAAGCAATAGCCTACAATGCATACACAAGATCAAAAACACATGAAGCCTTTAATTACTTTAGAAACATCAGAAATCATGCCAAAACTGTATTAAACCTAACTAAATCAAACTTTCTCCACAAGCAGGCAAATAAACTTCTAAATAATCCAAATGATAACAAAATATTTTGGTCTACTCTTAACTCATTCAAATCCAACTTCACAACTGCTTCATCCATTCCACCATTAAAATCTCCGCCTGGCAATCTTGTAAGTGACCCACGAGGTAAAGCTAACCTTGCAGATATTTTCTCCACCAACTCAACCTTAGATGAAATAAATCAAGATGTCCCTGTACTTAATTTTAATTCGCCTGAAATTCCCTCACTTAAGATCCACACCAGACATGTCAAAACTGTTTTGCAGAACCTCTCAGTAGATAAGGCTCCTGGTCCAGATGAAATTCCTCCAATAGTACTTAAGAATTGCTCCTTGGTGCTCGCTCCTGTATTGGCAAAATTTGTCCGTCTATGTACTCATACCTCATGCTTCCCAGTACCCTGGAAAGAAGGAAACATCCATCCATTCCTAAAAAAGGTGCCTCTTCAGATCCATCAAACTACAGACCAATAGCTATAACTTCCACTCTTGGTAAAGTCTTTGAAATTATATTAAATAATCACATAATTAAGCATCTTGAGAATAATAAATTAATCAGTGATAGGCAATTTACATTTCTAATTTATTTTAATTTGCTCATTCCTCTTAGTTATTTATGAATAGAATAATTCTTTGTAAATGCCATATTCGAATGCGTAGAGTCAACCTGAGCAACGCTTGATAATCATATAACTGCGAAAATGTAATTCTTTGTAAATGCCATACAATAGCACTGGATATATCAAAGGCATTTGATAGAGTCTGGCATGAATCCTTATTGTCGAAGATGTCACACTACGGCCTTGCATCATTAGTTCCACTAATTTCTTCTTATCTTCATAACAGAAAAATATGTGTAATGGTAGATGGCCTTTATTCTCAATTTCACTCAATAAATGCTAGTGTTTCCCAGGGATCAGTTTTGGCCCCAACTCTGTTCCTCATTCATATCAATGATCTTCTACCACTCATAATCCAATACATTCCTACGCAGATGACTCAACACTCCACAGTTCCTTCACATTTACCAATTCTTTCACCCAACCCGATCTTATAAATTCAAAAATAAACACTGCAATTTCTCTGAACCAGGACCTTTCTAGAATTGAAGAATGGGGACAAAAGAATCTAGTATCCTTTAATGCACAGAAAACCAAGTACATTCAATTTTCTAACCGACAGAATCTCACTGACTCCCATATATTTTTTATTGATTGTAAATATTCCCACTTCCCCTAGTATTGACATTCTCGGTGTAACATTAACTACTAACTTGAGCTGGACACATTATGTTAGAAGCATTGCTAAGAATGCCTCTAAAAAACTGGGACTCCTGTACAGAGTTCGAGAATTCTTCACTGACGAGCAGTTGGCCGTAATATATAAAAGTCATGTGCGTTCTCAGATGGATTACTGTTCACCTCTGTGGAGTGGAAGTGGAGTGGTTGCATTGAGGCAGTTGGACAAAATTCAAAATAAAGCTATTAGATTAATCAATAACCCTGCAATCACACAGGACCTTCCTACATTATCCATACGAAGAAACGTTGCATCCCTTGCATTATTCTACAGATATTTTCACAGCAAGTGTTCCGAGGAACTTGCTTCAATTGTGCCGCCTCTCCACATCTTTCCCTGTAGAACTAGGGCAGCTGAGAGCGCCCATGAATTTACACTTTCTCCTCCACAATGCAGAACTTCTGCTTATCAGAATTCATTTATTCCTAGAACTACTACTCTTTGGAATTCACTTCCCTCGAATTGCTTTCCACAAACTTACAATCTATAAATGTTTAAATCCAGTTGTTACAAACATTTTATGAATGGAGGATGCCTTTAGGCACATGGACCTTTTTGTTTTATCTGTGTTTTTCCTTCCTCCATTCATTGTCTCTTTAAAAAAAAAAAAAAAAAAAAAAAAAAAAAACGGTTTGAAATGCTCAGGCTATTTCTACAGGTACAAAAAAGCTTTATTGTTTTTATAATTAATTCGCTTAATAGTAAATTCAATGGACATTGTATACAGCTTGGCAACATGTCTACAGCGGACGTTGTCAGACGTCGGCCAAAAAAACTCATCACAAATTTCACGTGATGGCGCGCTGCCAGGCGCACAAAATTTAAACTCTCACTTCATTTCATTCCTGACTTTGACACCATCCACAATGGAAGCCACTCCAAATCGCCCCACCACTTGCATAGTCAGACAAAACAGATGGTACAGAGCGGAAACCTCTTAAAAAAAAAATTCACCGAAACTTTTACCTCTTGAGTGGTGTGGAAAAAAAGTAAAAATATAAAATGGTAATATATTACCAGTACATATATACGTACATACATATACATCTACATATATATATATATATATCGAACCGTCGACCATCAGGTACTATTGTCGCTTTAATCAATTACACCATGGCAGACTGCCGTGGTGTAATTGATTAAAGTGTCGGCTATCGTCCTGATGGTCGACGGTTCGATCCCCACTGAGAGACTAGAAACATTTAGTGGCTCACGTGTATTTGTGATATATTCTCAATATATATATATATATATATATATATGAGAGAGAGAGAGAGCGAGATCGCCACAAAACTGGGTGTGGGGGGGGGAATAAAGTGTGGTGTGGTGTATGCGGGGTGGGGGTAGAGTGGTGTGGTGTGTGTGTGGGGTGGGGGGGTGAGTGGGGGGGGGGGGTGAGGTGTGTAGGGTGAGTGAGAGAGATAAATAGTAATATAATTTATTATAGCAATAATAATCTATGCATTCATGTGGGCTACACAGTCTTACACATACAGTATATAGAGAGAGAGAGCCGATCTCCCTACATTGACCTTGAACAGGGGGGGGGGGGGGGGAGGTAGCGAGAGTAATTTGGAAAGGTTGTCGTATGGAAAGGGTCAAGTGGACAGGTGGCACCAGTGTAAGGGTAGGTGACCACGCCCATAACCGCCTGTTTAGGTCTGTAGGACTATAGTTCGGAATGGGAGGATTATAATTTGTAATTAAAGGACCAAGGCAGTCAATGGTACCAATTAAATGTGATTAGAGGATCCACCTTGTTCCTCTAATCACAGATTATACTCCTCCCACTCACCAATAATCTATTTTTGTTCTAATGCTTCACCCATTGTATATTCTAATACACACCCACCCACACACATATACAGGTATATATATATATATATATATATAATGTGTGTGTGTGTGTGTGTGTTATAAATATAATTATTATTAGTTGTGACTGACTGACTTATTGGTTAATATTGCTATCATATTGCTAGAAAGACGAATATGTAGAGGATAATATGATAGGTGTTTTAAGTGGATGAAAGGTATCAATAAGAGAGCTATGCATATGGTATTAAAACTTAGTAACCTGCCTTTTGTGTCCTTCATTCACAGAAAAGAAGAAGAAAAAACAAATATATATATATATGAACACAAGAAAATGGGAGCCCGCATAAAGCCGATTGGCCCACACAAGGCAGATCCCTCTTACACCCAACCCATCTCGTCCATTTGTCAATCTAATTGTATTTTGAAGCTCTATCGTTCTTGATTCCACTATGGCGCTAGGTAGCCTGTTCCACATGCATACAACTCTTACCAAACCAGTATTTGCCTATATTTCTTGAAACGAAATGTATCCCATTTGAAACCATTTGTTTGAGTTTTCTCGCTATCACTGAGCTTCAGTACATCTTTCATATCCCCTATATTTAGCCTATCTCACTTACCCACTTGATCACCTCTATCATATCTATCATATCATATCATATATAACTCTGCGTCTTTCTAACGAATGTAAGCCTAGCTTCTTCAACCTGTCTTCATATGGAAGATTTCTAATATTACAGATTATTATCATTCTCAGTTGTACTCTCTCCAAGGAATCTATGTTCATTCTGTAATAGGGACTCCAATTGTGAACAGCATAATCCATATGTAGCCTCACTAACGCTAGATAAAATTTCAAGATTATTATTTTTTTTTTTCTTCTATATTCCAACTACTCCCTCTCGGGCATAGGCTATTAGCCTTTACACTCTACCGCTGAACACGGTGAGGCCCGTGAGGTCTTGCTCCAGTCTAGGGACTGAGACATGCGGCTCGAAGCAACTCCATCTCTGAAGCTGCTCTGCCTCTGTGCTTCACAGTCTCATCCCCCAGGCTCGGACCCTCACTCTCAGAACGCCACCTATTGAGCAATTAACTCACTAGGCAGTGCCCCCCTGTAGCATACTTTTGAATATGGGAATATTCATACAATGCTATTTAATCGGGGAACAATGAGGGTATTTATTTGGCATTTCGGTGTGCTGTGGTAATGCACTGATACTAGGTACAGCACAAATTCCATCCCAATAATATCTTCCCATTGACATATTGGGATTCGAACCCGGGTCCATTGGATTACCAGTCCAGTGGCAAGACCACTCCGCCACACCTCCCCTGTTCTTTTACTCACACTTCTAGATATACATCCAAGAACTCTTATTTGCCTTATTTCGAACACGATGCATTGATTTCTTGGTTTCAAATCACAGTGGACGATGATTCTCAAGTCTTTTTCATTGTTTGAGTTAGTTATATCCCCGTTATCGAAATTGTATCCTGCATTTTCTATCGATTTACTCAATTTGACTACACTGCATTTACCTACATTGAACTTCATCTGCCATTTTACTGCCCATTCGTGTAGTATGTCTAAATCTATTTGGAGTGTTCCCATTTTAGTGTCATCTGTAAATGTACTGATTATGCTAGTTATTCCTACATCAAGGTTGTTAATATATAATATATATATATACCTAACCACCCTCACCTCACACGCTACGAGTTAGAGAAACACACCACCATATATATATACTGTATATATATATATATATATATATATATATATATATATATATATATATATATATTAGAGATGGAACGAATATCAATTTTCACTATTTGTGAATACGAATACGAATACGATTTTTTTTTTGTAAAATTCGCGAATACGAATACGAATAGCGAATATTTCAATCCTTATTTAATCCATCAAGAACTGGTAATTATTTTTATGTCACCAACAAACGTTAATTAAATTACTATGAAATTAATTACCAGAAGTTAATGACGATGTGAATGTGTAATTTCTTAAATATCACAAATCAACTGTATGAATCAATGTTTAATATATTGTAAGAGTTCAGCCATAGAAAATTGAATAATTAAAATTTTATCCATTCAATTTTCTATGTTTCCAGTCCTCAGTCCCAATGTTGCCGCTTTTTTGGTACTAAAGTACCAGATTTGGTACATTTGACTCTCTCAAGTACATTTTATACATTTTCCAATAAAATAGTCCATATCTGGTACTAAATACGAAATCAGTGAGGAAATATGATGAAATATCTTTTAGTGACATGCTATTACATGGGATATGTCTGAACTGGCATTATTGCGACGGTTCAAATGTCCAGGTCCAGCACACGTTCGTTTACCGGGCAGCGATTCCACTTTAGAATAATTTGGTAGGCCTACTTTTCACTAGTTTGATCTGGTACTATTAAATACAGTTAAGTAGCAACACTGCTCAGTCCTCCTTCATTCCACTTTAGCGGCCCCAACGTACATCTACACTGTTATTTAATTCGTTTGTGTTAACTTTAAAATTTAATATTTAAACATTTTGTATATATTCTATTGGTTTCGTGAACATATTCGCATATTTGTAAATAGCTATGAATGGAAATACGAATACGAATACGAATATTGAAAAACATAGCTAATATTAGGACTGTCACGGTATCGTGCCTGAGATATAGATAGCTAGACATATTAGAGAGTCGAGGGGGGTGCGGGGAGAGTATAGAGAGAGAGAAGAGGGGGTGGGGACGTGCGGTCAGTAATTTGGTCAAGAAGGTTCTCGGACCTTCGAGAAGGTTCGAGAAGGTCCTAGATGTTCTTTCCTTTTCCCGCCAATTCTCCAAGCATACGCTTGTTCCAAACCGAGGGTATAAATAAAGCAGGAGAGGGGAACGCAGTCCTCAGTCCCCAGTTGGTGCCAGCGAGTGAAGTGCTTGTGAGTGTGGAGTGGCGACCAGGGTGACGCGGCACCCTCCTTCGACCATGTGTAAAGGTTAGTATACAGTGTTATTATATAAGTAATCTGATGTGCTAGACGCGGTCATTAATATGCGATAAGGGTAAATTCAAGGGAGGGTTAATTGTTTTGCCTGGTGTATAGGACTCCGTTAGGCTAGTGGTATCAGATTAGTGACGGGTAATTTTAGGAGTGAGTTTGACTGAGTGTGGCTCAGTTAAGGCTCTAGTTAATTAAATTAGAGGGGTTAATTAAGTTAGTTAAACATTTGGATAGAAGGAGCGAGTGGTGTGTGAACGTAATCTCCGATTCATTTTCATCAATTTGTGTCTCTTATTCAATAAACCGTTTTAATAGAATGTTTGTTTAATTTATCATTGTTAATTGTTAAATAACAGTTTTCTAATAACATAGTCCCATCGCGTTAACAATTGAACAGCCTTTTTTATATCTATATAAATCTATATATATACACACCGTTAATCCTGTAAGCTGGCCGAACAACAAAATATACTGTATCGATCGGTATAAATATATTGGATAGACGTGTCTTTGATTTGTATCCCGGGTAATTAATTAAGGAATATTTTCCTACGAGATCCTTTATCTTAGTGGCCCAATTTATATACAAATCAGGGAGGCGACCTATTACAACTGGCGACCGTGATCAGGACCAGTTTCCGATGCGGATGTGTTAGATAAAAATAGATAGGCATAGGCTAGGATAGCATTGTTGTTGTGTTAGAAAGAAGGTGAGCCGTGGGGGAATTTTTCCCTCCCTCCTTCTTCTTCCACCCGCGTGGTCACTTCTGACCGTGGGCTTGGGAAAATTCTAAACATCTTTTCTCATCGCTGGTGTATAATAATAATATTTATAGATTATACAATTTAGGCTATCGAGAAATAATTGTGTTCCATCAATTTTGTTTCGCTTGTATAATAATTGATTTCTGCTTGTTTTTTTTTCGTTAAGAATTTCGTCCGTGTGATTTTTTTTCTTTCGCCATTCGTGCGTCGTACGCAAGTGCTGCGATCGTCCGATTAAATGGAGGGAAGGGGATTGTAATCTAATTAACTGTTGTCGGTTTTCATAGTTTTTTTTTTGGTTCGAAATTCTTGCGCAGTTGCAGTTATAGGGGTCAATTTTTTTTGTAGAGCGTAAACATATTTTTCTCCTTGTCTTATATCCGTTGTTCCTCTTTATCAATTCCTTCCTTTATTCCTCCCTCACATAACTCGTTCCAGGGGTAACGGAACCGTGCTATCTTAACTTTCTTTTGTCGTTCGTTGTTCATCTCAGATTAGGCTGATAGGATAGGGCTGGCTAGTTTTTTTTGTTCCTTTCGGTGCTATTTGATTAGGCAGATAGGATAGGACTTGCTTTTCCTAGTTCCTTTCACTCTTCGAGGGTACAATGGCGTCAATAAAAACCATCTACGAGGAAGCTGTAGAGCTAGGCCTCACTGAGGAGAACCGAGAAGGCTACATAGATAGTAGAAAGGCTGAGGAGGAAGAAAAGAGGGAGAGGGAGAGGGAGAAACGAGCACAGGATAGGGAGGAGGCTAAGGCAGCGAGGGAACACGAGGTGGCTATGGCTGAGAGGGCTAGGGAGGCTCACAGGGAAGAGGTGGCTATGGCTGAGAGGGCTAGGGAGGCTCACAGGGAAAAGACGGCTGAGGCAGAGAGAGAGCATCAGAGGAAGCTCGATCTTGTTAAAGCTAAACCAGGGGATACGGGGGTCAACGGTCATGTGGATGCTCCTAAGGGGTTGCCACGCATCAAGCAGCCCATGTATAAGGTGGGTGATGATATAGAACCTTTCATAAGGAGGTTCGAAAGAACCGCAACGGCATATGCTCTTGACGAGACAGCCAAGGAAATACAATTCCTTTCACTCTTTGAGGGCCCGGCGCTCACACTGTTGAATCGCTTAGGGTCCGACAAGTCCGGTTATGGTGATATGAAGGCTGCGTTGGTCGAGGCATACGGGCTCACGGCACAGGCTGCCCGGCGGCAATACGTATCTGCTAGGTTAGCTGAAAAAGAAACCGCTACCCAGTTCCTGGCTAGGCTTGAGGGTTATCTGGATGTCTGGGTAAACAAGGATAAGACTCCTGACAGTAGGGATGGGTTACGTGATCTCTTCCTGCGAACGCAGTTTGAGCTGTCGGCTCCGAATGACCTCGTGGCCCAGTTCAAACTGAGCAAGGTTACCTCGGCTAAGAGTATGGCGGCTGAGGCAGACGCATATTTTGAGGCCCACGGGTACCAGCGGCGGAGAATGTTGAACGAGGGCGGTAACAAAGGCAAAGGCAACCCTGACCCGGGCCCCAAACAGGCCCAAGCAGGGGCACACGGGAAATGGAAGGGTCAGGGACCTCACAAGCCGAAATATTACTCCAACTTAAAGGGTCAACAGGGTCAACGGTGGTCTGGAGATAACCGTCAACAAAGTTCGGCCGCTGCTTCTCAGACTGTACAGGCAGACAGCAAGAATGGGGTGCCGACTAAATCACAAGGCACGGCCCACGACTTGTGACTTATAGCAGGGGGTGCTGGGATGGGAAAACAAAACACAGGATTCCTAGTGCAGCCAGGTAGAGTAGGGGGGGTATCCGTAGAGGCGCTTAGAGACAATGGGTCGTCTGGGTGTATCGTGCGGGACACTCTGGTCAAGCACCACCAATTCACGGGGCGAGGAATCAACGTTCGCATGATCGATGGTTCCACCACCACAGTTCCTGAGGCGAGGGTGGAAATTGAATCTCCGTTTCTTTCTGGTAGCATCACAGCAGCCGTAATGCATGATCCAATTTATGACTTGATAGTGGGGAACGTCCGGGGTGCCAAGTACGGACCCACGAGCGAGATAGCCACCCAGACGGGGGCCGCAGCAGTCACTAGGGGCGTAGCCAAGGCACGGAAAGACCCGAAGCCGCTGGCGGTCACGACTTCCTCAGAGCTCGCGGAGAGTCAGGATGTTGTCCATGAGCAGCAGCAAGACGCATCCTTGGCAAGTGTTAGGGCAAAGCTTGGTGAGGCTGTCGTTGAAGGTGATAAGGGGCGTAAGTCGTGGATTGCAGAGAAGGGAGGTCGGATCTACCGTGTAGTGCAGTACCCTCACTCTGAGGACCAGTGGCAGTTTGTGGTTCCCTTGAAGTATAGGACAGCCATCCTCAGGATGGGCCATGAGGGTAGCCTTGGAGGTCACATGGGTAGGCAGAAGACGCAGGATAGGGTTCAGGCGCAGTTTTATTGGCCTGGGATCGCGAGCGACGTCCGCAGATGGATTCGCTCCTGTGACGTGTGCCAGAAGACCTGCGACCGAGGTCGAGTCAAGCCCGCACCGTTGAGTCCGTTGCCTGTCATCACAACACCCTTTGAGCAGTTAGGGGTGGACATTGTGGGTCCAATTCACCCTAGAGCCAGTGATGGGTCCCGATTCATCCTCACGCTAGTCTATTTCGGAACGAGGTGGCCAGAGGCGGTCGCTCTGAAGAATATCGAGACTACAACTGTTGCCGAGGCAATGTTGGAGGTCTTCTGTCGAGTAGGGATCCCCAAGCAAATACTGTCTGACAGAGGGACGCAGTTCACCTCTGCAATGATGGGGGAAGTACTCAGGCTGTTGTCTGTGAAGGGTCTGAAGACGACACCATACCACCCACAATGCAACGGGCTGGTAGAGCGTTTCAACGGGACACTCAAGAAGATGCTGCGGCGGATGACAGCCGACCAACCAAAGGAGTGGCCTAGGTTCATTGCTCCGTTGCTCTTTGCATACCGGGAGGCTCCCCAGAGTTCGCTGAAGTTCTCTCCTTTCGAGCTTGTGTATGGTAGGACAGTCCGGGGTCCATTGCAGGTGTTGCGAGAGCTTTGGGACGGTGACGAGCCCAGCGAGGAAGTGAAGACCACTTACACCTATGTTCTCGATCTGGCTGAAAGGTTGAAGTCAACATGTGAACTAGCCAAAGTCGAGCTGACAAAGGCGAGAGAGGTGCAGAAGTCTTACTTCGATAAGAAGGCGAAGGTGCGCAGATTGGAGCCAGGTAGCAAGTGCTTGCTCCTTCTGCCCACTGCTCATAACAAACTGCTGGCCCAATGGAAGGGTCCATATACGGTCATAGACAGAATGTCGGATGTAAACTACATTGTTCAGGTCGGGAATCACCAGAAGAGATTCCACATCAACATGCTTAAGGAGTACCACACGAGAGAAGTGAGTGGAGCTGCGATGATGGAAGGCTCGTGGAGGCGGCAGGTTGCTACTCCCGAGATGGCGGAAGCCATAGATCTAGTGAGGGGCCACTATACTAGTGGGGAGGGTCATATCACAGCAGCAGCGGCAGTAATCTCCGAAGTTGATGGTGATGGTCCCGAGACAGTCCAGCTAGGGCAAGAGGAAGATCTCTCGCAGGTTCGTCGGGGCGCTGAGTTGTCAAGTTATGAGGGGCGGGAATTGGATTCGCTCCTTGGTAAGTACAGGGGCGTTTTCTCGGATAGGCCCGGAATCGCACGAGTCGAGAGTCACGCAATCGAGCTGACCAGTTCGGTTCCGGTACGAGTAAAGCCGTATCCCATTCCGCTCCGTCTGCACGACCAAGTCCAGAAGGAGATCAGGGAAATGGAGTTAGCAGGTATCATCGAGAAATCCTCTCCTCAATATTGTAGTCCGATGGTGGTTGTCAAGAAGAAGGAGGGCGGTGTACGCATCTGTGGGGATTACCGTCGGTTGAATGCTTTGACAAGGGTTGATGCGGAGCCTATGTGCGACCTCCGTGCCATCTTTGCCAGGCTTGCAGGTTCAACGATCTTTTCCAAACTAGATCTCACCAAGGGGTTCTTCCAGATACCTCTGGATCCAGCTAGCCGCAAGATCACCGCTTTTGGTACGCCAGACGGGCTGTACCAGTACACTGTGTTGCCTTTCGGTCTTATGAATTCGCCGGCGGTGTTTAACCGTATGATGCGTCAGGTCCTGCGAGACATACCTGGTGTGGAGGTCTTCGTTGATGATGTTCTTGTTCACTCACAGTCTTTCAGAGAGCATATGTCAATTCTGGAGAAGGTCTTGTCTAGGTTGCAGGAGTACAACTTGAAGGTGAAACCTAGCAAGTGTGAAGTGGGCCAGAAACGGGTGCACTACCTAGGACATGTGGTTGGGGATGGTCAATGCGGCTGTCAGGGTGATAAGATCTCTAAGATTCGCGATGCTCCTAGGCCCACTACAAAGAAGCAGGTTCGGTCATTCTTGGGACTTGCCGGCTACTACAGGGAGTTCATTCCACATTTTGCTGCGTTGGCTACTCCGTTGTACGACTTACTAAAGAAGCATGCTCAAAACAGAATTCCGTGGGGTACGGAACAGCAAGAGGCTTTCAACGCACTAAAGACTCAACTCTGCAAGGAACCTATCCTGAAGTTGGCAGACTTCAAGAAACCATTCATTCTAAGGACTGATGCTTCACAGGATGCAGTGGGGGCGGTCCTGATGCAGGAGGAAGATGGAGAGTTATTCCCCGTTGCATACCACAGTAGGCGACTCAAGGGAGCTGAGCTGAATTACAGCACGGTGGAGCTGGAATTGTTGGCGGTGGTCGAAGGGGTCAAGAAATACTACTTCTATTTGTTCGGAGGGGAGTTCACGCTCGAGACTGATCATATGCCTCTGACAAGCCTCAAGACCTCGAGGAATGCCAATTCCAGACTCATGAGGTGGACGCTTTTCCTGCAGCAGTTCAGCTTCGTTGTAAGGTACATTAAGGGTAGTAACAATGTCGGTGCTGATTGGTTGTCACGGTTGACTAATGATGCAGAGGATCGGGAGTAAGTAGCTTGTAGGTGCATATGAGAGGGTTGGAAATTTTTTTAGAACAATGATCTGCCGCCCACTTATATTACAGGAATGAGTTGTCCAGGCGAGCTGGCGAGACGCGACGCTGAGCAGACCAAGAATCAGACCAAGCAGCTACAACCAAGGATCCCCACATCAAATCCCGGATAACCGGGAAAATCACCGTATTCAGATAAGACATTACTACTCCCATTTACCCACGAATATCCCAAGTACACCATGTATTCAGACATCTCCTCACATAACAGTAGCTCAGCTAGTTGTCATTGTAAATGAGTGGGTTTGCCACTAGAGTTAAACCTCACTAGGTGCATTGCCACCAGGACCTTGTCGCTGGCCAAAAATGCGAACTCAGGAGTTTTCCCCTTTCAGTGTAAGTTTAACGTAAATGTAGAGGGGTTTTTCTACTCAAGGGGGACCATTGCATGCGCCAGTGATTGTTAGACTCACACTACAGTATGGAAGACACTGTGAATGACGCTAGGTGATTTTAACGGAGTAAAATCAATTTTAGTGGGGAGGGATGTCACGGTATCGTGCCTGAGATATAGATAGCTAGACATATTAGAGAGTCGAGGGGGGTGCGGGGAGAGTATAGAGAGAGAGAAGAGGGGGTGGGGACGTGCGGTCAGTAATTTGGTCAAGAAGGTTCTCGGACCTTCGAGAAGGTTCGAGAAGGTCCTAGATGTTCTTTCCTTTTCCCGCCAATTCTCCAAGCATACGCTTGTTCCAAACCGAGGGTATAAATAAAGCAGGAGAGGGGAACGCAGTCCTCAGTCCCCAGTTGGTGCCAGCGAGTGAAGTGCTTGTGAGTGTGGAGTGGCGACCAGGGTGACGCGGCACCCTCCTTCGACCATGTGTAAAGGTTAGTATACAGTGTTATTATATAAGTAATCTGATGTGCTAGACGCGGTCATTAATATGCGATAAGGGTAAATTCAAGGGAGGGTTAATTGTTTTGCCTGGTGTATAGGACTCCGTTAGGCTAGTGGTATCAGATTAGTGACGGGTAATTTTAGGAGTGAGTTTGACTGAGTGTGGCTCAGTTAAGGCTCTAGTTAATTAAATTAGAGGGGTTAATTAAGTTAGTTAAACATTTGGATAGAAGGAGCGAGTGGTGTGTGAACGTAATCTCCGATTCATTTTCATCAATTTGTGTCTCTTATTCAATAAACCGTTTTAATAGAATGTTTGTTTAATTTATCATTGTTAATTGTTAAATAACAGTTTTCTAATAACATAGTCCCATCGCGTTAACAATTGAACAGCCTTTTTATATCTATATAAATCTATATATATACACACCGTTAATCCTGTAAGCTGGCCGAACAACAAAATATACTGTATCGATCGGTATAAATATATTGGATAGACGTGTCTTTGATTTGTATCCCGGGTAATTAATTAAGGAATATTTTCCTACGAGATCCTTTATCTTAGTGGCCCAATTTATATACAAATCAGGGAGGCGACCTATTACAAGGACATACGAATACGAAACGAATATTCGGTCCATCTCTAATATATATATATATATAAAGAGAGAGAGAGAGAGAGAGAGAGAGAGAGAGAGAGAGAGAGAGAGAGAGAGAGAGAGTGTGAGAGAGAGAGAGAGAGTCCAAACCATCAAATAATTATGCTGGCAGGTACAATTTACAAGTAGGTGTTAATTTTCTGGATTATCTGGATTAGCTTGAGATCTTAAGGTAAAGGGTCCACGTACGCTGGTATCCAGAGGTTGGTCAGCGGATTTTGTTTTTCTCGCAACCTTCTTCGGCCGCACTCACATATGGTAGCAATATTAATGTTTTATAATGCTATAGATTTACCAATTACCATCCCTATCCTAAATTAACCAAACATCACATTTGGATGCCAATAATCACCAGACAATAAATGCATCAATTGAGAAATTTTACCTATTATCTTCCATGTTGATTCACTATATAAGCACACACAAACTCATGCACATTCACATTTTCACGCACAAAATTATTCAGGAACACATATTCGTATTCCTACCCACAATGCCATTAACCCGTGGAGCCCCGGCTAGTTTTGTAATGTTTGCGCACCAGAACCCGGCCGGTTTTCAAAAAATGGTTTTATTCCAGAAACAATAGCGAATGGGTTAGGAATGAAGGAAAAACCACGAAAAACCGCTCAAAAAGCTTAAAAAATGGTCCTACAGAGCCCCCAAAAACGGATTTTATAAGAGTAAAAAATTGAAGGCAATTATCCCAAAAAAACAGGTTATTGCGCGCTTGCGCGCACGCACGTGGACTTTGAGAGTTTTCAACCATCGGCACGGTTGCGTGGGATACGTACACAGTTCCCATACAAATCTGAGCCCTCTTGAGTGGCTACACCTGAGGTTACGGTCGGCGCAATTAGGGTGACGCGTCAGGCGCGTCTCTGGGGCTGTGCGTTACATACATCGCCGACGCGTCAGGCGCGTCGCTGGGGCTGTACGGGTTAACTAGCATTGCGTGTATTCACCTTGACGAACAAGTTCGGTGATTTATATTCATATATCTACACACACACACACATACACTTTTAGATTACCACTCGACAACGCACATATATTCGAACATACATTCACAACTACGCACTCGCCTTCACATTTCCAATCAGAATACACACACATTGATATTCCCTCCCACAATCGCACCCACACTCTAATGTTCTTTCAGAACCACACGCACAAATACATATTCGCATTCCTAATCACAAACACAAACACACATTCACAAAGACAAGTCATGTGAATGACTCTCTCTATCTCTATGACACACACACACAAACACATACAAACACACTCACACACGCACAAACATATTGTACATCCATTATTAATTTTGTACATCCAATATACAAACACATATTTCCACTCACAAACGTACATACTTTATGTTCGTACATGCACATTCGTACTCGTGCACGCAAGCTTGCACTGCCCCCCCCCAACTGGCCTACGCAAGGCAGATCCAACTCACGCCGAATTAATTCATTAAGCTATCCAGTTTATTCTTGAAAGCCTACTGCTACTGAGCTGATCACTGTACAGTGTACTTAGCAATTTCTTTCACAAATATATAATTTTGTTCCAAATTATTCCCCAAACATACATGCCTTTACAAACGCACACACATACTCATGTAGACATGCATTTGCACATCCATATAACATTCGTAAACAAACATTTATTTACGCACATATATTGTATTTGCATTACTTTATATTACACTCACAAACATATTTATTTACACAAACACATGTAACTATCCACACATTGACGCACTTGTGCTTGTGAACGTCGTCAAGCTGTCTTATAGCACGTTATGCAAGTATGAATGACTTTAATTCTGTTTGATCATTATATCATAATGGTAACAGATATGTAGACAATAGACATGTGGAATAGGCTACCTAGCGCCATTGTGGGATCAAGAACGATAGAGAGCTTCAAAATAAAATTAGATAAACATATGAACGAGATGGGTTGGGTGTGAGAGGGATCTGCCTTGTGTTGGTCAATCGACTTTCTGCAGACTCCCATATGTTCTTATAAGATGGATATGTAAGAAGAAGAATATACACACATATAATATTATAACGGCTATATATAAGCCTAGTTAGATGTATAAATAGGTATGTGTGAGTGTGTGTGGCGTAGGGAGTTGAGTGTGGAATAGGTCTGTATAATTATACAAGTAGGATTATATTTAAATAAAGTCCAACGTTGTTAATGATACTATAAATAATAATCCAAAGAATTTCGATTCAACAGTCTAATTGGCCGAATTATATGGCGATAAATACGAAAACACTTGTGGGGGTGTCCCGTAGTCTACCCAGTGTGGCTGGGCTGCGGGACACCACTGGTAGGGTCATGCAGCCCAGCCAGTGAGGCTGGGCTACGGGACACCACCAGGGGTGTCCCGTAGCCACTTCGTTCAAATTATCACATTTAACCACGCTGTTCATCATGCTAATGTCAACAATCCTATGCACAATGTAAAGCTAGAGGTATTTATCTCCCTTCTACATGACTTATGTTACGGCAGCATGCCAAAAAATTTCAATCCAATTAAATGTGTTAGTTTTATGAAAGTACAGTATACAATTGACATTAAGCAAGGATGGCTAATGTTACTTTCTGTAGTTTAAAGACAGATTGACAAATATTATTTTTGGCTGAACCCAGACTTTAACCCTGTACCTTATATATGCGCTATATCATTACTCCCATATAGCTTGTGGCCGATAATTACACCTATATATTTAGTATAATCAACTTTTTTTATAATTTTAAATCATTAACTTACGCATGATATTGTGGTTATAGATGTACATGTACCAAACATCATATAATGATCTTTGGATATAGTAAGTTAATTTGTTTTCGAGTGAATCCATCTAACAACTCTTTAACACCTTACGAGCGGCCTATGCGGTTTATTTATGTGTACCGCCCAGCGGGGTGTTTTTAGCCAAAATAGGGCTGTTTACGTGATCATTTTCATGCCTAAATAAGACCCAGAACGTAAAACAAGTATCTATCCCTGAAAGGGCATAAACAGAGCTTTCGAATGACACCATAACGATCCTTGTATGATGGATAGTTTTCTTGCAATAACCGTGCAACGCGAGTGCAAAAAGCAGGTAATTCGGTACTTTCGGTACATAATTGAGTATGTAGCGAGTGAGAGAGGGAGGAGGGAGCTGAGATTTGTGTCAGTAGGTTCGCCGCGGTGGTCTGGAGCAGTCATACGCTCGCTAGTCTCCTGCCACCACTTGTCTCTCTCTCTCAGCCACATTACGTGCTGAAATTGCCACTCGAGTTATGTCGAGCGCCGCCACATAGTCCAGCTTTATTTAACTCGACTTAAGTGGTGAGCCGCTTTTTAAGGGTTAATGTCATCGTTCAGTATATTAGCAAGTTATATTATGCTTTCACCACTGAGAAATAAATTAGTATCATCAGCAAATATTATTGGAATTAATCAAACGCAAAGTAAAATACTACTTCGCATCTTATGTATTATGTATGTGCACTAGTCCATTGGTATACAGTATATTTATGATTTATATCTCACTCAAAACAGCCCTATTTTGGGTAAAAACACCCCGCTGGTGGCTACATATTATTTACCGCCTAGGCCGCTCGTTAGGTGTTAATAATGCTCCTAACTTGCTGCTTTTTAGATACGGACTTAAGTCGGGCCCTGCTCTTTAAGTGTTAACTTGTATCTTTGACAAATATCAATGAGTTTATAATGTTTGTGTTTCAAAACAAAA
Source organism: Paralithodes platypus (assembly GCA_032716605.1). Taxonomy (NCBI): domain Eukaryota; kingdom Metazoa; phylum Arthropoda; class Malacostraca; order Decapoda; family Lithodidae; genus Paralithodes; species Paralithodes platypus. The sequence continues at coordinate 16,063,498 of CM064538.1, read as the reverse complement.
TCACACAAATATTATACCCCGTTCCAAGTAGGTAGTCCATATATCGTGAACCCTGACTACTGTAACTGAAAAAGAGCTTGAGCAAATGGGCTGAAAATGTCCACACCTATTCTCTAGCTAACCTTACGCAAATGATAGCAATATTAGCTCGATTAGTCTAGCCAATTGTGAGTTATAGCAGTTAATGTTCAAGCATTTTGGGCCTACTTATGTGGAATAGGGTATAGTGTGTTTCTTTACTGTTGAGCGTGGAGGAATCCGAAAGGGACGACCAATGCGGTTTGATTGATCTAAATCTTCATAGACACGCGTCTTGAAAACCCGATAAGGGCTCCCAATATACCCAATTTGGCAGTTCGGGCAAATGAAACAATAGACGATCGATGAACGTAGGTCCGTCAGCACTCGATCTGTTGAACTATATTTGTGAAACAATGAACTTATTATATAAGTGCTTTTATGTACGAATCGAAAGTTGACTTGAGGATAATATTTTGATAATTATATTTTTAGTGATTTTCCGATGTTCATAGACAAGTGTGCAAAATAAGACAGTATTAGGAAAATCTCTGAGCTCACAGTTGGTATAGAGAGTTGTGGCCGGTATTTGGTCTTAAAAATGTCTTTAAAATTGTATCAAATAAGTTTTTGGTTTTTTTCTATGCGAGTGAGGGAGGCAAAAGGCAGAACTGCCTATAGCGAGAGCCTCCCCACATAGTTGATAGAGTGACAGGGCCAAAATCAAGGGACGTTCGAGCCAAAATACCTGGACACACAGAGTTTGAAGCAATATAAGTCATAGGAAGAGGGAAAGACTGATTCTGGGAGAGAGTTCCAGAGCTCAGCTGTTGAATAGAAGAAAGTTTGAGAGAAACGTTTCACTCTTGGGTTGGAGAGTTGCACAGAGTTGGGGTGGGATTGTATTGCAAGACTGGTACCACGTGCCCTACGTAAAGGAGGTGGTATACACTGGGAAAGCTCTGAGGAACACTGATTATTATAGTAGCGAAAGAATAGCGAGAGAGATGCAACATTGCGGCGGAGAGAGAGAGATTGCAGAGAGTTGGTGAGTGGACGGGAGTTAAGGATACGAAAGGCCTTCCTTTCAATTTTGTCTAGGAGAGCGGTGTGAGAGGAACCTCCCCACACATGTGAACAATACTCAATACAAGGACCCACTATGCCCCTGTACAGAGCAAGAAGTTGTGCAGGGGTAAAGAACCCCCTAAGGCGGTTGAGCACACCCAGCTTATGGGAGGCTGCCTTAGCAAGACTGGTAATGTGGTCCTTCCAAATGAGAGCAGAAGAAAAAGAGACACAAAGAATATTGAGAGAAGATGAAGGATTGATTTTTGTATTGAAGAATAAGGGATAGTCTGCTGGGAGTTCCGGACGGGTAGATAGATGGAGAAATTTACTTCTTTGATTTTCCATGGAATGATTATTGCTACAGTGGCCGAGGACCCTCGGAGAGTGCCGAGCGCATTACCGAGATAATCCTTTCGGGCATGGAGGCATACATTCCATTTTCTAACTATCAGACTAATGCAAAAAAAAAAAACATGGTTTACTCACACTTTGTCTACTGCTGTCCGCAATAAGGAGGAAGCATTCATATCGTACCGTCACCATTGAACTCAAGAATCTCATTCTTCACATGTTTCTGCCCGGAATCAAGCCAAATCTGTTCTTCGACTCGCCAAACACTCTCTCATCAATAATAAATGCACTGAACTATCCAACTCTAGCTCTTCCTAAGCTTTCTGGCAAGAAGCCAAAAACCTCTCCAACAATTTAACTTTTCCACTCTGACAGCACTACCGTCACCTCTTCCTCTGACAAAGCTGAACTCTTCGCCCAAACTTTCGCTAAAAACTCCACCTTGGATGATTCTAGTGCTATTCCTCCTAGCATATGCCTAATATCCTAATCTCTTCTAAATATGTACTTTCTATACCCTCTCTGGGCTTAATAATAAGAAGGCGTAAGGACCGGATGGTGTTCCTCCTGTTGTACTCAAAAACTGTGCTTCCGTGCCGACTCATTGCCTAGGCAAACTCTTCCGTCTCTCTCTCTCCTCTAACATATTTCCTTCTTGCTGGAAGTTTGCTCTCATTCAACCTGTCCCAAAGAACGGTGACCGCTCTCAACCCTCCAACTATCGTCCATTTGCTCTTATTTCTTGCATCTCTAAAGTTTTCGAATCTATTCTTAATTCCAAATTTCTTGAGCATTTGTCTTCCCATAATCTTTTTTCAGATCACCAGTATGGTTTCCTTAAAGAGACGCTCTACTGGTAATCTCCTTTCTTACCTTATTAACTCTTGGTCATCCTCCTTACGGGACTTCGGTGAGACATATCAAAAGCGGTATGTGAAATAGAGAAAAACGAAAATACAAGAAGAGCAAGAAAGACAAGAGAGAGAAACGAGGTAAAGAAGGAAGAGACAAACGAAAGTATTAGAAGAAAGACAAGTGGAAGAAAGAGTCGGAAGCCAATGATTAGGGGTGATTTACAGTATGGGATCCCCTGATTAGGATGAATTATTATATGTTATTAGAAAGCACATTTTATATGCTTTCCAATGGTGTAGAATTGGTAATGGCCGCTCACAAGATATAGCAGTGATAAAAGAAAGATTCAAGATTTTGGTTACGAACACGGTCATCTTAAAGTATTAGGTGTGATTTACAGTATGAGATCCGCTGATTAGGATAGATTGTTATAAGTCATTTGAAAGGTCATTCTATACGCTTTCCAAAGGTGTTGGATTGGTAATGGCCGCTCGCAAGATATAGCAGTGATAAACGAAATGTTTTAGATTTTGGTTACGAAAAACGTCATCTTAAAGGATTAGGGGTGATTTACGGTATGAGATCCCCTGATTAGGATGAATTGTTATATGTCATTTGAAAGCACATTCAATATGCTTTCCATTGGTGTAGGATTGGTAATGGCCGCTCACAAGATATAAGTGATAGAAGAGATTATAGATTTTGGTTACGACAAATTTAATGTAAAATGATTAGGGGTGATTTACGGTATGAGATCCCCTGATTAGGATGGATTGTTAGGTGTCATTTGAAATCACATTCCATTGGCTTTCCAATGGTGTAGGATTGGTAATGGCCGCTCGCAACATATAGCAGTGATAGAAGAAAGATTATTGATTTTGGTTTAAAAAACGGTCATCTTAAAGGATTAGATTTGATTTACAGTATGAGATCCCCTGATTATGGTCACTTGTTAGGTGTTCTTAGAAAGCTGGATTTATGTTCTTTCAACTGGTATACAATTCGTTATGGCCACTTTTACGGTATGGAAATGAAAGGGAAAGTTAAAATATTTAAGCCGATTAAGGAATAAGGAAACTACTTCAGGCGGACCGTTGTTTCCATGTTTCACTCCATGTTCATCCTTGAAAATATGTAATACCGTATATTGTTTTTTTATTTTTGTTCATGGACTTTTTACAAGTCCGATAACTCGATGGCCAAAGCTATAGATGCAGCTAGAGTTTTTTCTGAGTTCCAGTGGCGTATCTAGGGGAGGGGGGGGGGGGGGGCTTGAAATCGCCCCCAGGTTCACCAAGAGAGGCCCTAAATAGATCTAAAAATAATATTCTATCTATCTATCTATATGCTCAGGCCCAATCCCCATTTTGGGGGTAGCCGACTCAAGACAGAGCAAGAACAGGGAAAACACAAAAACAACATAAAACAAAAAATAAACATAGATAAAAAACACAAACTCACACACATCCAGGTCACCCAGGAGAAGACCCAGAGACCAGGGTTACCAAGGTCGCTCCAGCACTCCCCCAGCCCCTGACCTGGTAATAGTATATACATAAAACTAATAATGAGTAAAAAATCGTCATATGTTTGTTTTCTGGTTGAACCTCTTTCTTGGCTGCTCTCCTGTGACGTCATGGCATTGTCTTAACTAGAAGTTGGTATTATTTGAAAACAATAACAAAATACAAATTAATAAACCTTCACTTGATCAGTGTTGCTTTGGCAGTACGTGGGAGGACATTACAGCTCTCGCTCCTACCCGCTACTTTCTCAGGACGCACTGGCTAGGTAGGCCTAATGATTATAGTAATTTATATAAATTACAATATAGCACTACTGAGTTTGGCAGTTGATTATTATACTGTATTTTCCGTAAGCCTGTGTAAAGAAATAATAAGACATATTTGAAGTATTCAAAATATGAAACATGGTAGATAGTAGGTCGAGTGTGTAATCGAAGACCTACATAACATTATTTATAAACATACGACCCAGGAATTTGGGTATTATAGTCTTTTTTCGTGAACTGTAATGGTCTAATCGTTAGCTATATTTCATAGATAACCTATGAATTTGACGTTGTAAGACAGCTGAGTGGTATCGAATATAGGCTAAACCATTAGGCTTTGAAATGTGTATGTTTTGTCTTCTCATTAATTCTTTCTCTAATTGTAGGTAGCCTAACAATTATACAATTTAGACATTCTTTTTGCTATCGAGGTTGCAGTTGAAAAGTATGAGTGTTTTGCTCATTTGGAATTCTGGTCAAGTATCTTGCATCCCATTAATATAGTGCAGACAAAATTGCAACATCTTGGTTTAAGCATAAAGGAGGCTGCCGAAGAGATAGATACACTCTCCTGCTTTTTGAGAGACGAAACAGAAAGGGAAACACTTATCACTCGGTTCATCAGCTGAGCAGAAAAATGGAGTAACAGCTATGGGTTTTCAATCACTAGAAGAGTAAGAATACAGAAAAAGCTAGCTGTAGAAGGTACATCAGATGAAGGATTGATTATTAAACAGGAGTTCAATCGTGTAGCACGACAAGTCCTTGACAGGCTATGCATGGAAACGAAGGACAAATTTCAGAGGCTGAGAGAGCATTTGGGGCGCTTTGGATTTCTTCTTCAAACCGATCTTCTTATGAAGTCTATGGATGAGGAAGCTCTACAAAAACATAGTGCTGACTTTGCCTCCTTCTAGGATGATGTGCAACCCATATCACTTTTTAATGACATCATAGATGCATGTGTGCTTTTCTTCAACAAACAAGTACCAAAAGGACCAGAATATATTTTGAAGAAATTAGCTATATACGGCAATGATGTCAGTCACATTCTTGCAATTGCAATCATAATTTTGCTCACTCTGACAACCTCCATTGCATCCTGTGAATGAAGCTTTTCAAAACTGAGGTTAGTGAAAAACTATCTACGGACCATAATAGAGCAAGGCAGGCTCAGCAGCTTGGTTTGGATGTCAGTGGAGTCGGGCCTCTTAGATAATATCGAACTCAATGATGTGGTAAACTATTTTTCTGCAAAGAAGGCACAACGAAAGTTTTAGGCAAGATCAAAATGATCACAAAATGCTCTATATACTTTCAAACAAAGTATTAAGTCAAAGTTAAGTCTTCCTTTTCTTTTTCTTTGTCATATTTTATTATAAGATTAAATAGTGGCACAACCTAACAGAGATAATGAGGCCTAAACATTCCTTGATTAGGCAATGGCATATGTAGGAAGAATATATTCAACCCCATTATTGTTTTAAGTTTAACTCTTGAATTATTTATTTAACATTGACTAATGGTTAAACATTATATCAATCCTTAATCAGCAGTCATTTGTATTACCATTTAATCATTTACTCACCAAAGAACATAAATAAATGCCTAAAATTAGTATGCATACTGCATAGGCAAACACATTTTTTACACAAGAAGTGCGATAAGCCTCACGAAGCAAGACCATTCCCCTCTAGTACTTCCTACCACTCATTCATATGTTTCTCAACTCTTCAATTATCACCTATTTGTCCTCTGATTTTCATCATTTATCAGATATTTTCTGTGTAACTTATTATCTGGCGAGCAGGGAGAGTGTGTTACGTACATAGAGACCCTTTGCAACTATGAGATCACTCTTGGGCCTCACAGTGTGGAGGATGTGTCTCTCTCAGCCTGCCCCCCCGACACGACCGGGGCTCGTATAAAACAAGGGCTCTTAATCATTGGACTAGGAAAGCACACAGCCACAACGGTAACACTAGATCCAACCCCTGAACTTATAATGCCGGCGCACAAAAACACCTATACCCTCCAGAGTTAAATCTGCGATAACAGGGTATCCTATAACTCAGTATAAGTGCACTACTACTACAGGCTGATGATCTCTGATACAGCCTGATCACAACATACAATTACGGTAATAAGGTATACTAGGAAAGGATAGAGATCTTAATTAAATCACTGCAATGATTTAATGCAAACTAGAAGAAGGTATATTTAAAGTTACTCTAAACAATAATGAACTGTCACTCCTATACTAAAGAAAGTGAACGAAAGTCCCAAAGCATCGAGCAGGAATCTTCTGAAGAAAGTCTGAAGCTGGGGTAAGATGATCGTATCGGATTTTGAACTGTAGTATAAAGCAGAAACAGGATATGACAATTGTAAGGACATATAGGGTTAACTGGCACGGGAATAATAACTGCACAATAGTAGGAACTCAAACAGCAAAATAAGTACTTCCTCATCAACGAAACAGCCTACTAGGGTTGTGCAACTCAACAACAACCTAGACTAATAAATGCTGTGAATAATAATGCATAAATAACAGAAAGAGTTTATAATCTAAATCTGGTGTCTGCTAGGCGAATAAAATCTAGCTGGTTAGGCTAGGAAACAATGGCTGAGCAAGCGGATCGTAGCCCAGCGAAGTCCTTAAGGCTGTGCGGCCAAATTACGTTAATTGACGGGGTGCTCTCTTGAGAGATCCAGATCGCTAGTATCTGGTTCTCTCCTGGCGACCCTCTCAAAGTCAAAGCAAACGAGTTAGCACAGTGTTGGGTGGCAGAGGCAAAAGCCCTCACTCGCAACACAGTGCTAAACTCACAAGGTACACAGTCAGAAAGACCACCTAGGCTTCCCACGTCTCCGTTGCGATTGTACAGGTTCAACAAAATCTAGTACACATCGGAAATCACAACACCAGTAGCCTTATCCCAGTCTAGCATTAAATCCCCCAGCAGACCACCAAGATACAGGAAGGGAGACACCGTGAGTGTGTCAAACCTCTACAGACAAAAAATGGTAACCCTTCCAACCTACCCCTACTACCTACTCCGTAGGTAGTAGGGGTAGGCAGCCCCGCCCAGGGTTTCGGGAGACTCAGGGAATAGCCTGAATTCCATTTTCTCTCCCAGGCCTTGGTAGCTGGATACATATCTTTCTGCCTCACACATCAGGGGTATCAGGAAAACCCTCTTTATATAACATACACATCCAACTTCACGACATTGCTATCCTCTATCCATAAAACACTACTCTTCCCACTACATATCATACATGTAACACCATACACCTTACCCAATAAATATGGCAGTACAATTGTCAAGAGCAAACCTGGTGGTCCCTCGGATATCCACCCCCGGCAGGGTTGGGTCATTGACACAGGGCCCTCCCGGTCGTCATCATGCGACTGTATCAAGAGCATTGCAACGTCCCAAAGCTGCGCGTCGGTGCAGCTTTTTCTTTAGCAATATAAGGGGACTTCACTCTAACATCAATTCTGTACACCAATTTCTTCAAGCAGAATCCCCTACTCTCCTTTTTTTGACAGAGACTCAAGTAACATCCACATCTGACACGTCTAGATTTAATTTTCCAGGTTATCAACTGCTCCAAAATTTCAGACCTAAAGGAGGTGTATGTTGCTTCGCAAAATCTGAAATTGCCCTGGAGGAGGTTACTAGTTTCAATTGTCCCTATTTTGATTATTCTATATACAAATTAATTTCTGCTGGTAAATTTAAATACATATGTTGCATCTACCGTTCCCCAAATACTCCTCCAGAGCAGAGTCTTTTTGATTCTCTGTCCTCACAACTCAGTGTCCTCAACTTAAATGCTTCTTCTGAAATCACTGTGTTGGGTGATTTTAATGTCCATAATGTTGAATGGCTCACTCATTCAGCCAGGACTGATGATGCTGGTCTTGAATGTGAGCTATTTGCAGACTAATTTAATCTCACTCAACTAGTCAACCAACCCACCCGTGTACCAGATAATCCTAATCATAATTCCCACCTACTGGACTTATTTTTAACAACCAATTCAGAAAATTATGATGTTACAGTGAGGTCCCCGCTTGGATCTTCTGATCACTGTCTGATACAGGCCACCTGTCTATCACCTACCACACCTTCCCACTCTGAACCTGTTTTGGTGACTAAATGGCATTACGATAGGGCAGACTGGGAGGGTCTTCAAGGTTTCTTTATTGATATTCCCTGGACCTCTTTCTTTTCTAATGATGCACACTCCACCTTGAGCCACATACAAGATTTTGTAAAAATTGGAATGGAAACTTTTATTCCTCATCAAAAGTACAGTAAAAGATCTAATTCACCTAAATGGTTTGACCATAATTGTGCTAGAGGAACTGAACAAAAAGCAATAGCCTACAATGCATACACAAGATCAAAAACACATGAAACCTTTAATTACTTTAGAAACATCAGAAATCATGCCAAAACTGTATTAAACCTAACTAAATCAAACTTTCTCCACAAGCAGGCAAATAAACTTCTAAATAATCCAAATGATAACACAATATTTTGGTCTACTTACTCTTAACTCATTTAAATCCAACTTCACTACTGCTTCATCCATTCCACCATTAAAATCTCCGACTGGCAATCTTGTAAGTGACCCACGAGGTAAAGCTAACCTTCTTGCGGATATTTTCTCCACCAACTCAACCTTAGATGAAATAAATCAAGATGTCCCTGTACTTAATTTTAATTCGCCTGAAATTCCCTCACTGATCCACACTAGACATGTCAAAACTATTTTGCAGAATCTCTCGGTAGATAAGGCTCCTGGTCCAGATGAAATTCTTCCAATAGTACTTAAGAATTGCTCCTTGGTGCTCGCTCCTGTATTGGCAAAAAATTTCCGTCTGTGTACTCATACCTCATGCCTCCCAGTACCCTGGAAAGAAGCAAACATCCATCCAGTTCCTAAAAAAGGTGCCTCTTCAGATCCATCAAACTACAGACCAATAGCTATAACTTCCACTCTTGGTAAAGTCTTTGAAATTATATTAAATAATCACATAATTAAGCATCTTGAGAATAATAAATTAATCAGTGATAGGCAATATGGTTTTAGACGATGTCGATCAACTGCAGACATGCTTTGCCTTCTTACGCATCAAATCAACCAAGCTACAGACCAACATGGTGAAACACATACAATAGCACTGGATATATCAAAGGCATTTGATAGAGTCTGGCATCAATCCTTATTGTCGAAGATGTCACACTACGGCCTTGCATCATTAGTTCCACTAATTTCTTCTTATCTTCATAACAGAAAAATACGTGTAATGGTAGATGGCCTTTATTCTCAATTTCACTCAATAAATGCTGGTGTTCCCCAGGGATCAGTTTTGGCCCCAATTCTGTTCCTCATTCATATCAATGATCTCATATCTACCACTCATAATCCAATACATTCCTACGCAGATGACTCAACACTCCACAGTTCCTTCACATTTACCAATTCTTTCACCCAACCCGATCTTATAAATTCAAAAATAAACACTGCAATTTCTCTGAACCAGGACCTTTCTAGAATTAATGGATGGGGACAAAAGAATCTAGTTTCCTTTAATGCACAGAAAACCAAATACATTCAATTTTCTAACAGACAGAATCTCACTGACTCCCATATATTTTTTAATGATGTAAATATTCCCACTTCCCCTAGTATTGACATTCTCGGTGTAACATTAACTACTAACTTGAGCTGGACACATTATGTTAGAAGCATTGCTAAGAATGCCTCTAAAAAACTGGGACTCCTGTACAGAGTTCGAGAATTCTTCACTGACGAGCAGTTGGCCGTGATATATAAAAGTCATGTGCGTTCTCAGATGGATTACTGTTCACCTCTGTGGGGTGGAAGTTGAGTGGTTGCATTGCGGCAGTTGGACAAAATTCAAAATAAAGCTATTAGATTAATCAATAACCCTGCAATCACACAGGACCTTCCTACATTATCCATACGAAGAAACGTTGCATCCCTTGCATTATTCTACAGATATTTTCACAGCAATTGTTCCGAGGAACTTGCTTCAATTGTGCCGCCTCTCCACATCTTTCCCCGTAGAACTAGGGCAGCTGAGAGCGCCCATGAATTTACACTTTCTCCTCCACAATGCAGAACTTCTGCTTATCAGAATTCATTTATCCCCAGAGCTACTACTCTTTGGAATTCACTTCCCTCGAATTGCTTTCCACAAACTTACAATCTACAAATGTTTAAATCCAGTTGTTACAAACATTTTATGAATGGAGGATGCTTTTAGGCACATGGACCTTTTTGTTTTATCTGTGTTTTTCCTTCCTCCGTTCATTGTCTCTTTAAAAAAAAAAAAAAAAAAAAAAAAAAACCTAACTAAACATGTGTTATCTCAGAGCTTCAGCATATAATACGATGGCCGATATATGAAATCGTGCAGAACCAAAGGGAAGTTATGATATTAAATAGAGTAGAAGAATGAGAGGTAAGAAGTTGAGAGAGAGAGAAAGTGCTCTATAGGTAGAAGTCGGGAGACAGGGGGGCAAGGGACATGTGAAGGGTATGCTAGTCAGGAAAGCTCTGAGGAGAATAGCTCCTCTGGACCCCTCCAGGATCCCACACAAAGGCACGGTGGTCAGCCAATCACAGGCCGCTACGTCACCCGGCAGCAGGCTGCAGAAGGCGCCAGGAACCACCGGCCAATCAAAACCAAGAGAAAAGACCACGCGGGCGAGCAACTCCTCCGGGAGGGAGGAGGGAGGAGGAGGAAAAGCAACACTCACCTCCCCCACCCTGCTCGCTCGCTCGCTCTCTCTCTCCTTCACTACAATGCATCTTATGTTCAACTCATGATATAAAATACAATGCATTGTCACAGGCGAAAACAAAGACCACTTCTACCCTGCCTGTGACATGACGATTCACAAGAAAGAAAGTACAACATTGTAGACAGACTATAGCCCACTTCACTGCCCTGGCGAGTGCTAGTGGCTACCGGGAGGCGATTCTGCCAACGCTGGCAGGCGTCAGCGGCGAAAATATAAGATTTTCACCACCCAAATACTTTCCCCACTTATTTTATCACTCTTCAAGGTTCATATGTTCATCATATAAGTAAATTAAATGCATGTGGAGAATAACTAATGCTTTATAATACAAATATAACCAATTATGTTAGAATTGAAGGTAATAAATTTCGCATATAACTACGTTCTTCAACAGGCCAGGCCAGGCAATTTCGTGCTCCTCTGGTTAAACAGTTTAGAAGCTCAAGAAACTGAAAAAAATCCATCATATAGGGTTTTAGAAGAGGGTTAAGCCAATGGGTTTTTACAGTATTGTACAATCCATTGTATTCCTAATCCATTAGATAACGGTTATATAATCATTGTATATTACTTTAATTAATACTTCAATATAGATTCATGGATAGTGTCAAAATGCACCTAGATAGGATTATGTTACGACAACAATTCTCGGGGAGGCTTAGACCGCTCCCCACCGAGACCCTCAAGCTGCTTTGGCTTGCTTAAACGTTGAAGAATACGAAGATTTAGACAATGAGATACCAATAACTATTCCTATTCTAGATGACCCTTTTACTCCAGCGAAATTAGAGTAGGCTGTTAAATATATTTAACAAAAACAAAAGCTATTCAGGTTTATCTCCAGGATTAATTGCGAACTTACCAGTTTCGTGGTTTCTGTTTCTTTTGAGTTTATTCAATACGATACTCCTTGGAATTTGTTATCCTATGCTACGGTGTTGCAACAAGTTGGTTATTCGTTTCAAATCAGGAAATCAAATGGGTTGTGGGAATTATAGACGCATAAGCATAATGGATTCATTGGCGAAGGTATATGACACTGTTACTAAATAGGTTACGATTATGATGCAACATAGATAGCTGTTAAGCTGGAGCACAGAAAAATAGAGGATGTATTGAACAAATTATGACCCTAAGATTAATAAGTGACTTTTCTATTTTTAAGGTGAAATTATATATATCATTCATCGATTTTAGTAAGGCGTATGACAGAGTCCCACGAACCAAGTTGATAGAACATCTTAAGTCTATTGGTTGCGCCAGTGTAATGCTCTGCAATTAAAGCTATATATAAATGACTAACAATTTGTTATGCGCCAACCAGTACCAGTTGTCTATTATTTGTAATATACATTGATAAAATTATTAAAATTATGAAGCAAACAATTAGAGAAGACGGCTTTCTTGGGAGTTTACAGGCCTTACTATTAATGGACGATGCTGTGGTTTTCGCTACATCACATGAGATGTGCATCAGAAAACTTGACGTTATACTGAAATATTGTGAAGAATACGGTATGAGTATTAATCAAAACAAGACTGTATATGGTAGTAAACAGAGATTAACAAGATGAAGTACCATTACAAGCTCAAGGTCTACATATAAAATATAGTAAAAAAGTACTGTTATTTAGGTGCGTGGTTTTCTGATGATGGTAAAACAAATTCAGTGCTCACTTTACATGATGCAGCTAATGAAGCAATAGTTAATAATTTTGATATATTTTGCGCAGTAAATACTGAAATGCCATACCGGTATTATATATATATATAAACTATTTGAAGCGGCAGTAAGTTCAGCCTTGCTATATAGTTCTGAAACTTGGTTTACCAATAATCCAAAGAAATTAACAAAGCAATACAATAAGTTAATAAAGTGCCTGCTTGGTGTTCGAAAGAATACCAGCTCGAATTTGTGTCTTGTTGAATTTGGAATCTGTCCCTTACAGATGAAGTATTGAGGGATAAGCCTTTACAACGGCACCTCGTATTTACATTCTACTTTTCCCATTTTTCTGAAGCGTGTAGGGAGGGGAGAAGGGGTGTTTGAGAGAGAGGAAGCTGTTGGAGTGGCTTTGTTATGTGTGTTTAGTCTGTATACGTCGTCAGGATGTTCCCTGACTGGGTGCGAGCAAGTGAAACATGCTAGGACGTACTGTACTACCACACCCACTAAATGGCCGCCGTGGCAGGGATTCGATACCAGGCCTTGCAGATTCACACGTGAGCGTGCTCACCACTCGACCATCGAGTCCAAGTTTCGGAACCTGAATGTAGAAGGAGCCATTCCATGTGGTATATGAGCTTTGTAAACGCACAGGAACACCAGGGTTTAAATTGCTACAGCAAGCGGCACAATATAATAAATATAATAAACCTCTACAAGAAATAAAGCATATGATCCGAAATAAACCAGATAGTGCTACCAAATATGCAACGTACAGAAGATAATTAAATCCTGAGTTGACTGTGCACGATGTTTATTCTAGCAAACATTTTATTCCTGACCATAGAGTAAGAATACCTAAGAGGGGCGTGCTTGGAAAATCAGCCGTGTTAATAGTAGTTAGCCATTATTTACAGATTTGGCTGGAACCCTGCACTAGATGGCGGTAGCGCATAGCTCCTCCCTATCGCGGGAAAATACTTCTATCGCCTGTTTATTGACAGTTCCTCTCCCTTGCTGCAATGGTGTACACGACCGTGTCTCGTGTAGAGTCTGTAGAAACGCATGTAACTTGTTTGCTATCACCATATCAGCCATAGTCATTATGAATACAATGATTTAAGAGTACACTGATATGCAAAAGCACTCCAAAGTATTGCCTACACTGAAATGTGAACAATACTCCATTAATTACATTGCTTACCAAGCTGAACCAAGCCTCCGTGATGATGTAAGGAGCTGTGGTTGACCTTGAGAATAAGGATATGATTTGCAATGGATCATGAAGGCTGTTGATGAGTATTTGATATTGACTGTACATTTATTAACAATGAATGTAGCCTATATGAAAAACTAATCTCAATTGAAGAAAATTATTTACATTATACTATAAGTTACTAACTTAGAAGTAGACACAACCACACTCAAACTTTGGTCAAACATATATATATATAAGAAGTAAAAGAAGTAAATTGAGAGTATATTACACAAACTGTAGGAGTCTATGTAACAAAATGAACGAACTTAGAGCCCTTGTTAGCAAAGAAAATATAAACATAATAGCGCTAACTGAAACGTGGATTAATACAGAAACTAGGCATTTTTTAGCAGAATTTGATATACCAGGATATAGTTTGTTTAAATATGACCGAACAAGTAAGAGGGGTGGCGGTATAGCAGTGTTTGTCAGGAGTACATTAAAAAGCTGTATTAAATCAGGTATTATACTAAATAACGATAATGAAAGTGTTTGGGTAGAGGTTAACGAAGGTAGTGAGACCATAGTTATTGGAGTTATGTATAGACCGCCAAATATGAGTAGAAATGACGGAACGTCATTATGGGAGGAAATTAAAATGGCATCAAGGTTTAGCAATGTGTGCATTATGGGGGATTTTAATTTTCCGAATATAGATTGGCAGCATCAAATAGGAGACTCTGATTCTGAGGAGTATATAGAGGTAGTACAAGATAGTTTTTTATTTCAATTCATAGATACGCCGACTAGAGGCAATAATATTCTCGATTTAGTTTTCAGTAACAATGAACATATGGTAAATAATGTAGAGATAGGGGACCACCTAGGAAATAGTGACCACAATTCTGTGTATTTTAATATACAATGGAAAGGTAATACCAGAGAGAATACAACATTAATACCTGACTTCAGAAAAGCCAATTATGGTGGGTTAAGAAGAGCCCTATTAGCGGACCCTATGGTAAAAAAATTAATTCGATCCAGGTGTCCAAATGAGTGTACTCCTTCTCAGGCACCTGTCATCTTCAGTCAGGAAGAGACGTCAACCTTGGTAGATACATACGATAATGTTATCGAGTCAGTATTCAATGCACAAAATAAATACATCCCCAAAAGAAAATTTAGATCAACACAGAACCAACCCAAATGGATGAATAATAGACTATTAGATCTAGGACAAAAGAAAGGAATATATAGAAAAAATAGAAAAGGCGAAATTCACCTACTTGCTTACTATCAGAATCTATCAAGACATGTAAAAAAGGATATTAGGAAAGAAAAAAAAATATGAAATTAAGGTTGCCAATGACTCAAAAAATAATCCTAAAGCTTTTTACCAACTATATAAATCCAAGGTTAGAGATGTAATTGGTCCCCTTAAAACTTCGATAGGAGAAATGACAGAAAATGATTTAGAAATGTGCAGTACATTAAATAGTCAATTTCTTTCAGTTTTCACTAATGAAAATTTGGCACAGTTTCCAGAAGTCCGTAAGGTATATAGCGATAGTATAGAAAATAGGTTAAGTACGGTTACTATAAGTAGAAATGATGTGCTTAAAGAAATTGACAGACTGAAACCTCATAAATCGCCTGGTCCTGATGAGGTATATGCTAGAGTATTAAAAGAATGTAGGGATGAGTTTTACCCATTAACATTTCTATTTAACAAGTCATTAGAGACAGGTATAGTTCCAGAAGCTTGGAAGCTTGCAATCGTAGTTCCGATCTTCAAAAAAGGTGACAAATCAATAGCATCCAATTACCGTCCCATTAGTCTTACATCAATCATAGGAAAGCTATTAGAGTCAATTATTGCTAGTAAAATTATAAACCACTTAGATACATTTAATTTAATAAATTCTTCTCAGCATGGATTCACTCAGGGACGTTCTTGCCTTACTAATTTGCTTAGTTTTTTCTCAGAGGTAAATGAAGCAGTAGATAATGACAAGTCATATGATATAATATATTTAGATTTCAGTAAAGCTTTCGACAGAGTCCCCCATGAGAGATTGATGAGAAAGGTTGAGGCGCATGGAATAGGTGGGGCATTGGATTAGGTGGATTTGGTCATGGTTAATTGGTAGGAAGCAGAGAGTTAGCATAAATGGTACGAAGTCAGAATGGGGAGCAGTCAAAAGTGGTGTCCTCCAGGGATCTGTATTAGGTCCTCTTACCTTACACGAATGGTCAGTAAATTGGCAGATGAAGTTTAACATTGACAAATGCAAGGTATTAAAGATAGGGAAGATGTATACAAATGTTAAATATAAACTAGCTAATATGGAATTAGAAAACTCGAATTGTGTGAAAGATCTAGGTGTGTTTGTTAGCAATGATTTGAAGCCTAGAAATCAGTGTATAAGCGTTCGAAACAAGGCAAACAGGATTCTCGGTTTCATCTCTAGGAGTGTGAGTAACAGAACTGCTGATGTTATCTTAAAACATTACTCGTCATTAGTGAGACCCCATATGGATTATGCTGTTCAATTTTGGTGTCCTTATTACAGAATGGACATAGATTCATTGGAGAGAGTACAACGTAGAATGACAAAAATTATCCATAATATTAGAAATCTTCCGTATAAAGAAAGGTTGATGAAATTAGGCTTACATTCGTTACAGAGACGCAGAGTTAGAGGGGATATGATAAGAGATGGTCAAGTGGGTTAGTGGGATTAACAAAGGGGACATGACAAATGTACTAAAGCTCAGTGATAGCGAAAGAACTCGTACCAATGGTTTCAAATTAGATAAATTTCGTTTCAGAAAAGATATAGGCAAATATTGGTTTGGTAACAGAGTTGTAGATGGATGGAATGGACTACCAAGTGCTATAGTGGGATTAAAAACGATAGGGAGCTTTAAGATAAAATTGGATAAGCATATGGACGAGAAAGGTTGGGTGTGAAGGGGGATCAGCCGGGTTGGGCCAATCAGCGCTCTGCAGACCCCGTAATCCTGCGTTAATCTCTAACCGTTTTGGTAAGATGATCCTCAGGGTATTAGAGTGTTGAGCCTATAATTGGGCTTTGTAATTGGGGTTGTGTGGGACAGGGATCTGCCTTGCTTAGGCCAATCGACTTTCTGCAGACTCCCATTTTCTTATGTTATGTTCTTATATACTGTATATACAATATACTGTATTTATATATAGAGAGAGAGAGAGAAAAGTAGTGTGCATATAATAAACAAAACAAACATATCCGTAGATTTATTCACGTTGGGTAGTTCTGGAACCCTGCAATAGATGGCGTTGAAGAAAAAAATCGAAAAAGGGTAACTGGCAACGTTTAGAGGCACCTTTTTATTAATAGAATACATAGGAAGACTCCTCTCTCCTATTACACACTCTCTGTTCCTGACTACACAATACATTCTTTCACACGGCTACGTCTTATGTCACATGACTTAAAAAGCCTCTGTTCGTCGCAAACATTCCCATTCAAGTACTGAAAAGCATCCTTCCCTTCCAAAGAAAGACAGGACACATCATCACGATGGTCGTACAATTCCCGGCTCTTCGCCAAAGGGGAGGAAGGGCCCTTCATCTTCGGATGTGAGGGGTTCCGCAAGTTCATCTGGAGGTAGCGTTAATTCCTCCCCCCAGGTCTTCCTCCTTCTCTGGGAATAATAATTCATCGGAAAGCAGAGTAGAAGCGCCAACAACAAAGATGGATAAGAGCACGGTCATCCATGTACACAATAAATACCAGCTGCTCCAATCTCCACCAAGGCATTCTCCACAGGAATGCTCGAAGAAGCGGCCCAACTCTGAGGATAGCTCTTTGCCAGTTACGAGGGTTCCCTCTCGCAAGGATGGAACCTCTCCAGCTCTGGTTAAGACTTACCTGAAGAGGCGGCGTGCCGACTCACTTGGCAGGCTTTCTCAAAGACATTTTGAAAAGGAGTATCTCCCACAAACCTCTGATGTTCATGCCCCCCCCTCCTACAGGGGATGATAGTTTAGCCGACGACAATAATGCCAAAAATTCTACAATGGAATTGTAGGGGTATCCGTGCAAATAGTGAGGAAGTTTCGGTTTTAAAGAATCTTTATGACTGGGATGTCCTCTGTTTGCAGGAAACCAAATTGTGTTCTCATTTCAACCCAGGTCTAAATTATGTATTTTACGGTCTCCTCCCCCTCTGGGCCTTCGCGCCAAAGGCGGGACATCGATTATTGTGAAAAGGAGTGTTCATCATTTTCCAGTCCCCCCACAAACTGATTTGCAGGCATGTGCAGTAAGAGTCTTATTCTACAAAATGTATACCATTTGTTCTCTATACCTCCCTCCTAGGGAGGCCATTAACTCGCAAGCCCTACAGTCCCTTGTGGACCTGCTTGATCCACCTTTTTTGCTGTTGGGCGACTTTAACACCTTACGAGCGGCCTATGCGGTTTATTTATATGTACCGCACAGCGGGGTGTTTTTAGCCAAAATAGGGCTGTTTACGTGATCATTTTCATGCCTAAATAAGACCCAGAACGTAAAACAAGTACCTATCCCTGAAAGGGCATAAACAGAGCTTTCGAATGACACCATAACGATCCTTTTATGATGGTTAGTTTTCTTGCAATAACCGTGCAACGCGAGTGCAAAAAGCATGTAATTCGGTACTTTCCCCATATAATTCAGTATGTAGCGTGTGAGAGAGGGAGGAGGGGGCTGAGATTCGTGTCAGTAGGTTCGCCGCGGTGGTCTGGAGCAGTCATACGCTCGCTAGTCTCCTGCCACCACTTGTCTCTCTCTCTCAGCAACATTACGTGCTGAAATTGCCACTCGAGTTATGTCGAGCGCCGCCACATAGTCCAGCTTTATTTAACTCGACTTATGTGGTGAGCCGCTAATTAAGGGTTAACGCCCATAACCAATTATGGGGTGGTTCCGTATGCAATGAGCGTGGGTCTCAAATTGAAGCTATACTTCTGCAAAACAACTTACCATTGCTCAATGATGGGTCCCCTACTCACCACACTTTACATCTTCACAGTTATTCTGCCATTGATTTTAGTATATGCACCTCTGATATTTTACTCTCCTTCCAGTGGTCGGTTTCTCAGTCATTGCATGGAAGTGACCACTTTCTTGTCATCATTGACACTCTTAATGGTCTTCCTCCAACTGCTCCTCCTAGATGGCGCATTGAGCGTGCAGACTGGAATGTATTCTCTGAATTATTCTCGGAGACTCCAGATCTTAGGTCCTTTGACACACACATATATGCTACTGAGTACCTTGTAGATTTAATTCAGAACAGTGCGCTGATTTCTATCCCGCGGTCGACTGGAACTCCTTCGAGGCCTGTGGTTCCGTGGTGGGATAATACATGTACTGCTTTGAGACGTGTCACACGCTCTTGCTACAGGAGATACAAGACCAACGCAACTCAAGTAAACTATGTTATATACCGGAGAGCTCAGGGTAAGAAACTAAGGTATTTTAGGAGAGCTAATTGGAGTTCATGGCAGAAGTATACCGGATCTGTGACATGTACGACTCTTATCAATACATGTAGGACTCCTATCAATAAAGTATGGGCTAAGATCAGGAAGTTTTCTGGGAAATTTTTTCCTAGTCCCCCTCCTTGCCTTCAAGTGGGTGATACTGTATCATCAGATCCTGTCATTGTCTCTAATATTCTTGTTCGCCACTTTGCTGAAGTCTCAGGTTCTTTTGGGCATGCTCAGGTCCCTCCCATCAGTGCGACTGACCGAGATTCGGAGGTTTATAATGCACCTTTCACCATGCAGGAGCTCATTCATGCTCTTGAGTAATGCCGGCTCCTCTGCCCCGGGAGATGTTAGCGTGCAATATGACATGATCAGACATCTCCCAGAAGCTTATCTAGTTTTGTTGTGTATTTTCAATGAAATCTGGAGTACGTCACTATTGCCGGAGAGTTGGAGATTGTCTTTAATTCTTCCCATCCTAAAGCCTGGGAAAGATGCGAAATTGGCTTCCAGCTATAGACCCATTGCTCTAACCAGTTGTTTATGTAAATTGTTTGAGAAAATGCTAAACCACGGGTTGGTATGGTGGTTGAAGACTGGTAATCACATTTCCCCGGTTCAGTTCGGCTTCCTTAAAAACAGATCTACTCTTGATCACAACCGATATCCATAATGCATTTATTACTAATAAACATACACTTGGTGTTTTCTTTGACTTGCAAAAGGCGTATAACACAACATGGAGATTTGGTATAGTGCAAGAAATGCGTAAGCTAGGCCTGACCGGGATAATGCTGTTGTTTATCCAAAGTTTCCTACGCACTCGCTATATCAGTGTTAGGGTTGGGAATTGTGACTGTCATACTGATAAACTTATGCAGCGTGAGGGGGTTCCTCAGGGGAGTGCGCTAAGTGTTTTTTGTTTCATAATGGCTGTAAACAGTGTTGTGGCGAGGGTTTCTAGGGAACCATTGGTGCAAAGTTTGTTGTTTGTAGATGACTATGCGATATATTGTTCAGCGGCTGATCCCGATATGGCTAGACGACACTTGCAGAAAGCCATCGATTTGGCAGTCCAGTGGGCGAATGAGTGGGGTTTCCCTTTTTCCCCTCAGAAGACTGTGGCAATACTGTTTTCTAGGAAAACAAATTCAGTTGTACTGCACCTTCTTCTTAATGGTAATATTTTACGATATGAAAGTTCAGTCAAATTCCTAGGGCTCACTCTGGATAGCAGTCTTACTTGGAAGGAATATATTCTTGATCTTAAGACACGTGTTATGCGGTCCTTGGACATCCTGAAAGTGCTTAGTAATAAGTCCTGGGGTGCAGACTGTTCATCCCTCCTCAGGATTTATGATGCTGTTTGCCGATCTAAATTGGAGTATGGCTGTTAGATATATTCTTCGGCAAGCAAGTCTATCTTAAATTTGTTGGACCCGGTACACAATTCAGCCATGAGGATATGCACAGGTGCTTTCCGTACATCGCCTGCAGAAAGCATGTATGTTGTGGCAGGGGAATTGCCTCTGGATCTCCGTAGGGAAGAGCTTGGATTACGTTTAATGTTTAGAGTTCGCAGTTTCCCTGATAACCCTGCTTATCGCTCGGTCACCGATAGCCGTTTCCTTCCACGGTATGCGACACGTAAAAGCTTCCCCAAGCCTTTACAGATACGTATGAGGGAAGTGTTGAACGACTCTCACTTGAACTCCGTTTTAATAAGAGAGGTAAAGTTCCCCTCGTTTGCCCCGTGCGTTCTCCCCTCTCCGTCAGTATGCATTCTTCCCATTTACAAGGCGAAATTGTCTCCAGCTGCAGCAAAGGCCATGTTTCTGGAGCACTCCCAAGTCCATAAATCTACTTCAGCATTGTACACTGATGGGTCGAAAATGGCATCAGGTGTGGGTTGTGCGGTGTTTTTTAAGGACACCACTCGCCTTGCTCGATTGCCTGGGGTTGCCGTGTCTTTAATGCGGAGGCGTATTGTGGTCTTTCGTATTAACCCTTATCTATTTGTTACTTTATTATCAATATCCAAGAGGCTATAAGGGAATAACAATAGAAATACTGTTTTATATTATCCTTTGATTATGAAGGATCTCTTACTATGTTATAGTTTTTTTTTTTTTTTTTTTTTTTTTTTTTTTTTAAGAGACAATGAACGGAGGAAGGAAAAACACAGATAAAACAAAAAGGTCCATGTGCCTAAAGGCATCCTCCATTCATAAAATGTAACAACTGGATTTAAACATTTGTGGATTGCAAGTTTGTGGAAAGCAATTCGAGGGAAGTGAATTCCAAAGAGTAGTAGCTCTGGGGATAAATGAATTCTGATAAGCAGAAGTTCTGCATTGTGGAGGAGAAAGTGTAAATTCATGGGCGCTCTCAGCTGCCCTAGTTCTACGGGGAAAGATGTGGAGAGGCGGCACAATTGAAGCAAGTTCCTCGGAACAATTGCTGTGAAAATATCTGTAGAATAATGCAAGGGATGCAACGTTTCTTCGTATGGATAATGTAGGAAGGTCCTGTGTGATTGCAGGGTTATTGATTAATCTAATAGCTTTATTTTGAATTTTGTCCAACTGCCTCAATGCAACCACCCCACAGAGGTGAACAGTAATCCATCTGAGAACGCACATGACTTTTATATATCACGGCCAACTGCTCGTCAGTGAAGAATTCTCGAACTCTGTACAGGAGTCCCAGTTTTTTAGAGGCATTCTTAGCATTGCTTCTAACATAATGTGTCCAGCTCAAGTTAGTAGTTAATGTTACACCGAGAATGTCAATACTAGGGGAAGTGGGAATATTTACATCATTAAAAAATATATGGGAGTCAGTGAGATTCTGTCTGTTAGAAAATTGAATGTATTTGGTTTTCTGTGCATTAAAGGAAACTAGATTCTTTTGTCCCCATCCATTAATTCTAGAAAGGTCCTGGTTCAGAGAAATTGCAGTGTTTATTTTTGAATTTATAAGATCGGGTTGGGTGAAAGAATTGGTAAATGTGAAGGAACTGTGGAGTGTTGAGTCATCTGCGTAGGAATGTATTGGATTATGAGTGGTAGATATGAGATCATTGATATGAATGAGGAACAGAATTGGGGCCAAAACTGATCCCTGGGGAACACCAGCATTTATTGAGTGAAATTGAGAATAAAGGCCATCTACCATTACACGTATTTTTCTGTTATGAAGATAAGAAGAAATTAGTGGAACTAATGATGCAAGGCCGTAGTGTGACATCTTCGACAATAAGGATTGATGCCAGACTCTATCAAATGCCTTTGATATATCCAGTGCTATTGTATGTGTTTCACCATGTTGGTCTGTAGCTTGGTTGATTTGATGCGTAAGAAGGCAAAGCATGTCTGCAGTTGATCGACATCGTCTAAAACCATATTGCCTATCACTGATTAATTTATTATTCTCAAGATGCTTAATTATGTGATTATTTAATATAATTTCAAAGACTTTACCAAGAGTGGAAGTTATAGCTATTGGTCTGTAGTTTGATGGATCTGAAGAGGCACCTTTTTTAGGAACTGGATGGATGTTTGCTTCTTTCCAGGGTACTGGGAAGCATGAGGTATGAGTACACAGACGGAAATTTTTTGCCAATACAGGAGCGAGCACCAAGGAGCAATTCTTAAGTACTATTGGAGGAATTTCATCTGGACCAGGAGCCTTATCTACCGAGAGATTCTGCAAAATAGTTTTGACATGTCTGGTGTGGATCTTAAGTGAGGGAATTTCAGGTGAATTAAAATTAAGTACAGGGACATCTTGATTTATTTCATCTAAGGTTGAGTTGGTGGAGAAAATATCCGCAAGAAGGTTAGCTTTACCTCGTGGGTCACTTACAAGATTGCCAGTCGGAGATTTTAATGGTGGAATGGATGAAGCAGTAGTGAAGTTGGATTTAAATGAGTTAAGAGTAGACCAAAATATTTTGTTATCATTTGGATTATTTAGAAGTTTATTTGCCTGCTTGTGGAGAAAGTTTGATTTAGTTAGGTTTAATACAGTTTTGGCATGATTTCTGATGTTTCTAAAGTAATTAAAGGCTTCATGAGTTTTTGATCTTGTGTATGCATTGTAGGCTATTGCTTTTTGTTCAGTTACTCTAGCACAATTATGGTCAAACCATTTAGGTGAATTAGATCTTTTACTGTACTTTTGATGAGGAATAAAAGTTTCCATTCCAATTTTTATAAAATCTTGTATGTGGCTCAAGGTGGAGTGTGCATCATTAGAAAAGAAAGAGGTCCAGGGAATATCAATAAAGAAACCTTGAAGACCCTCCCAGTCTGCCCTATCGTAATGCCATTTAGTCACCAAAACGGGTTCAGAGTGGGAAGGTGTGGTAGGTGATAGACAGGTGGCCTGTATCAGACAGTGATCAGAAGATCCAAGCGGGGACCTCACTGTAACATCATAATTTTCTGAATTGGTTGTTAAAAATAAGTCCAGTAGGTGGGAATTATGATTAGGATTATCTGGTACACGGGTGGGTTGGTTGACTAGTTGAGTGAGATTAAATGAGTCTGCAAATAGCTCACATTCAAGACCAGCATCATCAGTCCTGGCTGAATGAGTGAGCCATTCAACATTATGGACATTAAAATCACCCAACACAGTGATTTCAGAAGAAGCATTTAAGTTGAGGACACTGAGTTGTGAGGACAGAAAATCAAAAAGACTGCTCTGGAGGAGTATTTGGGGAACGGTAGATGCAACATATGTATTTAAATTTACCAGCAGAAATTAATTTGTATATAGAATAATCAAAATAGGGACAATTGAAACTAGTAACCTCCTCCAGGGCAATTTCAGATTTTGCGAAGCAACATACACCTCCTTTAGGTCTGAAATTTTGGAGCAGTTGATAACCTGGAAAATTAAATCTAGATGTGTCAGATGTGGATGTTACTTGAGTCTCTGTCAAAAAAAGGAGAGTAGGGGATTCTGCTTGAAGAAATTGGTGTACAGAATTGATGTTAGAGAGTTATAGGCTGATAACCATACTCCACACTATGTAGATAGATGCACATATCTATGTATCTTTAAGTCTCGTTGTTTACTCTAGCTCACGTTATAATTGTTATATTTATTGATATATAAGAATTAGGATAGTTTTACTATAGTTGGAGTATCGTTATATATTTATAAGAATACATATTTCGGTTATAAAAACAGTTATGAATTTTGTTTATTTGCTCTTTTTTTGTATATTTATTTATATATAGTTTAAATATTATTACACTTCAGATAATAGTTTCACAGAGTTTCACAGAGTTGTAAATGACTGAATAATTTACCAAGACGACTTGGATTGTTATAACACGTATTGAATGAGATTATATACTTGGCTTAATGTGATTTAGCTTGTATGATAACTATAACATTGTTGTTTCCTATAACTCCTATAATTTCCTATAATTTCCAACCATTACTAATTTATACATTTTTTACTATTATTCAATTGGTACTCACTAGGATTAAATGTATCTGTCTGGGACTCTCTTTCTCTGAGTCCATGATGACTGTGTTTGGCTGGGGAGCCTTGTTAGGGCTGTGGTGTTCTTGACGGCTACTTGGCTGGTTCTGGTACTAACTGTTTGATTTGTAATCTTGAGCTTATATAGGGCTCAAATGCATATGTCCACGTCTTCACTCACGTGTTAATAGCTTCCACGTTTACACTCACGTGTTAGATTATATTTATATATAACTCTATGTAACTAAACTCTGGACTCGGAAGTAATCTCTTAGGACTTGTAATCATGGAATAGATTTCCAGTGTTTACCAGCCTGGTAGTGTTGATTTAACATATAGTGCTACTTGATCTACTTCCACAGTAGATACCTGAATTACACTTTTTAACGAAGTTATTAGTCTATCACTTAATCTATTGATACATATATTAACTTCTAATATATACTATAAATCATAAATCCATTATGTAAACAACAGCTGATCAATGTTTACTCCCAGATATATACTGGAGGTTCTGTCTTATTGTATACATTGGCTGATTACAGATAACAAGACTCTCGGATTCTAATCTGTACCATTATCAGCGTTCTCTCTTAATTCCTTATTCGTTATTGGGTATATATCTCTTAGTCTAGTCTTTATTTACATTCTTTATTCACTAGAAGATTCATTCGTGTTGAGTACTTCTGTTCTCGACAGTATGCTATTATCCAAGCTTTGAAAGTGGCAAGCGACTCCACTGGACCGGATTTCACTATTTACACTGATTCACAGTGTTCTTTCTGCCATTCAAGTTTACTATCCTGTTCACCCATTGGTTCAGGACATCCAGGCATGGCTTTATCGCTTAGCATTTCATCACAAAATAATAAATTTTTAGTTGGGTCCCAGCTCATGTGGGGATCCAGGGCAATGAGGAGGCTGACACAGCAGCAAAAGAGGCTGTACTAGAGTGTGAGGGCCGGTTCTCGATCCCCTCTGAGGATTTGAAATGCAGTATCCGGTCGCTGATTCGGGAGAGATGGCAGTTGAGGTGGTCTTCCCTCACTAGTACTAACCAAAAACTTAAAGCCATTCATCCTTCTGTGAAGGTTTGGGACTTATCACCCGTTCACTTAGGTAGATGTACGGAAGTAGGTCTCACAAGGTTGCGTATTGGTCACACATATATTACGCACAAATACATATTACATAATGATCGCCCACCGCTGTGTGTGACGAGGTGCTGTCTGTAAGCCACATACTAACCTCTTGTTGTAATTACTCATTTCCCAGATGCTCTGTAAGTTTGACTTTCCTTTCCCTGTCTGACATTCTTGGCCAAGATGCAGATGTTTTAAAGATCCGATTGTATTTATTGGATTGCGGTATTTTTATGATATTTAATTATCCAGTAATTTCTACTTTTGTTATTCCTTTATTGATATTTTATCCTTTTAATGTACCGCTACTTGATATCTTAATGTGTTTTAAATTTTGAAATTCCTGTGATGATCTTTTAATTTTTAGATGTAGCGCTGAATAATCTCTACAGGTGCTTGGCCTTTGTGCCTAAATCTTATCAATTCAATTCAATATATTTTCTATTGCCAATTGCAATGTGTTTAGAATATATACTTCCCAATTATTTTTACATAATATCTCACCATTAAGCATCATCTCTAGCTTAGGCTATGGTAAATTTATGCAAACATAATACAAATCCAGTTTTACTCTCTACCTCTTTGTTTATGCCGATACAACACCATGCTCGCCGGTGTTACTGATTGCAGGCTCTCCGCTAGGTTATCAGTAGTATGTCTACAAGCTCATTATCTATTTTTTATTAATTTCACCACAACACCAAACACCTCCAATGAAATTAATGAAAGCATATATGTGATCCACCAGGATTCGAACCCAGGTTATCACACACAGATGTTTAGACACCTTAACCATTACACCACGAAGATGGTTAATTGACAGCATTACATAGACTTTGCACTTTTGTGTGGAACATTCAATCTACAGTTACAGTCTTATTCTAATGGTGGCACTCCAGACAGCTCTATTCAGAGCTGTCTCACTTGTAATATCAGTGCGTAAATTCTGATCCCAAGTCTTTCTCGGTCTAATCCTTAGTGCGGCTACCTCCACGTTCAAGGACTTGCATCTCCTCATCCAGCTCAGTTCATTCATTCTCTGCACGTCCTCAAACCATCAAGTCTGCTTTCAGACTCAACTATTCGTTCACCATGGGCAAGGGAGGAAAGGACAAGAACTTAAGATCTGATGACGACTTTGACGGGGAGCAGCCGCGGAAGGTGAAAAAATTGTACGACGGCAACAAAAAATACTTAAATGTTGGGAGAAAGAATTTGCTTGGCTTACCAGTATCAAGTCTGCAGGTAATATACTGGCATTCTGTAAAATATGCTGCAAGAATCTGCAAAATCACCGGGAAACTTTGACAAAACATGATCAAGGAACCCAGTACAAAAAAATTGCCAATTCCATGTCAATTTCCAGAACAATACATTTTCCCAAAAAATCAAAAGTAACTGGCGAAATGAAACGAGCAGAACTTGAGTTAGCCCTTGCCACCTGCTGCCATTTTTCTATTCTCATTATTGACCACATGGGCGAGGTCATCAAAAAAGATGGCAAAGGGTCTGTTCTGGATAATCACCGTCTCCATCGGACAAAGTGTACCAGCCTAATAACCTCAGTAATGTCCCCATCCCTTAAAACCGAGTTAAAAAAGGCCATTCAAGGAAAAAAGTTATCGCTGATGATTGATGTATCAGTGGAGAAGCTTCTTGCCATTTGTGTTAGGTATTTTGATGAAAAGTGTGGGAATAATCGGACTTGATTCTTGGGGCTATACCCAGTAGTACAAGCTACAGGTGAAGTCCTTTTCAAAGCCGTCAAGGACAGTCTGTCTGAGTATGAGATGTCTCTTTCAGACTGCATGGGTATTGCCTGTGAACACAATAGTGTGTGGTCCCGAATCAAGGAAGAGTCCCTCAACTGCATTTTAAATAAATGTGTATGTCACTCCTTGGCCCTCTGTGTTCAAAAATCCTTTGAAGCATTACTTGGATTTTTGCTCACAGAGATTCCAGGGTGGTTTTCAAACAGCGCTCTTCGTAGACATACGTACAAGAAGCTGTTTGAAAATATGGAAGAACCAAATGAGGAGGGGGAGGATAGTACCAGCACTAGTACTCCTCATATGCCATTTATGAAGCTGTCTGGTACCAGGTGGCTAGTACGAGGCCGTGTAATCAAGAGAGTAGCCTACTTGATAACTGGCTGGAAAGAATTAAGATGTTATTTCAACATTGCAATGCAAGAGGGGACTCAGAAGTGAGATACAGATCAAGGCTAATTGATGACATGCTTTGTGATGAAATTAACTACCTGTAGGCCTATTTCATTTTCCTTTCTCCTCTTGTGTCGGAATTTGAAAAGGTGAATGCTTTCTTTCAGTCGACCAATGCAGATCCTGAAGTTATGACGAAGGAGCTTGATCTTCTTCATCGAGGACTAAAAACGAGTTTTGACTAGACATGGGGATAAAATTTGTCTTGACGAGTGATTTGGGAGCTCAATACATAAATGACATTTCTCGTTGCTGTAGGGAAATTGTAAGTCAACAGTGTTCCTATGCTGTCACATATCTGAAACAACGTTGTCAAGATTTTGTTTTTGACCTTGTCAGGGAAGTGGAGAAATACCTTCCTGCAAATAAAAACATTTTCCAGGGACTCAGTAGGCTGCACCCATCAAAGGTGTTATCGCAGACTGCTAGGGTTCCGTTTTCCTAGTTGCCTCTAAATCATCTGTTAACAAATTATCTGAACACATATGAGGAACACTACAGGAAGATTATTCTTCATATGTGGAATGAAGAAGGGATGTTTGAGAATGGTATCCCAGATGATACCGCGTCATTCTGGTCTGGCATTTTCAAGTATCAAAATGGACTTGGTGTAAAGCCATATAAAGAATTGGCATTGTATGCTCTGGCATGCCTCTCTTGTCCCGTTTCCAATGCCACGGTAGAGAGAGTGTTTAGTCAAGTGAAATACATCAAAACTAAATACAGAAGTAAAATGTCTCTTAATTTACTTGACAGCATTGTCCGCATAGGTGCACATTTAATGATGATGGACATTTGTTGTGTCAAATTTGTAATTACAGATGACATGTTGACAAGGTTTACGTATGACATGTACAATACTGTGAAAGAAAATGTAAGAAAATGAGACTTAGTACTGTACCAGTGATAGGTGTGAGCTGTACAACAAAGAAAACAAGTGATATATATTGTATTGTTTTAATATTAAGGTGCCAAACTAAATTAAGTTATAGGTGTTACGACCGGGTCTCGTATAAAACAAGGGCTCTTAATCATTGGACTAGGAAAGCACACAGCCACAACGGTAACACTAGATCCAACCCCTAAACTTATAATGCCGGCGCACAAAAACACCTATACCCTCCAGAGTTAAATCTGCGATAACGGGGTATCCTATAACTCAGTATAAGTGCACTACTACTACAGGCTGATGATCTCTGATACAGCCTGATCACAACAACATACAATTACGGTAATAAGGTATACTAGGAAAAGATAGAGATCTTAATTATATCACTCCAATGATTTAATGCAAACTAGAAGAACGTATATTTAAAGTTACTCTAAACAATAATGAACTGTCACTCCTATACTAAAGAAAGTGAACGAAAGTCCCAAAGCATCGAGCAGGAATCTTCTGAAGAAAGTCTGATGCTAGGTTAAGATGATCGTATCGGATTTTGAACTGTAGTATAAAGCAGGAACAGGATATGACAATTGTAAGGACATATAGGGTTAACTGGCACAGGAATAATAACTGTGCAATAGTAGGAACTCAAACAGCAAAAGAAGTACTTCCTCATCAACGAAACAGCCTACTAGGGTTGTGCAACTCAACAACAACCTAGACTAATAAATGCCGTGAATAATAATGCATACATAACAAAAAGAGTTTATAATCTAAACCTGGTGTCTGCTAGGCGAATAAAGTCTAGCTGGGATGTAGTAGGCTAGGAAACAATGGCTGAGCAAGCGGCTCGTAGCCTAGCGAAGTCCTTAAGGCTGTGCGGCCAAATTACGTTAATTGATGGGGTGCTCTCTTGTGAGATCCAGATCGCTAGTATCTGGTTCTCTCCTGGCGACCCTCTCAAAGTCAAAGCAAACGAGTTAGTACACTGTTGCGTGGCAGAGGCAAAAGCCCTCGCTCACAAGGTACACAGTCAGAAAGACCACCTAGGCTTCCCACGTCTTCGTTGCGATTGTACAGGTTCAACAAAACCTAGTACACATTGGAAATCACAACACCAGTAGCCTTATCCCAGTCTAGCATTAATTCCCCCAGCAGACCACCACGATACAGGAAGGGAGACACCGTGAGTGTGTCAAACCTCTACAGACATAAATGGTAACCCTTCCAAAATGCCTAACTAAACATGTGTTATCTGAGAGCTTCAGCATATAATACGATGGCCGATATATGAAATCGTGCAGAACCAAAGGGAAGTTGTGATATTAAATAGAGTGGAAGAATGAGAGGTAAGAAGTTGAGAGAGAGAGAGAGAAAGTGCTCTATAGGTAGAAGTCGGGAGACAGGTGCAAGGGATATGTGAAGGGTATGCTGGTCAGGCAAGCTCTGAGGAGAATAGCTCCTCTGGACCCCTCCAGGATCCCACACAAAGGCACGGTGGTCAGCCAATCACAGGCCGCTACGTCACCCGGCAGCAGGCCTGCAGAAGGCGCCAGGAACCACCAGCCAATCAAAACCGAGAGAAAAGACCACGCGGGCTAACAACTCCTCCGGGAGGGAGGAGGAGGAAAAGCAACACTCACCTCCCCCACCCTGCTCGCTCGCTCTCTCTCTCTCCTTCACTACAATGCATCTTATGTTCAACTCATGATATAAAATACAATTCCTTGTCACAGGCGAAAACAAAGACCAGTTCAACACTGCCTGTGACATGACGATTCACAAGAAAGAAAGTACAACATTGTAGATAGACTGTAGCCCATTTCACTGCCCTGGAGAGCGCTAGTGGCTACCGGGAGGCGATTCTGCCAACGCTGGCAGGCGTCACATCCCGCCCAAGATATAGGACGCTCAACATTAGGCGAGCATGATATCTGACAAGGCAGAATGCCGACAAGACCCGTCACACATAGCCACTTAGCCAGAAATGAAATGCAAAGCTCAATCTTACATAAAACAACATATCAACATAAAGAAAATCTTATAACCCCTCCCAAACATAATAGTATAATTTTAGCCTGCTATGCTCCCAGAGCGAGCTTCACAGAACCCAGCCTCCTAAGTGAAAGATAGGTTCAACTTAGGACTTAGCTATAACATAGGCAACTTACAATTAACTATTTTTAGAGTTTTTGTGATTTTTGATTTTTTTAATATGTTTATGGCGGCTGCACTTACAGGGGCAAGCCTAGTTTTTCTCCACTCTCAACACACACTGACTGAACGGCGAGGATTCTCCTGCAAACAAACCCTCCCGTGACAAACAATCAGCCACAACATTATCAGTGCCCTTAGCATGCCACACATCCAACTTGTGTTCCGGCAGCACAACAACACCTGGCACTGATAAACTGCCCAGTTCAACACAAGACTGGCATTTCTCTTCGCTCTTTCCGGCAACGGGGCCTGCCAATAACCTTTCCCTAGTTCTACCTTCGTGATAGGCGATGCAGCCCCGAGGCGGTCTATGGTGTCGTCAACCCTCGATAAAGTATAGGCGTCTGTCAGGGATAATGTACACACACTCTCTCGCAATCAACACACTCACTGATCTTGCCACTTAACACAGGTTGCAAAGTTACAGGCAACGACCACTCACGACATTCCTTATCCCTCAGACCCTTCGTCAACACGTAATCCAGCTCTGCTTGCACCACAGGCTGTCGAGCAGGATTTATACGGTAGGGAATTAAACTGAGCCTTGCACTATCTCCAGCCTGCATGTCGGATTCTACCCCGTACATCAGGCCTGGAGAAGCAACAAACATGTGGATGCACTGCCACAGCCTAGTAAACAACTTATCTCGCAGAATAACAATCCTAGTGTCCTTCCACAACCCAGCCGAGACCGCAGCTTCTAACCTGTAGTCTCCCTCCTTCTCCACCTTCGTCCCTAGAACAGCCAGGTCATGAGAGGGACAATCAGTACCATCTGTGCAGTCACTCCCATAGTTCACAATTGCAAAAGCTTCCCCACCGATACCGTACATGCGCACCCCCGCATTCCTTACGACTACATCTGCCTGCACAGCATCACCGCTTTTAGAGACATGGCCAGATACAGTCGGTCTATGGTAGGGCTGTTGCAATCGACTAGAGCAGCATTGGGAGGCTATGCGACGACCGGGCACTTCTATGCCACAGCCAACCTTACCAATCTGCTCAAAGTCGTCCTCCTGACCACCACCCTTGGCAGCCATGGGTCGACCTTGACCTGACAACCATGTCCAAGCCTCGTCGCCCACCTTGAACCACCGAAACAACGAGGCTAACGGTCTCCCAACATTCACGTGACCTGCCCGCTGAACATCTTGCACCGCCTGAGTTGTGAGGCTCAGGGGCTCGGCACGACCAGTGGGGTATGAACCGAGCTGGTGCTGGAGCGCTGCACACTGCTGCTCAGGCAGGTGCTCTAGCGCTTCCACAGCCACCGGACTCGTGTCCCCCGCCCACTGCTCCGCCGAGACATGATAATCCCTACTCTCCTCCACCTGTGCCCTACTGCCCCCCTCTCCTTCTCCACCTTGGCCGCTGCAGACCAACGCAGGGACAGTAGGCTGCTCAGGTGGTTGCCTCACAAACTCCTCCAACAGGTTCACATGACATGTTTCCCCGTCCTCGTGTTTGATCTCGACAGCACCATTACCACACTTCTGAACTTCCGGATCCTCCAACTGCAGTTTACAAATATCTGAGGGAACCAACCAGTCTAGATGCTTCCGAAGCAACCCAAGTCCTCCCCTAATATCAAACTGAGCAACCCTTTTTTCTCTCCGTGTGTAACGTTGCTGCCTCGGAGTCTCTTCCTGCCCTACCTCCTCACTAGCTGTGACAGGTCCTGGAGCTTCTCCAGACTCCAACAATGGTGCCAATACTGAGTTGCCAAGAAGAGCCGCTGGTACTAAACTCTTCAAACTGTTACCAACATTAGCCATCTTCTTCCAACCGTTCCTCCGTTGATCAGAAGACTGAGGAATAGGCTGTGACACTTTGGATGCACGAGGTCTTGTAACAACGCACGCCATAGGTTGTACTTGACATTTCTCTACCCACTCCTGTTCCTCCCTACTCATGTCGGCCGGCTTCTCGGCAACGACTAAGGGTGAAACCTCAGAAGTAGGCACTGCGAAGTCGTTGCCGAGAAGGAGGTCGACGCCCCAACAGGCAAGTTCTCCACAACACCACATCCAACTCTCGTGTCACACCATCCACCTCCAGTTCCATCCTGACCAACGGGTATGACTTGACAGCATTGATACCCTGCACCACAACCACCCGTGCCGCGTTTATTGGTCTACCAGTAAAGTTCTTCATTAAAGTCTGAGAGGCACCCGTGTCTCGCAACAGCTCAACTCCATGCTTCTTACCAGCCCACTTCACGCAGCCATGCCCTCGATGGTCACAAAAGACATCGCGGCCAGGGTTCGAGCCTTCCGGATTCTGCTCCACTGGCTGTGTCCCAGCCTCTGACGTTATACCCCGGGCAAACTCAGACGACTTCGGGGACACCCCAATGTTGCGAGCCAAAGACACAACTGCATTAGGTAGCTTGTTGCTTGGACAGGCTCTTGCAAAATGCCCCTTCTCATGACAATGAAAACACTATAACTCCCCCTTGGGCTTCCCTTGAGGCGGGGAAGGGCCCTGACCCTTCTTAAACGGGACGGTATTAGGTTTATGGTCAGACTTATTATCGTTGCTTTTGTAATGGTTATATGGTGTATCACTGACTCGGGGGGGTGGAGTGTTGCGCCCCTTGTTACCTGCATCGTTCCGTTGTGCAGACCCACGAATCAGTGACATCCGAAGGTCAGCCATCTCAGCTGCCTCCTGAAGAGTTCTTGGTTTTTTCTCTTTAAGATTCAACGTCAGATCGCTGCCCGTACACTTAAAAAATTGTTCTAGAAGCATCAGCTGTTTCAACTCCTCAAACGTTGATGCCTTCTCAGAACGCAGCCAGTTTCTAAATGCATCGGACAGATCCCGGGCATGCTCAAGAAAGGTGCACTCACGACCCTTCGTTACACCCCGGAACTTCAATCTGTACGTCTCTGGTTGTAACTCATATGCCCGCAGGACAGCCTCCTTCAATACCTCGTAATCGATGCACGACTCCAAGGGCAACGCGTCATATGCCCCGAGTCCTTTGCCAATCAATCTAGAGGAAACAAGGGCTGCCCACTTAACCTCGGGCCATTGGTGCTCCCGGCACTTCTTCTCGAAACGCATAACAAATTCAGTGACACCCGACTCATCAAATACAGGGACCAACTTGAGCAGGTGCGATAACGACTGATCAAGACCTCGATTCCCAGAACCGAGACGCTGCCCTGTCGACTCCACCCGCGACTTCTCAAGATCTATGTCTGCACAGTACCTCGTGGCCTCAACCCTAAGCTCAGATTCTCGCTGCTGCTGCTGCTGCTCACGTATGGACTTTCTCTCCTCAGCCTCAGTCTCATATCTGGCCCTTCTCTCCTCAGCCTGAATTTTAGCCATCTCAAACTGCCGCTGCTGGTTAGCCATCTCAAGCTGGAAGAGCATATCTGGAGTCAAACCTTGAGGAAGAGGAGATGCAACAATTGGAGACCCACCCATGTACAAACCACGCTGCCAGTGACAGATCCCGGGCATGCTCAAGAAAGGTGCACTCACGACCCTTCGTTACACCCCGGAACTTCAATCTGTACGTCTCTGGTTGTAACTCATATGCCCGCAGGACAGCCTCCTTCAATACCTCGTAATCGATGCACGACTCCAAGGGCAACGCATCATATGCCTGGAGTCCTTTGCCAATCAATCTAGAGGAAACAAGGGCTGCCCACTTAACCTCGGGCCATTGGTGCTCCCGGCACTTCTTCTCGAAACGCATACAAAATTCAGTGACACCCGACTCATCAAATACAGGGACCAACTTGAGCAGGTGCGATAACGACTGATCAAGACCTCGATTCCCAGAACTGAGACGCTGCCCTGTCGACTCCACCCTAGACTTCTCAAGATCTATGTCTGCACAGTACTTCGTCTTTCTCTCTTCAGACTGAAGCTCAGCCTCACGTATGGCCTTTCTCTCCTCAGTCTCATATCTGGCCCTTCTCTCCTTAGCCTGAATCTTAGCTATCTCAAACTCCCGCTGCTGCTGCTCAGATTCCCGCTTCTGCTGCAGCTGCATCTTAGCCATCTCAAGCTGGAAGAGCATATCTGCAGTTAAACCTTAAGGAGGAGGAGATGCAACAATTGGAGACCCACCCTGTGACAAACCACGCTGCCAGTGACTATCGGCCTGCGGGAACGTACCCGGCTCCGGAGCCCGAGGGGGCGCCATGGTAGGAGTCGAGTGGAATGGGGGCTGGGCCGAAGGTGCCCCAGCTCCCGATCCACCCGAAGCCCCACGCACCCCACGGAGCACACAGGCCACCAGGTCACCTCTCGACATGCTGCTAGTGCCCACATGCCCCATGACCGTGGCCAAACACTGGAGACCATACCGATCAATCCCCGACACCCGGTCAGCAGTAATAGGTATCTCCAGAAACTTCCTTGCATCCTCCTCACTAGCTATAACTCTAATGTCATCTAACAAAGCCCGCTGCTGCACCTCAGAGTCTGCTTCCCTTACTGTGTCCTCACTGTACATTGATCCGTCGTTCGACAGTGTCCACCAAAAATTCTCAACGTTTATATACAAAAAAATAGAAGTACCTAAACTCTTATGTAGCACTATTCACTCAAAAAATGCTTGAAGACTCTTAAGTGTTATACTACTTGCCAACAAAATTCCACGTGTCCACTATATTCATTTAAACAAAAACAAAGGACCACAACACTCCTGCAATATTTCTCTTAAGTTCACAAAATTCTAAGCAAGGTCGCCATTTGTTACGTCCGGGGCTCGTATAAAACAAGGGCTCTTAATCATTGGACTAGGAAAGCACACAGCCACAACGGTAACACTAGATCCAACCCCTGAACTTATAATGCCGGCGCACAAAAACACCTATACCCTCCAGAGTTAAATCTGCGATAACGGGGTATCCTATAACTCGTATAAGTGCACTACTACTACAGGCTGATGATCTCTGATACAGCCTGATCACAACAACATACAATTACGGTAATAAGGTATACTAGGAAAAGATAGAGATCTTAATTAAAACACTCCAATGATTTAATGCAAACTAGAAGAAAGTATATTTAAAGTTACTCTAAACAATAATGAACTGTCACTCCTATACTAAAGAAAGTGAACGAAAGTCCCAAAGCATCGAGCAGGAATCTTCTGAAGAAAGTCTGATGCTAGGGTAAGATGATCGTATCGGATTTTGAACTGTAGTATAAAGCAGGAACAGGATATGACAATTGTAAGGACATATAGGGTTAACTGGCACGGGAATAATAACTGCGCAATAGTAGGAACTCAAACAGCAAAAGAAGTACTTCCTCATCAACGAAACAGCCTACTAGGGTTGTGCAACTCAACAACAACCTAGACTAATAAATGCCGTAAATAATAATGCATACATAACAGAAAGAGTTTATAATCTAAATCTGGTGTCTGCTAGGCGAATAAAGTCTAGCTGGGATGTAGTAGGCTAGGAAACAATGGGTGAGCAAGCGGCTCGTAGCCTAGCGAAGTCCTTAAGGCTGTGCGGCCAAATTACGTTAATTGACGGGGTGCTCTCTTGAGAGATCCAGATCGCTAGTATCTGGTTCTCTCCTGGCGACCCTCTCAAAGTCAAAGCAAAGTCAAAGCAAACGAGTTAGCACAGTGTTGGGTGGCAGAGGCAAAAGCCCTCACTCGCAACACAGTGCTAAACTCCCAAGGTACACAATCAGAAAGACCACCTAGGCTTCCCACGTCTCCGTTGCGATTGTACAGGTTCAACAAAACCTAGTACACATGGAAATCACAACACCAGTAGCCTTATCCCAGTCTAGCATTAAATCCCCCAGCAGACCACCAAGATACAGGATGGGAGACACCGTGAGTGTGTCAACCTCTACAGACAAAATTGGTAACCCTTCCAAAATGCCTAACTAAACATGTGTTATCTGAGAGCTTCAGCATATAATACGATGGCCGATATATGAAATCGTGCATAACCAAAGGGAAGTTATGATGAGTAGAAGAATGAGAGGTAAGAAGTTGAGAGAGAGAGAGAAAGTGCTCTATAGGTAGAAGTCGGGAGACAGGGGGGCAAGGGACATGTGAAGGGTATGCTAGTCAGGAAAGCTCTGAGGAGAATAGCTCTTCTGGACCCCTCCAGGATCCCACACAAAGGCACGGTGGTCAGCCAATCACAGGCCGCTACGTCACCCGGCAGCAGGCCTGCAGAAGGCGCCAGGAACCACCATCCAATCAAAACCGAGAGAAAAGACCACGCGGGCGAACAACTCCTCCGGGAGGGAGGAGGAGGAAAAGCAACACTCTACTCCCCCACCCTGCCCGCTCGCTCTCTCTCTCTCCTTCACTACAATGCATCTTATGTTCAACTCATGATATAAAATACAATGCATTGTCACAGGCGAAAACAAAGACCACTTCTACCCTGCCTGTGACATGACGATTCACAAGAAAGAAAGTACAACATTGTAGACAGACTGTAGCCCATTTCACTGCCCTGGCGAGTGCTAGTGGCTACCGGGAGGCGATTCTGCCAACGCTGGCAGGCGTCACAGGTTATTCATGCCCGACATATTTAATAATACATTGGTGAATTTAGGTTTCATTACTGAAACCATACTATACTGTACAGTAAAGAATACATTGGATATGATAAATATTTGTCTTCACTATTGCAGTATTTGTACACTGAATTATTTTGGTGCTTTGACAGTAATCGTCACAATATGTTCTGGAATAGGTTAGAGAAACACAAATACATTGTAAAAATATTTAGGCAAGAAATCTATAACAAAAATATTAAAATTCTTGCACAATAATTGGAAAATAATTTGTTTTGTATGTCATAATATTAATATTGCTTAGTTGTAATGATAGTAAGACAGCAGTTTCATTATGAATCCTAATATCTATATACAGTATAAAATAAAGATATATTGGTACTGTATTGCAACACCCTTGCTTATTCCTGATGTGCGAATGTAGTTCGAAGACGTTGATGTGCTTTAATTTTGTTTAACCCATTGTGTATGACTATTTGCTCCTGATATTTCCGCATAGGGAATGTATGTATCTCTCACCCCTGATGCAGTTTACAAGTACTAGGTCATCTGCATATAGTAGTTCCCAGGGGAGCCCAACTTTGAAATAACCAGATAGTGGCTCCAGAACTATAACAAAGAGGAGTGGGCTTAACCCAGAGCCCTGGAAAACTCTGACGCGAGCTTGATGGTGTCGCTCTTGAAGCTGTTGATTTCGGTTTCCTAAATCTTTGTGCGCTGCTGGATCATTCGTGTCATGCACCAATCCAGAATTAAGTTCCGCTCCACAGTCACTCCTATCACACGCTCCATTGCCTCTGTCCTCTCAGCTAATGTTGCTCTCAACTCTGCATCCTCATCCTCTGACCTTTTAAATGTTCTCCCTCAATGTTGGGTTGGTAGAGCAGGAAGGCCTGTAGGAGTTGTCCGAGAGGTATATACTTGGAGAATGTGATGAAGCTAAAGAGGAGCGGGCGGATCCTGGTGCATGTGTAAATATTGGAGAGGAACTGGTTGAAGCTTGCAAACTGTGAGGTGACATGGATCGAATGCTGGTTGCTAAAGGCCTGCCACCACTGGTAGATGCTTGTGATGTATGTGGTGACAGGGTTAGTCCACCGGTCGATACAGGCCGGCCACCCAATGAACCTGAAAAAGACGGTATATTATTTATTAAAAATGTTTCACTTGTAATAGGTCAATAATGTAAATATATATTATAATTTTTGTTTATGAAAAGTATATGAAAACCTTAAGGCAGGTGGATATATAATTGCCTTAATCTTTAAAAAATGCACCTTTCCTTTGTATATTCTCTTTCCACTCATCATCTGCATAAGCCCATATCACTTAATCAACCCTTAATCTTATTTTTAATACAAATTGCTGCTACTGCATGTGTTGACCACCAAAGAGGAATATATTCCTTCACATATCAGGGTTGTGGGGAACTGCCCGGGTACCCATCTAGGTTGGGTTTTTAGTACCCAGGTTGTTTTTATTTTTATTTTTTTTAGTTTTACCTTAATGTTGACCTATTCTGTCCTGTTCTTAATATCAATGGATTTGAATGATAAACTAAGGCCTGTTTAAATAATGTTTAACTGATTTAAGGTCCATTTACTCTAATGTACTATGCATTTGAATCAAAAGAATATTGTTCTGTATAATATGGTGAAGTAATTATACCAACAATATCCTATAGGCTTAACCCTAAGATATATTACAATTATAACAGGTATATATATATATATTACTGTACAGTTAGATAATTATATAATTTCTACCATATTTTCCTATGGGTAAAGGATTGGGTTTAGTAGGAAAGAATGGTAGAGATTGAGAATTGATTCAGTTGCTGTTTGCTGATGACACAGCATTGGTGGCCGATTCTGAGGAGAAACTACAGCCAGTAGTCAAAGAGTTTGGCGTAGTTTGTGGGAGGAGGAAGCTGAGGGTGAACGTCAATAAAAGTAAAGTGATAGTGTGTAAGAGAGGTGCTCGTAAGGTGAATCTAGATGTGAGGCTAGTTGGGGAAATACTGGAACAAGTGGAGTTATTTAAATATCTAGGAGGAATGATAAGCAGAAATGGTAGTAAAACAGAGTATGTGAAGGAAGGAAAGTTTTCGGAGCAATGAGAAGTAAGTGGAAGGTGAGAACTCTCGGAATGAAAGTTAAAAAAGCAATGTATCAAGGGATAGTTGTACCAACAGTGTTGTATGGGGCTGAGACATGGGCTCTGAAGAAAAAGGAGAAGAAAGCTGGATGTGATGGAGATGAGTTGCTTGGGGAGTATTTGTGGAGTGATTAATGAACAGATTGAGGAATGAAGAGATACTTAAGGCATGCTTACACAATGCGTGATATTGTGGGTGGCCACCCTGCCTGCTGGCAGGTGGTGGGTTTAGAATCGAGCGACACACCCCACGTCTGTTTACATGGGCAGAAAGGACTTGGCAACTCGTGCCTGTCGCTACCCTTCATAATAATAATAATAATCGTCTGGTTACTTATATAGCGCCCGTTCTCCTCCTTCGAGGATTCACAAGCGCTTGGCTTTCTTTAGTCTACCAGAGACCATTACCCATCCCCCTTGCTCATGGGGAGATGGTAACCGCCGGCTATATCCCAGAAAAAACTTTTCAATCTGAGCGGGGATTGAACGCTAGACCTTCAAGATGGGATTCAGGCACGCTATCAACTGAGCCAGCCGGACGGCTGGCTTCATAAATATGTATATATATAAATATATCAAAATTTATAATTACTGCCAATTATTTCAATATTAGGCCTATATGGGAATAATAAACTCAGCGAAGAAATGCGAGTCTATTTCTACTCTTGATATCACTCAGAAATATAAGAGCATCATAGCACCAAAGTTTCGGTTTGTAGACGTCTTCTGCACCTGCTCCTGATTGTATTTAGTCTTTAATTAGCTTGCATTGCGAAACTGAGATAGCAGTGTGTGTATTTTACTTTTTATATCAGCTACACTAATGTTTGGCAGCGTGTCCTTGAGGAGTTCTTTGATTTTTCTTAAAGTGGCATCTCTGGCATTTCTGTCCTTGTATGCCTCGGTTTATACTTGCCATAGACACTCATTTTGTTTATACATATTGTTACGAATCTGGACCTCAGTTGCTTAGAGACGGTATACGAAAATAATTACTACTGCAAATGCACCTTGTCTCTCTACCAAACAACACCACGACGCAACAGGTAAGAGCACTATTAACGCTTCCAGGCTTTTTCTCAGGGCTTAAGGTGCACACTGCCCTGCTCCTATTCTGAATAAGAAGTAGAACAGAAATACTAGTGTAACTTACTAGCTACGAGAACTCGAAACCAACACCGGGATTAGCAATGCTGGGTTGGATAATCAAAACAGTTAAATACATAATTAGAGGCTACCAGCAGACATCAAAGAAACAAGAGTGCAGGTGTACTTCGATCATAACAGGCTATGCGCGCCCTCGACAGTACTAAACCGTGCGCACACCAGCCAATGGTAATCCACTCAACCCAAGAGAGTTGCACATAATAATATTGCATACATATAATGAACTAACAATACAAGGCAGTGTCCTAATATGACTACTAACCTCGGGGTGATATTAGTAGAAGCAGGTTGCCCTGACCACCTCTAATATCACACCAATATATCCTGCTTCAACCTGGGCCCCCCAGTGAGTTACCGCCCGAAACAATGAACTCCTAGAGTCCACCTCCCACACTCACTTAACTATGGGGGGGGGGGGGTCAAGACTGAAGCTGGATTCCTAACTAATCTTAAACACTCCGTTACCTTAGTTCGAAACCCGAGATATGGAACAAACAATTGCTGGGGCAGAACCGGCAAGGTTGTTACCGGGTCCTAAGCACAAACACGGGGGAAAATATGTAGGGGTATGGATGTGTGTGTGTGTGGACTGTCTGTGGGATTAACAGTGCTTATTAGTAAGGACCCCGGCATGCCTCCCAGCTCTTCCCTATCACGGATTCCGAAGTCAGCCACCGGCGGTGCAGAATGTATAAAACAAAGGGAATTATAATAAAATGCTGATCAGAGGAAAAGGATAATTAAAAGAAGAAATGAATGTCTAGGATTCTCTGTTAATTACGTTACATTACTATTATGCAAGCAAGGACAAACACAAGGGGCAGACTGATGGGTCACAAGAGAA
Organism: Paralithodes platypus; assembly: GCA_032716605.1. Classification (NCBI taxonomy): domain Eukaryota; kingdom Metazoa; phylum Arthropoda; class Malacostraca; order Decapoda; family Lithodidae; genus Paralithodes; species Paralithodes platypus. Next base: position 16,021,512 of record CM064538.1, on the reverse strand, counting down.
AGGGGACACCAACTATCTAGTCTGGCCGCCCACAAGAGAATGATGAGGCCTGGCCCTGGCGAAGCTGGCGTGAGCCAGGCTCAAACTAAGGGGGTTGCAATATATCACCACACGATATGATAACACTAAGACACTTCACAAGAATAACTTATACTAACGTATTCCTGTGTTAACAAATTAACTAAAACAGTGTGGCAGAGAAAATAAAGTACATCTTTATATTGTAACACAACTGAACTTGCAATGATCACATAATCAATTAAAGTCGTGTTGCTTAGCAACATCGCCTCCCCCACCTCGAGACTGGAGCAACATTCCTTCCTCCCCTTACCAGCCACAACTAGCTTGCAAATTACGACGTTGCCACTAAAACAACTTCATATACGAAACTAGTAACACTCTATTGGCTCATTCTACACAAATGTTTATTGAGAAAAAAATGCTTAGAGGTACGGCAAAACTAGTCATGTGTAATTGGAAGGGTATCGGATTGAAACTCACAATACTAGGTCTTTCTAATAGATTTGGCACAGCTGCTTTCAGAAGTCAGGCGTCACTAGAGTCTAGCTACTCATAAAAGACCCTGGTCATTGTGACACCCTCACATGGGTAGTGGGGGGGGGGGGGGGGGAGTTTTGGAGCTTTGAAAGAAAACTTTCATCATTAGTTTACAACTGCAAAATATGTACATTGACAGTCTTTTGTATTTTTACATTTTATCGATTTTTTTATCATGAGTAAATATGACTTACTAACTAAATACCCTCGTGCTCTCCTATCATTCCTCATAGGACTCACGGGAGAAACAGTCTGCCAGGACATTATCAACACCACGGATGTGCCTAACATCGAGATGATATTCTTGCAACATCAAACTCCAGCGAGTAAGTCTCTGGTTTTTGTCCTTGATGGTCAGAGTAGATTCTGAGCACGGGCCCATATGGTGGCAAATAAACAGCGAAATGGTGTTAACTCAAAATAATAGCTAGCAACTCCCTTTCGATCACAGAATAATTCTTTTGTGCTCGGTTAAACTTTTTTGAAAAGTAGGAAATGGGGTGCTCAACATCATCTCCGAACTCTTGCATCAACACAGAGCCGGCACCCACATCGCTCGCGTTTACTGTAAAGACGAAAGGCCTGTTGAAATCTGGGGTACGTAATATAGGATGGCACCAGAGGAGGCTTTTGACATCTTTGAAAGCCTGCTCACACTCTGTTGTCCATTTAAATGGTTTGTTCTTTTGTAGAAAATTTGTCAATGGGGCAAGCACGGTGGAATATCCTTTGATGAACCGGCGATAATAGCCTATCATGCCAAGGAAACGTTGTACGGCTTTTTTATTATGAGGTGCTCGGAAACTCTGGATAGCCTCCACCTTCGCCCGAGGGGGACAGACCTAGCCGTGGCCAACAACAAAACCCAGATATTGCACCCGAGCCTGCACGAACTCGCACTTTGCCAGGTTGACCACTAAACCAGCCTCAGACAACTTCCGGAAAAGCTCACCCACATTGGCCAAATGGTCGGTCCAATTTGTGTCATAAACAACATCATCATCTATGTAGACTAAACAATTGGGGACATCATGCACAACCCTGTCCATTAACCGCTGAAATGTGCCGGGAGGATTCTTCAAGCCGTAAGGCATTACCTGGCACTAATACACTCCTCCACCTACCACAAAACTAGCGATTTTCTTGGCACGTTCAGTTTACCTGCCAATAGCCTTTAACTAAGTCCACTTTTGTGATGAACGTGGCTGCCCCAATTTTGTCTACCGAGTCATCAACTCTTGGTAAAGGGTAGGTATTTGTCTTGGAGAGTAAATTTACTTTGTGAAAATCGACACAGAAGCGGATCTTACCATCAGGCTTAGGCTGCAAAGTTACTAGGCCTGACCACTCACTCCAGCCTTTCTTGATGAGGTCCTTGTCAACCATATACCTCAGCTAAGCGTCAAGAGTGAGCTGCTTCTGTGGATTAACTCTATAAGGTGGTAATTTTATAGGCTTATTCTCCCCCACATCGATGTCATGCACCGCCCAAGATGTCAAGCCTGGTGCAGCCCCGAACACGTGTGGATAAGCCCACAAGGTAGTAAACATCTCTTCAACCCTTTCCGGAGGTAAATGGGTCAATTTCTCCCGCAGGGCCAAGTACCCGTTCTCTGCCCATGTCCCAGCCGGCACAGCCTCACCTGGGAAAAACTCCCTCTCCTCCTCCTGCTCCTCCTTCATGCCTTCTACAACCAGGACAGGGCAACGAGACACGGCATCCTGGTCCCTGGGACCGGAGAATTGGGGAGAGTGCAGAGGGTGGTTGAGAGGCACTGCAGGAGCCTTGCCTGGCGTTTTCACAGTGCATGAACCGCTAGCCCCGGGACCCGGGTTATCCAACAACCATCCACCAGGCCCGGGCTCACCCTGCACCTCCGACTCCAACTCTCCAGTCAATAACATAGGCAAGAAATTGACCAGATCTGACTCAACTTTCTCTACTGATCCGTTTTGAGCGGATACAGTAGCACAAACTGCCTCAAGACAACTCCCCGTTAACACCAGCAGGTGACTGATCGGCGCCCAGGCAACTCTCTCGGCTAGTCCCTTTAGGTGACACAGCCTGTGTGCCTGCCGCACGATAGCACCTCTTCAACATGTTAATATGGCAGACCTGATGGGTCTTACGTCTGTCTGGAGTACTCTCCCCGACCTTAGAAAACAAGTGTGTTAATGAAGCATCACTCTGCGGTGCCTCACCAATCTCCCCCGGTGATACGGTGGTAAGATTAGGTATAGCCTCAAAGTCGGTCTGATTCGATGATACAGGATCAACCGGTCCTCCCGTAGGGACTCGATCGCTCCCTTCAGTATCACCTCTGGCACCGGGTGAAACGAGTGAGGAGTTTTCCGCGGAGCTTTCCTCCTCGTCCTGCACACCCTCGGCACCCTGCAGATCAGTCGAATCTATAGGTGATGCAGAATCATTACTGTACATCCCCTCGATAAGATCTATCTCATCCCAAAACAATTCCTCCGGCTGTGCAACCTGGGCCATAGATCTCGTGACCTCACACACCGGAAACAAATCGGGAGGCAGCTTCTTAGCCTCCTTGTTCCTCTCCTCCGGCTGTACCTGCTCCGACACCACTACCGGAGGTGGAAAGACTCTACTCCCTGCAATATCTGCTCCAAGTAGAAAATCAATCTCCTCCACAGGTAATGTGTCCACGACCGCTACCTTCGTCGTCGCCGTGACTACAGGACACCTAAGATGAACAGGAACGAGGCTATAACAGGCCCCGGTGTTTACACCTCGACATAACACAAACTCATCAGATTTTATCGGCTTCCCCGTCTAGTTCAAACACATGGACTGCTTAGCTCCTGAATCCATAAGAACCTTGACTGGATACACCTTCCCACACAGCTCTACTTCATCCTCATGAACGAAAGCCTGGCACCAAGCGAGTGAGGCTTCTGGACATGTAATGGTACCTAGTTGAGACACTTTGTCGGGGGCAGGCTGTGCCACGGCCGTTGGCACCCCATGCTTCACCCTTCGGTCTGCCTCCAACCTCGGTAACAAAGATTCATCCCCTCCTCCCTGGATACCAACCACTAACGACACAGGCTTAGCAAGCGCTGCAGAAGACTTTGCCTGGGGACAGTTTGGTTTAATATGTCCGGTCTGTTTACACCCATAACACCTAACAACACTGGAATCAGGTCGGGTTAAATTTGGTGATTTTTGTTTGTCTCCACCGGTATTATTACATGTTGGACCAGGGCCACTAGTACTGTACCCTCCACTTCCACCTGCTCAGTACTTCTCATCACGTGCAGTCGTGGGGGGGGGGGGGGGGGCATATCTGGCACGATCAGTAAAACCCTTGGTTGCCAACACTCGATCGTCAGCCCACACGGCAGCATCAGACAGCTTGCCGGGGCGCTTCTCACGGATCTTTTGGCAAAGCTCTTTGTCGACATTGTTGGTAAAGTGTTCTAGCAGGAAAAGCTCAACTGCCTCATTTAAATTGGTTACATTTTCACTCAAAAGCCAACGAGACAAACAATCACGGAGGTACTTAGCAAACTCAACATGAGTATGATTAGGATTCTTCTTTGCATTACGAAATTTAAGGCGATTGGCTTCTGGTCTGAGTTCATAAGCCTTAAGGATAGCCTGCTTTAAATGATCATACTCTGCTAAGTCCTCCACTGACAGACTTTTTAGCAGAGTATTCACTTCCCGGTTATGTAATGTTTGAGAAAAGCCGAATAAATAAAAATGGAGGTGGCGTTTTATTTTATATCAAAGAAAGTCTTAACCCGACCCTCTTGTCAAAACCTCAAATTGTGAACGTCGACACATATTTTGTGCTAATAAAGAATAATAAAGGTACAAAAATAATACTTGCATTAATATACAGACCTCCAGCTCAATCAGTGCAAACTGACCGAGAAATTTATGAACAAATTGCAGATGTAAGTAACTCACAAGATACCGTATTTTTTGGCGACTTTAATTTACCTGTGACCAAGTGGGGCGATACTCTTACTTCACACTCCAGACATGACTTGTATACGAACTTGCAAGAGAGTTCGCTTTATCAATTTGTTCGAACACTGACCCGTGGTAATAACGTTCTCGACATTGTACTTGCAACAAAAGAAGAATTAATAGAGAATTTGAATGTTGGTGATGAATTCAGTAACAGCGACCATCATACGATAACTTTCACTTTAAACTTTACTAGTAACGAACCAAATAGTAGCATCGAAAAAGTCCCTAATTTCAAGAAAGCAAACAGCTCTATTAGAGCTATGTTTAAAGAAACTGACTGGAGCTTTTTAATTAACAATAACGACATAAATGCATCTTGGAAGTTATTCGAAACCACTTACCTAAAAGCAGTGCAAGACTGCATACCATCGAAAATACGGCGTCCAGGCCATAATAATAAGCCCAAATGGTGGAATAAAGATATTTCAAACTGCCTACTTGCTAAAAAATTTGCTAATGATAGATTAAAATCCTCACAAAATGACGAAGAACGGGTGAAATTTGTAGAGCTACGACGCAAAGCCAAAAAGTCCCTAGAGTTACATATTGCGAATCAAAGTAAAACAAACCCGAAAAGAATTCTATAGTTATATCAGAAAGAAAAAAGTAGTTACTTCAACTGTTGGACCGTTAGTCGATGAAAATGGAGAATACACCAAAGACGAAGTACAAATGAGTAATGCCCTCAATACCTTCTTTGCATCAGTTTTTACAACAGAAGACCTCAGTGATATCCCTACACCATCGCCAATTCAGATTGATAATTCAGATGTTCTAAGCAATATCACCGTTACAGAGAGAGAAGTATTGAATTGTTTAGATAAACTCAAGGTAAATAAAACGCCTGGACCTGATACAATCTCGCCTAGAGTTCTAAAGGAAGCTAAGGATGAGCTCTCCAAACCACTGACATTACTATTCAATAAATCCTTGCAGTCTGGAACTATGCCTGATCAGAGGAAGATAGCCAACGTAACACCGATATTCAAAAAAGGCAGCAAATCCCTACCCAGTAACTATCGTCCAATTAGCTTAACCTCAGTTGTATGTAAAATGCTAGAAACGGTCATAAGAGACAGACTCGTAAAGCACTTAGAGGAAAATAACATACTTAAAGATACTCAACACGGCTTTCGTAAAAAACGTTCCTGTTTAACAAACCTCTTAGACTTCTTCCACGATATCCTCAACCTCTACGATGAGAGTAAAGCTGTAGATATTATATACCTTGATTTTCAAAAGGCCTTTGACAAAGTTCCCCACAAACGTTTATTGCTAAAACTAAAAGCGCATGGAATACAAGACGGTGTGTTGAAATGGATAGAAAATTGGCTCAGCGACAGAAAGCAAAGAGTAGTCATAAACGGTAAGGCATCTAAATGGACCAATGTAAGTAGCGGGGTACCCCAGGGATCGGTACTAGGACCAATTCTCTTTCTAATTTACATCAACGACATAGATGAGGGTCTCACCTGTACAATCTCAAAATTTGCTGAAGATACAAAAATTGCAAATAGCGTACTCTCAAAAGATCAAGTTGACGATATGCAACACAATCTAGATAAATTGTCACATTGGGCCCAAATTTGGCAAATGAGTTTCAATGCGGATAAATGTAAAGTACTACATATCGGATACCTAAATGAGAAAGCAAACTATTCGATGAATGGCACTCAGCTTAAGAATGTAAACCGAGAAACCGATCTGGGAGTAACAATATCGAGTAACCTAAAACCGAGTCAACAATGTTCAGAAGTTGTTAAGAAGGCAAACAAAATAATTGGCTTTATAGGCAGATCATTTGAGCATAAATCCAAAGACGTAATCCTAACCCTTTACAATTCCTTAGTCCGCCCTCTTCTGGAATACTGCGTTCAATGCTGGTGCCCTTATTACCAAAAAGACATAAACAAGCTAGAACGAGTTCAACGTAGAGTTACCAAAATTATACCTAGCCTAAAGAACAAACCATACGAAGAGCGTCTTAGAGAATTAAATCTATTTCCTTTAACCCAGCGCAGATTAAGAGGTGACTTAATTCAAGTGTTCAAAATCATCAAAGGCATCGACAATATGAACTGTAGTAAGTACTTCACTATCGACCAATCTAATTACACGCGGGGAAACGGTTGCAAAATGATTGGTAAATCTTTTAACTCACACGAATCTAAGAATTTCTTCTTCAATCGAGTTGTCAACTTGTGGAATGGGCTTCCCTGAGACGTTATAGACTGCAGCATTGTTGATTCATTTAAATTCCGCCTAGACAAATATCTCGCATCAAACCCGCGACTGACTGCGTTTGTAAATGAATAACTTTATCCTCCCCTCAGTTACTAACCCATATGTCCCCTACTAACTTCCTAGTCCTGCCACGTTAGTGGCAGGGCAGTAGTTCCCTTTCCAATGTTCCCTTACCCACTCTAAACCACTGTTTGGACACTTGATCCTCAGTGTTTTGGAGGACAAGCAGCCTAGAAGGGTCACTAGATCTGTTGTTGCTTGATTTCCTTTGTACTCCTTTGACACCCTATCATATGCCTCGAGCGCTTTTCCCTTGAGAACATTTGCCACCAATGCCGCCCAGCGTTCCCGTGGCCACTCGACTCCCGTGCTTTCTTTTCAATTCGCTGGAACTATTCAGTGACTTTTTCCTCATCAAAAGCGGGAACGAGCTTCAGGCTACGAGACAACTTTAACTCGCTATATTCCTCCCTGTGTACCGTGCCCACTTGTCCCCTTGTGTACCTACCCCCTTCTACCTCAACTTTGGTTCTTTGTAACTCCATTGTCATTCTCTGTGTTTCTAACCTCTCCTGCATCTCGCTCTCTTTCTCTTCTCTTCTCTCCTGCCTCTCTCTCTCTCTCTCTCTTGCATTTCCAATTTCTTCAACTCTAATTGTATTAGAGCATCACTCGATAGCCCTACCGGGGCAAAAGTAGGGGATGGTGTAGGAACATAAGCGGGACGGTAACGTGGCTGAATCGTAGAAAGTCCGGTTGGGATAAATGGGGGGGGAGGTGTAACCTGGTTCTCTGCCGCCCAGCCAGCGGCAGGAGTAGAGTGTAAAGGATAAAAATGGGGTTGAGTAAGTTGGGGCACACCAGGGGGCACGTCAGGCAACAACGGGGGAACAACAGTAGGACATGTAAACTGGGAAGACATGCTCTCATTAAAAGGTTTTAGCCTTCTGCCGGCACAGGCTCAGCCTCCTCTCGAACATCATAATAATACTGACATGCTTCCCCCGTGGTAAGAAGAGACCCCTCTACTCCCAACACTGATGCTATCAACCTCAATTCCTCCACCCTTCTCAACCACGAGGTAAAGCTAACCTTCTTGCGGATATTTTCTCCACCAACTCAACCTTAGATGAAATAAATCAAGATGTCCCTGTACTTAATTTTAATTCGCCTGAAATTCCATCACTTAAGATCCACACCAGACATGTCAAAACTATTTTGCAGAATCTCTCAGTAGATAAGGCTCCTGGTCCAGATGAAATTCCTCCAATAGTACTTAAGAATTGCTCCTTGGTGCTCGCTCCTGTATTGGCAATTTGTTTCCATCTATGTACTCATACCTCATGCTTCCCAGTACCCTGGAAAGAAGCAAACATCCATCCAGTTCCTAAAAAAGGTGCCTCTTCAGATCCATCAAACTACAGACCAATAGCTATAACTTCCACTCTTGGTAAAGTCTTTGAAATTATATTAAATATTCACATAATTAAGCATCTTGAGAATAATAAATTAATCAGTGATAGGCAATATGTTTTAGACGATGTCGATCAACTGCAGACATTCTTTGCCTTCTTACGCATCAAATCAACCAAGCTACAGACCAACATGGTGAAACACATACAATAGCACTGGATAATATTATATCAAAGGCATTTGATAGAGTCTGGCATCAATCCTTATTGTCGAAGATGTCACACTACGGCCTTGCATCATTAGTTCCACTAATTTCTTCTTATCTTCATAACAGAAAAATATGTGTAATGGTAGATGGCCTTTATTCTCAATTTCACTCAATAAATGCTGGTGTTCCCCAGGGATCAGTTTTGGCCCCAACTCTGTTCCTCATTCATATCAATGATCTCATATCTACCACTCATAATCCAATACATTCCTACGCAGATGACTCAACACTCCACAGTTCCTTCACATTTACCAATTCTTTCACCCAACCCGATCTTATAAATTCAAAAATAAGCACTGCAATTTCTCTGAACCAGGACCTTTCTAGAATTGAAGAATGGGGACAAAAGAATCTAGTTTCCTTTAATGCACAGAAAACCAAGTACATTCAATTTTCTAACCGACAGAATCTCACTGACTCCCATATATTTTTTAATGATGTAAATATTCCCACTTCCCCTAGTATTGACATTCTCGGTGTAACTAACTTGAGCTGGACACATTATGTTAGAAGCATTGCTAAGAATGCCTCTAAAAAACTGGGACTCCTGTACAGAGTTCGAGAAATCTTCACTGACGAGCAGTTGGCCGTAATATATAAAAGTCATGTGCGTTCTCAGATGGATTACTGTTCACCTCTGTGGAGTGGAAGTGGAGTGGTTGCATTGAGGCAGTTGGACAAAATTCAAAATAAAGCTATTAGATTAATCAATAACCCTGCAATCACACAGGACCTTCCTACATTATCCATACGAAGAAACGTTGCATCCCTTGCATTATTCTACAGATATTTTCACAGCAATTGTTCCGAGGAACTTGCTTCAATTGTGCCGCCTCTCCACATCTTTCCCCGTAGAACTAGGGCAGTTGATAGCGCCCATGAATTTACACTTTCTCCTCCACAATGCAGAACTTCTGCTTATCAAAATTCATTTATCCCTAGAACTACTACTCTTTGGAATTCACTTCCCTCGAATTGCTTTCCACAAACTTACAATCTACAAATGTTTAAATCCAGTTGTTACAAACATTTTATGAATGGAGGATGCCTTTAGGCACATGGACCTTTTTGTTTTATCTGTGTTTTTCCTTCCTCCGTTCATTGTCTCTTTAAAAAAAACAAAAAAAAAACAAAAAAAAAATGCATCTGTGCCCATTCTGGAGAACTCCGAAGGAACATTCTCGCATCCTCCTCACTGGTGATATGCAACGGCACGACACTCCCCCTCCTCTCTTTCTTGTGGTTCAGACATAATAAAATATAAATGCTAGACACCTATTCTAAAAAAAAAATCTGATCAAAATAAATCTTATTAATACTGCTGGTACTATTCTGATTATCCTAGGCAAGGTCGCCACTGTTATGAATCTGGACCTCAGTTCCTTAGAGACGGTATACGAAAATAATTACTACTGCAAATGCACCTTGTCTCTCTACCAACCAACACCACAACATAACAAGTATGAGCACTATTAACGCTTCCAGGCTCTTCTCAGTGCTTAAGGTGCACACTGCCCTGCTCCTATTCTGAATAAGAAGTAGAACAGAAATACTAGTGTAACTTACTAGCTACGAGAACTCGAAACTAACACCAGGATTAGCAATACTGGGTTGGATAATCAAAACAGTTAAATACATATAGGCTACCAGCAGACATCAAAGAAACAAGAGTGCAGATGTACTTCGAGCATAACAGGCTATGCGCGCCCTCGACAGTACTAAACCATGCGCAAACCAGCCAACGGTAATCCACTCTCAACCCAAGAGAGTTGCACATAATAATATTGCATAAATATAATGAACTAACAATACAAGGCAGTGTCATAATATGACTACTAACCTCGGGATGATATTAGTAGAAGCAGGTTGCCCTACCCTCAATTGTTTAATGTGAGGAAATGTATTATTAATCTTCTCTTACCTCGTTGAATATTTAATGACCAAATAGGCTACACAATGACTAAAATGTCAAGTTTAAAGATAATCACCCAAGCTTTGGTTATGACCTTACCGTACTATTGATATACTATGGGTTACTTTGATTAGGTGCATAAATTGAATAACATTATCACACTCTGATGCAAACCAACTCAATTCCCTTTAGGCTACAATTTCAATATAATATTACTGGTCGCTTTATATGAATAGGCTATGTTATTTCATTGGCCACTACAATACATACTTTGTCAGTCCGAAATTACATTTTCACCGTTAATTTTGAATATCCGAATAGCGAATAAACATATATAATTTATTTTAATGTGTTAATTTTTTGTAGTCATTTATGAATAGAAAATGTCTTTGTAAATGTCATATTTAAATGCATACAATCAACCTCAGCAACGCTTGATAATCATATAACTGAGAAAATGTAGTTTCGACCAGACTAAACCCACCAATGGGGACCCACCTTGCGATTTGTGGAGGGGCTTGAAGCGTGGCCGATGATCTCGCCTATTTGGGTAGCTCCCCTATCTTTCTAGGGTTCGGGTTTCATCGGCCTCGTGGACCAAGTGCTCCCCCTTCATCAGTAGTAAGAGTGGGGCCTTCCAGTGGAGTTCTGTTTTGGCTATTCTTTGGTTTTGTTGGAGGGAGTTTGTGGGTGGCAATAGCTCATTCCCGTTGAACTGGGGTCGCATCTGTGACCCCTTTACGCCAAGCCAGGGAGCTAGGTGTTGTGCTAAACTCGACGGACGGAGGCACCTTCATGACACCTTTCTTCCCTGGCATATGCTGGATCCCTGGGGCAATTTTGTCTTGTCCCCTAAATGTGGGTCCGTGGTGGGTATGGGACTGGCTGCAGTGAATTATTATTAGCGTATTATGGCTTCTAACCTACCGTTGACTGTTGACGACTCTGGCGATCTTTCGGTTTCCCCTCCTGATCCTCCCCCTGCTTTTGTGGAGACTATGCAGCCTTTCCAGGCCGGCAGGCCATAAGACTCCATCGAGTAGGTCCCGTCGTCCTCCGAGAGCTGTTGGGTCCCTTCATGAGCCAAGTTTAAGAGTTCCCTTTACTATGTTTGTGGTGGTTCGTGTCCGAGAGGGATTAGATATGCGACGAAACAACATTTTCAAAACGCACAGAGATTTAGTTCGTGCCTGTGGTTCTTCTCCGAAGGTGGTACCGCAAGTGGATGGCCTACTAGTTGAGGTAGAAGATGGGGAGCAGCAGAGGAGTGCTCGCCTTCTGGCCTTGACATCCCTTGCGGACCAGCCGGTTGGGTGTTCGCTGCATGGCACGCTCAATCACTCTCGCGGAGTTGTTTATGTATGATGAGGTGCGTCTCCAAGAAGAATTTGCTTCACAACATGTTATCAAAATTAAACTTATTCAAAAGAGGGTTGATGGTGAGCTTGTCCCCACACCGACCCTAATCCTCACATTCAACCTCTTAGACCTTCCTGACCTTCTGGTGGCTGCCTGGTACCGCTACAGGATTAAGCCCTATGTTCCGCAACCACGACGTTGTTTCCATTGCCAGCGTTTTGGACATATTGGGCGTTCCTGCCGACTACTTGCCCTGGGACTACCGTCTGTGTTCGTCTCCTGTGGGGGTTCGGTAAATGAGGGTATGGACTGCCCGGGTCCGGTATCCTGCTTGAATTGTGGTGGTGGACACACTGCTTCGTCCATGTAGGTTCACGGTCACGGTGGCCGAGCGTGCTTAGTACTCTGTATTGGGAGCGCTAGCTCTGGTGTCGGGGGTTCAATCCCACGCGCCGGCAGGGGAAGTTCTCTCAAAAACTTTCCCTGGCCGTGAAGGCAAGATCTGGGCGGATCGTCTCGGGGGACCCACAAAGTCTCCTGCCCACGTCCCACTCCCTTGGGAGTATGTAGGCGCTCTCGTTAGCTGCCAGGATCAGTCTGTTGATCCATTAGGATAAGATCTAGGTTAAGTCTGTGTATTTTCAGCCCCATTGGCTGCCGGCTTGAAATAAAACTATTATTATTATTATTATTATTAAGTCTTGTGATCGATATAGATTTGAACAGGAGGTATTGTCTCTACAAGCGAAAGAGAAACTGAGCTTTGCTGTAGCTAAAGATCGTGTGTCTTCTATGTTTGTTCGCCCTGGTGTTTCGTTCGCATCTCTCCTCTCAAATTCCAAGCCTGCTGCACCTATGCATAATGTTCCTTCTGTGAGCCATCACGAGTCTTCTTCTCTACGAACGGGCCTTCCTCCGCAAGTCTCCTTCGTTGCCAAGCATCCTCCTGGTCCTCCTCGTGGGAAGCAACGAGCATAGAACACCATGAGGGGTAACCAAGCAAAAAGAGTGATACCTGAGGCTTGCGAAGTGTAGGATAACTTTCGTACTTTCGTTGTTGTTATTGTCGAGCTCACGCCGCGTCCATACGCTTGATGGCGTTAGTGTCGATCTGCATCGTCTGCGTGTCATCAGCTTAGCTATATAATTAAGCAATGCATAGCGTTTGAGCTTGAAATGCACACACATATGTTTGGATTCCCAATTAAGATAACTGTGGTAATAATATAGATAAATTATGTTGGGAGACGAATAAAATAATGTTGACAAATAAGAACCATTCATTTCAGCAGACGCCAGACGGACTCACGGAGGTAGGGCTGATGTTGATGTTAAGTTAATATTGTCTTAATTCTCTCCTGAAAGAGGGATTAATGCTGGTCCTTATGTCTCACCGAAAACCAAGGCCCTCTCTTAGATGTATATATGAGGAAAGAAATGACCCAATAATTAGCCTATAGTTTCCCTACAGAAAGGGAAAGGTAGATTTTGCTGAAAGCAGGCAATGTAAACATTGGGCATATCGTGAAATACTCAGGGTGGCGAATATCTCGATCAGTCATTTTTCTTATATCTCACTGCTCTGTATTCACATTATCCATGTTTACCTAATACTTTATTGTTTTTATCCACAGATCAGTGTAACTTGTGGATTTGTGCCAGTGTTCACCTGAGGAGTTCATACATCATATATCCATAAAGTAATCTAAATAAACAGAACAATAATCATGTATTGTGTTATTATCCTTTACCATGTTATAATAGGGATCTGACATAAAACTACATTTAATGATGTGTTAAACGCAATATATAGCATAATAATGCAGTCTTCTGGATTATAATATAATTGTGCTCACTGCTGTTTAGGACATGTTTCGTGATTATATATTCCTATTACAGACATAAGGCTATACGTAAATTATAAAGTATTCGTTGTGTTTAATTTCAATTGTTTAATGTGAGGAAATTTATTATTTATAGCCTATTCTCTTACCTCGTTAAATATTTAATGACCAAATACACAATGACTAAAAAATTTCAGGTTTAAAGATAATCATCCAAGCTTTGGTTATGACCTACCCGTACTATTGATATATGTGTTAATTCGATTATAGTGCATACATAATACTCTGATGTAAACCAACTCAATCCTATAGGCTACAATTTCAATATAATGTTACGGATAACTTTATAATTATGAATATGTTGTTTCATTGGTCACTACAATACATACTTTGTCAGTCCGAAATTACGTTTTCGCAGTTAATTTTGAATATCCTGATAGCGAATTTACATTTCTAATTTATTTTAATTTGCTCATTCCTCTTAGTTATTTATGAATAGAATAATTCTTTGTAAATGCCATATTCGAATGCGTAGAGTCAACCTGAGCAACGCTTGATAATCATATAACTGCGAAAATGTAATTCTTTGTAAATGCCATATTCAAATGCGTAGAGTCAACCTGAGCAACGCTTGATAATCATATAACTGCGAAAATGTAGTTTCGACCAGACAAGAGGCCTAGTATCGTATATATCATGGTAGAGTAATAGACTTATTATAGTAGAGGTAATGAGGTTAATATTTTCATAACGAACAATAATAGGTAGCCTACTAACATTTGGTATGTTATATAACAGTGGCGATTCTGACATTAGTAAAGTGTGTAGGGAGGATTGCTTAGCCTAAAGTAAACTATCAATATTGAATACAGTAGCTGTGTGAAGTATGAAGACAAATCCCCTAGATATTGTTCACCAATATTAGTACCGCGTCCATAAACTAGATGGCGTTGGTTCCAGCCTCAAATTGAGGCCAGACTTGCCATCTATGGTATAATTTATTTTAATGGGAGGCATAGGAAGATTCCTATCTCGCTTATACCTTCTTTGGTGGGAAGTCTGAGACTCCTGTTGTCCACCTGCCTGTGGACCCTCCCTCGCTACCTTTACCTGAGGCTGATGGTCCCTCTGTCATTGTGCAACCTCCTTATGTGACAAGCTCTGTGGCAGGTTGTAATTCCGATTCAGCAAGTACAGGCGTGGAGATGGAGGTTGAGATTGCTAACCTCAAGCGGGTGAGGAGTGAAAAATCTTTGGAGGAGACCTCTCCAAGTGTGCCTCCAGGGAGCTCTGGGAGTGCCCCTCACTCAGGGTCTCAAGATGATTTGGCATCAACATTGGTGGCTTATAAAAACAGCCTTTCTGGGGTTCCAGTTCCTGCACCTAGCTCAGGTGTGACGGGATGCGTCTTCGGACGCACACACGGCTTGCTAGCCAGCTCCCTCTGACCGAGACCTCCTGCAAACAGCCTTCGGTTGATTTGGTTGGGGACGGTCAGGGTCCGGGTGACCCTGTCGTGGCACCTGATCACTCGCTGAGGGCTGCGGACAAGACAAGTGTGTCTATACGGAGGGTCTATGTGCCTCGGTCGCGTACTGCTGCTGTGGATAAAGATCCTTCCATATGTCGTGACGCTAGGTTATCATCATCATCCTCTCGATTGGTTAGACCGTGAAAATCCCCCCCCCGGGAAGAAGTGCTTTAAAACCCTTCCCAGTGAAAGTCCTACATAAATATTTGTGGTTTTAATCTTTTATATTTTTTATTAGTAACCCCTTATGGCTACAACAATTTGTCTTCAATGGAATTGTCGTGGTGTATTGGCAAACTGGGAGGAATTACAATTACTTCTCTCTGATCTGAATCTATTGTGTGTCTGTCTTCAGGAGACAATGGTGGAGCTTCGACCATTGCCTTCACCTAAGGGTTATTCTGTCTTCCATTCCGCTCCTCGCCTTCTGGTGGTCTTAGCGGTGGGTGTGCCTTTTATTTTCGTTCCGATGTCCCATTCACTCCCTTTACTGTACAGTCTCCCCTTCAGCTTGTAGCAGTGCAGATGCACCTTGAAAGGTATTTTACCATCTGTTGCCTGTACCTTCCACCGTCAGTCCCAGTATTGCGAGCCGATTTAGAGACCATTATCCGACAACTTCCAACTCCTCTTGTTCTCCTTGGCGATCTTAATGGTCGCCATCCAATATGGGGGGATTCGCTTTCCAATCCTCAAGGTGAGCTTCTGGCCTCCTTGGTTGGTGATCTGGATTTGGTTGTCTTAAACTATGGGAGACCAACCCATTTCCATGTTCAGACTGGCACTTTTTCTGTTCTTGACCTCACCATTACTTCTCCTGACTGTGCTCTTGATTTGTCCTGGGATATTTTGGATCATCTGCATGGTAGTGACCATTATCCAGTGTTGGTCCAGTCCTCTCACTTTGTTCCAACTACCCGTTTGCCTCGCTGGTGTCTGGGTAGGGCTGACTGGCCTCTTTTTGGACAACTCTTGAGTTTGACTTGGCTGTACATGATTTTCCAGCTATTGATGATGCACGCCAATATTTTACTACGACTCTGTTTCAAGCGGGGCTTCGTTCCATTCCACGGTCCTTGGGTATATATTCCTGGAGACCTGTACCGTGGTGGACTGCAGCCTGCTCTTTTGCAGGCCCCTGGCCTCTCTATTCTCTAAGCTACTTCAGACAGAACACTTAGATAACGTTTGCGTTCTTTAATTGCATTTGTGCCGAGTTTTATCTGTAAACCAATTAATTTTTGGCCTTTGAGCTACTCTCAAAGTACTTCCAATAATCCAATTCATATCATCTGTGTGTGCTGTCGGTGAAACATCGTCAATAAAGAGCTCATCCTCAACTGGTATTTCCAGTCAACCAAGTTTAAATAATTTCCTTGTTGGCGTGTCTGTGCTAGAGACTTTGGTGACAAGTTTGGTCATAGTCTATTATCACATTGACAGCAGGAGTGTTGGGGAGGGGTAAAATGGGGTGCAAATGTAACTATGGGATAGTAAGTTGGGCAATGGGCAGGGTTAAAGTATGGGTTGGGGTCAAAGGAGTAAAGAAGAAGGGAAAGGGGACTGGGGATGTAAATAGAGAGTAGACTAGTAAGTTGAATGTCATCATCATTATCATGATTTGCGATGCCCCTGGTCCCTGGGAAGTTGGAGCCCCATGCTAAGGGATGGCCATTAGCCAGGGCAGCAACGCCTCCAGGGCCCCAGGCTACTTTGTCTTGAAGAGTCTCAACACCCAAAGCTTAATGCTTACTGTTACGACTGAGGTTCAAATATATCAGGGCTCTTATTCATCGGACTAGTAATGGCATAAATGCTACAACGGAAAGCGCTAGATGTATGTTCCCAGTGAACAAAGAACACAAATACTCTACAGAGTTCTATATGCAATAATAGGCTATCAAACTCTCAATAAATGTGCGTCTACTCTAGGCTTAATGTTATGTGAAAACAGCCTATTACTACCTATAACCGAAGGGTGCTTGGTTATGGTATGCAAAGTAAGGTGGTAAGAGAAGTTACAGCTTACGTTACTTTAATCAATAAATGTCAGGCACTCCTGCATGAAAGAAAGTGCACTAAAGTCCTTCAACACTAACAAGGAATCTTCTTTAAATGTTAGATGCTATAAAGATGCTCGTATCGGAAATGGAACCCAAAACGGCAGGCAGCGGAACAATGCTCGTGCAGGCTATGCACACAAAAAGGTAGAATATATAATGCCGTCGGAGCCAAGAATATCCTAAACACTACAACAATAATAATCGCCACGACAATGCAGTATTCCTATCAACAAAAAGAGCCTAAGTCGTTTGTGTCTCCATACATCAAACTAGGCTGCGAAATGCTTGTGTAATAATAAATGGGTATGCATAAAAAAAAAGAGTAATTAGGTTAATATACTTAATGTCTACTGTGACTGATAATGTCTAGCTAGAGTCAATGATACGAGATACTGGTGCGCATGGCATGCCGCATAGCCTAGTGTAAATCTCAAGTCTGTGCGTCAAATATTACGTTATAGGGAAGGGTAGCTCTCTTGAGAAACCTTAATACCGAAGTATTAAGCGTTCTCCTGGCGTACCTCAAAGACAAACAACGAGCTAGAACAGTGCAGAATGGTATAGGCAAAAAGCCCTCATTCGTGCATGCTCTACTCTCAATGGCACACAGACTAGAATTTACTCAATCAACTCCAGTTCTTAGGTATGTCGTGCAGCTTTTAACTAAAGCCAGCACTCGTAGGAAACAATACCTTATAATATCAGACTCCTAGTCTAGCATTATCTAATCCAGCAGAACACTAATAATTATAGGATGCGGTACTTAAACAATATAAATGCCAACCAATGCTTCGTGATCCACTTATCTTAACAACTAACATACATGGGTTATATCAGACCTTAACGCACAATACAACTGGCCAGCATGAAGCTGATTTTGCAGAGTTAACCAGAGGGGGTATAATATTAATAAAAGGTGGTGAAAGATATGAAAAAAGAGAGAGGTAGGCAGAGGAAAAGATTCTCAGGTGCGGAGCGGGAGACAGGTAGCAAGGGATAAAGATGGATGCGTTCTAGAAACCAGATCTGAGGGAGAGAGTGGCGAGGAACTGTATATATACTCGCACTAGCTCGAGGCGCGTGGGAAAAAAGCGGTTACAAGTCCTCTAGCCACTAGCAAGGGAGCTAGCAGCATGGTAAGTACCTCTCTCAACCAACCCCCACGAGGCAGCCAGCCGTGACGTCATCGAGCAGGACAAAAACACTGCACGCTCCCTCTCACTCTGTTCTACTCTCTCTCTCTCTCCCAGATCCCATCATTACTAATTAATGATAAAACATATACTTTACAATTAAATATATAAAGCCTTGACATGGGTGAAAACAAAGAGCCTTTCTGGACTGCCCATGACACGAGCTTTCATATGAAATAAAGCACACTCTAATACATAAACTGTAGCCCCATCCACTGCCCTGGCGATCCTAGCGAGTCACTGTAGGACAAGCCATGCGGTTCTAACGGAGTGGTTAACGTCACATTACACATACCAAGTCATGTGTAGGCTACACCTCCACATTGTTCAAACCATCCATGTTCCTGACATCCAACGCCATTCTGAAGTAGCTCATCTCCACTGCATGCTCTATGTTGGAGACTGTAAAGATCCACTTGTTAGTTGTTACCCAATACCATGTTTCACTTGATCCATAACACACAATCACATAGTTTCGCAATTACCTTAATTCAGCATACAATCAAGCTCGGAACTGATTATTTACCTTTACCCTTCCGTTACTTCTTCAATCAACCTCCTTCCTGTCAGTGTTATCTCCTTTTATTTCACTTCATTCTTCCGTATGTAGGCTAAACATAACAGGATTGAATCATTTGAATGTATGGCGGTTAAGCCTATAACTATGTTTAGATGCCATACCATAGAAGGGCAATTATGCCGCTATTGAGACATGAATGTCATGGATTTATACAATATAATGTCAAACACGAAATACCAGTTACTCCAGTAGCCTATCAGGTGGAATGGTGGATTCCTTCAATTGCAATAAGAGGTAGTGTATAGGATAATAGAACATACCATATGAATTTGAAGTAACTATTTTCATATAAACGTTGTGTTTTAGAACTGTGAAAGGCAGGAGCGGCCCTGTTTAAAGTCATTTTGGCCCTCATCCAAGCATTACAATGCCTCACAGGCTTAAGTAGCTAACCATTTTATATTGTAATGTTCTTTCTATAATCTTTAAAAGGTGGGAGGTCTCAGGTCAGTATATTCATATATGTATGCAAAATGCAATGCACATATGTGTAGCCCTATGTCATATGTACAATTGTACATGCACAGTATATGCATGTGCCGTGGCCACATATGGTAGAAATGTGGTTACTGTGACTGTCTTACTCATGTATATGGGTAGATTAACCCTCTCCGACATATGACGCGATGTTGAGCCTATTGGGGATACTTTAACACCTTACGAGCGGCCTATGCGGTTTATTTATGTGTACCGCACAGCGGGGTGTTTTTAGCCAAAATAGGGCTGTTTACGTGATCATTTTCATGCCTAAATAAGACCCAGAACGTAAAACAAGTACCTATCCCTGAAAGGGCATAAACAGAGCTTTCGAATGACACCATAACGATCCTTGTATGATGGATAGTTTTCTTGCAATAACCGTGCAACGCGAGTGCAAAAAGCAGGTAATTCGGTACTTTCGGTACATAATTGAGTATGTAGCGAGTGAGAGAGGGAGGAGGGAGCTGAGATTTGTGTCAGTAGGTTCGCCGCGGTGGTCTGGAGCAGTCATACGCTCGCTAGTCTCCTGCCACCACTTGTCTCTCTCTCTCAGCCACATTACGTGCTGAAATTGCCACTCGAGTTATGTCGAGCGCCGCCACATAGTCCAGCTTTATTTAACTCGACTTATGTTGCTCGCCGCTAATTAAGGGTTAAAGCCTTTGTTACCATCAGGGATATTTAGAAACCTTTAGTTTAGTTACTTCAACCTCTGCAGTTGTCTTTGAGTTAGCTGTGGGCAAAAAACTAATTTTGGAGAGGTAATTATAAGAGTGAGAGAACTCTATGTCTTATTGCTAATCTGGCAACCTCTGCGTCATATGTGCGTGAAAGGGTTAATACTACAGACATAAATGGTTACACTTTTGGGATAAAACAATTCACAAGGACCTGCTAGTCTTACTGTCTCTCTTGAGTAAGGGGTAGGGAATAGGTCACTAGGGGAACTAGGGACTACAGGGGGTATAATACTGGAGTCACGGGCTGAATAGATAATTAAGTATTCATCCAGGAAATTGAGGAAACCTGATTATTAGGAAAACACATACAGTATATTTGTAACTAAAGGGGATTTAAATCTTCGTAATCCCAATCCTTCGCCTAATCATGTCCCCGAGGTCTGAGACCGTCCTTTTATCACTCACTGTGCTACGAAAACACAGATCTTTAGTTTAGTTACCCAAATAGTTAAGTTTTGTTTGAAATGGCATTTATAGAATAATAGACGACACAACATTGTAGCACCTATAGATTCAAAGAGTCCATCAGGAATTAAAAGAAGAAATAGAATGTTCAAATGAAAGTTTAGATTCTTTAAAAGGACAAGAATAGTATCTCGTATGTCTGTTTTAATGACCATATCGTATTATTACTGATATTATGAACTAGGCCCACTGTATGGCCGCGGCGTCTCTTGTGACTGCTAGGGGTAAGCTGTAAGTAACTTATTGCATATTTTATATTTTTTTCTTTGATTGAAGGCCTGAAGGGATGCAAGAGCCCAAGAGAGCTTGCAAGGTCCTTCCTTTATCCTGGGGAGTGCCACATACCTATTAGACTGTTAGATTCAGCATAGGAGATGACCAAATATCGCCACGGCCATGCCGACCCGGCAGACTAGCTAGGCCTAGAGAAATGGGCACGTCACTCAGTGCATTAGTGCAAACTAACCGATTACTGAAATACTGATCCTATATAGGCTATTAGTATTCCTCACTCCTCAGATCTCCTATATAGGAACGGAGTGTAATGGGGGAGGGGGGGGGGGGGGGGGGGGGGAGCAGTGAGTGTGGCACCCTGTGACCCTGGGCCAGTGAAGTGAAGTGTGGGGCCAGGCTGTGACTGCAGTGAATCAGTGGGACTGACCAGTGGCCAACTGGCCACTGCCACACCAGGGCCTAACCTTAGCCTATATTAATAATGTCGGACTGTCGGTAACTCGGTATAGGGCCTAGGCTAGCTTAGCTGCCGGGGGGCCGGGATACCGGCTAAGTTAGCCTAACCTTAATATTTGGTAATTCTGCAGAACAACAACTCCTTTTATTCGATTTTTGTTTATTTTTTGATTTTTATATTGTAATCGTGCAATTATGTAATGGTTTGTAAATTTGTAATTGTATTAGTAAATGTGTATTTTAGTATTAGAAAGTGCGGAAAGCACTTTTGTATAACTTTATTTTAATACCACACATTTTGTTGATATATTTGAAGATAAATATGGAATCTATGTGCTCTAAAGAGTAAAGAGCATATGAATTTTGTTTTAACACTCGGCAAAACGACGTACACCCGGTATTATTCTTAGTCTACTGTTACTGTATTTAATTATAATTATTATTTATTATTATTATTATTATTATTATTATTATTATTATTATCATCACAGGGTGTCAAACGAAAGCCGAGTCCGTTATATCTAGTCTATATTATTGTTACATAGTATAAATCAAGATGAAATTAGGGTTTATAGTACCAATTATGTCTTTGGAAGTGATTAAATGGCCAAAATAATGCTATTTCATGTACATTTTCTTGTATTATTGTATACCTCATAATAATTCAAGTATTTAAACAAAATTGCTGCGGTTGACACTGCCCGGAAAGTTGGCAACACAACTCATTCCGAGTAATGTACTAAACAAAGCCGGCAATACGCCCGAATACTACACATCCTTACCGTTGAAGTTACCATCATCAACTCGTCATACCTTCTGCTTCTATCCTAATATATTTCCTTTATAATTTAATTATTTTGGCTCCCCTCCATCGCTCAGCTCATGTTCACTGTCTCTGTTTTGTCAATTGAACAACGAATATTCAATAAAATGTCTTTAAACTAATTATCTTTTATCATTTCAGTACAATTATGTGCCATTTTTCTTTTTCTTTACAAGATATTTTATTTGTATTCCATTTTGTATTATATTTCGATGCTAGATTTTAAATGGATATATTACACATACTAACATGACTTCTCTAGCATTGGCCAGGCAATCCATAATGCGGCCTCTGACTTCAGCGCCCGTCTCAAATTTCTCGGCATAGTCGTAGTAGGCGTCCGCCACCACCTGACTGTGGCCGGCCAGGTTCGCCACCACCTGCCTCGCCAGTCCTTGAACTCCTCACGCAGGGCTGTGACGATAGGCATTCTTAGGATCCTCGAACCCATTTTCATGTTTACCCCAGCTGCCTTGGCGACCTTGGTCAAGCACCGACTAATGTTAGGCTAGGTCATCATTGTACAGCATTCCTGCCCTGCCTCATTTTCCCTATTGGGGAAGACGAGGCAGTCCTCACTCTGGCAGGTGGTGGCGAGTGGTCTATAGTGCTGCATATAAGCCTGCAGCATCTCATCCTCCACTTTGTCTAACAGCAGGAGGCAAGGAGCTGGAAAGAGAATATGAGGTCCTTACTAAAGCCATTCTCTAAATGCCACCTTAGCTCTGACACGTCTTCATTACCAAAAAAAAATACAAATTTATCTTGGGGGTATTTTTATGAAGGTATAATATATCTATTCCTTCATGAAGCTATACAAACACGAAGTCCCCTCTTCAAGATAAATCTATACAATTTTCAGATAAAAAAAAATAGTCACAACCGAGGTGGAATTTCGGACATGGTATTACTAAAGTCCTCATATAATTGTATGTGTGCTGAATTATCTATTTACTGTTTCAATCCATTAGCTATATCAATTATTATTGACAATTGTATTTTACTCTCTGTGTCCTGATGTTGCCATGTAAAAATATGAAATCTTATTCAAAGCAAATTACGCACATCAGGCACTCAAGCAGACTATTACTAACCCTTTGCGCCAGTCTTATGCCTTGCGATGGCGATCCTACAGATGTCCGTCCCATCAGCTACCTGCTTTGTGGTCCGCCGCTGGTATTCGCTGAGGGTGAATGTCGAGAGCTCCTGCGACCGTCGGAGGCAGCGGACCACACGGCGAAAGATTATAAGGTCGCGTAGGTTGGTGAAGTCTCTGATTAGGAGTGGCCGTGCAGCCGTTGTGAGAGTGGCACGGGCTGCCCTGGCCATTTTCCTGGCGTACTTGAAGTCCAAAATCTTGCTTATGATGCGCATTGGAAGGAGTCTTTGCTCATATGCCATCCTTTTCTGCACCGCTTCTCCCTTCTCAAGTCTAGCATATTTACGTCTTGCTGAACTACACCTCTCCAAAACTTGCTCAGCAGATGTGGGGATTACAATCTTGGTCTTGCTCATGAACTTTACGCATTTGGTGAGCGAATCTACAATCATGCGACACAAGTTTGCCGTGCAGGAAACCTTCTTGATCGAGATAAACTCCTTTGGGAGGAGGGCTTTGGAAATTGTTTGCAATATGACATCAGGGTTAACATGTGCCAGTCCTTGTCCCTCCATCGTCATCTGACCCCTAATGGCGTCCCTGGCCAAGCGAAGGTTCTTGTCAATTGTTTGGCTGGAGAATTCTTACCCTTCTAAATACAATTTAAAACTATTGAGGAATTCCTCAAAGGAATCATTGAGTGAAAGCATTTTCTCTCCAGACATAGTACGAACAGTCTTATTGGGATTTGAAAGGGATGCAAGATAGGCCTTGTATGTTGGGTCTGTTATGGCCAGTTTATTCACTTTTCTTAGGTGTATGTCCACCCGACAAATTACCCGTTCCCAGTTTTCATATGGGCATTTGGTTGGAACATACTTTTTCTTCTGTTGTTTAGTATTTTCCTTAGTCGCTCTTAGGGTTACCATGTCTCTCTACATGTTCTTCAACCTTTTTCTCTCCTCTAGTGTTGTCTTTATGCACTTGTGCCATGTGCCGGTTGAGGTTGGAGGCTGACATAACGCAAGAGAGGATAGGGCATTTCTTGCTTGGTCGTGAGGCTTTTCCATGTTTTCTTACCCGGGTTGTGTTCCTGCCCCTCCCTTTACCCCTTGATTTTCTTAGCTCCTGTTTTGCTGCCGGCCAATATGTTTTCAAAACCTCTTTTATCTCTTCATAGCGAGCTTCGGTTTCTGCCAAATCTTTACGCTTTCTGTCTATCATCTTTCCGTACTTAATGTGAACATCTTCCATTGTCTTCATCTCTATCAGGTCCTCATTTAACAACTTCCTCCTCTCTGCTGAAGTTCCTCTTCATTGTACTTTTTTCATAATTGTTTCTTTTATCTCTACGGGCCAAACAACTTCATCGCCTCCAGTGCTCGCTAAGGAATCCAAAGACCAAATATTTATCATTAGATGCAATAGTAATGAAATGTAATTTTGGACATCAAATTTGGAAAGGTGAACTATAGAAATTCAAATTTAAATAATTTACTTTTACTTTTTGTATTATTTTGTTGTTGTCATTATTATTATTATTATTATTATTATTATATTTTTATCATTTTTATATATCTATATATCTATATTTATATATTATATAATTTATTAAATATTAAATATACTATTATATATTTAAACAATCACCAAAATTAATATATAAATGATCAAGGAAAAACTGCAATGAATTATGAGAATCAATGGCGCTTACAATCTGAGTCGTCATCTTGATTTGACTCGGCAGATGAGGTGCCTTCCTCTGGAGACGGGGATGCCCGTGCTCTCGAAGGTCCTGGTCGAGGTGACAGGGATGACCTTGGTCTCCAAGGTCCTGGTTGAGGTGATTTGCTACCCGGCCTACGATCGGCAGCAGTTTTTGATGCTGCAAGTAAGCACGTAATTCACTGAGTTATCATTCTCTTAAAATTTGTATTACTTTTAAATATTTGTTGACAATAATATTGTATTTTCCAAGTAGTCACTTGACATTTTAAAATATATCAACGAAACTTATTATTTACCTTTACCGATTTGATCAAACATCGAAGCCTCACCACGCTTCTTCTTCGAACCAATCTCCAACTCAACGGAGTCCTCTGAGGATGAGATCTCCCGTTTACGCCCCTGAGTATCCGCTTGTACATCATAGACCTTATCCTTATCTGAGTCATCGAATTCGCTGTACGAGTCTTCAGAGTTGCACTTCATTTTTACAGACTCGTTTCTGTAATTAGATAATTATATATTTGTAGTTATTATTTAGTAACGAACTGTTAATATAATATACAGTATGTAAAAAAATAGATATTTTAATATAAAGGTAGGAGATACATTTAATATCCTAACCACTTCCCCATCAAGGATCTCCGGGTTGTGCAATGGATTCATTGTGGTTTAATGGCCGCACCTTCACGGGGACGGATGCTATGTAAATGCACTCCCGAGGGATCTAAAGGCAAGATAAATCTCACGCTTAGAAAACCAGTGCTTGAAAGGAAAAGTTTTAGTAAGAGAAAAAGTCTCGAAAACTCCGCCATGTCAAAACCAAGTAAGGGTCTCTCCGCAATCACAGGATATTAGCCTTCACTGCACAAAGTTGGGAGATACCAGTTACTATGGCTAAGACGGACGGACGGACGTCGAGAGTGAAAGTGTTTCTGCAGTGGACAATATTTTTGATTGAAAACAATATTATAAAAATAACAATTCTGGCATCAAGAGAGCGCTCAGTTCATTGCTCCTACCTAACCAAGACAGGTGTCATCCCTCTATGATCTGTCTATGGATACTGATGGTCTCCCCATGATGGGCAGCCTATCCTATCCTGTACCTAACCAGCGTTTTGCTACCCTTGCCGTTTCCTAACCTCCACCTCTACTGAGAGGGCCCCTTGAGCAAACCGCAGGGTTCAAAGGAGTACAAAGGAAATCAAGCATCAACAGGTCTAGTGACCCTTCTAGGCTGCTTATCCTCCAAAACACTGAGGATCAAGTGTCCAAACAGTGGTTTAGAGTGGGTAAGGGAACATTAGAAAGGGAACTACTGCCCTGGAACTAATGTCCGTGGCAGGACTAGGAAGTTAGTAGGGGAAATATGGGTTAGTAACTGAGGGGAGGATAAAATAAAGTTATTCATTTACAAATGCAGTCAGTCGCGGGTTTGATGCGAGATATTTGTCTAAGCGGAGTTTAAATGAATCAATGGTGCTGCAGTCTATAACGTCTCGGGGAAGCCCATTCCACAAGTTGACAACTCGATTGAAGAAGAAATTCTTAGATTCGTGTGAGTTAAAAGATTTACCAATAATTTTGCAACCGTTTCCCCGCGTGTAATTAGATTGGTCGATAGTGAAGTACTTACTACAGTTCATATTGTCGATGCCTTTGATGATTTTGAACACTTGAATTAAGTCACCTCTTAATCTGCGCTGGGTTAAAGGAAATAGATTTAATTCTCTAAGACGCTCTTCGTATGGTTTGTTCTTTAGGCTAGGTATCATTTTGGTAACTCTATGTTGAACTCGTTCTAGCTTGTTTATGTCTTTTTGGTAATAAGGGCACCAGCATTGAACGCAGTATTCCAGAAGAGGGCGGACCAAGGAATTGTAAAGGGTTAGGATAACGTCTTTGGATTTATGCTCAAATGACCTGCCTATAAAGCCAATTATTTTGTTTGCCTTCTTAACCCGGGAACTGCGGGGAGACTCTTAAGAGTTCCCCCGGCGGACTGCGGGGAGACTCTTAAGAGTGAGTGAAAACAAAAATCAACTTTTGACATAGATTTTTTTTTTTTGTTTTTTTTTTTTTTTTGTTTTTTTTTTTGGCCCCTGGGCCATGCAAAATCTCAGTCCTCTACCTCCCCTCCTTCCCCACTTTCCTCCTCTCCTTCAGTTATCACCTATTTTCCCTGTTATTCCCTTATTCTGAGGTATATTTTCGTGCTAACATTAGCGAGTTGCAAGCAGGGTGTTGTCATCACTGATGGCAAGCGAGTGCAAGAGAGAGAGAGAGAGAGAGAGAGTATTGATCGACTGTGTCTCAGTGGCCTTGGGGGAAATTGGCGGGAAAGCAGCTTGCCTCACCCATACATTATACAACTCGCGGGCTATATCTCCGATTTTGACCATCCAAACGCTGTTTTCACTCGTTTTATTGTTGTTTCAGGTTAATACCTTTATAATCAACCCATAATAGGCGCATATGGATAAGTATTAATGCTATTAATGGTACAATGAATATTTTAGTGACGGAAACACCTCAAATACATGCGCACAGGGAGAGGTGTCTAATTACCCCCATGCGCACTTCAGAGGTTAACAACTTCTGAACATTGTTGACTCGGTTTTAGGTTACTCGATATTGTTACTCCCAGATCGGTTTCTCTGTTTACATTCTTAAGCTGAATGCCATTCATCGAATAGTTTGCTTTCTCATTTAGGTATCCGATATGTAGTACTTTACATTTATCCGCATTGAAACTCATTTGCCAAATTTGGGCCCAATGTGACAATTTATCTAGATTGTGTTGCATATCGTCAACTTGATCTTTTGAGAGTACGCTATTTGCAATTTTTGTATCGTCAGCAAATTTTGAGATTGTACAGGTGAGACCCTCATCTATGTCGTTGATGTAAATTAGAAAGAGAATTGGTCCTAGTACCGATCCCTGGGGTACGCCGCTACTTACATTGGTCCATTTAGATGCCTTACCGTTTATGACTACTCTTTGCTTTCTGTCGCTGAGCCAATTTTCTATCCATTTCAACACACCGTCCTGTATTCCATGCGCTTTTAGTTTTAGTATTAAACGTTTGTGGGGAACTTTGTCAAAGGCCTTTTGAAAATCTAGGTATATAATATCTACAGCTTTACTCTCATCGTAGAGGTTGAGGATATCGTGGAAGAAGTCTAAGAGGTTTGTTAAACAGGAACGTTTTTTACGAAAGCCGTGTTGAGTATCTTTAACACCTTACGAGCGGCCTATGCGGTTTATTTATATGTACCGCACAGCGGGGTGTTTTTAGCCAAAATAGGGCTGTTTACGTGATCATTTTCATGCCTAAATAAGACCCAGAACGTAAAACAAGTACCTATCCCTGAAAGGGCATAAACAGAGCTTTCGAATGACACCATAACGATCCTTTTATGATGGCTAGTTTTCTTGCAATAACCGTGCAACGCGAGTGCAAAAAGCATGTAATTTGGTACTTTCCCCATATAATTCAGTATGTAGCGAGTGAGAGAGGGAGGAGGGAGCTGAGATTCGTGTCAGTAGGTTCTCCGCGGTGGTCTGGAGCAGTCATACGCTCGCTAGTCTCCTGCCACCACTTGTCTCTCTCTCTCAGCAACATTACGTGCTGAAATTGCCACTCGACCTATGTCGAGCGCCGCCACATAGTCCAGCTTTATTTAACTCGACTTATGTGGTGAGCCGCTAATTAAGGGTTAAGTATGTTATTTTCCTCTAAGTGATTTACGAGTCTGTCTCTTATGACCGTTTCTAGCATTTTACATACAACTGAGGTTAAGCTAATTGGACGATAGTTACTGGGTAGGGATTTGCTGCCTTTTTTGAATATCGGTGTTACGTTGGCTATCTTCCACTGATCAGTAATAGTTCCAGACTGCAAGGATTTATTGAATAGTAATGTCAGTGGTTTGGAGAGCTCATCCTTAGCTTCAATTAGAACTCTAGGCGAGATTGTATCAGGTCCAGGCGTTTTATTTACCTTGAGTTTATCTAAACAATTCAATACTTCTCTCTCTGTAACGGTGATATTGCTTAGAACATCTGAATTATCAATCTGAATCGGCGATGGTGTAGGGATATCACTGAGGTCTTCTGTTGTAAAAACTGATGCAAAGAAGGTATTGAGGGCATTCCTCATTTGTACTTAGTCGATGAAAATGGAGAATACACCAAAGACGAACGGTCCAACAGTTGAAGTAACTACTTTTTTCTTTCTGATATAACTATAGAATTCTTTCGGGTTTGTTTTACTTTGATTCGCAATATGTAACTCTAGGGTCTTTTTACTTTGCTTAATTAACTTTTTGGCTTTGCGTCGTACCTCTACAAATTTCACCCGTTCTTCGTCATTTTGTGAGGATTTTAATCTATCATTAGCACATTTTTTAGCAAGCAGTTCCGTTAGAGTACTAAGGCAGGGACTCTATGCGGTTTTGCAATGAACTGAGTCACTCACTTTGCACATTTAAAATTGATGAAGACAATAAATATCCAAGTGCAATTGTACCAAAGTGGAGAAAGCAGTCAATGTATTCAAAAACATTTTACCAAAGTGGAAAAAGCAGTTAATGTATTCAAAAACATTGTCCACAAAAAAAAATAATAAAACAAAATATAGGGTAAGCTGCCCAATGCAGACTACTGGACCCAAGGAGACACACTTGAAAACAACAAATTGCACAGGCAAGGATGAGTAGATAGAATCATGAATGGTGGGCCAAAATATTCTTTAACTATCACCTAATATGCTCACATACTACCAGCTTTTTAGTTTCATATGTATTTGTGTGAGATGAGATGAACTAAAAAAATGTCATGTTTTCGCAATTTCCTTACGGAAAACCTAAGGATTTACTTGTTTTTAACCCTTAATTAGCGGCTCACCACATAAGTCGAGTTAAATAAAGCTGGACTATGTGGCGGCGCTCGACATAACTCGAGTGGCAATTTCAGCACGTAATGTTGCTGAGAGAGAGAGACAAGTGGTGGCAGGAGAGTAGCGAGCGTATGACTGCTCCAGACCACCTCGGCGAACCTACTGACACGAATCTCACCTCCCTCCTACCTCTCTCACTCGCTATATAAGGAATTGTATGGGGAAAGTGCCTAATTACATGCTTTTTGCACTCGCGTTGCACGGTTATTGCAAGAAAACTAGCCATCATAAAAGGATCGTTATGGTGTCATTCGAAAGCTCTGTTTATGCCCTTTCAGGGATAGATACTTGTTTTACGTTCTGGGTCTTATTTAGGCATGAAAATGATCACGTAAACAGCCCTATTTTGGCTAAAAACACCCCGCTGGGCGGTACAAATAAATAAACCGCATAGGCCGCTCTTAAGGTGTTAAAGCTAAATTTCTCACAGTTCCCTAATGTTATCCTCTTTTCTGTTATTGCAGGTTGATAGTGCATGAGTTGAATATACCACTGCATGAGCAAGAGGATTTTACTTGCACGGCTGAAGGGGAGGGAGGGTGCGTCCCCATAGGGCCAGCAAAAAACCCAAAATCCATTAGAGACGCATTTTTTTCAAACTGTTGCTAGAAGGTCGTACACCACAGTGGTAGAAAGCCATACTCGTCTCTCTGTCGTGTATGAACATGGTTGAGTTTCCTTCACCATTAATGGAGCTACCTTAACTAGAACAAGGGCTACCCTGGGACCAATGGAGACGCACTGCGTAATACCCATTGAGACGCACGTCTGCTTAGGGTGGTAGGGGTGCGTCTCCTTTGGTACTTGTAAATATTTGTTGTTAACATTATTAAGCATAATTACCTTATATTTTTTCCCAGGTGCATGAATTTTAACTTAGATGCTTAGATGTGCATGTAAAACATGGCTGGAAAAAAAACCCCAAATCCTCAGGCTAAACAGGCTAGCAGGCTTGCACCCAGACGTAATTATTCAGAGGATGACATTCAAGCTGCAATGTATTAGCATGGAGAGTGAGTATGCTTGCTAAATATTCCATATTGCTTGCTAGTACTGCTTGAATGTGATTCAGTTTACAATCTGTGACGCCTGCCAGCGTTGGCAGAATCGCCTCCCGGTAGCCACTGGCACTCGCCAGGGCAATGTATTTGGCTACAGTCTATCTACAATGTTGTACTTTCTTTCTTGTGAATCGTCATGTCACAGGCAGTACAGAAGTAGTCTTTATTTTTGCCTGTGACAATGCATTATATTTTATATCATGAGTTGAACATAAGATGGATTGTAGTGGAGGAGAGTGTTGCTTTCCCTCCTCCCTCCCGGAGGAGTCCCTCGCCCGCGTGGCTTTCTCTCGGTTTTGATTGGCTGGTGGTTCCTGGCGCCTTCTCCAGGCCTGCTGTCTGGTGACGTAGCGGCCTGTGATTGGCTGACCACCGTGCCTTTGTGTGTGATCCTGGAGGGGTCCCGAGGAGCTATTCTCTTCAGAGCTTGCTTGACCAGCATACCCCTAACATATCCCTTGCCACCTGTCCCCGACTTCTACCTATAGAGCACTTTCTCTCTCTCTCAACTTCTTACCTCTCATTCTTCCTCTCTATTTAATACCATAACTCCCCTTTGGTTCTGCACGATTTCATATATCGGCCATCTTATTATATGCTGAAGCTCTCAGATATTATATGTTTAGTTAGGCATTTTGGAGGGGTTACCATTTTGTCTGTAGAGGTTCGACACACTCACGGTGTCTCCCTGCCTATTCCTTGGCTGTCTGCTGGGCTATTTAATGCTAGACTGGGTTAGGGCTACTTGCCTCTGCCACCCAGCACTGTGCTAACTCGTTTTGTTTTGACTTTGAGAGGGTCGCCAGGAGAGAACCAGATACTAGCGATCTGGATCTCTCAAGAGAGCACCCCGTCAATTAACGTAATTTGGCCGCACAGTCTTAAGGACCTCGCTAGGCTACGAGCCGCTTGCTCAGCCATTGTTTCCTAGCCTACGACATCCCAGCTAGACTTTATTAGCCTAGCAGACACCCTTTTAGAATTATAAACTCTTATGTTATGTATGCAGCATTCTTATTCACGTTGATCGTAAGCCTTGGTTGTTGTTGAGTCGCACAACCTGAGCAGGTTTTTTGAGTTGCCTGACGTAGGACTTCTTTTGTTGTTGGAGATAATACTATTGTGCATTTATCGTTATTCCTGTTTCAGTTGACACTGTTTGTCTCTACACTTGTCCTATATTGACCCTGCTTTATATAACAGTTCAAAATCCGATACGATCATCTTACCCCAGCATCAGACTTTCTTCAGAAGATTCCTTTTCGATACTTTGGGACTTTCGTTCACTTTCTTTAGTATAGGAGTGACAGTTCATTATTGTTTAGAGTAACTTTAAATATACCTTCTAGTTTGCATTAAATCATTGCAGTGATTTAATTAAGATCTCTATCCTTTCCTTGTATACCTTATTAACGTAATTGTATGTTGTTGTGATCAGGCTGTATCAGAGATCATCAGCCTGTAGTAGTAGTGCACTTATACTGAGTTATAGGATACCCCGTTATCGCAGATTTAACTCTGGAGGGTATAGGTGATTTTTGTGCGCCGGCATTATAAGTTCGAGGGTTGGATCTAGCGTTACCGTTGTGGCTGTGTGCCTTTCTAGTCCAATGATTAAGAGCCCTTGTTTTATACGAGCCCCGGTCGTAACAAATGGCGACCTTGCTTAGGATTTTGTGAACTTAGAGAAATATTGCAGGAGTGTTGTGGTCATTTGTTTTTTGTTTAAAGGAATATAGTGGACACGTGGATTTTTTTTTGGCAAGTAGTATAACATTTAAGTCTTCAAGCATTTTTGAGTGAATAATGCTGCATGAGAGTTTAGGTACTTTTTTTTTTTTTATAAACGTTGAGAATTTTTGGTAGACAATATGTTGGATGACGGATCAGTGTACAGTGGGGATACAGTACGGGAAACAGACTCTGAGGTGCAGCAGCGGGGTTTGTCAGAAGGCATTAGAGTTATAACTAGTGAGGAGGATGCAAGGAAGTTTCTGGAGATACCTATTACTGTTGACCGGGTGTTGGGGATTGATCGGTATGGTCTCCAGTGTTTGGCCACGGTCATGGGGCATGTGGGCACTAGCAGCATGTCGAGAGGTGACCTGGTGGCCTGGGTGCTCGGCGGGGTGCGTGGGGCTTCGGGTGGAGCGGGAGCTGGGGCACCTTCGGCCCAGCCCCCATTCCACTCGACTCCTACCATGGCGCCCCCTCGGGCTCCGGAGCCGGGTACGTTCCCGCAGGCCGATAGTCACTGGCAGCGTGGTTTGCACTTGGGTGAGTCTCCAATTGTTGCATCTCCTCCTCCTCAAGGTTTAACTGCAGAGATGCTCTTCCAGCTTGAGATGGCTAAGCAGCAACGGGAATCTGAGCAGCAGCAGCGGGAGTTTGAGATGGCTAAGATTCAGGCTGAGGAGAGAAGGGCCAGATATGAGCTCGAGCAACGGCAGCGAGAGAATGAGTCTAAGGAGAGAAAGGCGAAGTACTGTGCAGACATAGATCTTGAGAAGTCTAGGGTGGAGTCGACAGGGCAGCGTCTCGGTTCTGGGAATCGAGGTCTTAATCAGTCTTTATCGCACCTTCTTAAGTTAGTCCCTGTATTTGACGAGTCGGGTGTCACTGAATTTTTTATGCGTTTTGAGAAGAAGTGCCGGGAGCACCAATGGCCCGAGGTTAAGTCGGCAGCCCTTGTTTCCTCTAGGTTGGTTGGCAAAGGACTCAAGGCATATGATGCGTTGCCTTTGGAGTCGTGCATCGATTATGAGGTATTGAAGGAGGCTGTCCTGCGGGCATATGAGTTACAACCAGAGATTTTTAAGTGTACGGGCGGCGATCTGACGTTGAATATTAAAGAGAAAAACCCGAAAACTCTTCAGGAGGCAGCTGAGATGGCTGACCTTCGGTTATCTTTGATTCGTGGGTGCGGTCTTGCACAGAGAAGTGATGCAGGTTATAAGGAGCGTAACCCTCCCCCTCCCCGAAACACTGATACACATAATTACACTAAGAACAAGAGCAACACACCAAAACTGACCATAAACCTAGTACCGTCCCATTTAAGAAGGGTCAGTGCCCTTCCCCACCTCATGGGAAGCCC
Organism: Paralithodes platypus; assembly: GCA_032716605.1. Classification (NCBI taxonomy): domain Eukaryota; kingdom Metazoa; phylum Arthropoda; class Malacostraca; order Decapoda; family Lithodidae; genus Paralithodes; species Paralithodes platypus. The sequence continues at coordinate 15,987,395 of CM064538.1, read as the reverse complement.
AAGGGGGAGTTAGAGTGTTTTCATGGTCATGAGAAGGGGCATTTTGTAAGAGCCTGTCCAAGCAAGCTACCTAATGCCGTTGTGTCTTTGGCTCGCAACATTGGGGTGTCCCCGAAGTCGTCTGAGTTTGCCCGGGGTATAACGTCAGAGGCCAGTGGAGAAGAATCCGGAAGGCTCGAACCCCCTCCGCGATGTCTTTTGTGACCATCGAGGGCATGGCTGCGTGAAGTGGGCTGGTAAGAAGCATGGAGATGAGCTGTTCCGAGACACGGGTGCCTCTCAGACTTTAATGAAGAACTTTACTGGGAGACCAATAAACGTGGCGCGGGTGGTTGTGGTGCAAGGTATCAATGCTATCAGGTCATACCCGTTGGTCGGGATGGAACTGGAGGTAGATGGTGTGACACAAGAGTTGGATGTGGGAATTGTGGAGAACTTGCCTGTTGGGGGCGTCGACCTCCTTCTCGGCAACGACTTTGCGGTGCCTACTTCTGAGGTTTCCCCCTTAGTCGTTGCCGAGAAGCCGGCCGACGTGAGTAGGGAGGAACAGGAGTGGGTAGAGAAGTGTCAAGTACAACCTATGGCGTGCGTTGTTACAAGACCTCTTGCATCCAAAGTGTCACAGCCTATTCCTCAGTCTTCTGATCAACGGAGGAACGGTTGGAAGAAGATGGCTAATGTTGGTAAAAGTTTGGAGAGTTTAGTACCAGCAGCTCTTCTTGGCAACTCAGTATTGGCACCATTGTTGGAGTCTGGAGAAGCCCCAGGACCTGTCACAGCTAGTGAGGAGGTAGGGCAGGAAGAGACTCCGAGGCAGCAACGTTACACACGGAGAGAAAAAAGGGTTGCTCAGTTTAATATTGAGGTAGGACTTGGGTTGCTTCGGAAGCATCTAGACAGGTTGGTTCCCTCAGATATTTGTAAACTGCAGATGGAAGATCCGGAAATTCAGAAGTGTGGTAATGGTGCTGTCGAGATCAAACACGAGGACGGGGAAACATGTCATGTGAACCTGTTGGAGGAGTTTGTGAGGCAACCACCTGAGCAGCCTACTGTCCCTGCGTTGGTCTGCAGCGGCCAAGGTGGAGAAGGAGAGGGGGGCAGTAGGGCACAGGTGGAGGAGAGTAGGGATTGTCATGTCTCGGCGGAGAAGTGGGCAGGGGACACGAGTCTGGTGGCTGTGGAAGCGCTAGAGCACCTGCCTGAGCAGTAGTGTGCAGCGCTCCAGCAACCAGCTCGGTTCATACCCCACTGGTCGTGCCGGGCACCCGAGCCTCACAACTCAGGCGGTGCAAGATGTTCCGCGAGCAGGTCACGTGAATGTTGGGAGACCGTTAGCCTCGTTGTTTCGGTGGTTCAAGGTGGGCGACGAGGCTTGGACATGGTTATCAGGTCAAGGTCGACCCATGGCTGCCAAGGGTTGTGGTCAGAAGGAGGACATTGAGCAGATTGGTGAGTCTGGCTGTGGAGTGGATGTGCCCGGTCGTCGTATAGCCTCCCAATGCTGTTCTAGTCGAATGGAACAGCCCTACCATAGACCGACTGTATCTGGCCATGTCGCTAAAAGCGGTGATGCTGCGCAGGCAGATGTAGTCATAAGGAATGCGGGGATGCGCATGTACGGTATCGGCGGGGAAGCCTTAGCAATAATGAACTATGGAAGTGACTGCACAGGTGGTACTGATTGTCCCTCTCATGACCTGGCTGTTCTGGGGACGAAGATGGAGAAGGAGGGAGACTACAGGTTAGAAGCTGTGGTCTCGGCTGGGTTGTGGGAGGGCACTAGGCATGTTGTTCTGCGAGATAAGTTGTTTACTAGGCTGTGGCAGTGCATCCGCATGTTTGTTGCTTCTCCAGGCCTGATGTACGGTGTAGAATCCGACATGGAGGCTGGAGACAGTGCAAGGCTCAGTTTAATTCCCTACCGTATAAATCCTGCTCGACAGCCTATGGTGCAAGCAGAGCTGGATTACGTGTTGACGAAGGGTCTGAGGGATAAGGAATGTCGTGAGTGGCCGTTGCCTGTAACTTTACAACCTGTGTTAAGTGGCAAGATCAGAGTGTGTGTTGATTGCGAGTGTGTGTGTGTGCATTATCCCTGACAGACGCCTATACCTTATCGAGAGTTGACGACACCATAGACCGCTTCGGGGCTGCATCGCCTATCACGAAGGTAGAACTAGTGAAAGGTTTTTGGCAGGCCCCGTTGCCAGAAAGAGCGAAGAGAAATGCCAGTCTTGTGATGAACTGGGCAGTTTATCAGTGTCAGGTGTTGTTGTGCTGCCGGAACACAAGTTGGATGTGTGGCATGCTAAGGGCACTGATAATGTTTTGGCTGATTCTTTGTCACAGGATGGTTTGTTTGCAGGAGAACCCTCGCCGTTCAGTCAGTGTGCGTTGAGAGTGGAGAAAAACTAGGCTTGCCCCTGTAAGTGCAGCCGCCATAAACATATTAAAAATAAAAAAAATCACATACAATTAACTATCAAAAGAAAGAGTTTTTAAGTTGCCAATATTATAGCTAAAGTCCTAAGTTCAACCTGTCTTTCACTTAGGAGGCTGGGTTCTGTGAAGCTCGCTCAGGGAGCATAGTAGCCCTCTCACATCCTGACGCAATTTTTGAGCCTATTAGAGATACTTTAAAGCCATTGTTACCGTCAGGGGTATCTATAAACTTTTAGTTTATTTACTTCAACCTCTGCAGTTGTCTTTGAGTTAGCTGTGGGCAGAAAACTAATTTTGGAGAGGTAATTATAAGAGTGAGAGTAATCTATTTATTATTGCTAATCTGGCAACCTCTGCGTCATAAGGATGTGAGAGGGGTAGGCTAAATTATACTATTATGTTTGGGAGGGGTTATAAGATTTTCTTTATGTTGATATGATGTTTTATGTAAGAATTGAGCTTTGCATATCCTTTCTGGTGGAGTGGCTATGTGTGACGGGTCTTGTCGGCATTCTGCCTTGTCAGATATCATGCTCGCCTAATGTTGAGCGTCCTATATCTTGGGCGGGGTGTGACGCCTGCCAGCGTTGGCAGAATCGCCTCCTGGTAGCCACTAGCGCTCGCCAGGGCAATATATTTGGCTACAGTCTATCTACAATGTTGTACTTTCTTTCTTGTGAATCGTCATGTCACAGGCAGTACAGAAGTGGTCTTTATTTTCGCCTGTGACAATGCATTATATTTTATATCATGAGTTGAACATAAGATGCATTGTAGTGAAGGAGAGAGAGCGAGCGAGCAGCTCGCTCGGCACTGTAATCTATGCACTGTAGATTATGCCTTAGGAAACTTGTACAACCATACAATTAATGTATGCACTCTACCTGGATGTAGAGATTGCTCTCATGTTGATATGATTGATAAGCATTATGATTTTATTCGAGATTGTATATCTGTCGCATCAAATGAGTATGTATTGAATGCAATAAGAATGAATAAGTATAAAGTTATACCAGGATGGAATCGAAGGGTTAAATATTTACATTCGATTGCCAGAGAAAGTTATTTGGATTGGGTAAGAGCAGGTAAAGTAGTTGGTACTGAAGAGCATAATATGATGGTTAATACCCGGAGAGAGTTTAAGAAGGCATTACATGACTGTAAGTTAAATAAACAAGGAAATTTGCAACTCGATTGTAGAAAAGTTTGGTAATAGTAATAAACAACATTTCTGGAAGGAAGTGAAACGTCAAAAAGGAAATATTAAGAAAGCAAATGTTGTTGATGGAAAACATGAGAAAGAAGACATTGTTAACCTCTTTACTAATAAATATTTACTTAGTCAGCCAGATCAAGATGATGAGTGCAGAGAAGATTTTATGAATTGTTTTAAAAGATCATGGCGGCATGGATCGAGAATGTGTCCTAGTATTTCCACGGTGACTTTGAAAAAATGTATACAATGTCTTAATAATGGGGTTGGGCACGACGGAATCTATTCTGCCTTTCTTATCAATACACCAGAAGACTTTTTAATAAATCTATCCCTTTTTTATAATGCGTGCCTCTCACACTGCTACCTACCTACATAATTACTGAAGGGTAACATTACTCCCATCATTAAGAACAGTAAGGCAAATATGACTGGATCTAACTACTACAGACCAGTTATGCAGTCATCGTGTTTGCTCAACATTTTTGACATTCTAATTTTGGATATTTTAGAAGAAAACATTTCACTGAATGAGAGGCAGTTCGGATTTCGTGAGAGTATATCCACAGCAGACGCATGCTTTATAGTGAAAGATATAATACATGATAATATACGTACTGTAAATAAGGGCATCATTACATTTATTGATTTGTCAAAGGCCTTTGATTTAGTTAATCACTTTATATTAGGTAAAAAATTAATTGAGCATGACATCCCTTCTGAATTAACATATTTAATAATGCATTATTTGCGTAACCAGTTGGCTAACGTAACATGGCAAGGAGTCCAGGGAGACTATTATTATATAGAACATGGTGTCAGACAGGGAGGGATTTTATCGCAATTTTTATATAAATTCTGTTCTAAATGATATAAATAACATGAATGAAGGTTGCATTCTTGGGCTTACAAGAGTTAATATTTTAGCCTATGCGGACGACATAGGTTTACTTGCCAATTCATATTCAATTATGGATAGATTGTATGAAAGATTTAGCCATAATATGAATAGTCTTCAATTAAAAAAACTATAAAACAAAATGTATGATCTATGGTAAAAGTACAAATATGGTACAAGACAACATCATTAACACCTTACGAGCGGGCTAGGCGGTATATTTGACCGTGCTGCCCAGGGTTTTTTTTTTACCATAAATGGGGTTGTTTCCGTGCTCTTTTTCATGCATAAACAAGACACAGAGCGTAATACAAGTATGTATCCCTGAAAGGGCGTAAATTGAGCTTTCCAATGACACCCGAACCATCCTTCTACGATCACTGGTTGTCTTGCAACGATCGTGCAACCGAAGGGCAAAATCGCTAAAATACGGTAATTTCTTTATATAATTACGTATGTAGCGAGGGAGTGAGGGTGGATGTAAGTGGAGTAAATCTCAGTAGGTTCACGGCGGCCGTGGCGAGCGGTCATGAGGTAACCCATGCTCCTCCAGTCACTTGTCTCTCTCTCAGAGCCAATATTGCGCCAAAATTGCACTCGGACTTAAGTCGGGCCCTGCCACATAGTCCAAATTTTTCGATACGAACTTAAGTCGGGCCTCGATAGACAAGGGTTAAGCTTGGTTCTGATAGTCTAGAGATAGTATCATCTTACGAATATTTAGGGCACAGCATCTCTTGTAATCATGGTAAAAGAACAAATATGGTACAAGACAACATCATTATGCTGGGATCACACATTCCCGTATATTGCTCCCGACAGCTCCAGTCAGGCGTAATCACCAATTTTTTGTTCTGTCGGGCGTAGTCCGGCCGTGTATGCCCGTATCACCACGATTATTGCATTTTCCCGACAGACGTACCGTGACGGGGCCATTGTTACGTCAGTCGTAATGTAGTCTTAATGAACTACGTACGTGTTTGCGACTTGCGTAAGGATGTCCCCGTTAGTCCGCATGGGCTGCCCGATTTGCGGAAACACAGGCCACGCCCATCTCACGCCCCCACAAGACCTGCGTAGCTGAGGCTGTATATCTTGGGACTTTTTAGGACTTACCTCGACCGTTTCCGGACAATCGTTGGCACACCCCGTCTGTCCAAACACAGACAAAGACAGTCTTTGTCAACCACGTAGGTCTGGGTTGGAATCTGGGAACTACAAAAGGGCAGGAATGGCCACACCATTGTTATTATGCGTTTCATTAACAAAAATGTTAGGTAATATATATATATAGGTTATATATAGTTATGGTAAAGTACTAAAAATTTCATCAGTTCACACCATAATAGCAACAATAACTTTGAACATATTAGGCTTCCCAGAATACCACAATTTTGTTTTATACATTAGGTTATATATATATATATAAGGCTATAAACTTAAGTGAACAAGATAAATTGAAAACAATATTTGCATCATTATAAGCAAAATATTTCAGAAAAAGACAAAAACCTGTCACTGTCCTGAGGACGCCAAACCTCTTAGCTTCCTATCGCTCGCCAGGAAAATATTGACACCTAGATGTGGTTGTCGAATTAATAGTGAAAGGGTTGGCAAACATAACAAATATACACGTACCTGAGGCATACCAAGTGTCCGGGGCTTCCTTTGGCGCACGATGTGTGCCTTCAGGAAGCTAAACATGGTGACGATCCACTTCTCCCTCTCCGTCATCATGCGGGCCGCCCATCACCACTTTTCTGCTTGGAGAGCCTGCCGAACCTGGAGCGGAGAGAGGAGAACCACGTCTTCAAGTCCTCGGTGGCGATGGGGGGGTCCAGACTGGCTGCCTTCTCCACCCAAACATGTTCAATGTGTTCCTTCTGCTTGTGCCTGGGATCACCCTTATCATATAGATAAGGCACCTCGAACTCCAGCCACTCTCCCAGCATTCGCTCCGTCTCCTCCGGCAGGATAATGTTGGTGCTTTTCCGGCGGCGTTTTGCCGGTTGTTGCTGTTCGCCGCCGGAAGGTGCAACGGCAATGTTGTCCGCCTCGTTGTCGTTGTCATCACTGTCCACCTCATCCTCGACGACATCCTCCATGACCTCTGCACTCTCGCCGACGTTGATCACAATTTCATCGGGGTCAGCCGAGGTGGACGAGGTGGCAGGAAGAGAAGTGGCAGGCGGAGAGGAGACAGCCGGATAGGTGGCAGGCGTCGAGGTGGCAGGCGGAGAGGGGGCAGGGGAAGGCTTCCTGGCCTTCTCCATGTTCCTCTTCAGCATGGTGACGGACGGCAGGGCAGGTGAAGCGTGCAGAGGGTGGCAGGGTGGTAGGGTGGCAGGGTTGGCTGGAGGTGGTGGTGGTTGCTTCTTGCGGTGTGGTGAGAGGAGTGACGGCAATGTGTCCCGCCGGTCCTTATATACCCCCCCGTACAACGTTGCCGCGTCTTCCCGCAGTGCGGCGCTGTTGCCAGATGTGCCCAGACGAACGTAAACTTTCCCGTTTGACGGAAATTTTTTACGATTGACGGGAGCCGCTTACATCTGACGGCAGAGCGTTTTACGTCTGACGGCCGTGATGGCCCGGACGGTCGTAAAATTTCCCGACTTTTGACATACGGGAGCGCGAGCCACGACCGTGATTTGCATTTCAAAAGATACGGCGCGGCCTAGCCCGCGCCCAGCACCTCCCCGACTCGTGTGGTTACTCCCGTCATGCGTACCAACCCCCCAGACTGTACACAATTTCACTTACGTTTTGCGTAATATGCCCTTACGTTTTACGTAATAGGTTGCCAACTACCAATAAACCTTCGTACGGGAGCGGGAGCATATACGGGAATGTGTGATCCCAGCATTAAGCTTGGTTCTGATAGTCTAGAGATAGTATCATCTTATGAATATCTCTTGGAATCTCAAATATAAGATCGACATTGAAAAAAGAATAAGCAACTTTTATGCAACTTTTAACAGTATTTTAAGGAATTTTAGCTCAGTCGACAAAAACATGTGTATTTATTTGTTTAATGCGTATTGACTATGGACTCTGTGGAATGGAAGGGATGTATTTAGCTCAACTGTTAGGCCTTTGAGATAGCTTACTCTAAAGCATTAAAAAGAATTATTGGTGCACCAATGTATGCTAGTAATCATGAAACAGCAGAGCAATGTAAGCAGCTGCTACTAAGGCATCACGTATCTCTTACACAAGCAAGATATCTTAATACAATTACGACAACTAAAAGTTCTATCTTAAAATTTACCCTACCATTTTTGAAATTAGGTTTGTTCTACTCTTTTATTAACGCCTTACGAGCGGGCCCGTCAGTAACTTCTACTACCCGCTAAGCGGGTGGTTTTACCCTAAACGACCTTGTTTCCGTGCTCTTTTTCATGCATAAACAAGAGCCAGAACGTAATACAATTATGTATCCCTGAAAGGGCGATTATTGAGCTTTCCAATGACACCAGAACCATCCTTCTACGACCACGCGTTCTCTTGCAACGATCGTGCAAGATGAAGGAAAAATCCCTAAAATACGGTGTTACGCTGGCCAGCTTGCCAGAATGCGCTCGTGACTCGCTAGCGATCGCCAGGGCAGTGATATGGGCTACAATAATCGTAGAACGATGTTCTTTCTTTCATAGAGTACATGTTGTCACAGACAGATCAGTGGTGATCTTTATTCTTGTCTGTGACACTTATAAGTATTTTATATCATTGCTAGAATATAAGATACATGGTGTGAAGTTAAGGAGAGAGAGAGCAGGGTAGGCAGCGTGGTGGTAGTTTGTGCGTGTGTATGTACGTTTGCCTCCCGCGCTCCGCGGAGTTTCCCACGCCCGTGCTTGGCTGGCGGCCCTGTCGACGTCATAGAATGCTTGCTCTTCATGACGTAGTCATCTGTGATTGGCGGCTGCGGTCCTGGGACGGTGGTGCAGGCTCCTATCCTTGTGTTTCCTGCAGAGCTAGGCTTGGTGTGCTAGGTCCTACATGTCCCTTGCTATTCTGTCCCCCCATATAACCCTCTATACTACTATCTCTCTCTCTGAACTTCTTCGGTTTCATACTTCTCTCTTTATTCAATTACTTATCCCTTCTGGTTCTGCATACAACTTCCATAGTCAGCCAGTCGTATTACCAGCACCAGCTCTCCATATATGTTTGCACTAGTTTTAGGGATTATTAGAGTCATAGTCAAATGGTACCATAGTGTTGGGGTGCTCCTAATTATTGAGCTGTTCTCTCTTATTATTTAATGCTAGACAGTGGAAGGTATCTTTGGTCGTTGTCTGAGTTATGTATGTGGCAAGTCAGAGCCTGTAACTCTTGTGCATATTTTCCTTTGCGAGTGTAGCAGTATACAAGTGAAGGGCTCTTGCCTAATCTCACCTGCATACTTGCTACCTCATTTTGTTGACCTTTGTGGAGCGCCAGGGTAAGACCAGATACTTGAGATCTGGACTTACCAAGAGAGCCTCCAAGTCACTTAACGTAACATAAGGGAAATCTGTTCAAGGGGAGACAGTAGGCTACGAGCATGCTTGCGCTCTGCCTAGTTTCTTAGTACCTTTTATGCCACTGCTAGACTTTATTAGTGAGAAAGACAGCATTGTGTTTATTAACTTTAATTGTGTATGCTTTAGGAATTATTCACGCCTTATTTTAGCCTAGGTTGATGCATAGTGCACAACCCAGTTTGGCTGTTACGTTGGCTAAGGAAGTACTGTTTTGAGTGGCGATTATTAGGGCTGTCACAGAGTTGTTGCACTCCCTTGTTTTATATATATGTATCCTACTTATTGGTGTATTTGAGATACACGCTTTGGTGTCCTGCCCCTGCATTATTTCTGTTCTATAATAACGAGCATCTTAGAGCATCAGACGTTTTCAGAAGATTCTTTATCTGATTGCTGTAGGACTAGACTTCCAATGTTTTCATAGAGCATTGTAGAGTTTAGTGTTGAGTACACACTCACACTAAAGTTAACGTAAGCATATACTCCTTTATTAAATCTTGTTATAGTTTATTCAAGCATTGTTATTACTTAAGGGCATTTTATTAACGTAAAGTACTCCTGTTGTGAGTAGGCTTTGCCGTCATCGGTAAGCCTTTGTAGAAGTGCACTAAAACCCAGTTAATTGATACCCCGTTATCCAGTAGATTAACTCTGGAGGGTTTTAAGTGTTTTGTTCACCGGCGTAATAGTTCGAGGGTTTGGAATTAGCGTACCGTTGTTGCAGATATAGCCTATCCTCTAGTCCAATATTGAGTGCCCTTGTTTATTTCGTAGTGCCGGTCGTAACAACGGTAATTTCCTTACATAATTCCCTGTGAAGCGAGGTAGTGAGTGTGGGTGTGTGTGGAGCTGGGCCCAGTGCTGGCAACAGAGCCGTGCCGAATGGTTAGAGTCGGCCTACGCTCCTCCCCCCACTCGTCTCTCTCTCAGAGCCAAATATTGCTCAGAATTGCACACCGCCTGAAGTCGGTCCCCGCCACATAGTCCATGCTTCTCTAGACCGACTAAGTCCACCCCTGCCTAACAAGGGTTAAAACACTTTTCAAAGAGCATTATGATGTGGATGTGCCCGGCCTCCCCCTTGATATTATATATGCTAGGATAAAGTGGGTACAGAGACATGAGGAACGCAGGGGGCCTCCTGTATTTAGGTTGGCATAACTATACCTCTCAATATATTTTGTATAGTATTATTTGTTTTTGTTCATGTTGCATTAATATGACCAATTCAGAGTATATTTTTAACATAATTTTATATTAACTCTCTTAAATTTCAAAGTAATTTTCAGTATGTTTTCTTTCCTAATATATATCTACCAATTTGTAGACCTTAGTGTAGATTTTAATTGTGCATTTTCTTTTTAATTTAGCATCATTAACACTTATCTTTGTAAATACATATATATTTATTCTTGCTAGTTTATGTATATACAATTTAGTCTACTGGTTCTATATTAAACTGAGACTTGAAATATACTCCAGTATTTACAATTTATTGTCATGACTAGAATGTAGTTAAATAACTCTTTGAAGGTTGCTTATCAGCATCATAATAATAAGAGTTCTAATATTTATAATTATCGTATTCATGCTTGTAGTGTATAACGATTTTCTTTGTATGTGTATATTATTTACGAAATAAAATATTGATTGACTCATTTTAACATTAACAAGTACATCCTCTTTCACACAGTCAGCTACGTTATTCATGATTTTAGTGACTTAATTTATCTTTAGAGGCATACCTTTTACAATATCTGAATCTGGAAAAGTATATTTTAACATCAATCAAATGGTATGCAGTGTTGATTAAAATATTATGTTCTGCAATGCAAGTAGCTAACTTTATCTCAGCTCTTGTAATTTAATCAGTGTCATTGGGTGGTTCTCTGAGGTGCTGTGAGGCTGATATATATATATTTTTTTCTTTTTTCTATGTGATTGAGGGAGGCAAAAGGCATTACTGCCTATAGCGAGTGCCTCCCCCATAGTTGAAAGAGTGACAGGGCCAAAATCAAGGGACGTTCGAGCCAAAATGCCTGGGCACACGGAGTTTGAAGCAATTTAAGTCATAGGAAGATGGAAAGACTGATTCTGGGAGAGAGTTCCAGAGCTCAGCTGTTGAGTAGAAGAAAGTTTGAGAGTAACGTTTCACTCTTGGGTTGGAGAGTTGCACAGAGTAGGGGTGGGATTGAGTTACACGACGGGTACCACGTGCCCTACGTAAAGGAGGTGGTATGCACTGGGATAGCTCTGAGGAACACTGATTATTATAGTAGCGATAGAATAGCGAGAGAGATGCAACATTGCGGCGGAGAGAGAGAGATTCCTGAGAGTTGGTGAGTGGACGGGAGTTAATGATACGAAAGGCCTTCCTTTCAACTTTGTCTAGGAGAGCGGTGTGAGAGGAACCTCCCCACACATGTGAACAATACTCAATACAAGGGTGCACTATGCCCCTGTACAGAGCAAGAAGCTGTGCTGGGGAAAAGAACCCCCTAAGGCGGTTGAGCACACCCAGCTTCTGGGAGGCTGCCTTGGAAGGACCATATGAGCAGAAGAAAAAGAGACACCAAGAATATTGAGAGAAGATGAAGGGTTGATTTTTGTATTGTTGAAGAATAAGGGATAGTCCGCTGGGAGATCCTGACGGGTAGATAGATGGAAAAATTGGGTTTTGGAAGCATTAAAGTTAACAAGGTTTTCTCTGCCCCAATTGGAAATAGTATTTAGATCAGAATTTAAAAGTTCTATGGCTTCATTAAGTTTGTCGTTGAGGAATTGCTGGCTGGGGCGTTCTGAAAAACTAATGGAGTAGTGTAAGGTTGAGTCGTCTGCGTATGAATGGATGGGAATTAAGGTACAGTTAAGGAGATAATTTATAAAAATTAGAAAGAGAATAGGAGATAGGACAGAGCCCTGAGGAACACCGGAGTTTATAGGGTGAGGAAGTGAACAATGGCCGTCCACAACCGCGGCTATGGAACACTAAACTATACAATGCTCTATGAAAACACTGGAAGTCTAGTCCTACAGCAATCAGATAAAGAATCTTCTGAAAACGTCTAATGCTCTAAGATGCTCGTTAATATAGAACAGAAATAATGCAGGGGCAGGACACCAAAGTGTGTATCTTAAATACACCAACAAGTAGGATACATATATATAAAACAAGGGAGTGCAACAACTCTGTGACAGCCCTAATAATCGCCACTCAAAACAGTACTTCCTTAGCCAACGTAACAGCCAAAATGGGTTGTGCACTATGCATCAACCTAGGCTAAAATAAGGCATGAATAATTCCTAAAGCATACACAATTAAAGTTAATAAACATGATGCTGTCTTTCTCACTAATAAAGTCTAGCAGTGGCATAAAAAGGTACTAAGAAGCTAGGCCGAGCGCAAGCATGCTCGTAGCCTACTGCCTCCCCTTGAACAGATTTCCCTTATGTTACGTTAAGTGACTTGGAGGCTCTCTTGGTAAGTCCAGATCTCAAGTATCTGGTCTTACCCTGGCGCTCCACGAAGGTCAACAAAATGAGGTAGCAAGTATGCAAGTGAGATTAGGCAAGAGCCCTTCACTTGTATACTGCTACACTCGCAAAGGAAAATATGCACAAGGGTTACAGGCTAGCTAGCTTCGTCGATGTTGTACAGGCTCTGACTTGCCACATACATAACTCAGACAGCGACCAAAGATACCTTCCACTGTCTAGCATTAAATAATAAGAGAGAACAGCTCAATAATTAGGAGCACCCCAACACTATGGTACCATTTGACTATGACTCTAATAATCCCTAAAACTAGTGCAAACATATATGGAGAGCTGGTGCTGGTAATACGACTGGCCGACTATGGAAGTCGTATGCAGAACCAGAAGGGATAAGTAATTGAATAAAGAGAGAAGTATGAAACCGAAGAAGTTCAGAGAGAGAGAGATAGTAGTATAAGTTCAGAGAGAGAGATAGTAGTATAGAGGGTTATATGGGAGACAGGTTGCAAGGGACATGTAGGACCTAGCACACTAAGCCTAGCTCTGAGGAAGGTAGCTCCTCGGAACCCCTAGGATTACATACAAAGGCATGGTGGTCAGCCAATCACAGGCCGCTACGTCACCAGGCAGCAGGGCTGCAGAAGGCGCCAGGAACCACCACCCAATCAAAACCGAGAGAAAGGACCACGCGGGCAGGAACCTCAGGGAGGGAGGAGGGAGGAGGAAGAGCAACACTCACCTCCCCCACCCTGCTCGCTCGCTCTCTCTCTCTCCTTCACTACAATGCATCCCATATTCTATCAATGATATAAAATACTCCCAAGTGTCACAGACAAGAATAAAGATCACCACTGATCTGTCTGTGACAACATGTACTCTATGAAAGAAAGAACATCGTTCTACGATTATTGTAGCCCATATCACTGCCCTGGCGAGCGCTAGCGAGTCCCGAGCACATTCTGACAAGCTGGCCAGCGTAACACCCCGCCCAAGATGTGGGACGTTTCAGCCACAGGCGAAACCCACATCTGACCAGACAGAATGCCCATCAACCCCGCATCACCTACCATCAACCCCGCATCACCTAGCCACTCTCCCAAGTTGTGAAAACAAGGCACGATCACAAACATAAAACACTGAATTATAAAAAAAAATCTGCACAACACTTCCCCAAAATAATAGCATCATAATAATTATATCACGCTCAACGAGCAAGCTTCACCAAGCCTAGCCTACTAAGACAACAACTCAAGAGTGTCTTAGATGCTTGCTATTGATATACTGCACTTATATACTATCAAAAAGAAAGTTTTTATGTGAGGTTTTTATATTGTTAATAGTGTTTTTGGCGGCGTTTCACTACAGTGGCAAGCCTAATTTTTCTCCACTCTCAACACACACTGACTGAACGGCGAGGGTTCTCCTGCAAACAAACCCTCCTGTGACAAACAATCAGCCAAAACATTATCAGTGCCCTTAGCATGCCACACATCCAACTTGTGTTCCAGCAGCACAACAACACCTGACACTGATAAACTGCCCAGTTCATCGCAAGACTGGCACTTCTCTTCGCTCTTTCCGGCAACGGGGCCTGCCAATAACCTTTCACTAGTTCTACCTTCGTGATAGGCGATGCAGCCCCGAGGCGGTCTATGGTGTCGTCAACTCTCAATAAGGTATAGGCGCCTGTCAGGGATAATTCACACCCACTCTTGCAATCAACACACACACTGATCTTGCCACTTAACACAGGTTGCAAAGTTACAGGAAACGACCACTCACGACATTCCTTATCCCTCAGACCCTTTGTCAACACATAATCCGGTTCTGCATGCACCACAGGCTGTTGAGCAGGATCTATACGGTAGGGAATTAAACTGAGCCTTGCACTGTCTCCAGCCTCCATGTCGGATTCTACCCCATACATCAGGCCTGGAGAATGAACAAACATGAGAAAGTACTGCCATAACCTAGTAAACAACTGCCTTGCACTGTCTCCACGAACAACATGCCTAGTGCCCTCCCACAACCCAGCCGAGACCGCAGCTTCTAACCTGTAGTCTCCCTCCTTCTCCACCTTCGTCCGTAGAACAGCGAGGTCATGAGAGGGACCATCAGTACCACCTGTGCAGTCACTCCCATAGTTCATTATTGCTAAGGCTTCCCCACCAATACCGTACATGCGCACCCCCGCATTCCTTGCAACTACATCTGCCTGCGCAGCATCACCGCCTTCAGCGACATGGCCAGATACAGTCAGTCTAAGGTAGGGCTGTTGCATTTCACTAGAGCAGCATTGAGAGGCTATGCGACGGCCGGGCGCATCCACTCCACAGCCAACCTCGCCAATCTGCTCAATCTCCTTCTGACCACCATAATTGGCAGCCATGTGTCGACCCTGACCTGGCAACCATGCCAAAGCCTCGTCGCCCACCTTGAACCACTGAAACAACGAGGCCAACGGTTTACTGACACTCAAGTGACCTGCCGGCGGAACCTCGTGCACCGCATGAGTTGTGAGGCCTGGGTGCTCGGCACAAACAGTGGGGTATGGACCGATCAGGTGCTGAAGTGCTGCACACTGCTGCTCAGGCAAGTGCTCTAGCGCATCCACAGCCACCTGACTCGTATCCCCCGCCCACTGCTCCACCGAGACATGACAATCCCGACTCTCCTCCACCTCTGCCCCACTGCCCACCTTGGCCGCTGCAGACCAACGCAGGGACAGTAGGCTGCTCAGGTGGTTGCCTCACAAACTCCTCTAACAGGTTCACCTGACATGCTTCTCCGTCCTCGAGTTCAGTAGCCCCGTTCCCACAACTCTCCTCCACCTGGGAACTACTCTGTCGCGGAGTGCCATCACGCCCTACCATGTCCCTAGGGGAGACAGGTTCTGCGCCACTCCGGAGCTCACCTTTGGGTCAAGTACCGAGTCACCAAGGAGTGTCGCTGGGTCCAAACTCTCAACCCGACCACCAGCCTCGACTTTCTCCTTCCTACCCTTCCTCCGCTGGTCATAAACTTGGGTACTAGGCTGTGACACCTGAACGGACTGAGATCTCTCAAGCCCCTCTTGCTCCTCCCTACTCGTGTCGGCCGCCCTCTTGGCAACGACTAAGGGTGGAACCTCGGAAGTTGGCACCGCAAAGTCATTACCAAGAAGGAGGTCGACCCCCTCAACTGGCAACTTCTCCACCACACCCACATCCAACTCCCGTGTCACACCGTCCACCTCAAGCTCCATTCTGACCAGCGGGTAAGACCGCGTAGCATTGATGCCTTGAACCACCACAACCCGAGCCACGTTAACAGGCTTGCCAGTGAAATTCTTAACAAGTGTCTGGGAAGCGCCCGTATCACGCAACAACTCAAGCCTATGCTTCACACCAGCGCACCTCACAGTGCCGTGCCCCCTATGACCACAAACAGCATCACGGATGGGTGACGAGCCCTCCTGCTGCTTCTGCACCGACTGTGACTCCGCAACCGACGTATTACCCCGGGCAAACGCGGAAGACCTCAAAGACACTACGATGTTGCTCACTAGTGACACCACTGCTGTAGGCGGTGTGCTCGGACATGAGCGCGCAATATGCCCCCTCTCATGACACTTGAAACATTCCACCTCACTCTTGGACTTCCTCTGAGGTGAGGAAGGGCCCTGGCCTTTCTTAAACGGGAAGGGTTTCGACTTGGGTTCATAATTGGCAACAGTACTCTTACATGGATAATAATATTATATGTTGTATCATTAATTCAGGGGGGGTGGAGTGGTACGCCTCTTGTTACCTGCCTCAGCTCTCTGTGCAGACCCGCACCCACGAATCAATGACACCCTAAGGTCAGCCAGCTCAGCCGCCTCTTGTAGAGTTTTCGGTCGCTTTTCTTTAAGGTTAAGAGTCAGGTTACTGCCAGTACATTTAAAAAATTGTTTGAGTAACACTAGTTGTTTTACTGAATCAAAAGTAGTTGCCTTCTCCGACCTTAACCAATTTTCTAATGCATCTGACAGCTCTCTAGCGTGTTCCTGGAAAGTACTCTCCTTTCTTTTTGGAACCGCCCTAAACTTCAGCCTATAGGTCTGTCTGTAGCTCATACGCCCTCAGGACAGCCTCTTTCAACAACTCGTAATTCACACAGGAATCTAGGGGCAAAGCATCGTACGCCTTGAGTGCTTTCCCCGTCAATCGTGAAGAAACAAGGGCTGCCCACTTCTTCTCTGGCCATTGGTGCTCCTGGCACTTTATCTCGAACCGGAGAAAAAATTCTGTAGCTCCTAACTCGTCAAACACTGGAACCAACTTTAGTAGATGCGACAGGGACTGGTCATGGGCTCGACCTCCCTGGACGACCCGGTTCCTCGTCACCTCTACACGAGTTTTCTCTAGGTCAACATCGGCACAATACCTCTCAGACTCAAACTTGCGCTCAGACTCTCGCTCCCTGAGCTCAGCCTCATTCTTTCGCTGCTCGAGCTCAGTCTGTTGCTTAAGTTTGGCGAGCTCGAGCTGAAACAACATCTCGGCAGACAAACCTTGAGGAGGGGGTGCTACTATCGGGGACCCATCCCGTGAATCACCTAGAGGCATACCCAACCGCCAGCGGGCATCGGCCTGCGGGAACGTACTCGGCTCCGGAGCCCGAGGGGGCGCCATGGTAGGAGTCGAGTGGAATGGGGGCTGGGCCGAAGGTGCCCCAGCTCCCGCTCCACCCGAAACCCCATGCACCCCACCCAGCACACAGGCAGCCAGCTCACTTCTCGACATACCGCTAGTACCGGAAAACCCTAAGACCATGGCCACACACTGCAGTCCGACCCGGTCCGCCGACATAGGCTTCCCCCCAAAAATCCGAGCATCCTCCTCACTGTTCACCACCCGAATGTCGCTTAACAACTCCACCTTCTCCACCTCCTCGCCTGCCTCTCGCACTGTGCCCTCACTATGCTCAGACCCTTCCAGTGACATGATGGAGTCAACAAAAAAAAATCTGAAGTCCAGACAAAATAGCCAAACTCTTGCGTAGCTTTATTCACCAAAAAATATTCGAAGATGTTCTTGAGTGCAATACTAGGTCAACAATAACTCCAACATGTATCCTCCAAACAATGTCTACTGCCAACAATGCGAGAAATAAATTCAACCCCCAAATGGCAATAAGATTTCTCCAAAAAAAAAACTGCAATATTCAGTTCACTATATTCTGGTCTAAGGTCGCCATTTGTTACGACCGGCACTACGATATAAACAAGGGCACTCAATATTGGACTAGATGATAGGCTATATCTGCAACAACGGTACGCTAATTCCAAACCCTCGAACTATTACGCCGGTGAACAAAACACTTAAAACCCTCCAGAGTTAATCTACTGGATAACGGGGTATCAATTAACTGGGTTTTAGTGCACTTCTACAAAGGCTTACCGATGACGGCAAAGCCTGCTCACAACAGGACTACTTTACGTTAATAAAATGTTCTTAAGTAATAACAATGCTTGAATAAACTATGATAAGATTTAATAAAGGAGTATATGCTTACGTTAACTTTAGTGTGAGTCTGTACTCAACACTAAACTCTACAATGCTCTATGAAAACACTGGAAGTCTAGTCCTACAGCAATCAGTTAAAGAATCTTCTGAAAACGTCTGATGCTCTAAGATGCTCGTTAATATAGAACAGAAATAATGCAGGGGCAGGACACCAAAGCGTGTATCTTAAATACACCAACAAGTAGGATACATATATATAAAACAAGGGAGTGCAACAACTCTGTGACAGCCCTAATAATCGCCACTCAAAACAGTACTTCCTTAGCCAACGTAACATCCAAACTGGGTTGTGCACTATGCATCAACCTAGGCTAAAATAAGGCGTGAATAATTCCTAAAGCATACACAATTAAAGTTAATAAACACGATGCTGTCTTTCTCACTAATAAAGTCTAGCAGTGGCATAAAAAGGTACTAAGAAGCTAGGCCGAGCGCAAGCATGCTCGTAGCCTACTGCCTCCCCTTGAACAGATTTCCCTTATGTTACGTTAAGTGACTTGGAGGCTCTCTTGGTAAGTCCAGATCTCAAGTATCCGGTCTTACCCTGGCGCTCCACAAAGGTCAACAAAATGAGGTAGAAAGTATGCAGGTGAGATTAGGCAAGAGCCCTTCACTTGTATACTGCTACACTCGCGAGGAAAATATGCACAAGGGTTACAGGCTAGCTAGCTTCGTCGATGTTGTACAGGCTCTGACTTGCCACATACATAACTCAGACAACGACCAAAGATACCTTCCACTGTCTAGCATTAAATAATAAGAGAGAACAGCTCAATCATTAGGAGAACCCCAACACTATGGTACCATTTGACTATGACTCTAATAATCCCTAAAACTAGTGCAAACATATATGGAGAGCTGGTGCTGGTAATACGACTGGCCGACTATGGAAGTCGTATGCAGAACCAGAAGGGATAAGTAATTGAATAAAGAGAGAAGTATGAAACCCAA
This sequence comes from Paralithodes platypus, assembly GCA_032716605.1. NCBI lineage: Eukaryota > Metazoa > Arthropoda > Malacostraca > Decapoda > Lithodidae > Paralithodes > Paralithodes platypus. Next base: position 15,968,318 of record CM064538.1, on the reverse strand, counting down.
GAAGTTCAGAGAGAGAGAGAGATAGTAGTATAGAGGGTTATATGGGAGACAGGTTGCAAGGGACATGTAGGACCTAGCACACCAAGCCTAGCTCTGAGGAAGGTAGCTCCTCGGAACCCCTAGGATCACACACAAAGGCATGGTGGTCAGCCAATCACAGGCCGCTACGTCACCAGGCAGCAGGGCTGCAGAAGGCGCCAGGAACCACCAGCCAATCAAAACCGAGAGAAAGGACCACGCGGGCGGGAACCTCAGGGAGGGAGGAGGGAGGAGGAAGAGCAACACTCCTCCCCCACCCTGCTCGCTCGCTCGCTCTCTCTCTCTCTCTCCTTCACTACAATGCATCCTATATTCTATCAATGATATAAAATACTCCCAAGTGTCACAGACAAGAATAAAGATCACCACTGATCTGTCTGTGACAACATGTACTCTATGAAAGAAAGAACATCGTTCTACGATTATTGTTGCCCATATCACTGCCCTGGCGAGCGCTAGCGAGTCCCGAGCACATTCTGACAAGCTGGCCAGCGTAACAATATATATATACATATACACACACTATCAAGCTTCATTTGTTAATACTGTCCTCATCCATTAGAACATCTCTTTATCGCCTTGAAATAATTATTGAAGATGCATTGGACTCTGCAAGGCGTGATCTACAAAACGTTAAACGGGGGCAAGAAAGACTCCTGGAAGACATACTGGGAGCGGAGTGCCAGGATCAGGAGGAACCAGCTGTGGCCAATGAGGGCCTACTGCACTAGCTAATGATCTGAAGAAGGAATTAGAAGATGTAAAAAGAGAAAGAGATGCTCTGGTAATGGAAAGATTCTCCTACTCGAAAATATGGAATCTTGTGGTTTAAAGTTTAGTCAACACTTCAATGATGCTTTGAGGCATCTTCTCAAAAAGGGTTTTTAACGATAAAACATGTATCAAAGTGGTCAGAAGATTATATTAGTTAAGCAATAACATTGCACAGTTTGAGCCCTATGACATACAGATAGTTGCGAGAGAGGTGTAAGTTTCCGTTGTCATGTGTTCGCACATTGAATCGTTGGATGAGAACATTTGACTGCGAATCAGGAGTATTACTGGCTATTATATATATATATTGCAACATAATGCGAGTCCATGGATGTCCCTGGCCGCATCTATGTAATATTTTTTGACGTGTAGTATTGCCAACAAATGGACATATGATAAAGGAAAGGACATTCTGTATGATCCAAAAAGTAAAATTCAGTGCATGATGAAAAGGGGATTAATTGCTTCATGGAAACAATAAATCTACTATGATTTTTGACTGTGCTAAGACAAAAAATGATATTTTCAAGGCTATCACCAAGCTGGAATTAGATGAATATCCTGTTGTAGCCATTGTGAATGATATTGGTCCATAAAGCTATGGAAAACATTGGAGGGTCAGTGAAGACAAAACATCTTTCACCAATCCAGCTGATTCTGATGATACATTTTTGTTTTTGCCGATGCTCCTCCCATGATCAAACTGGTTAGAAATAATGTTCTTGACTATGGTTTTGTGGTGTCAGAAAAAAAGAAAAAAACAATCAATGTGTTCAGGAAATTACCCGAAAGTGTCAGTGATGTAAAGACAATTAATTCGTTGTGTGATAAACATATCACTGTTACTGGTGTGCAGCGTATGAAGGTCAGCCTAGCTACCCAGTTGCTCTCTGAGACAACTGCTAAGTCCAAAGAGTACTTTAGACAAAAAAGGGTTTCTTAATAGCAAGAATTGGGATGCTACAAGTAAATTAATCTATTTGGTTGACTCCTGGTTTGATGCAAACAACTCTTCATCAAACCATGCTTATGGACTTGATTTGCAGAGACAAAACCTAATGTTTTGTGATATGATCTAAACAATGAGACATATGACTGTGTGTGGATCTAAGAGAAGGTATCCCTTTCAAGTGGGATTGACTGCATCATCCCGTTCCTTGTCCAAGCTCTATGAAAAGGTGAAAGAGAAATTTAACATCACCTATATACTCGAAGATTAAATCAGGATGTATTAGAACACTTTTGTGTTTGTATTAGGCACATGGGAGCATGTTGTGATCACCCTTCAGTTGTATCAGCAAAGCAACACATCAGAGCATATTTACATGAAATATATAGTGCTCCTTTCGGTGAGAAATATAACTGCAAAAAGGTGAGGCAGAAGGTTCCTTCGCCACTTCCAGTAAAGATCATTCAGGGTTAGATAACAATGATGACAGCTTATTTGAGCGTGAGCATTGCTTGTCTGCCACGTTGTTCTCAACTTTAACCCTTCCTCCCCGGGCTGTCTTACCCAATGACGGTCGCCCCTACCCGGGCGATATGGCTGAAAAACGTCTAGGCCTAGGCTACCGTATTTATGTTTATTTTCACTGCTAGAACTTTCCCACTCATCTATAATCGTAGTGCGGTTTTCAATCTGTATTTTGGCATTGAGTAGAGCTCTGTAAGGCAACTGGTTCAGTTGTGATGACGATTTCAGTGGAGCCAATATTGCAGAGATGTTGCCAATATGGGGGCTTTTTAGACACTAATTTCATCATGACGTCAGAACAATAACATTGAGGAGTCTTCTCCTTCTTGTTTTCGGAGGTGCGGTGACGAACGCTTGGGTTTGTTGACATAAGTTGTACGCACGGCGTTCGGACCAAGCTTAATTAGGCTATGAAGCTCATGTCTTAGATAAGGCATACCGGGTAGCGGCCCTTCTTTCGTGCTGTCCTTACCTAAGGCAGACTGGGTAGGAAGGGTTAAGTGAAGAGGATACAATAGCTGACAATGAGGACATTGAAAATCTTGATCCTGAAAGTTTTCCTGGTGATATGAACGTAGAAATAGCAACTGACCCAGAAGGCCTTTGATATTTTAGTGGCTTTATTGCTCATAACTTCCACAATACAGGTTCCAAGGACAAAAAATAGACACAGAAGACAACACTTAGATTGGGGCCATTGATAGAGGTATATGTTCAAAGAAGCCAAATTATGAATTCTTTCAGAAGTAAAAATTATGAAAACATTGAACAAAATAACTAAAGGAGCCGATAAACTTCTGGCTTTAGAAATATTAAAGTTTTTGTCACTCCCAACTGATGTAATTGAGTATTTTGTTACGTGCAGAACCTTTTTTCTTAAATAGATGCATAGAGTGTAGCACGAAAAATTATCAATATTTATAAAGTAATATAATAAGAGGGTTTGCTGGAACCATTCATTATATTTGCAATTTTGTTTTAACTGCTATAGATAATTGGTCACCAGATATAAATAAAGTAAGGAGAAAAACAAAAGAAGAGTTATGCTAATGTCATATACTGTACATTGTGTAGTAGGCTATCTAATGTAATACAATGTTCAGACAACGAGAAGTTTCATCATTAAAACAAACATGTAGTGGCTGAATGAATGTGAAAAACGCACATACATAAATTTGTCTGTCTCACAATAAGTAAGGAAAACACATATTATAGAGTAATTATAAGAGAACAAGATAGTCATAATTATGCATTATATAGTGTCTAATGTAATAAAATGCTATGGGTCAACGAGGTTATGTAAAATATATAAATAAGCTGGTAAAAGAATGTTAAAAACAAAAGGGTCATTCATAATTTTGTCTTACACTCACACATACAATATATATATATATATATATATATATATATATATATATATATATATAAGATGACGTGAGCATACATCAACTCCATTTTCATTGTTTATTAATTAAGCTTTTGACAATATTTCGAACAACTCTGTTCATCATCAGGTGAAACACCAACGATCCTAGAAAACAAACATGATATCTGTTAAAACTTTGTATTATTTTAATATATGGATCTATTTAAACAAGTTTAATGTGACAATTCTACATAATACTTTACTTAAAACTGCTAGACTATAAGTTAATAATTGAAAACAATAACAAGATTTACAAGAATATTACATAATCCTAACTTCATAAACCTGAACATGAAATATAAAATAACATGCAACAAACCATTTCGACCTGCACCTTACGACTATTCCGGGAGAACTAACTGCTATCAAAAACCTGATCACTGAGTTTAGGTTCGGTTTGAGTTTGTCTATGAAATATTTCTCCCCAATGAAAGTATCGTTCTTGTTTCTGAATTTAGCCAATATCTTAAAATCTGTTTAATTAAATCTGTGGTCCAATTCTAAAGAGTGATTCCTTACTGCTTAAAAAGGCATTTTCGTTAAATATTGACCTGTTCGGATACTTTTCCCCAAATGCTCCAATATTCTAGCGCGGAATGAACGAGACGAACATCCCACATACCCAGCAAGGCAGCTGGGACAGTTAAATTCATAAACAATATTGGAACATAAGTTATTGGGAACAGTGTCCTTTATTCTAAAAAATGAGCGAATGTTAAAGTCATTTGTGAAAATTATGCGAAAGCTAACAGCTGGGAACCTAGAATAAAGTAATTTTTGAAGCTGTTTACGAAAGTCGTAACTGGATTTATCATAGAATGGAAGTTTTATATATTTCTTAAGTTTCGGGACCTCGTGAACCCAGGTTTTAGTTACATATGTACTAGCTAAAAATGACTTAACGGTCTTCTGGACTAAATCAACTGTATAATTATTTTTAACAAAGAAGTTTTCCAAAGTCTTAAATTCAATATGTAAAAACATGTAGGTGGAACATATGCTATAAGCTCGGTTAATTAGAGTCTTGATTGAATTTATTTTATTAATTACGGGTGTAAAACTAAACCAATTAAGTCCAAGGTTTGTGAACGTAGATTTTCGAAATACACTAGTTGTTAATCCAGAACCCGTTTTCATTACATTTACATCCAAAAAAGGTAGGCAGCCCTCTTTTTCCATTTCCGAAGTGAACTTTATATTCGTATGCTGTCTATTCATATACTCTAAACACATATTCACATGTTCAGCCTTCCTGAAAATTAAAAAAGCTATCATCTACATACCGCCTATAGAAAACAGGTTTAAAACTTAAGGGGCACTCATCTAGTCATTCAACTTAGTGTTTACACATGAACGCATTAGCATAAACAGGGCCCAGAGGGGAGCCCATGGGCTATGGCAATTCCGTCTACCTGATTGTATAGAGTATTATCAAACATGAATACACTATCAGAAGTGGCAAATGTTAACAGCTTATTCACAGTCTTTCTATCGAGTCCATAAAATTCATCAGGATGGTATTGGATTTTGGATTGAATATTGTGGGATGTTCGTCTCGTTCATTCCGCGCTAGAATATTGGAGCATTTGGGGAAAAGTATCCGAACAGGTCAATATTTAACGAAAATGCCTTTTTCAGCAGTAAGGAATCACGCTTTAGAATTGGACAACAGATTTAATGAAAAAGATTTTAAGATATTGGCTAAATTCAGAAACAAGAACGATACTTTCATTGGGGAGAAATATTTCATAGACAAACTCAAACCGAACCTAAACTCAGTGCTCAGGTAGTTGATAGCTTGAGGCTTTAGGATCCCTTGCTATATATAATGTCTATAGTCAGTTAATCTAGTTAGTTCTCCCGGAATAGTACTAAGGTGCAGGTTGAAATGGTTTGTTGCATGTTATTTTATATTTTATATTACATGTTCAGGTTTATGAAGTTAGGATTATGTAATATTCTTGTAAATCTTGTTATTGTTTTCAATTATTAACTTATAGTCTAGCAGTTTTAAGTAAAGTATTATGTAGATTTGTCACATTAAACTTGTTTAAATAGATCCATTCATTAAATACAAAGTTTTAACAGATATCATGTTTGTTTTCTAGGATCGTTGGTGTTTCACCTGGTGATGAACAGAGTTGTTCGAAATATTGTCAAAAGCTTAATTAATAAACAATGAAAATGGAGTTGATGTTTGCTCTCGTCATCTTTTTTATTCTCAAGATCCGGTACCCTAGCGGCCAACCTACTACTGATATTGTATATATATATTGTCACAATGACCAGGGTCTTTTAGGATCTTTTAGGAGTAGATAGACTTTAGTGGCGCCAGACTTCCTGAGAGCAGCTGTGCCAAGTCTATTAGAAAGACCTGGCATTGTGAGTTTCTCTCCGATACCCTTCCAATTACTCATGACTAGTTTTGCCGTATCTCTAAGCATTTTTGTCTCCATAAACATTTGTGTAGAATGAGCCAATAGAGTGTTACTAGTTTCGTATATGAAGTTGTGTTGTGGTGGCAACGCTGAAATTTGCAGGCTGGGTAGGGAGGAAGTGGAGGATGGAATGTTGCTCTCTCGCGAGGGGGGAGGCAGAGGCGCTGTTGCTCAGTAACACGAGTTTAATTATGTGACCATTGCAAGTTTAGTTGTCTTGCAATATAAAGATGTACTTTATTTTATCTGTCACTCTGTTTTAGTCAATATGTTAACACAGGAATACTTTAGTACAAGTTATTCTTGTGAAGTGTCTTAGTCTTATCATATCGTGTGGTGAGATATTGCAACCCCTTAGTTTGAGCTTGGCTCCCGCTAGCTACGCCAGGGCCAGGCCTCATCAATTCACATTCTCTGTGGGCGGCCAGACAGTATAGGTGGTGGTAGCTCTCTCTTGTGGCACACCAGTCTGCCCCTGTATAATTTTCCTTGCTTGCATAATAGTAATGTAACTTAATTAACAGAGAATCCTAGACCTTAATTAATTTATTTTAATTATCCTTTTCCTCTGATCAGCATTAATTATCTTTCCCTTTGTTTTATATATTCAGTACCTCCGGTGGCTACGTCGGAATCCGTGATAGGGAAGAGTTGGGAGGTTTGCCGGGGTCCTTACTAATAAGCACTGTTAATCCCATAGACAGTCCACACACACACACATCCATAACCCCTACATATTTTTCCCAGCGTTCGTGCTTAGGACCCGGTAACAGCCTTGACGGTTCTGCCCCAGCACTTGTGTGTTCCCTATCTCGGGTTTCGAACTGAGGCAACGGAGTGTTTACTATTAATTAGGAATCCAGCTTCAGTCTGGGGGAGGTGTGGTGGAGTGGTCTTGCCACTGGCCTGGTAATCCAAAGGTCCCGGGTTCAAATCCCGATGTATCAATGGGAAGATATTATTGGGATGGAATATGTGCTGTACCTGGTATCAGTGCATTACCACAAGCCCACCGAAACATCAATAAAATACCCTCATTGTTCCCTGATTAAATAGCACTGTATGAATATTCCCATATTCAAAATATGCTATAGGGGTGCAATGCCTGGTGAGTTATCTGCTCAACAGGTGGCGTTGTGTAAGTGTGAGAGTCCGAGTGTAGGGGGTGAGACAGTGAAGCACGGGAACGAGGTGGCTTCAGAGATGGGGTCGTTTTGGGCCATGAGTGAGCACCGTGCCTCATGTGAAGGCAAGATGGCAGGTGCTCGTTGTACTCTACGTGCTTCACATGTCTCACTCCCTAGACTGGAACAAGTCCTCACGGGCTTCATTGTAAAGCGGTGAATGTTAAGGCTCTCAGCCTATGCCCGAGAGGAAGTAAGTTGGAATATAGAAAAAAAAAAAAAAAAATGGACCCCCCCCCCCCCCCCCATAGTTAAGTGAGTGTGGGAGGTGGACTCTAAGAGTTCATTGTTTGGGCGGTAACTCACGGGGGGGGGCCCAGGTTGAAGTAGGATATACTGGTGTGATATTAGAGGTGGTAGGGCAACCTGCTTCTACTAATATCACCCCGAGGTTAGTAGTCATATTAGGACACTGCCTTGTATTGTTAGTTCATTATATGTATGCAATATTATTATGTGCAACTCTCTTGGGTTGAGAGTGGATTACCGTTGGCTGGTTTGCGCCCGGTTTAGTATTGTCGAGGGCGTGCATAGCCTGTTATGCTCGAAGTACACCTGCACTTTTTTTCGTTGATGTCTGCTGGTAGCCTATATGTATTTAACTGTTTTGATTATCCAACCCAGCATTGCTAATCCTGGTGTTGGTTTCAAGTTCTCGTAGGTAGTAAGTTACATGCTTATTTCTGTTCTACTCATTATTCAGAATAGGAGCAGGGTAGTGTGCACCTTAAGCCCTGAGAAGAGCCTGGAAGCATTCATAAAGCTCTTACCTGATGCGTCGTGGTGTTGTTTGTTAGAGAGACAAGGTGTATTTGCATTAGTCATTATTTTCGTATACCGTCTCTAAGCAACTGAGGTCCAGATTCGTAACAGTGGCGACCTTGCCTAGGATAATCAGAATAGCACCAGCAGTATTAATAAGTTTATTTTGATCAGAGGATTTTTTTTAGAATAGGTGTCTAGCATTTATATTTTATTATGTCTGAACAACAAGCAAGAGAGGAGGGGGAGAGTGTCGTGCCGTTGCATATCACCAGTGAGGAGGATGCGAGAGTGTTCATTCGGAGTTCTCCAGAATGGGCACAGATGCAGTTGAAAAGTGTGGAGGAATTGAGGTTGATTGCATCAGTGTTGGGAGTAGAGGGGTCTCTTCTTACCACGAGGGAAACATGTCAGCAGTATATATGGCAGTATTATTATGATGTTCGAGAGGAGGCTGAGCCAACAACTGTGCCGGCAGGAGGCTATATCACACCTGCACGCTCTCCGCCGCGCACACCCATCCTTGTAATGAGAGCATAACGTCTTCCCAGTTTACCTGTCCTACTGTTAATCCCCCGTTGTTGCCTGACGTGCCCCTTGGTGTGCCCCAACTTACTCAACCCAATTTTTATCCTTTACACTCTACTCCTGCCGCTGGCTGGGTGGCACAGAACCAGGTTACACCTCCCCCCCCCCATTTATCCTAGCTGGACTATCTACGATTCAGCCATGTTACCGTCCCGCTGATGTTCCTACACCACCCCCTACTTTTGCCCCGGTAGGGCTATCGAGTGATGCTCTAATACAATTAGAGTTGAAGAAATTGGAAATGCAAGAGAGAGAGAGGAAAAGGCAGGAAAAAAGAGAAGAGAGAGAAATGCAGGAGAGGTTAGAGACACAGAGAATGACAATGGAGTTACAAAGAACCAAAGTTGAGGTAGACGGGGGTAGGTACACAAGGGGACAAGTGGGCACGGTACACATGGAGGAATCTAGAGAGTTAAAATTGTCTCGTAGCCTGAAGCTCGTTCCCGCTTTTGATGAGGAAAAAGTCACTGAATGGTTCCAGCGATTTGAAAAGAAAGCACGGGAGTTCGAGTGGCCACGGGAACGCTGGGCGGCATTGGTGGCAAATGTTCTCAAGGGAAAAGCGCTCGAGGCATATGATAGGATGTCAGTGGAGGACTTAGCAGAGTATGATCATTTAAAGCAGGCTATCCTTAAGGCTTATGAACTCAGACCAGAAGCCTATCGCCTTAAATTTCGTAATGCAAGGAAGAAGCCTAATCATACCTATGTTGATTTTGCTAAGTACCTCTGTGATTGTTTGTCTCCTTGCCTTTTGAGTGAAAATGTAACTAATTTAAATGAGGCTATTGAGCTTTTCCTTCTAGAACACTTTACCAAAAATGTCGACAGAGAGATTTGCCAAAAGATCCGTGAGAAGCGCCCCGGCAAGCTGTCTGATGCTGCCGTGTGGGCTGACGATCGAGTGTTGGCAACCAAGGGTTTTACTGATCGTGCCAGATATGCCCCCCCCCCCCCACACACACGACTGCACGTGACGAGAAGTACCGAGCAGGTGGAAGCGGAGGGTACAGTAATAGTGGCCCTGGTCCCACACGTAATAATAACGGTGGAGACACACCAAAATCACCAAATTCAGCCCGACCTGATTCCGGTGTTATGGGTGTAAACAGACTGGACATATTAAACCAAACTGTCCCCAGGCAAAATCTTCTGCAGCGCTTGCTAAGCCTGTGTCGTTAGTGGTTGGTATCCAGGGAGGAGGGGATAAATCTTTGTTACCGAGGTTGGAGGCAGACCGAAGGGTGAAGCATGGGGTACCAACGGCTGTGGCACAGCCTGCCCCCGACAAAGTGTCTCAACTAGGTAGCAATGCAGGTTCAGAAGCCTCGCTCGCTTGGTGCCAGGCTTTCGTTCATGAGGGTGAAGTAGAGCTGTGTGGGAAGGTGTATCCAGTCAAGGTTCTTAAAGAGATTCAGGATGTGACGCTCCTGCATAGTAGCCACGTGCGGGCATGCGCGAGTGTCGGCTGCCCAGCCGTTTAGAAACCGGCTGGCGGCAGCCGGCCGGCTGGCTTTTCCTTAGTATATATCCTACGACAATGTAACTAATGTCTGGGATATTCTTATGTTGTTTCACAGCTTGAAGCTGCCCTTATTCTTAACCAACGCATCTTAGTATATTTTATTCTCGATAGTTGATAGTTTCATTATAATATATAAGATGTAAGTCTAGTGAGAGTGGGAGGAGACGAGCGGGATAGAGAGGCCGGCTGGGGGATGTTGCTTCGCGCGGGCGCGGAGAGTCTAGCTTGGGACGAGCCTGATGTTGCCAATTTGATCGCAACGTTAGGCTTAGTTTCGACTCACGCAAGGGGTAGACGATTTTGACCCGGCAACGGTGTTGAGTGTTGCCAAGCATGGGATGTATTTCGCATGGCTAGGGTGGGGTCCAGACAGATTCAAGACTCAGAGCTCACCTCACTGTCGTACCCTTCGGACCCCCTTGATATCTATCCCTCTCAACCCCACTTAGAAACTTTCTCTCTTACTTTGTATACCTTCCTTCCACTACTTCACCAATCTATTTAATTATCCCATCCCCTTGATAGACCTTATATCTATTATTGTATTAACGACGAGCTCTCAGATAATTAGATAGGATTTTGGGCCTTATGCAGAGATGTAATTGTTAATGAGACCTAGGAAGCTTTTTTGTTGTCTCATATTTGATGGTTTCATGCTTGCTAGTGTGTTCTTGTGGCAGGTGAGCATGGGCTAGACCGGAGGGGAGTTTTTTTTTGCGATCCTTTAAGTAAAGTCTGCTGGTGCGAGTCCTGTGGACCTGCACGACTTTACTAGGATACCCGTGGGAGTCTGGGGGCATTTTCTTGTCTGTGTGCCTGTGTGTCTAGTGTTGTGTTGTGTGAGGGCCCTTGCCTAGTCCACTCAGCACTGCGCTAGCACGTCTTGCGTTTGTTTTAGGGTCGCCAGGAGAGAGTCAGATACTTGGGATCTGAGTCTCTCAAGAGAGCACCCTTTCAATTAGAGTAATTTGGCGCACAGACTTGGGAACGTCCCTAGGCTAGAGCAGGTGGCTCAGCCCGGGTATCCGAAGCCTATATCCTTCCAGCTAGACCTCTGCCACCTGGCAGATTAACAGCTAGGGGTTTATTATTTCTGTATGCTTGTTATTGTGCCACAGTTTTACCGTTCTTGTGAGCATTGTGAGTCAGGGTGTGGCTTAGAGACTCTGTCCGAGCAGGCTTGCCTGACTAAGAGTGAGAAGCACACCTGTATGTGGTTATGTTACGAGTTGCTGCCTTTATTTAATTATATCTATGCCATTATACACTGTATGGCCTATCACTAGTATTTATTCCTGCTTATGAGTTAAGAGTTCTCTAAATCCGTAACTTACTTTCTTTGCTAAGCATCAGATCCTACAGTAGCCGCATGCAGTTTAGAAACCTGCATCTTGTCTACCTGTACGATGTTTTGAGGAGTGTTTGCTTTCACCTTCTTTCACGCAGGGGTGATTAGTTGTATTAATTAACATAACGTTAAATGTACTTTCTTCTAGTTTGTTATTAAATTGTTTCTGCAATTTAATTCCGTTATCTATCTTTTCCTTGAAGCTTTAAGTCAACTTAATTGTGTGATCTTTTATATAGCCTGCTTGACTATCAGCAGTCTATAGTGCATGCACCCTGTAACCGAGTCATAGGATACCTTGTTGTCCAGGCAGGACTCTTGACGGTTTAGGGTGGTTTGTTGCCTGGGTTTATAGATAAGGGTTGGATCCAGCGTTTTCCGTTGTTGCTTGTCGCCGCATACCTAGTCTAATAGAAAGAGCCCAGTGTTTATATATCCCAGGACGTAACAGGGAGCTAAGCAGTCCATGTGTTTGAACTTGACGGGGAAGCCGATAAAATCTGACGAGTTTGTGTTATGTCGAGGTGTAAACACTGAGGCCTGTTATAGTTTCGTTCCTATTCATCTTAGGTGTCCTGTAGTCACGGCGACGGCGAAGGTAGCGGTCGTGGACTCATTACTTGTGGAGGGGATTGATTTTCTGCTTGGAGCAGATATGGCGGGGAGTAGAGTCTTTCCACCTCCGGTAGTGGTGTCGGAGCAGGTACAGCCGGAGGAGAGGAACCAGGAGGCTAAGAAGCTGCCTCCCGATTTGTTTCCGGTGTGTGTGTGTTAGGGGAGGAGATAGATCTGATGGAGGGGATGTACAGTACTGAATCTGCATCACCCATAGATTCGACTGATCTGCAGGGTGCCGAGGGTGTGCAGGACGAGGAGGAAAGCTCCTCACTCGTTTCACCTGGTGCCAGTGGTGGTACTGAAGGGAGCAATCGGGTCCCTACGGGAGGACCGGTTGATCCTCTATCATCGAATCAGACCGACTTGGAGGCCTTACCTAATCTTACCACCGTGGCACCGGGGGAGATTGGTGAGGCGCCACAGAGTGATGTTTCATTAACACACTTGTTTTCTAAAATCGGGGAGAGTAATCCAGACAGACATAAGACCCATCAGCTTTGCCATATTAACATGTTGAAGAGGTACTGTAGTGCGGCGGGCACATAGGCGACGTCACCTAAAGGGGCTAGCCGAGAGAGTTGGCTGGGCGCCGATCAGTCAACTGCTGGTGTTAACGGGGAGTTGTGTGTTATTGACTGGAGAGTTGGAGTCGGAGGTGCAGGTTGAGCCCGGGCCTGGTGGATGTTGGTTGGATAACCCGGGTCCCGGGGCTAGCGGTTCATGCACTGTGGGAATGCCAGGCAAGGCTCCTGCAGTGCCTCTCAACCCCCTTCTACACACTCCCCAATTCTCCCTACCAACAATTCCTTGAGACCTCTGGTGGACGCTTCTGAACTAGCGCCAGAGCTACCGTAGACATCACTATACCCAACACTTAGGATATGCACAGTTTATCTCAATTTGTGTGTGATTCTACACGTTTTTATTATACAGTATACGACTACACTAAGTGCTTACATAGTATAGTAATAAAGGGAAAGTCCATATGCAGCTGATTATGACTACAAACATAATTATAAGCTGATTAATTGTCATAACAAAATTGGCGCGAAAATACCTGCTGACTTTTTATTGTAAATATACGTTATTTATGAATATGGGTGATTTTAAAATATATAAATCAAAAGTATGCATAGACCAAAGTATTATATGTCATCATTCCTGTATAATGGGTGCTCTCTTTTTTCTTTGTGTTGAATAATTATGAAAAGTAAAGAATTGCCAGGGCCAGTAGGCCTATTCCCATTAGTAATTTTATTAAGTGATAAGTCTGATATGGCATAATGATGCAATTTATATCTAATACTTTGGACTTTTCTCTGATTACTGATGACATTCTCTCTCTCTCTCTGTCTCGTCTCTTGCGAGCCGCCACCGGCTCGCGAACCGCGCAATGAAGACCACTGCAATAGAGTGTTACTAGTTTCGTATATGAAGTTGTGTTGTGGTGGCAACGCTGTAATTTGCAGGCTGGGTGTTGCTGGGTAAGGAGGAAGTGGAGGATGGAATGTTGCTCTCTCGCGAGGGGGGAGGCGGAGGCGCTGTTGCTGAGTAACACGAGTTTACTTAATTATGTGAGCATTGCAAGTTTAGTTGTGTTGCAATGTAAAGATGTACTTTATTTTATCTGCCACTCTGTTTTAGTCAATATGTTAACACAGGAATACTTTAGTACAAGTTATTCTTGTGAAGTGTCTTGGTCTTATCATATCGTGTGGCGAGATATTGCAACCCCCTTAGTTTGAGCTTGGCTCCCGCTAGCTACGCCAGGGCCAGGCCTTATCAATTCACATTCTCTCGTGGGCAGCCAGACAGTATAGGTGGTGGTAGCTCTCTCTTGTGGCACACCAGTCTGCCCCTGTTTAATTTTCCTTGCTTGCATAATAGTAATGTAACGTAATTAACCCGTACAGCCCCAGCGGCGCGTCTGACGCGTCAGCGATGTATGTAACGCACAGCCCCAGAGACGCGCCTGACGCGTCACCCTAATTGCGCCGACCGTAACCTCAGGTGTAGCCACTCAAGAGGGCTCAGATTTGTATGGGAACTGTGTAGTGTGTACGTATCTCACGCAACCGTGCCGATGGTTGAAAACTCTCAAAGTCCACGTGCGTGCGCGTGAGCGCGCTATAACCTGGTTTTTTGGGGTAATTGCCTTCAATTTTTTACTCTTGTAAAATACGTTTTCGGGGGCTCTGTAGGACCATTTTTTAATCTTTTTGAGCGGTTTTTCCTTCATTCCTAACCCATTCGCTATTGTTTCTGGAATAAAACCATTTTTTGAAAACCGGCCGGGTTCTGGTGAACAAACATTACAAAACTAGCCGGGGCTCCACGGGTTAACAGAGAATCCTACACCTTATGTGGTAAACTATCAATGGAAGTTAAATATTACTAAGCTATAATGAATCAAATAAAATCAATCTAAATGAAAACTACTCCCATATCCAAATTGAATTCAATCTGAAACAATCTAATTTATATCCAAAGGTCTCACATAATAAATTTATATACAGGGTAAGGTTATAAGGGTTAATATACTAGCCAGGAATTAACTCACCAATAGTTCCACGTGGCAATGAGGCAAGGGAGAACGTTTTACCCAATATGGCGGACAACGGGGAACGAGACTTCGGTCCCGAGACTCGAGTCAAGTTAAAGAAAGAATAAATTATTACATGGAATGGACATGAATATTATGCTTATCTGTCAGTCAGTCATGGCGTCGATGAGAGCGTCGTGATGGTGTAGCTGTTTGTATTGCTGTCAGTGTATTGTGATTAGAGGCTCAAAAACGCGATCAACTGAGGGCGGAAAATAGATGTTAACTGGTTGGTGTTCGTGAAGGCTCTGGTGTTCCTCAGAGGCACACCTTCCTGCCTTGGCAAACGCCAGGAGCCCAAATTATTGTACCGCATCTAGGTTGCTCTATACGATAAATTATATTAATATATACGATAAATTCATATATACTACATAAGACCATGGCAATATTGCTTAGTAGCATATTAGGCCTTTTATAACTTAACTTATTTACAATCTTATAATATACGATCTACTTGTCCTACGTCGTGCTGCAGGAGCGACCGTGACGTCACAGAGACATACGGGATCGCAAAAGAGTCATAGCCTATCGTATTTACGATACCTTAATTCATTTATTTTAATTATCCTTTTCCTCTGATCAGCATTAATTATCTTTCCTTTTGTTTTATATATTCAGTACCTCCGGTGGCTACGTCGGAATCCGAGATATGGATTTTTTTTTTTCTATGTGATTGAGGGAGGCAAAAGGCAGAATTGCCTCTAGCGAGTGCCTCCCCCATAGTTGAAAGAGTGACAGGGCCAAAATCAAGGGACGTTCGAGCCAAAATGCCTGGACACACTGAGTTTGAAGCAATTTAAGTCATAGGAAGAGGGAAAGACTGATTCTGGGAGAGAGTTCCAGAGCTTAGCTGTTGAGTAGAAGAAAGTTTGAGAGTAACGTTTCACTCTTGGGTTAGAGAGTTGCACAGAGTAGGGGTGGGATTGAGTTGCAAGACGGGTACCACGTGCCCTACGTTAGGAGGTTTGCCGGGGTCCTTACTAATAAGCACTGTTAATCCCATAGACAGTCCACACACACACACACATCCATAACCCCTACATATTTTTTCCAGCGTTCGTGCTTAGGACCCGGTAACAGCCTTGACGGTTCTGCCCCAGCACTTGTGTGTTCCCTATCTCGGGTTTCGAACTGAGGCAACGGAGTGTTTACTATTAATTAGGAATCCAGCTTCAGTCTGGACCCCCCCCCCATAGTTAAGTGAGTGTGGGAGGTGGACTCTAATAGTTCATTGTTTGGGCGGTAACTCACTGGGGGAGCCCAGGTTGAAGCAGGATATACTGGTGTGATATTAGAGGTGGGCAGGGCAACCTGCTTCTACTAATATCACCCCGAGGTTAGTAGTCATATTAGGACACTGCCTTGTATTGTTAGTTCATTATATGTATGCAATATAATTATGTGCAACTCTCTTGGGTTGAGAGTGGATTACCGTTGGCTGGTTTGCGCCCGGTTTAGTATTATCGAGGGCGCGCATAGCCTGTTATGCTCTAAGTACATTTGCACTTTTTTTTTCGTTGATGTCTGCTGGTAGCCTCTATGTATTTAACTGTTTTGATTATCCAACCCAGCATTGCTAATCCCGGTGATTGTTTCGAGTTCTCGTAGGTAGTAAGTCACATTATTATTTCTGTTTCAAATGTTCGGGTAAATTCGGGTCAATTCGGCCAATGTTCTCGTTGATTCGGGGGAAGCTCCGGGGATGTTCAGGGGTGCAGCCGAACATCCTGGGGTTCGGCCAGAAGTTAGTGCATGCGTTAACTTCTAGCCGATATTAGTGTGTAAAAACCGTTAAAAATTTGTCGGTTCTCATTCTGGTTATGTTCGGCTTTCATTCGGGTGACGTTATTTCGTTTCGGCCGTTGTTCGTCTGTTATTTTCATTGACGAAGTTAACTCGATCTAGCCGAACATAAGCAGACATTAACCCGATTTGTATGAATATAAGGCGACATTAACCATAATAACAACCGAATGAGAGACGATATACTCAAATAAAAGACGACATTCCCCCGATAAACAGAGGAATAAGGCAAGATCAACCGAGTCTATTGAAGATTTTGGGAAGAACACAACTCGTATGACAGGAATGAGAGACAATAAAGACTGGAATTTACCCCGAACATCATCAGAAGCATCTTGTCTGTATCGGGTGGTACACGTGGCACGCGGAAATTTCCACTCGACAGAGAAGATAAAGAGAGAAGCGAGGGAGCAGCGTGGGGCGACACACAAGAATGCGAATCGAACCTGGAAGATGCCATCATCAGATGCGGAACCGTTCGCTCCCACGTCCACGTAGTCACTACACTGCAACTATCACCTTCATCATTACTATTATCAGCATCATCTTACATATAAGTACTGCTATCACTATCATCACTACTAATATGACCATCATCATTATGACTAGTGCTGTCACCATCATCACTACTACTTTCAGCATTACCACTACTACTGGCATTATCACTACTACTTGATATAGTGATTTCCAAGTAGGCCATATGACTTAAGAAGAAAGTAGTATTAATGTTTATGATTACATGTCGTGCAGCCAGTACCCATCATACATCAGCCAACCTTATTATACCAACGTGGAATCTGGCGAGTTCGATTTCATTCGCTATGTTTGTGCGGGATATTTAAAATGTCCACAAATTATCTTTAAATGTGGAGTCATGCACGGCACGCATATTTTGTCAAATGGTTGATAGGAATAATGCAAAATAATTAGCCAAAATATAAAAAATAGTTGCAATCCATTATCTTCAATATAGATCAGACACGGATAATGACGGATTATGCAAAGTAATCGATAGGTGAGACCCTAGGGTAGAGCAGGGGAATAATATGTTATATTTAAATTGTGATACAATTTGTAAAAATCTATCTCACATTACACGTTTAACAAATTAATGCAAATTAAAACAAACAACAACATATCTACTGATTCTTACGTGCCTGCCTGTAAAAAATAATTGCTGAAGAGCAGATACACATATAATTATATGGAGTAAAATGAGTCCATATGTAAAGTCATTTTCACCATATAAAGCATTGTTTTCTCTGGGTTAAATATATATACTTGCATGACCTGGCTTCGAAATTTGTCATATTTGGTAACTTGTATCTACTATTAGCTTATATATAACCTGTTTAAAATACTTTTTATCAAGTTGTCTCCCAAGTCGTAGTGTGACACCCATATTGCAGACTTGGCTATTATATATTTCATTGTGTTAAATTCTACATGTCTATATCAATGTGAGGGCATTCCTCGAATCACCAAAAGGGATATAAACGCTATTATTTATGATACAGTATTGCATCTTTACCTACTCTAATAACTTGTGTAGGTTAACATATATTATCGATCAATATTATGATTTCATTAAACTAGTACAATATTCAATTTTCATTTATATGCAGTGCAATCTAATAACATATACTCATGTAATTGACAACAGGACCCGCCGTTGGTCGACCATCCCCCTCTAACCTCGGAAACAAAAACTAACGTCAACTAAGCAACTATTCCTAGCTTAACGGTAATCACGCACACTCACAGACCACTGTTTGCCTCAATAAGCATTTTCATAGTGAATGTATTATTATAGAGGATTATTTTCGGTTGCAATCAATAATGAACACTTAGTAAAGTAAAGATTGAGTAACCATACTGAGTATATTATGTAAGGCACTTGATATACGTATATACTGTATATATTTTGCCGTATGTGTGAGTGTATGTATTCGTGTGCGTTTGCATATGATCGTGGCTGGCGTGGTATAGTGCATGTATTTTTTGTTAAGAAATATATACAAATAATTATAAATTGTAGGAAAACAAATATACAGTCTGCAAGGTATATTTGGTTAAACGTTGTATACATTTTAGTTAAATATTTTACAATTATACATTGCACTGTAAATACAGAAAATTAAGCACCAATGCATATCACATAATTATGCCTTATGACTGTTAGGATCCAAATTATTTTGTCTATTCACCCATGCGCTGGAGAAGCCTAACTAGTAATATGTGCATAGTCTCAACATTTTATGAAACAAACTTTATATATGCAAACCAAAACTCCTATATAATCATTGCTACTGTTTCGTTCTGTTCTCCGCTTAAACTGTTGCTCAACTCGCCATTCTAAACACGTGGTTAGATAATATATGTGGAACACTTAAGTCTAACATTAATAACGTGTATATTAGCACAACCGTGTGTAACTTTTACATTTATCATTCAGTATAATAGTTCATGTATATATGACTGTCTAGATGGTTTTCATGTTGGTAATTTGTGAACATGATCACAGTATACTCTAACTACCATTATAACACAGGTCATTGTGTGCAAGCACAATGTTATCTACAATGATAGATTTTACTACCATTTAACATTTTTACATAGCAGTTTACTAAACAATTATTGACAATAAACTTTATTTAATTTGGCCTATGTCTATGACTTCAAGATAATAGTTGATAGAATATCGTAGGTATATATGATAATTCAAATATCTATGTATCCCATGCCATCCAGTAAAATCACTGTAAGTTGGCCGAACATGAAATAGTGAAGCTGGCAACCGTATTTTGTGTTTCATAGTATTAACGATCTATTGTACTGCGAGATAAGGACGGAAATACTCTACCACCTCAGATTTCCATTACCTCACTGTAGACGTTTATGCTATTTTGATATGTATTGTCTCAAGACAGAAAGGTGAAAATTGCATGGTCCATTTCTCCCCAACCTCAAAACCTCTGGAAATACCACACTTACACCTGTCCAGGCCTGCCACCTAGTTTCACGGAACAAACAAATATCCTCTATCTGTATTGTCCTAAACAATGTAATGATTTTGACCCACTTACCATATCTTTCAATTCTAAACAAAATAACAGGTGCTTCATGTGCTTACTGTGAAGCTAGTTTATTTAGACAGATATGCATAACATAACTGTTGGTATGCCTGGAGACAATAATATATCCTTGTGACTTTCATTGGCAACCAGTATTATAGTTATACTAATTAATACACAAAGGATTACTGTGTTAATTGGATTTTGGTTTGCATAATTAATGTTTGTTTCATTAAATGTTAAGACTATACACATATTACTGCTTAGGCTTTTCCAACGCATGGGTGAATGCAGAAGAAATCATTTGGATCATAACAGTTATATAATGCATACGGCATAATTATGTGATATGCATTGGTGTTTAATCTTCTATATTTACAGTGCAATATATAATTGTAAATTACACAACTCAAATATATTATTAATGTATATAAATATGCCTTGAAGAATATATATATATGTTCTTACAACTTATACTTATTTGTTTTTACTTCTAAGCAAACAATAATACATTATAACACGCCACAAGCATATGCAAACACACAGACTTGCACGCATACGCAAACGCAGACAATGGCTAATATTGTATCCACTCACTGTTACATGAAGTGTTATGAATTATATGATTATGATATGCATTGCAATTGAAGAGCATGTCTTTAGTATTGCTACTAAATAATTAAATTAGTAATTGTTCAATATTGCAACTGTAAATATCCGCCTTTAATTATTATTATTAATATAATAATAATAATAATAATAATAATAAAGATAGTAATCATACTAATATTTATTATTATTATAATGATAGAAGTAATACAAGTAGCAATAGTAAACATAATAAAATTCGATAACATTATCACGAGCAATGCGTACTATTATCATTACCTTGTTAATTCTCACTATTTGCATTAGTACTATGATCATTATCAACATTAATACTTTTACTATTACTCGTAAATGAAAGGGGCGAGGGAACGCGAAGGTGATCCCGTTTCTAAGAATTGGAACTGTACACGTTTCTATTAAGGCTCTGTCTCGAGTCGGCCACCCCCAGCAATGGGGTATGTGGCTGAGTATATACATGCATGCATACATACTATCAGTATTGTAGTGTATACATACATTAAATTGATCAATAAGTTGGGCAAACTTCCAAAGGGCAAGGTCAAAGGTGAAGACAAAATTATATTTAGTACGAATATGAAATGGTCATCCAATATATATATTATACTCTTGATTTATAGTTTTTTGTCACAAATCAAAGCCATATGACAGTTTTCTTACTGTTTTTCTCAACTGTCAACAATCCGATTAGTAGAATTGGGTATGCAATTATCTTTCCAAAATGCGAAAACAGTATTTATATTTTATTATCTGGGCATCAATCCATAAAAGATACTTTATAGTTTCATATATACCGAGTTTAGAATATGATAAGTGTTACATTTCTGACAATGTGTGTGTGTGTGTGCCTAAAAGTTATATCCAATACAAATATCGTAATCATATCACATTCATCCCTCACATAACCCCATAATCTCTCTCTCTCTCGCTTCATTATGTAAATGAACAATACGTTACATTTAATTATAAGTTACATGGTGAATTTGTGATACTTTGAACTCTGTTTTGAATGTAACTACCATAAATACTAGATTAATAATGATACCCAATGTGTATTTTTGGCAGAAATGGCAACAGGAAGGGCCAATTCACCTGACGTAATCACCGACCGAGGGAGGATTATAGGAATGTGGGAGATTGGCACTCCAGTATCTGATATTGCAACAGCTATTGGGTTCTGTGAAAACACAGTTAGGAAATGGATCAAGCGGTATCAAGAGGAGGGATCATTGACCACCAGACCAAGGAGTGGAAGGCCCCGCTGCACAACTAGAGAACAAGATGATCGCATCCTGGAGGCTGGGCAAAATAATCCCTTCGGATCGGCAGTGCAGCTAACCAACGATCTACAATTACCTTGCAGCTCCAGAACAACAACAAGACGGTTTCATGAGCAGAATTTGCACTGCTACATCCCAGCCAAAAAAGATGTCCTTACGGATGCACACAAGGATGCCCGACTGAGGTTTGCACAGCACTTCAGTGTCGTCGATGACAACTTTTGGAATAGAGTAATATTTACTGACGAAAAATGTTTTTCGTCAGTTGAACAAGGTCGCAGACATTGCTGGAGGGCTAGAAATACGAGGTATGCAGCAGAAAATATTCAACACAGGGCAGTGAGTGGTCGTGTTACGGTAAATCTTTGGGGATGGATGTGGGCTTACGGACCAGGTGAGTTGGTTAATATCAATGGCCGTTTTAATGAAGATGAATATATCACTATACTTGAGGATGTATTGTTACCAACAGTCCGTGTTATGGCCATCCCCGCACCTGATCCATTTATTCTAGTCCAGGATAGAAGTCGAATTCATACTTCTCGGACAGTCCGAGAATGGTTTAACCGACATCCAGAAATAGAGCTAATGGACTGGCCACCAAAGGGTTGTGACCTAAACCCTATAGAGAATATGTGGGGCATAATGTGCAATGAATGGAAAGTTTATGTGGCGAACCAACGAGCTGTCGAATGGAAAGCACATGCAGTCTGGGATGGAATCCGTCGCCGGCCAAACATTTGCACGAATCTGGTTGCTCCAATGCCAAACAGACTGAGAGATGTCATTGATGCAAATGGTGGATGGTCATCATTACTGATGCATACCTCAATAATATGATATATGAAATAAATATAGTTCTGTATTTCATTGTGTAGGTTCTTTACATATTAATACATCAAGTTCCTCTTGCTTAGGGGATTACATTAATTTAAATATGATTACTGATTAATGATATATATAAATGCTCTCGAAATTGAATGCATAAATAAAATTATAGACATTTAGTTATCTTATAATTTAAGTGACTAGGATTTTCAAAAGAAAATCGAACAAAACATGATTAGATGTGATAATGTCACACTTATTAAGTGATAATAAAATGCAACTCAAGCTGTCAAAGATTACACATAATGTGGTATCAATTGACTAGATCATATTAAAGTAAAATATATTGGTTCATATTGATCTACCTAATTTCTTCCTTTGATATTTTGTCTCTTGTAAGCATATATTATTAAATTCAAATCCATTTATGTGTTATTTTCTCAGGTAATATTTTGTGTACCGGTATGTATTATATATTTAGATCCCTTACATAATATTAAAATTGCAATTTATATTATTCTGCGTTATTATATAATGGCATTATGAATTAAAAAATAGATGTAATACTATATTTAATAATATAAAAAATGCATAAATACAAATAAGAACATTTATTAACCCTGGTATCTGTATTTGCAGAAGCGATTGAACTTTACATATTGTGAGAAACAAAATTATATATAGATACGGGGTGAGAGTGTCATAAAGTGGAAAGGTAAAAACACGACAATGAGCTTGCACGTTCAGGTGTTAAACAAAATGTGGCATCGAACACATTAAATTTAATATATTCCTTTATCCCCAAAGTTATGGCAGTCATATTGACTGCCATTTTAGCGTATATATACCGTATATAATTATATATATTTAGTGAATGTGTAGGATATTCATGTTGGCGTGAGTAGTACAGCAGTTGAGGGTACTGGTGGAGGGGTGGAATTAGGTGGAGGGGGAGGCTAAATGAAACATAAGGTGGCGCCATCCATTGGATGTTTTGGGCACTTACCTGCCACGGCACCCAATAATCTCCCTATAGAAATCTTCCTCACGGACTGTTGTCAATAGCTGTACAATGCGTTAATAAAAGCATTACAAGTAAATAATACAACTATTTAAAAGTGAAATAAGCACTAAAATATCACTTGAGAAAATATTCCTCCTGTAAATACAATAAATATGGGGTAACTAAATTAATCTGATCAAATTCACAAACTTGGAAACTAATCACAAATTAATTAATGTTTTTCACTTTTAATATGAATTCACAGTAAACCTAATGACAATCAATTATAAACTGATCACTAGAATTATGAATTATTTAGCAATTAGCCTATATATGAAATAGCACTGAAATATATATAATATAATAGGCTAACAATAATAATACTAAATACACGATTATATTCAATGTAATCAACACTCGGGAACACAGGTAATTATTGCAGGTTGGTATATATTTTGATGGTAGCCAGAGCACTATATCACAACACTAGGTATAAGTCACATGTACAGAGCAGGAAGGCAGAGAATAAACGAGATGCTAGCCAGCTGGTTTAGGAGTCGAAACTGCAAGGAATCAGGGGGTATATATGTTAACAGTGAATCTGGAATTTTCTACTACACACGTGAATTAAATGATGCAATGCTGGGAGAGACAGACTGAATCCTGACAGGTCTAGATCTCTCGAGAATCAAACACATGAGTGGGATACTAAAATATTATACTAATCTGGCTTATATAATCAATTTTGATTATGGATTACATAACAATATTGTTAGCTAATATCTATGTACTAGATTACGTGTTTGAATATATAACTTATGAGTGTTATCATTGATGCCCAACGTATGCCTATTCATAAACCATCATATGCAATCAAATATTAGGAGTAGGGACTTTATATTCCCTTCCTCATACCCCAAGCTATTTAGTATGTATAGCTCTAAGACAGCTTAGAAGAAAATAACACGATCATTATGCACTAGTAAATACAAGTGCGAGTGAGCCTGGCAAGTGTAGCCTATACTTGTGCCATCATATTCATATAATCAAATATATTTATTTCACTCCCAACACCAAACACTTCTCAATGAAATTAATCAAATCATGTGATCCTCCCGGGATATTGACGATAGACACATTCTGATTGTATTTTTGGAAAGTGCATGAAAACTACTTGTCATTTCATATAGCAAAAATGTCTTTCTTGAAAATGCTTATTTACGATGATGCAAAGTCAAAGGACGTTGTAAAAAGTAAAACATGTTTAGTCCGCATCAATTTAGTTTTTTTTTTTTTTTTTTTTTTTAGAACTTTGCTATAGTAATATTGTATATCAACCTTTCTTTTTTCTACTGAGATAAAATAGATTATACTAAATGTCATTCTTGTTGCTAACAATTGATTGAATATTTTGCTCCCGCATTCATCATTTTTAATTGACATGTTCTGATATTATATTCATATAAAAACAAATACCGATGATAAATAAATGATGATGACACATTTGCAATGAGCGTGAATAATCCCTCTAATTTCATATATATATATATATATATATATATATATATATATATATATATATATATACGACATAATTATTGTTCAGCATATACTGTAATGATGATGACTGTGTAAACTCTGTAAAAAACAATTGTTAACATCACTTATTATTTACTTATATACAGTACCCTACATATATACATATATGTCATTATTATGTAGTATTCTACTCTATCACCATGTAACAATTGAATTAGTTTGTTTTCCTTCATACTGTATGATTTTGTACATTGCTACTTGCACCCAATGTTTACATATGCCGACTGACATCTAGGAAGGAAGAAGGAGAAGACTGGCTGTTTGAGAGCAAGGGTGTTGTGACCAGGACGAGCTCCATAGAAACTGAAGAAACTGATCAAGAAGGTCAAGTTGTCAGCTGGACATTGGTGATGACATTCAAGTGAGGGAAGTAACTGACTGACATTCTACTGCTGATTTTATTCTATCAATCAACCATGGCTTCAGAATCAAGTAAAATTCTTCCATGTTTTAATGAGAATAAGTCATATGATACTTGGGTAACTGAAGTGGAATTTTGGGGAGAGTCAACTAAAATTCAGCAAAAATTCCCAAAAAGTGTTGCCCTGTCACTTCCTGAGGAGAGTTCTGCACGAGAAAAAGTTTTCAACGAGCTAACCTTGACTGATTTGAAAACAGATGATGGTCTCACAAAATTGCTAGAGTTCTTAAGGAAACACTTCAAGGAAGAAGATATTGGAGGAATTTATGCAGAATATGCTAAATTTGATGACATTAGAAGAGATCAAACAAACACCGTGGAGTTTAGTATATTGATGAATTTGACAGACTTCAGAAAAGAATGAAGAAAATAAAAGTACAGTATCCTGACCCAGTGTTGGCTTTGAAACTGTTACATCTTTCTGGACATACGGCAGCTGATAAAAAATTAGTACTAACAGGAGTTGACTATTCCAAAGACAACACATTGTATGATCAAATGAAAAGATCTCTGAAGATTTTTGTTTGCGGACATGACATGCCTAGGCCTACAAATGATTCTACAGCCATTGCAGTGAAAAGTGAACCTGTGATGTGGGTTGATGATGATTCAACTTCTACCAGTTTACCAAGCCAAGCTAAGAATGGTGACCCGAAAAACAGCTCTCCAGCGGTTCCAGAGACAAATGAAGCTGACATTTATTATGCAAGTAACAGGATGTCAGGAAGATGGGGCAGCAGGCGTGGAGTTTTTCGAGGCAGACATCAAAGACAATTTCATGCTCCATTTGGCCGCGGATGGACATCCTATAGCAGCGAGAAATTGCAGGATCCAGCGCACAAGAAAACTAACCCTGTTGATGCCGATGGCAGACCTAAGCTGTGCAGGGTATGTGGCTCAAAATTTCATTTTGTAGCAAAATGTCCAGAAGTTCCAGACAGTGAACAGGTGCTCAAGACTGATGCAAGTGGTAACAACAGAGAAGAATTTTGACATGACAATGATGGTGATGAAGAAGTATTGGTAAACAGTAAAGAAAGTGAAGCTGATAAGTTATCCTTAATGGAAAAAAGTTTGGGCTATGCAGTACTGGATTGTGGATGCACATCTACTGCATGTGGTGAAGTTTGGTTAGCATGTTATTTGGAAACGTTAAATGTTAGTGATAAAAATTTGGTGATGGAATATAAAAGTCAAAAGTGGTTTAGATTTGGCAATGGAAAGAAATCTCAGTCTCAAAAGAGGGTGAGGTTACCGTGTGAGATTGCGGGAACTGAATGTTATATGGATACAGATGTAGTAAAGTGTGACATACCATTGCTGCTTTCAAAACCGTCAATGAAAAGAGACAAAATAACTTTAGATTTAAGTAATGACAAAGCACTGATTTTCGGAAAAATTATTAGCTTGAAAAGTACTCCCTCAGGTCATTATTGTGTTGATATTACTCCAAGTAGTGGGAGAAACATTGAAGAAATGTTATTCACCCTTGAAAAAGACAGTAACCCTACAAGTAAGAGAAAAGTTATAGAAACATTACATAGACAATTTGCTCACCCATCCGAGAGAAGACTGAAATTATTGCTAAAAGATGCAGGTGTGTGTGATAATGAATATATGAAACTAGTTGAGGAGATATCTAATAACTGTGACATTTGTCAAAAGTACAAGAAAACACCCCCTCGTCCAGTTGTTTGTATGCCTCTAGCCAAAGACTTTAATGAAGTGGTGGCAATGGACCTCAAGGAATGGGACAAGAGAAACAATGTATGGTTTCTTCATCTCATTGGTATAGCTACCAGATTTAATAAATCTGCAGTGGTCCATAAAAAAGAAAAACAAGTAATAATTGATAAGATCATTGAAAAGTGGATTGGTACTGGACTGGGGTGCCCTAGAATTTTGTTGTCTGACAATGGTGGTGAGTTTGCCAATGAAGAATATAGAGACATGTGTGAGAATTTGAACATAACTGTTATGAACACAGCCGCCGAGAGCCCCTTTAGTAATGGTATTTGTGAAAGAAACCATGCTGTGATTGATGAAATGGTGTGTAAAATATTAGCTAATCAACATAACCTACCTTTGTCAACAGCCTTATCATGGGCCGTGCATGCTAAGAACAATCTTCAGATGGTTGAGGGATACATCCCATATCAGCTTGTTTTTGGGCGTAATCCTCAACTTCCCTCTGTATGTATTGATGATCCCCCGGCTTTAGAGGGCACAACCACTAGTAGAGTGTTTGCTAAACATTTGAATGCCTTACACACTGGAAGGGAGGCATTTATCAAGGCAGAAAGTTCAGAGAAGATAAGACGAGCTCTCAGACATAAAATTAGACCAATTGAGAAAATGTACAAATCTGGTGAAACTGTGTTTTATAAGAGAGATAGTTGTAATGAATGGAAGGGCCCAGGAAAAGTTATTGGACAAGATGGCAAAGTAGTTGTAATAAGGCATGGTAATAACTATGTGAGAGTGCACAATTATAGGGTTATTGGTAAAACATATGATGTAAGAAGTACCAGCATGACAAGGGAAGGAAGTGGTGCAACAAACAGTGACAATGTGCAGAGTGGTTCAAATGAAGAAGATATATTTAGACCAAATCAGAGTGAGGATGATGAAAAAGAGGAGGAATATGAGTAGAATTGTGTGGATGAGGCAGGTAATCAAATCACTGCAGTGAATATAATTACACAATTACCAAAGACTGGGCAAAAAGTAAAGTATCTCCCAGTTGGTGAGAGGCAGTGGAAAGTAACTACAATTCTTGGTAGAGCTGGTAAAGCAACAGGTCAATATAAATATTGGTTGAATGTGCATGATGAGAATGAAGTACCTAAGTCGATTGATTGGAGAATGAGTGTACAAGACTGGAGAGAGATTGAAGAACCTGTAATTCATGAACACGAGCATAAAGATTTTGAGAAAGTTTTTATGACTGAAAGCAGACATGATGAAAAGAGAGTGAAAGAAGCAAAGATGAATGAGTTGGAAAACTGGAAGAAATATGATGTATATTAAGAAGTGGATGATAGTGGTCAGCCCTGTATATCTGTTCGTTGGGTATGTACAGAAAAACACTCTGATGATGGACATTCAGCTGTTAAAGCTAGATTAGTAGCCAGAGGTTTTTAGGAAAACAAAGACTGTAGCTTTAGATCTGATGCTCCTACTGCAGGAAAAGATGTTTTGAGAATGTTTCTAGCTTTGTTAGCAAGGAATAAGTGGAAATGTAATTGCATTGACATTAAATCAGCATTTTTGCAGGGGAAAACCTTTGAAAGAGAAGTGTACCTAAGACCTCCCAAGGAGGCTGAACATTCTGAAGGTAAAGTTTGGAAATTAAATAAATGTGTCTATGGGTTAAATGATGTAGCAAGAGTCTGGTATTTCACTGTGAGAAATGTTTTATTAGACTTAGGATGTAAGCAGTTAAAAGTAGACCCTGCAATGTTCTACTGGTTTCAGAATGACAAATTAGCTGGAATATTTGTAGTCCATGTTGATGACTTCATTTGGGGAGGCACTGATAAATTTGAGGAATTTGTGATCAATAAAATTAGAAAAAAGTTTGAAGTTGGTAAACAGGCTGATCGAGCTTTCAGATATCTAGGTGTTGATATTAAACAAGATGAACATGGAATTAGCTTAAGCCAGGACTTTTATCTAGGCAGTGTAAATACCATTCCATTGACTTCTACTAGAACTTCTAGAAAATATGATTATTTAAACCTAGCAGAGATTGAAAAGTTGAGAAGTCTTGTTGGCCAACTTAATTGGCTAAGTACTCAATCTAGACCAGATGCCTGATATGAAGTTTTAGAACTCGGTAGCAAT
Source organism: Paralithodes platypus (assembly GCA_032716605.1). Classification (NCBI taxonomy): domain Eukaryota; kingdom Metazoa; phylum Arthropoda; class Malacostraca; order Decapoda; family Lithodidae; genus Paralithodes; species Paralithodes platypus. The sequence goes on along the minus strand of CM064538.1, from coordinate 15,939,056 downwards.
TTAAAACGGTTCCCGGACGGATTGCCGACGGACATTATGCCGACGGACACTTCGCCGAACGGACATTTTGCCAACGGACATATGGCCGAACGGACATTTCGCCGAACGGACATAATTATGGCCGAACGGACAATTCACCGAACGGACATTATACCGAACGGACATTTCACCGACCAAATATTTCGATTATTTTAATACTTATTAAAATATTCTTTCTTAGTCATCGTGTAGTTTTTTGTTGCTTGTTGTCATTGTTTTCCGAACTAATTGCACTGGTTGCTTCGAATCTTTTAGCCATGCTGATGTTCCTTTTAATGTGTTTTTATATTTATATACTTTTTATTTCCTGGATATTGATATTATTGATAATATATCATTGATAATTTGTATTTGTTATTTTAATAATTTTATATTTCCTTATAAGTGTTTTATAGAAGGTAATATTTGATATTATCATTTTGATGATATATCTAATATATAAATTTTAGAGGGTAAACAAAGTATTATAAAAGATTATATCAGTACACAATAAAAAATATTTATTACAAGGTTAAAATTATTCATAAAGTAATTTGCTTAAAAATAATCGCATTCTGAAATGTGGGATTCAAAGGTTGTGGGCAATAGCTCTCAGAAAGTGTATTCTATTATAATTGTCATATTCCTTAACGACTGATTTCAGTCTAGTGTTTAATAATTGATACTTCTTCTTCGGGTTTCTCACGTCCACTCCTGCTGCGACCATCTCAATTATCAGCTCCCAGTCCGACTGTTCTTTTCTTAATTTTGAAACTAGACGGCAAATGGTGGGGTGGGTGATTGCCATTCTCTGTTCAAACCCTCTGTGCCATCCTTCGAGAGAGTTTGTTGTCCGTGGAAGGTCTTGTGTCATTCTCTCTAGCGTGTTCCACTTTGTGATTTCAAATGCAGGTCTTCTGCGTCTTCCACGCTGTATAACACCAATCCATGTCGCTTCGAAATAGCCAAGAAACTCTGATAGAAGTTCATCGGTTTCATGATCTAGTGAGGAGACTAATTCATTGAAGCTTTCCGAAACATCAGCGACTGGCACAAATGCTAAAGCTTGAAGAGACTTGATAATGAGCGCATGTTTTGGATTGTTCTACCAAGTCTGTAGTCCTAAGCTCTGTATGTCTCCACAAGCACTGGCCGAAATGGAAAAAACATCCATAAATAGTTGTGTTTGGGAAGCATGTTGTAATGCCATTAAGAGTCGCCCTTTCATAGTCAATGGTAACGGACACAGGATTAAGATCAGCTTTCACTAGCTTGAGGGTGCTAAAAATCAAATCATAAGTTGCTTGATTTTTGTTCCTTGCGATGCAATATACCAAGGGAACGGTATGACTCACTAAGCATAACATGCACTGTATATAATTGAAAACCTAATGGCGCAGAATCAAATGTCCCATCACATAGCAGCTAAAAAGTCAGAAAAGATTGAACCAGCAAATCTTCAAGTGAACTTAGGAAATTTATCGGCGATATACTTGCCATTTCATATACGAAGAAATAAGATAATCGGCGAAACTCATTCGAAGCAACCAGTGTAATTAGTGTTGATTGTTTCCAAATTGTTTCGATTTGAAAAGATGAAATAATGACAACATGGAAAAATATATTAAAATGGAGAAAATATTTGTTCGGTGAAATGTCCATTCGGTGAATTGTCCGTTCGGCCATATGTCCGTTCGGCCAAATGTCCGTTCGGCCATATGTCCGTCGGCGAAATGTCCGTTCGGCGAAGTGTCCGTCGGCATAATGTCCGTCGGCAATCATGTCCGTCGGCAATCCGTCCGGCCACGATTTAAAACACCCAACAGTAGAAGACATCATAAAGGCTAATAAATGTGTAAGGAAATTTAAAAATTATGAATGTTTCATAAGATTTCCATCATTAGGAAATATGGAAGATCTCCATTTAATAGCTTTTAGTGATGCTTCACATGCTAACTTGGATTTTCTAGTGCTGGAGGATTTGTAGTATTTCTAGCTAATGGTGATGGTCAGAGTTGTCCCCTTGGTTGGGGATCAAAAACTATCAGAAGAGTAGTGAAGAGTATCCTTGCTGCAGAAACTCTTGCCATGGTGGAAGTGATTGATGTGTGTTTCTATTTAGCTCATATTTTGTCAGAGATTGTATTCAGAAATGTCAAGAAAGTTGCCATTGCATGTTAAGTAGACAACCGTTCGTTGTGGGAAAACGTTCATTCAACTAAAAATGTAGCTGAAAAGAGACTGAGCATTGATTTAGCCTGCATTCAGAAATGTTAGATAAACAAGAACTGTCTAGTGTGAAATGGGTTGACTGACTTGACTCCAGTAATCAGTTGTCAGATTGTTTTACAAAAAGAGGTGATAGTACTGAGAAACTCTTAACAGTACTAAAAGACGGTTGCATGCCACTCAGTGGCTAATTTTCAAGATATTTACTGTAGGCCTATAAGATAAATATATACGGTATGTGGGTTTTGTTAATATACTTTTGTTATAGTTATAAGGAAATATTATATTGTATAGATATATACATCTCCACCAGTAATTCAATGTCACTACAGTGCATGTATTTCCCTGATACAATAGCTATAGTACCAATACTTTATTTTTGTGTATACATGTGTATACATATTTTTTGTCCTATAGTATAGTTAGACATTACACTATAGTATTTTATTATGCTATGTAGTCTCAGTACAGTACCTGTGCATTTATCATTAAAAAAAAAAAAAAAAAAAAAAAAAAATATATATATATATATATATATACCGGTATTACAGTACCGGTATTTCAATGAATGTAAATCTGTTTATGTTAACATCACTTATTATTTACTTATATACAGTACCCTATATATATATATATATATATATATATATATATATATATATATATATATATATATATGTCATTATTATGTAGTATTCTACTCTATCACCATGTAACAATTGAATTAGTTTGTTTTCCTTCATACTATATGATTTTGTACATTGCTACTTGCTCCCAATGTTTATATATGCCGACTGGCATCTAGGAAGGAAGAAGAAGAAGACTGGCTGTTTGAGAGCAAGGGTGTTGTGAGCTGCTGTAAGGAGTTTGCCTGTGTTACGCTAGCCAACTGTTCAGAATGCTCTCGTACTCGCTAGCGCTCGCCAGGGCAGTGAAATGGGCTATGATAGTCGTAGAGCAACCCTCTTTCTTTCATAGTGTTTAAGTTTTCACAGACAGTTTAGTGTTTGCTTTTATTCTTGTCTGTGACACCAAGAAGTATTTTATATCATTGATAGTGTTATAAGATACGCACTGTGTTAGTTGCAATGAGAGAGATAAGGGGGAGCGAGGTGTAGTGCGTGTGCGCGCGCTCCCTTCCCGGCCGGCTCGCTTGTCGGTGAGTGGCTGAACAGGGTCACGTGGGCTTTGTGTCCCTGTGACGTAGTGGCCTGTGGTTGGTTGCAGCTCTCCTAGCCCAGTGGACAGGCTCCTACCCTTCTGACTCCCTCAGAGCACGGCGCCGTGAGGTTGTGTCTACATCCATTTGCATTCTGTTCCCCAATAACCACCTATACTACTGTTTCTCTCTCTGAACTTCTTCTTTTCCATACTTCTATGCTTTGCAGTCAATTACCCATCCCTTCTGGCCCCTCGCAAGCGACATTCACGGTTCGCCAGTCGTATTGCAATCTCCTGCTCTCAGATATTATTATGTACTAGCTTAGCAAGGTTTAGAGTCATAGATTTCATACTGTAGGGTGCTTTTCAATATTGCTTGTTCTCCTCCATTATTGAATGCTAGACTGTGGTGGGTATCTGTTTTCGTTGTCAGTGTCGTGTATACGGCTCGCTACAGCCTATACGACTTCGACGGTGCTGGGTAGCCTGGTGGCCAGCCCTTTTGGATATTTCCTTTGCGAGTGTAGCATTGTGCTGGCAGAAGGCTTTTGCCTACTCCTGCCAGTATATTGCTAGCTCTTTGCTTGACTTCTTGGGGAGCGTCAGGGCAGGACCAGGTACGAGAGACCTGGACTTACCAAGAGAGCCTCCCGGTCATTAACGTAAGATAGGGAGATATCCTTAAAGGGTGGCACTAGGCTAGAAGCATGCTTGGCTCTACCTAGTTTCCCATACCCTGATACCACAGCTAGACTTTATTAATAGAGAAGACAATGCATACTTATTAACTCTTATCACGTGTGCTTATCACGGTATTGTTTAGCCTAGGTTGTTTCGCAGGGCACAACCGTTGGTGGCTGTTACTTTCTTTAAGGAAGTACTGTTTTTGAGTTGCTGTTATTATTACTGTCACAGAGTTGTTGCATTCTCGTGTTTTCCATTACAGATGTCCTGCTTTTTGGTGTATTTATGATACACGTTTCATGTCCTGCCTCTTGCATTATTACAGTTCTATATTCTACGAGCATCTTAGAGCATCAGACGTTTGCCGAAGATTCCAGGTCTGTTTGCTGTAGGACTAGACTTCAAGTGCTTTCATATAGCATTGAAGGGTTTTAATGTTGAGTTCAGACTAACATTAAACATAACGTAAACATCTAATATTTTATTAAATCTTGTCATAGTTTATTTAAGCTTTGTTAATACTTGAGAGCATTTTATTAACGTAATTACTTCTTGTTGTTTGCAGGCTTTGCCATTGCTGGAAAGCCTTAGTAGAGTACACTTATCCCTTGTTAATTGATACCCCGTTTTCTAGTATATTAACTCTAGAGGGTTTATGTGTTTTGTTCACCGGCTTAATAGTTCAAGGGTTTGGAATTAGCGTACCGTTGTTGCATACTTAGCCTATATTGTAGTCCAATACTAAGTGCCCTTGTTTATTCAGTTGCGCCGGTCGGTCGTAACAAATGGCGACCTTAGTCCAGGATATAGTGAACTAAATTTTGCAATTTTTTTTTGGAGAAATCTTCTTGCCATTTGGGGTTGAATTTATTTCTCAGTGTTGGCAGTGGACATTGTTTTAGTGGATATATGGAACACGTTGGAGAGTTGTTGGTGACGTAGTATTGCACTTGAGACGACTTCGAACATTTTTTGGTGAATAAGGCTACGTGAGAGTTTGGCTACTTTTGTCTTGATTTGGGGATTTTTTTTGTTAACTCCATCATGTCGCTGTACGGGTCTGAGAATGGTGAGAGCTCAGAGATGGAGAAGGAGGAGTTGTTGGACGGTTTTCGGGTGGTGAACAGTGAGGAGGATGCTCGGAAGTTTTTGGAGTTGCCTGTGTCAGCTGACCGGTTACCAGGGGTTGACCGGTACGGGTTGCAGTGCTTAGCCACGGTCTTAGGCTATCCTTGTATGAGTGGTATGTTGCGGAGTGAGCTGATTACCTGTGTGCTGGGTGGGGAGCATGGTGCTTCGAGTGGAATCGGAGCTGGGGCACGTTCTCCCCAGCTTCCATCTCACTCGACTCCAACTGTGCCGCCCTCTCGGTTGCCAGAGCACAGTACACTCCCACATACCAATTTGCGCTGGCAGCTTGGTTTACCTTCAGGTGGCCCACTGGGTGGGTCCCCGGTGATAGCACCCCCTCCTCAAGGTTTGTCCCCTGAGATGTTACTTCAGCTCGAGCTTGCTAATATTAAGGCTCAGTCGGATTGCCGAGAGGCTGAGCTCAATTATAGATATCAGGCTGAGTCTGCAAAGTATTGTGCCGATGTTGACCTAGAAAAAACTCGTGTAGGGGTGACAGGGAACCGTCTCGGCCAGGGGGGTCGAGCCAGTGACCAGTCTCTGTCGCATCTATTAAAGTTAGTGCCAGTGTTTGATGAGTCAGGAGTTACAGAATTTTTCCTTCGTTTTGAGAAAAAGTACCGGGAGCATCAGTGGCCCGAGGAGAAGTGGGCAGCCCTTGTTTCTTCGCGATTAACGGTGTGACGCCTGCCAGCGTTGGCAGAATCGCCTCCCGGTAGCCACTAGCACTCGCCAGGGCAGTGAAATGGGCTACAGTCTGTCTACAATGTTGTACTTTCTTTCTTGTGAATCGTCATGTCACAGGCAGGGTAGAAGTGGTCTTTGTTTTCGCCTGTGACAATGCATTGTATTTTATATCATGAGTTGAACATAAGATGCATTGTAGTGAAGAAGAGAGAGAGAGAGAGCGAGCGGGGTGGGGGAGGTGAGTGTTGCTTTTCCTCCTCCTCCCTCCCGGAGTTGTTCGCCCGCGTGGTCTTTTCTCTCGGTTTTGATTGGCTGGTGGTTCCTGGCGCCTTCTGCAGGCCTGCTGCCGGGTGACGTAGCGGCCTGTGATTGGCTGACCACCGTGCCTTTGTGTGGGATCCTGGAGGGGTCCAGAGGAGCTATTCTCCTCAGAGCTTTCCTGACTAGCATACCCTTCACATGTCCCTTGCCCCCCTGTCTCCCGACTTCTACCTATAGAGCACTTTCTCTCTCTCTCAACTTCTTATCTCTCATTCTTCTACTCTATTTAATATCATAACTTCCCTTTGGTTCTGCACGATTTCATATATCGGCCATCGTATTATATGCTGAAGCTCTCAGATAACACATGTTTAGTTAGGCATTTTGGAAGGGTTACCATTTATGTCTGTAGAGGTTTGACACACTCACGGTGTCTCCCTTTCTGTATCGTGGTGGTCTGCTGGGGGATTTAATGCTAGACTGGGATAAGGCTACTGGTGTTGTGATTTCCGATGTGTACTAGGTTTTGTTGATCCTGTACAATCGCAACGGAGACGTGGGAAGCCTAGGTGGTCTTTCTGACTGTGTACCTTGTGAGTTTAGCACTGTGTTGCGAGTGAGGGTTTTTGCCTCTGCCACCCAACACTGTGCTAACTCGTTTGCTTTGACTTTGAGAGGGTCGCCAGGAGAGAACCAGATACGAGCGATCTGGATCTCTCAAGAGAGCACCCCGTCAATTAACGTAATTTGGCCGCACAGCCTTAAGGACTTCGCTAGGCTACGAGCCGCTTGCTCAGCCATTGTTTCCTAGCCTACTACATCCCAGCTAGACTTTATTCGCCTAGCAGACACCAGATTTAGATTATAAACTCTTTCTGTTATGTATGCATTATTATTCACGGCATTTATTAGTCTAGGTTGTTGTTGAGTTGCACAACCCTAGTAGGCTGTTTCGTTGATGGGAAGTACTTCTTTTGCTGTTTGAGTTCCTACTATTGCGCAGTTATTATTCCCGTGCCAGTTAACCCTATATGTCCTTACAATTGTCATATCCTGTTCCTGCTTTATACTACAGTTCAAAATCCGATACGATCATCTTAACCTAGCATCAGACTTTCTTCAGAAGATTCCTGCTCGATGCTTTGGGACTTTCGTTCACTTTCTTTAGTATAGGAGTGACAGTTCATTATTGTTTAGAGTAACTTTAAATATACTTTCTTCTAGTTTGCATTAAATCATTGCAGTGATTTAATTAAGATCTCTATCTTTTCCTAGTATACCTTATTACCGTAATTGTATGTTGTTGTGATCAGGCTGTATCAGAGATCATCAGCCTGTAGTAGTAGTGCACTTATACTGAGTTATAGGATACCCCGTTATCGCAGATAACTCTGGAGGGTATAGGTGTTTTTGTGCGCCGGCATTATAAGTTCAGGGGTTGGATCTAGTGTTACCGTTGTGGCTGTGTGCTTTCCTAGTCCAATGATTAAGAGCCCTTGTTTTATACGAGCCCCGGTCGTAACAACGGGGAAAGCACTCAAGGCATACGATGCTTTACCCCTAGAGTCTTGTGTTGACTATGAGGAGTTGAAAGAGGCTGTCCTGAGGGCGTATGAGTTACAGCCAGAGACCTATAGGCTGAAGTTTAGAGCGGTTCCTAAGCGAAAGGAGAGTACTTTCCAGGAGCATGCCAGAGAATTGTCAGATGCATTTGAACATTGGTTGAGGTCGGAGAAAGCAACTACTTTTGATGCGGTGAAGCAATTAGTGTTGTTAGAGCAATTCTTCAAATGCACTGGTGGTGACTTGACTCTTAATCTTAAGGAGAAGCGACCTAAAACTCTGCAAGAGGCGGCTGAGCTCAGGTTGTCATTGATTCGTGGGTGCGGGTCTGCACAGAGAGCTGAGGCAGGTAACAAGGGGCGTACCACTCCACCCTCCCCGAATTAATGACACAACAAATTACCCATTTAAGAGTACTGGTGCCAATTTTGATCCCAAGTCGAAACTCTGCCCATTAAAGAAAGGCCAGGGCCCTTCCCCACCTCAGGGGAAGTCCAAGAGCGAAGTGGAGTGTTTCAAGTGTCATAAGAAGGGGCATATTGCGCGCTCATGTCCGAGCACACAGCCTACAGCGGTGGTGTCACTAGTGAGCAACATCGGTGTGTCTTTGAGGTCTTCCGCGTTTGCCCGGGGTAAAAAGTCTGTTGCGAAGTCACAGTCGGTGCAGAAGCAGCAGGAGGGCTCGTCACCCGTCCGAGATGCTTTTTGCGGTCATAGGGGGCACGGCACTGTGAGATGGGCTGGTGTGGAGCATAGGCATGAGTTGCTGCGTGATACGGGCGCTTCCCAGACACTTCTTAAGAACTTCACTGGCAAGTCTACTAACGCGGCTCGGGTTGTGGTGGTTCAAGGCATCAATGCTACGCGGTCTTACCCGCTGGTCAGAATGGAGCTTGAGGTGGATGGTGTGACATGGGAGTTGGATGTGGGTATTGTGGAGAAACTGCCAGTTGAGGGGGTCGACCTCCTTCTCGGCAACGACTTTGCGGTGCCTACTTCCGAGGTTCCACCCTTAGTCAGTGCCGAGAGGGCGGCCGACACGAGTAGTGAGGGGCAGGATTGGGTAGAGAGGTGTCAATTGCAGCAGATGGCGTATGTTGTCACCAGATCTCAATCCTCTCAGGTGTCACAGCCTAGTCCTAAGGTTTCAGACCAGCGGAGGAAGGGTCAGAAGGAGAAGGCCAAGGCTGGTGGTCGGTTTGAGAGTTTTGACCCAGCGGTACTCCTTGGTGACTCAGTACTTGCACCACTTTTAAGGTCCGGAGTGGCTCCAGAACCTGTCCCACCTAGTGACATGGTAGGGCATCACAGCACTCCGCGACAGAAGCGTTCCCAGACTAAGCAAGCGAGGCTTGAGCAGCCCAGTATCGGGGGTGGCCAAAAGTTGCTTCAGGAGCATTTGGACAGGTTGGCACCCTCTGAAAGATGTCGGTTGCAATTAGAAGATCCTGGGCTTGAGAGTTGTGGGAACGGGGCTACAGAACTCGATGAGGACGGGGATGCAAAGCCGGGAAACTTCTTTCATGTTGGTGGAATTCTGTATCAGCGTTTTTTGGATACCAGACGTAGTTGGGATGGTGGGATAAGAGTGGTCGACCAGTTGGTGGTACCTGAAAAGTGCCGTGATAGCCTGTTGCGGTTGGCGCACGATGTTCCGCTGGCAGGTCACTTGGGTGTGAGTAAAATGTTGGCCTCGTTGTCTAGGTTGTTCTGGTGGCCGGGCATTAAAGCACAAGTTTCGGCCTGGGTGGCGATGTTTGGTACCTGCCAGAGAGTGGGAAAGCCGAACCAGATCATACCTAAGGCTCCGTTGCACCCAGTGCCTGCGATCGGGCCTCCCTTCAGCAAAGTTATCATAGACATGGTAGGCCCTCTGCCTCCCACTAGTGCGGGTAACAGATTTTTACTAACCATCATGGATGTTTCCACTCGCTATCCGGACGCATACCCGATGAGAAATGGCAAGTCCCAGAATGTTGTGCGGAACCTACTGTTGTATTGCTCGAGGTACGGGTACCCGCAGGAGAATCAATCGGACCAGGGCTCAAACTTCACGTCCAACCTCTTTAAGCACACAATGCAGCAACATGGCATCAACACGGTTGTCTCTTCAGCTTATCACCCAGAGAGTCAAGGAGTGTTGGAGAGATGGCATTCCACGTTGAAGAGCATGTTGCGGTGCTACTGTTTGGAGAATGGGAAGTATTGGGACTTGGGGTTGCCGTATGTTTTGTTTGCTGCACGAGAGGTACCGGTGAGAGTTTAGGGTTCATCCCCAACGAGTTGGTTTTCGGGCATCATGTCAGAGGTCCTCTTAGCATGGTGCGGGAGATCTGGGAAGGGACTGTGCAGCCATGTCCTCGAGAGTCGAGACAGGATGCTGAAAAGCCTAGAGTTGGCAGGGAGAAACTTGGTGGGTACTCATGCCTTGATGAAGGATCGGTACGACATCAAAGCAAAGCTCAGGGAGTTTGTGGTTGGGCAAGAGGTATTGGTCTTGTTGCCTCTAGCAGGCCATCCTCTGTCGGCCAAGTATGTCGGTCCTTACAAGGTGGTGAAAAAGTTATCCGATCTTGACTACCTTGTGGCTACTCCTGATAGGCGCAAGAAGAATCAGCTCTGTCATGTGAACCTGTTGAAAGAGTTTGTGAGGTGCCCACCTGAGCAGCCTACTGTCCCTGTGTTGGTCTGCAGTGGCCAGGGTGGAGAAGGAGAGGGGGACAGTGAGGCACAGGTGGAGGACAGCTGGGATTGTCATGTCTCGGCGGATCAGTGGGCGGGGAATACGAGTCAGGTGACTGTAGAGGCGGTTGAGCACCTGCCTGAGCAACAGCGTGCAGCGATCCAGCACCTGTTCGATTCATACCCCTCTGTTTCCGCCGAGCACCCAGGCCTCACAACTAAAGTTGAGCACGATGTAGATGTTGGAGACCATCCCCCCTTTAAATCAGTACCCTATCGTGTCCCTCCCATTAAGCTTCCGGCTCTCAAAGCGGAATTAGGCTACATGTTGGAGAGGGGGCTGATAGAGAAGGGGGCGGTGGGATGGACATCTCGCGTTACACTGCAGCCAAAACCAGACGGCAAGGTTAGGTTTTGCATTGACTTCAGACGGTTGAACGGTTTAACCCCCAACAATGCCTACCCTCTTCCCTGCGTGGATGACAGCGTTGACAAGATCGGGCGTGCATGCTATCTGACCAAAGGTAGACCTTGTCAAAGGCTACTGGCAGGTGCCGTTGTCGGAGCGGGCGAAGTTGGTGTGTGGGTTTGTGGTGGATGGGGCTACTTACCGTTGCAACGTAATGCCGTACAGATTGAAGAATGCACCTGCCACATTTCAAAGCCTGATGAACGAGTTAGTGGCGGAGATCCCTAACTGCACCGTTTATCTAGATGATGTAATCATATTCGATGATGATTTTGACAGTCATTGCGAGCACATCGGAGCATTGTTCAGGAAGCTGAGTGAGGCTCGTTTGGTGGTCAATCTGGGCAAATGTGATTTTGTCCGGGCTACTGTGATTTTGTCCGGGCTACTGTGCAGTACTTAGGTTTTGTGGTAGGGTTAGGCCAGGTGTGCCCCCCCCCCCCCCCCCAAACTAAGATACAAGCTATCAACCAGTTCCCCAGGCCGACCACCAAGCGACAAATCATGAGGTTCTTGGGCATGATCGGATATTATCGGAGATTTATCCGCGGCTACTCCTCGGTGCTGGCTCCTTTGACTGACCTACCTGCAAAGACTAAGAAGTTTGTGTGGGCACCTGAGTGTGAGAAAGCATTCTCCCTGGTGAAGCATCTCCTGTGTACTCACCCCATACTCAGGGCCCCAGACTTCTCGCGACCTTTTCAGCTAGCGACAGATGCTAGCAGTGTAGATGCTGGGGCCGTCTTGTTGCAAACAGACACCGAGGGCGTGGAACACCCAGTAAGCTTCTTTTCGAAGAAATTCAACTCGGCACAAAAGAATTACTCAGTAGTCGAGAAGGAGCTTCTGGCCATTGTGCTGGCGCTCAGGCACTTTGAGGTGTATGTTCCCGCCTATGGCCCAGTCGTGGTGATCTACACTGACCACCACCCTTTGAAGTTCTTAAATCAGTTCCACAACCGGAATATGAGGCTAACCCGATGGTCCTTAATGTTGCAGGAGTATAACTTAGACATCAGACATATTGCCGGTTGTGACAACGTGATAGCAGACTGTCTGTCAAGGGTGGAGGACCCAGGGTAGCTCACCACAGGTGTGTAGGGTTGAGTTTGGAGGAAAATTAGGCTTGCCCCTGTAGCTGCAAAGCCGCCAAAAACACAAAACTCTTTATTTTGATAGTATAAAGTGTGCAGTATGTTACAGCAAGAATCTAAGACATTCCGAGTTTTGTACTTAGTAGGCTAGGCTTTGGGAAGCTTGCTCGTTGAGCGTAACATTGTTGAAGTGATACTATTATTTTTGGGGAAGTGTTGTCTATTTTTTTTTTTTTTAATAATAATGTGTTTAAGTTTGTGTTTGTGCCTTGTTTTTCACAACTTTGGGAGTAGCCGGGTGATGCGGGGTTTGTTAGCATTCTATCTGGTCAGATGTGGTGTTTACCCGAGGTTAAAACGTCCCACATCTTGGGTGGGGTGTTATGCTAGCCAGCTGTTCAGAATGCTCTCGTACTCGCTAGCGCTCGCCAGGGCAGTGAAATGGGCTATGGTAGTCGTAGAGTGACCCTCTTTCTTTCATAGTGTTTAAGTTGTCACAGACAGTTTAGTGTTTACTTTTATTCTTGTCTGTGACACCAAGAAGTATTTTATATCATTGATAGTGTTATAAGATACGCAGTGTGTTAGTTGCAATGAGAGAGATAAGGGGGAGCGAGGTGTAGTGCGTGTGCACGCGCTCCCTTCCCGGCCGGCTCGCTTGTCGGTGAGTGGCTGAACAGGGTCACGTGGGCTTTGTGTCCCTGTGACGTAGTGGCCTGTGGTTGGTTGCAGCTCTCCTAGCCCAGTGGATGGGCTCCTACCCTTCTGACTCCCTCAGAGCACGGCGCCGTGAGGTTGTGTCTACATCCCTTTGCATTCTGTTCCCCAATAACCACCTATACTACTGTTTCACTCTCTGAACTTCTTCTTTTCCATACTTCTATGCTTTGCAGTCAATTACCCATCCCTTCTGGCCCCTCGCAAGCGACATTCACGGTTCGCCAGTCGTATTACAATCTCCTGCTCTCAGATATTATTATGTACTAGCTTAGCAAGGTTTAGAGTCATAGATTTCATACTGTAGGGTGCTTTTCAATATTGCTTGTTCTCCTCCATTATTTAATGCTAGACTGTGGTGGGTGTCTGTTGTCGTTGTCAGTGTCGTGTATACGGCTCGCTACAGCCTATACGACTTCGACGGTGCTGGGTAGCCTGGTGGCCAGCCCTTTTGGATATTTCCTTTGCGAGTGTAGCATTGTGCTGGCAGAGGGCTTTTGCCTACTCCTGCCAGTATATTGCTAGCTCTTTGCTTGACTTCTTGGGGAGCGTCAGGGCAGGACCAGGTACGAGAGATCTGGACTTACCAAGAGAGCCTCCCGGTCATTAACGTAAGATAGGGAGATATCCTTAAAGGGTGGCACTAGGCTAGGAGCATGCTTGGCTCTACCTAGTTTCCCATACCCTGATACCACAGCTAGACTTTATTAATAGAAAAGACAATGCATATTTATTAACTCTTATCACATGTGCTTTAGTATTATTCACGGTATTGTTTACCCTAGGTTGTTGCGCAGGGCACAACCGTTGGTGGCTGTTACTTTATTTAAGGAAGTACTGTTTTTGAGTTGCTGTTATTATTACTGTCACAGAGTTGTTGCATTCTTGTGTTTTCCATTACAGATGTCTGCTTTTTGGTGTATTTAAGATACACGTTTCATGTCCAGCCTCTTGCATTATTACAGTTCTATATTCTACGAGCATCTTAGAGCATCAGACGTTTGCAGAAGCTTCCAGGTCTGTTTGCTGTAGGACTAGACTTCAAGTGCTTTCATATAGCATTGAAGGGTTTTAATGTTGAGTTCAGACTAACATAATGTAAGCATCTAATCTTGTATTAAATCTTGTCATAGTTTATTTAAACTTTGTTAATACTTGAGAGCATTTTATTAACGTAATTACTTCTTGTTGTTTGCAGGCTTTGCCATTGCTGGAAAGCCTTAGTAGAGTACACTTATCCCTTGTTAATTGATACCCCGTTATCTAGTATATTAACTCTAGAGGGTTTATGTGTTTTGTTCACCGGCTTAATAGTTCAAGGGTTTGGAATTAGCGTACCGTTGTTGCATACTTAGCCTATATTGTAGTCCAATACTAAGTGCCCTTGTTTATTCAGTTGTGCCGGTCGTAACACCTGTATTTCAATAAAGAAGATAGTTGCTACTAAGATGTTTATCTCCATTGAGTTCCTGGAAGCAGTTTTAACAACAATTAAATATTTTGTGTATATCGATTTGCAATGTGAAAGCTTGATTTTATGTTTTGTTCTACCGAGTTTATAACACTATGGGTCTTGCTTAATATTTTGGTGTATAATACTTTGCATGTAGATATAATTATTTTGGTTAATTAACACTCAAGCCACAGGTCCCGACAATTGTCGGGTGACAGAACCATGGCCTCTCCTGCGGGTCCCGACAATATTCGAGTGGGATTTTGAGCACATTATCGGCTCTGAGAGAGAGTCCACGCGTTGGGAGGACGGCAGGCAGGCTCTGACCGCTCGGCATGGGCCGAGTGAGGCAACTGGGCGTCTCACCACACCCCTCCACATCTCCGGCCTCTCAAGGCCAAGGATATTCTGAGGAAATTATCGTATTTTAAGGTTTTTGCCCTCACGTTGCAACATTGTTGCAAGCAAACCCGTGGTCGTACAAAGATGATTCAGGTGTCATTCGAAAGCTCTATTATCGCCCTTTCACAGATACATAATTGTATTACGCTCTGGCTCTTGTTTATGCATGAAAAAGAGCATGGAATGAAGCTCGTTTAGGGTAAATATGCCCGCCTGCCAGGTAGTAGAAGTTACAAATATCGCCGTTTGACAGGGGTTAAAACAGAGCGATAACATACATCTATCACCTTGCGGTATTGCACATGGTGCTTGAGAGTGAACAGTAAGGGTGCATAGTTATGATTAAGTTTTAGTGATAGTGAGAGGGTTAAACAAATCAGCAAATTATAGCAATACTTGAAGGCTTCCCGTACTACCATTAATGCAGGATGCCCTCACCTGTTGTGAAGGTAGCATGGGAAGGCCTACCTTACTACCATTAATGGAGAAAGCCCCCACCTGTGGTGAAGCTAGTATGGGAATTGTGGGGAATATCTCTGGCCAATTCTATCCCTTACCACACTAAATAAATAATAAAGAAAATGAAGGAATAAATTTAAAAAAATAGATAGGTTACCTGGATGTTATAAAAACGGTATTGCCTATCTCTCAGAAACCCCTAGCTAGATATTGTATAAATGGCCATGTATATCAATCAACTTAGCTATCCCTGGGGTTGTTCTGAGGATCCCGACTATGGTAGGTAGGTAGGCAGGGAGTAAAAAGTTCCCAAACTCCGGGCCGGACACGGGGAGCGAAGTGAGAGGTCACGAGACCCTTGTTTGCAGTTCAAGGTTTTAAAGAGATCTGATCGGAATTTCAATTCCGACCCTTAAGTTAACTATATACAAATTTGTTACCGAGGGTTCATTCCCTCTTCACGAAATCATATAAATAATAATCAGCATTTAAATTATATAATTATAAAGGTAAACATCGTTTCACAACGATTTAGTGAACATAATATCAAGATATTAACGACCCGAAAGCAAACGGTGGATCGCGTATGCGGTCGCGGGAATATTTTAACTGATCCTCTTTACAGTTCTTCTAAACTTATTTCTACAAGGTTTTATAACTAAATTAACTTGATCAAGGTAATCTTATACAGTACTAAATTACTTAATATTAATTAATCTCTACAATATATACAATCACCGGGTTCTGGTAGGAAATTGTTCACTCTAGTGAGGTTACCCTATCGGAAGGTTGTTGCCAACATTCCCCAGATACCGGTGTAGTCAATTTATTTCTCACAGATTGGGGCCCGGCAAAGTATGATGTGTTGCATCATGTTATAACACCTGCAGCTAACAAATCACACCAATTTCTTCTAGACCCCGCAGCTGCTCGTTGTGGTCTTGGGCTCCCTATTACTATGGGTTGCTGTTCTTCCTCCGGTGGGATGGCGAGTTCCATAGGTATGAGCCGATCTACAGTTCGGAGAGTGGTTTGTCCTCGAGATACCTTAACGGTTCTAATAACTCCTTCGGAATCAGGATAGACTTCTTGGATCCTTGCTAAGGGCCATTTAGAGTGAGGTTGGTCCATTTTCAACAAGACTATGTCTCCCACTTCCGGTTTGTGACGGTTACTAGCAGAATTCGCACCATAATACCTCTCCCGTAGGCTCACGATATACTCAGATGCCCAATGTTTGTTCCAGGTGTCCAGTATTTTGCAGAGTTTATGGTAGCTTCGTCGCAAGTGTGCATCTGCTTCATTAACGGAGGGATCCACTAATTCCTCGGTCACGTCCAAACGGGGGACTGGGTCCAATCATCTACCATATAATAAATGAGCTGGTGTTAAGGCCTCAATTTCCAGATTGTAATCATCTTGATACGTTAGTGGTCGATTATTTACTCTGGTTTCTATCTCGGTGACAACAGTTCTTAACTCATCCAAGGTGACTTTGGACTTGTAAAGAACCCTTTCCAGGCACGATTTCACGATACCTATCATTCTCTCTGTAAATCCATTTTGCCAAGGGGCTCTGGGAGTTGTGAATGACCAATAACAATTACTAGAATCCAACATTTGCTGTACTGCATTGCTCTTTAATAGTTCAGAAACCAACGGTGATGCGCCCACAAAATTCGTCCCATTGTCACTAATGAAACGTCTGGGACAACTTCGCCGAGCGGCAAATCTTCTAAATAAATGTATAAAGGTTTCCGAGCTCATGTCCTCCGCTATTTCCAAATGGATAGCCCGAGTGCTGGTACAGGTGAATAGACATATGTAAACCTTCAAGGGTGGACCATCATCTCCTGTGAGAGTGATGGCACCAGTATAATCTATACCTGTTACCTCAAATGGTGTCCTTTGGTGAATGCGGTCTGGCGGAAGAGCTGGTGGTCCAGGGTAAGGAATAGCTATAGCTGTATAGCTCTTGCAAATAATGCAATTCTTGATACAGCGTTTAACAGCTTGTCGTCCCTGGGGTATCTAATATGTTTGTCGCATATAGGCTAGAGTGTCTGCTACCCCACCGTGTTTAGTGGTTTCATGCGCTTTTAAAACCATCAATTTGGCGAGGTCGCAATCCTTGGGCAATAGGATCGGATGCCGAGTTTTGAGGGGTAGATCAGCTTTACCAATACGACCTCGACAACATATTAATTCTTGATTATCTAGGTACAGCCCAAGGTCCTTCATTCTTTTGGTTGGCTTGGGTTTACGTAGCTGTGTTAATTCCTCCTCATACTTTTCAGCTTGTATCCTTTTGCTCCAGTAGGTAAGTGGGTCTAATTCATCCATCTTTACCTTCTTGCTCAGGAACTTAACACCTTACGAGCGGCCTATGCGGTTTATTTATGTGTACCGCACAGCGGGGTGTTTTTAGCCAAAATAGGGCTGTTTACGTGATCATTTTCATGCCTAAATAAGACCCAGAACGTAAAACAAGTACCTATCCCTGAAAGGGCATAAACAGAGCTTTCGAATGACACCATAACGATCCTTGTATGATGGATAGTTTTCTTGCAATAACCGTGCAACGCGAGTGCAAAAAGCAGGTAATTCGGTACTTTCAGTACATAATTGAGTATGTAGCGAGTGAGAGAGGGAGGAGGGAGCTGAGATTTGTGTCAGTAGGTTCGCCGCGGTGGTCTGGAGCAGTCATACGCTCGCTAGTCTCCTGCCACCACTTGTCTCTCTCTCTCAGCCACATTACGTGCTGAAATTGCCACTCGAGTTATGTCGAGCGCCGCCACATAGTCCAGCTTTATTTAACTCGACTTATGTTGCTCGCCGCTAAATAAGGGTTAAACACAAATTTAGTTGCAGTTAATAGTTTGTCCAAATTGGAGAACTTGGTGATGTCAATCACTGAAGGCTCTGGGATAATTATTGGGTCCATATGAACTTGATCATCTTTAACCTTCTGTTCTGGCCAATCACTCTGATGTAGCCAAACCGGACCCTGCAACCACAGAGTTTCGTTAATCAGTTTCTTGACACTAACACCTCGGCTCACCAAGTCAGCCGGATTATCCTTGGACTTAACATGCATGAATGTATAGTTCATTTGCAGTTCCTTTATTTTGTGTACTCTGTTACGCACATAAACTATGTGACTATCATCCTTAGCTATCCAGTGCAAACATATCTCACTATCTGTCCATATATATGTCTCACCTAAATAGGGAAACATACCATTCAAATAAGTAGCTAACCTAGTTCCCAATTCAACAGCGGTCAGCTCCAACTGTGGAAGGGTACGTTGTTTTAATGGCGCTACTCGGAATTTGGACATAATCATAGTAGATCGGACTTCAGTGACACAATAAGATACTGCACCATACGCCTTAGATGAGGCATCACAAAAGACGTACAATTGAGCACACTCATTATCAGAGGTAGGATCACATCTTCTAGGAAACTTGACTGAGGATACCTTCTCATATTCCACCTGCAATTTGTTCCACTCTTCTGTATACTTTTCAGTTAATGGAGTATCCCAACTCAGTGCTTCTCTCCAGGCTTCCTGAACTAAAATCTTCCCTTTAATTGATATGGGACTAAATATGCCCAATGGGTCGAACATCATAGAGACCTGACTTAAGAGTGTGCGTTTTGCGAGTTTTACATCGGGAAACTTGAGGGGCTTTATATTAGAGACATCTCATCAGTAGTTGTTTTCCACAGCAATCCTAGTACTGGTTGATATTCTGGTATTTGGTAGTCAGGATAGTCTCCTCTTATCTGGTCCAAAAGAATATAAGAGTTTGAATTCCAACTTTGTAATGGCATATTGGCTTTTTTACATTCTTGCCTTGCCAAATTGTAGATTTCAATCACCTCTTCTCCACTGTCGGCAACGCTCTGAAGATTATCCATGTAAAACAGTTGACCCATTTCCGGTTTCTCTGTCTTCTGGAAATGATATCTCAAAGTGCTGCACAACAAGAAAGGACTAGAGCAGGAACTAAACAACACTGACCGAAAGCGGTATTCTTTTATTCGCCCACCAGGCTGAAAAGGATCTTCAGGCTAAAGGAACTTTGTGAATTTGCGGTTCTGCTTATTTAACCCTATTCTCAAAAAGGCTTTGGAGATATCTGCCACAAACCCAAATCTCTTAGTCCTGAATTTTAATAGTACATCACCCAGTATTTCAGTCAGATTTGGTCCTACATAGAGACAATCGTTTAGACTTGCTTCATTCGTCGCTGCTCGAGAACTGCAGTTAAATACCACTCTGATGGGGGTAGTACTGGATTCCTTACTTACAGCATGATGAGGAAGGTAATGACCCTCTTTATGGTTTATTCCACCTGGGACCTCCTCAATAAAGTCATTTTCCAACTGCTCTTGAATTATTTTATAATAAATTTCCAGTCATTCAGGATGTTTACACAATCTCCACCATTTTATTTAATTGACATCTTGAACTCTGGTAGTTAGTTGGTAATTAAGGGACATTTATCTTCCATGGATGTCCTACCCAGTACTGGCCATCCTTATACTCAACTGTGTCTAGGTAGTGGTTATATGTTAAGATGTCTTCAGGGGTGGGAATATCTGCTTCTATACCCACAGTGTCCAGTTCCCAAAGTTTGTGAACAGGTTCTTGTTGCTCTTCCAGAATGTTTCCTAGTTGTGATGGTATTAATTCTGCACCAATTCTACTCACTACTAGAGATTGTGCAGGAGTCACAAAGACTGGATCCATCCGGTTGTCTGATTCACTTGGGCCACATGTGGGTAGAGATCCCATGATTATATATCTACCTGATGAAGAAATTTACTGGATACCGTGTTTCCGAGTCATTTTTCGCAAGAAGCGACCACAATAGTCGGAGCCGATGATCAGTTGAATTGGACCTACTACGTCAGACTCTATAGTTCGGTCTGCTAGTTGAACACCCTTCTTTGTTAAGAAGTTGATGCTTCCTTTAAACCCTTACTTACCACAGAAGTGTTCATGTCTTCCTTAACCACCGCAGTCACCTTACATTTATATTTGCCCAATTTAATCAGGGGTTTAACCACGTCAAATGTTTGTGTTTCCTTATTTGAAAAAAATCCAGTTATTGCCATGTTCACTCTTCCTACTGTTGGCAAATTCATGGCTCTGACAACATTTCCGGCAATGAAGGTCTTTTGCGCTCCAGTATCAAAGCGTGCTTTGACTGGCATAACCTCTTTTCCTCTGATCAGTTGAACCTCAGCTGTAGGAGTAGCTGCCGGCGTATGCATTGGGTTTCCAGTGGTCAGGGTCATATTTACACTTGTCGTTTTGGGTTGTACTTCACTGATCTTGGGACACAACGTGGTATGATGTACACCAGTCTTGCACTGAAAACATACATTAATTTAGTAGCACATTCCTCAGTAGAATGCCTTGTGCTAAGGCAAACGAGACACTTACCTAGTTCAATGAGTCGTAGAAGTCTAGCCTTAAGATCTGGGTAAGTCCTACAATACACTGTGGAATGTTGTTCTGAACATACCATACACACCTTCCGGTTTTCTTGGTTTACCACTGGTGTGGGGGGTTAATATCTCTGGTTACTTCTTGGGTCACTGGAGAATTGAGACGGGAATTTTTTCTCTCCCAAACACCTTTTGTTTTAGATACTGTATTAGTTTGATTATTCTGCTGGACGGATGTCACATAGGTACCAACCTCTTCCTTCTTGAACGGTTTTGCTGTTTCCTTAGTCCCTGTTGTAGACACTTTTGTGTATTTAACCATGTTGTCTCCTTCCTTGATACTTGTATCCTTCTTGGAAACCTGCATGTGTTTGCACAGCTCTCTTAAACCCTCGTTTAAGGAGAAGTCATCAAGGATCATCGTCTCAGGAATCGTCCTCCGGTTCGGTGTAGAGAGCCGATTTTACAACATAGCCACCACCACAAATCGTTGTCTAGCAAACCTCTGCAGGAAGGAGAACGTGGGATTCGTCGACACCTGGGACAATTTCTACTACGATGACTATTTGTTTTCGGACGATGGAGTTCATCTGAACCAGGTGGGAGCAGCACGTTTTGGGCGTCTTCTCAACGATGCGGTGAAGGATTTTCGGAGAAGAAATCGACTCGGCACAGGACAACCAGGAAGGAGGACCGAAGACAGCGAGGATGGCAACCTACAAAGGAATTAAATACTAATCCGTCAAGAACCGCGAATTTGGATAAAGCTCCACCAACACGACCCAAATTCAAAACCGCCAGGGATAACGACCGAGGACCAAGGACAGCCATAAATGTAAATGTAGATCCGACTAAAACCAAAAATTCGATGAAAGAACGTTCTGTGAGTTCTAAAACTGCAACTTTAAAGGTTTTCTATGCAAACGCTCGTAGCATACGCAATAAATTTTCAGATTTAGAGGAACTAGTGTTTACAGAAAATTATGATGTGATTGGCATAACAGAATCTTGGCTCAATACAGAAGATAGAGACTTTTTAGCAGAG
Organism: Paralithodes platypus; assembly: GCA_032716605.1. Lineage (NCBI taxonomy): Eukaryota > Metazoa > Arthropoda > Malacostraca > Decapoda > Lithodidae > Paralithodes > Paralithodes platypus. The sequence goes on along the minus strand of CM064538.1, from coordinate 15,917,538 downwards.
TATTCACTTCCCGGTTATGTAATGTTTGAGAACAGCCGAATAAATAAAAATGGAGGTGGCGTTTTATTTTATATCAAAGAAAGTCTTAAACCGACCCTCGTGTCAAAACCTCAAATTGTGAACGTCGACACATCTTTTGTGCTAATAAAGAATAATAAAGGTACAAAAATAATACTTGCGTTAATATACAGACCTCCAGCTCAATCAGTGCAAACTGACCGAGAAATTTACGAACAAATTGCAGATGTAAGTAACTCACAAGATACCGTAATTTTTGGCAACTTTAATTTACCTGTGACCAAGTGGGGCGATACTCTTACTTCACACTCCGGACATGACTTGTATACGAACTTGCATGAGAGTTCGCTTTATCAATTTGTTAGAACGCCGACCCGTGGTAATAACGTTCTTGACATTGTACTTGCAACAAAAGAAGAATTGATAGAGAATTTGAATGTTGGTGATGAATTCAGTAACAGCGACCACCATACGATAACTTTCACTTTAAACTTTACTAGTAACGAACCAAATAGTAGCATCGAAAAAGTCCCTAATTTCAAGAAAGCAAACTTCCATAAACTTAAGAGCTATGTTTAAAGAAACTGACTGGAGCTTTTTAATTAACAATAACGACATAAATACATCTTGGAAGTTATTCGAAACCACTTACCTAAAAGCAGTGCAAGACTGCACACCATCGAAAATACGGCGTCCAGGCCATAATAATAAGCCCAAATGGTGGAATAAAGATATTTCAAACTGCCTGCTTGCTAAAAAATTTGCTAATGATAGATTAAAATCCTCACAAAATGACGAAGAACGGGTGAAATTTGTAGAGCTACGACGCAAAGCCAAAAAGTTAATTAAGCAAAGTAAAAAGACCTTAGAGTTACATATTGCGAATCAAAGTAAAACAAACCCGAAAGAATTCAATAGTTATTTCAGAAAGAAAAAAGTAGTTACTTCAACTGTTGGACCGTTAGTCGATGAAAATGGAGAATACACCAAAGACGAAGTACAAATGAGTAATGCCCTCAATACCTTCTTTGCATCAGTTTTTACAACAGAAGGCCTCAGTGATATCCCTACACCATCGCCGATTCAGATTGATAATTCAGATGTTATAAGCAATATCACCGTTACAGAGAGAGAAGTATTGAATTGTTTAGATAAACTCAAGGTAAATAAAACGCCAGGACCTGATACAATCTCGCCTAGAGTTCTAAAGGAAGCTAAGGATGAGCTCTCCAAACCACTGACATTACTATTCAATAAATCCTTGCAGTCTGGAACTATGCCTGATCAGTGGAAGCTAGCCAACGTAACACCGATATTCAAAAAAGGCAGCAAATCCCTACCCAGTAACTATCGTCCAATTAGCTTAACCTCAGTTGTATGTAAAATGCTAGAAACGGTCATACGAGACAGACTCTTAAATCACTTAGAGGAAAATAACATACTTAAAGATACTCAACACGGCTTTCGTAAAAAACGTTCCTGTTTAACAAACCTCTTAGACTTCTTCCACGATATCCTCAACCTCTACGATGAGAGTAAAGCTGTAGATATTATATACCTTGATTTTCAAAAGGCCTTTGACAAAGTTCCCCACAAACGTATACTGCTAAAACTAAAAGCGCATGGAATACAAGACGGTGTGTTGAAATGGATAGAAAATTGGCTCAGCAACAGAAAGCAAAGGGTAGTCATAAACGGGAAGGCATCTAAATGGACCAATGTAAGTAGAGGGGTACCCCAGGGATCGGTACTAGGACCAATTCTCTTTCTAATTTACATCAACGACATAGATGAGGGTCTCGCCTGTACAATCTCAAAATTTGCTGAAGATACAAAAATTGCAAATAGCGTACTCTCAAAAGAACAAGTTGACGATATGCAACACAATCTAGATAAATTGTCATGTTGGGCCCAAATTTGGCAAATGAGTTTCAATGCGGATAAATGTAAAGTACTACATGTCGGATACCTAAATGAGAAAGCAAACTATTCGATGAATGGCACTCAGCTTAAGAATGTCAACAGAGAAACCGATCTGGGAGTAACCATATCGAGTAACCTAAAACCGAGTCAACAATGTTCAGAAGTTGTTACGAAGGCAAACAAAATAATTGGCTTTATAGGCAGGTCATTTGAGCATAAATCCAAAGAAGTTATCCTAACCCTTTACAAATCCTTAGTCCGCCCTCTTCTGGAATACTGCGTTCAATCCTGGTGCCCTTATTACCAAAAAGATATAAACAAGCTAGAACGAGTTCAACGTAGAGTTACCAAAATGATACCTAGCCTAAAGAACAAACCAATGCGAACAGCGTCTTAGAGAATTAAATCTATTTCCTTTAACCCAGCGCAGATTAAGAGGTGACTTAATTCAAGTGTTCAAAATCATCAAAGGCATCGACAATATGAACTGTAGTAAGTACTTCACTATCGACCAATCTAATTACACGCGGGGAAACGGTTGCAACATTATTGGAAAATCTTTTAACTCGCTCGAATCTAAGAATTTCTTCTTCAATCGAGTTGTCAACTTGTGGAATGGGCTTCCCCGAAAAGTTATAGACTGCATCACCGTTGATTCATTTAAACTCCGCCTAGACAAATATCTCTCATCAAACCCGCGACTGACTGCGTTTGTAAATGAATAACTATTTTATCCCCCCCTCAGTTACTAACCCATCTGTCCTATACTAACTTCCTAATCCTGCCACGGACATTAGTTCCAGGGCAGTAATTCCCTTTCCAATGTTCCCTTACCCACTCTAAACCACTGTTTGGACACTTGATCCTCAGTGTTTTGGAGGACAAGCAACCTAGAAGGGTCACTAGATCTGTTGTTGCTTGATTTCCTTTGTACTCCTTTGTACTTCTATCTCTTGAAGTAGTTCTTCTTATACCTGTGGTACAATTCATCACAGGTTTTCTGAGAGAGCTTTTGTTGTTGTTGTTGTTGTTGTTGTTGTTCCCTAAGCTGCGTGGCCGAACAGCCCCGAGTCCCTAAGGAAGGCCATGGCCACGGTCGGGCTTTCCCACAGAGCTCTCAAAGAGTGTAAATTGTGTTGTTCGCGTAAGTGGTTGTGTGAAATGCAGTCTTCTATGATGTGTTTAATGGTATGTGGTGCTGTGTTACAACCCGGCCAGGTGTCGATGACGGAGTCATCCAGTCTCTTCTGATAGCTCAGAAGAGCCGGATGGTGTCTGCATCTCAGCCTGACCAGGTGGACTCTGTCCTCGCGAGAAGGGGAGGATTCAGAAGGATGGATTTCGGGAGGTCGTGCTTGCAGCTGCGTGTTGTCTATGAGTGAGTGAATGGAACGGCGAGTGATATGAGTATGGATGTGCTTCCGGAAGTTGGTTTGGGGTGGGCAGGGCGGGAGAGAAGACAGTATTTTTGTGTGATAGCGTGTGCTGGGTGTTGTTTTGATATTTCTTGGTGTCTGTGGGTGTGTAGCCATGTAGTGTAGTGGGTGCTGTTAATTCGTGGAGGCTGCTGCCAGGAATTGTGTGCCTCTCATGTCTAGATGATCTTTGACTTTGAGGACTTTGGTTTCTTGATGTAGTTGATCTGTGGGTGTCGTAGCTGTGCATCCTGTGATGATTTTCAGGGCTTTATTTTGAATGGTCTGTAAGGTCTTATGATGTGTTTCAGCTAGGTTGGAAGCCCAGGCCGGGCTTGCATATTCCATAACTGATCTTCTGTATTGTTTGTAGACTGTGGTGGTGGTTTCTTTGTTGTGTCCAAATTTCGTGTGGGCAAGTGATCTGAGGGCGTTAAGTCTGGGTGTCAGTTTCTTTTTCGTGTTTGTGGTGTGCTGTTTGAATGTCATTTGGGTGTCCTATGTTACTCCTAGGATTTTGGTTGTGTGTGTGTGTTAGGGGTGTGTTGTTTATGTTGAGTCCCGGGACGTAATCGTGCTCTCCTGTCCAGCTTGTGAGGAGGGTTGCAGTGGATTTAGCTGGGGCTAAATTTAGTCTGTTTGTAGTGCACCATTCATGTAATGTGTCGAGATAGTCTTGAAGGAGTCTTGTTGCTGTGTCTGGGTTTTGGTGCGTGCTTGTGAGTGTTATGTCGTCTGCATAGGAGGCTATGGTTATTTGGGGTGAATTTGTTGTATTTATATCATGCATGTACAGATTGAAGAGTGCGGGCGACAGGACGGATCCTTGCGGGACTCCGTTTGGGAAATTTCTAATGCTAGATGACTGACCGGCAAAAGATACGTGTGCACATCTGCCTGCTAAGAAGTTGGCCAGCCATCTTTTTGTGTTGTTGTGTATGTATGTGTTGTGGATTTTGTTTGTTAGGTTGTGGCGGGGGATGGCATCGAAGGCTTTACTAATGTCGAGTGTGGCAAGTTCTGATCTGTGTGGTGGTCTAGCTGAGTTGATGCCGTCAAAAGCTCTTTGTGTAAGGTCTGTAAGAAGAGTATTTGTGGAGTGCAATGGCCTGAAGCCGTGTTGTGTTGGAGAAAGGGGTATGTCAGGTGTCATCAGTTGTAGTACAAGGCACTCTATGACTTTGGAAGGGGTGCAAAGGAGTGTGATAGGGCGGTGTGAGGAGGGTAGCGTGGGGTCTTTGTTAGGTTTGGGGAATGTGATGATGATACCATGCTTCCAGATGTCTGGTATTGTGTTGTGTGAGTAGCTGTAGTTTGATATGTTAGTGAGTGCTTGTATGCCTTGTGGTCCCAGGTGTCTGAAGTGAATGTTGTTTATGTTGTCTAGGCCACAGGCGGGTGAGAGCTTGAGATTGTTGATGATATGCTTTGTCTGGTTGTTGGTGAAGGGTGTATAGTCAGGGTCTGTGGGGAATTGTCTTTTTCGTCGGATGACACGTCGGTCGTCTTTGTGGGGTTTTAGGTGACTGACATGAGAAGAGAGCTTTTGTTGTACAATATGGTTCAAGAGCCAAGAAGCTGAGTCAAGATTTTTCTGGGTACTAAGTTATTTCAAAACACAATTCAAGCTGATCCGGAATGATTGAAGATCCTGGTACGTATGTTTTGGTCCTGATAAATCCAGCCATTTGTAAACTAGGCGCTGTAGAGTCAACTCCGTATCTTCAAATTTCTCCTTGAGTACTTCTAGAGCTGCTGTATAATTGGCATCTGTTACGGGAAGTTCCTTGATAAGATCCAATGCAAAACCCTTAAGATGACCCAATAAGTATGAAAATTGATTTGCTGCAGAAATATCTAACCTGTCATAAACTAAACCCTTAATTTGTCCCAAAAGGTATTCCAATCAGATTGCCCATCAAATTCAGGTAAGGTTATAGGTGGCAACTTAAAGCTTTGTTGTCCCGGAGCCGCAGTACCGTTACTGGTACCATTACTCCCTGTCTCGGTAACTGTCTCCGTCGCCAAGGATTCGAACCCAGCTAGTTGATCCAAATAATTTTCACGGGCATTTGCATAGGCTTGCTGTAATTCCTCAAACCTTTCAGATTGTTCTTGTTTGATGCAAAAGTCCTCCAATTTATTGAAAGACTCTTCATAATTAGCCCACCGGGTTTTAAGATCTTGGATTTGAGACTTTAACAGCTCCCTTGGACAGGGGTCACGTCTTTTTACTTCCTGGCAATTATATAATGCTCTAGTTACCCAGCCTAATTTCCCCACCATAGATTTTCTCAAGAGTGTATCAGTCATTTTGGAAAATGGGTAATTATTTTCTGGACTATTATTAATGTTTATACTGAAGACTAATTTTCAACTATCAAAATTACATATAGCCTAATTACGCATACTTAACTTAGTTGTTAGTTTTTAGCATTATACACGTAGACCTACCAATACTTGTTACAAACTTAAATGACAAATTAGGCTAGTTGGAAATTATTAAAGTTTTCAGTATTACTGCCCTAATACGTGGGAATTCTCGGTAGTAGGGGAGGGAATAAATTATTAATTATTAAAGTTAAGATATGCTCCGTCCTGAGCAGTTAGCTGGTCGACCTAGTCTTACAGACGCAGGTGACATTAAAGACGTAAACATAAAAATGGTCAAAAATATAAAAAAAATAGGGAAATTTATAGACCCGAATGATTTTAGTTATTAATCAATTTAGTAATTTATAAATTTAGCTGTGAGTTGGAACCTGTGGTAGTAGCATTTTCTAAGAGGGAGGGATCATATTTGTTGTTCATTATATTTTGTATATATTCCGTCCCGAGCATATAGCTGGTCGACCTAGTTTGCCAGACGCGGGTGACATTAAGGACGGAAACATAAAATTATCTAAATTGAAAAAGAAATGGGGAAATTTAGGGACTGCAACGCTGCTCAAGCTCCTAGTTTCACAAACGCCAGAGGACGCAACGTTGCAGAACCTCCTAATAGTCCTCTACCACAGGATTGAACCACCATTCCCTTGGGCTTAGGAGTGATAGTGCCAATGACCCACGGCCATTGTCTGGTAAACTACCCAGTCGAGCCGCGAATCGGTGATATATTCATGATATCGAGATACCTGCACGGCTTGAGCCCGACGATTCCAGTGGATACCGTCCCGTCGAAGGTTTTGGCGATAGGGTCCGGCTCCAAACTGGAAGGTCTTGTAGCCGCGCCGGAGCCTTTGTAGCCGCCGATTCACGGCCCGATAGATAGTTCGGTAATGACCGCGGGCTGTATTAATAAATCCTAACTTAACCCTAACCTAGCCTAGCCTACAGTCAGGCGGGATCCTGACTCGGGGCACCAAAATGTGGGGAATATCTCTGGCCAATTCTATCCCTTACCACACTAAATAAATAATAAAGAAAATTAAGGAATAAACTTAAATAAATAGATAGGTTACCTGGATGTTATAAAAATGGTATTGCCTATCTCTCAGAAACCCCTAGCTAGATATTATATAAATGGCCATGTATATCAATCAACTTAGCTATCACTGGGGTCCTGGGGTTGTTCTGAGGATCCCGACTATAGTAGGTAGGTAGGCAGGGAGTAAAAAGTTCCCAAACTCCGGGCCGGACACGAGGAGCGAAGTGAGAGGTCACGAGACCCTTGTTTTCAGTTCAAGGTTTTAAAGAGATCTGATCGGAATTTCAATTCCGACCCTTAAGTTAACTATATACAAATTTGTTACCGAGGGTTCATTCCCTCTTCACGAAATCATATAAATAATAATCAGCATTTAAATTATATAATTATAAAGGTAAACATCGTTTCACAACGATTTAGTGAACATAATATCAAGATATTAACGACCTTAAAGCAAACGGTGGATCTGCGTATGCGGTCGCGGGAATATTTAAACTGATCCTCTTTACAGTTCTTCTAAACTTATTTCTACAAGGTTTTATAACTAAATTACCTTGATCCAGGTAATTTTATACAGTACTAAATTACTTAATATTAATTAATCTCTACAATATATACAATCACCGGGTTCTGGTAGGAAATTGTTCACTCTAGTGAGGTTACCCTATCGGAAGGTTGTTGCCAACATTCCCCAGATATCGGTGTAGTCAATTTATTTCTCACAGGAATGCTTCCTTTACAACCATTACTACAGGAAGCACCCTTTTTTTTTTCAGTGTGTATGAGTGTATGAAAGAGACAAAACGCAGGCTGCCTGTAACGAGTGTGTCCCCTAAAGCCAAATGAGTGACAGACAGCCAAGTTCAAGGGACGTTGGGGCCAAAATGCCTGGACATACGATTTTTAATGCAGTCTAAGTCATAGGATGAATAAACGATTGAATAAGGGAATGAGTTCCAGAGTTCACTTGTTGAGTAGAAGGAAAACAGAATATTTTACAATTCTTGGGTTGAAGTGCTGGAAAGAATAGGAGTGGGACTGTGTTGAAAGGCGGTTGCCTCGCACTCGCCGCAAGGGAGAGGGTATGCACTGAGAGAGCTCTGAAGAACACTGATTGTTATAATTGCGATAGAAGAGTGAACGAGAAGCAACATTGCGGCGTGTAGAAAGATATTGTTGGGAACTAGTAAGAGGAAGTCAGTAGAAGCAAAATGCTTTTGACTCTACTCCTTCGAGAAGTTTGGTATGGGTGGAAGCTCCCCACACATAAGAACAATACAAGATACATGGGTGCACTGTGCCCCTATTCAGAGCAAGAAGTTGTACCGGTGTGTAGAACCCACGGAGACCGTTGACCATACCTAAGTTCTGGGAAGCTGTTTCAGCAAGGGTGGTAATATGAACTTTCCAAGAAAGGTCAGATGAATCAGATACACCAAGAATATTGAGGGAAGATGAAGTGTTGATTTGTGTATTGTTAAAGAGTAATTGATAGCCTAGTAGAAGATAGAAAAGGGTACATAAAAGGAGAAAATGGTGTTGGAGGCATTGACAGTAACAAGATATTCTCTGCCCCAATCAGTTATATTTGCTAGATCAGAAGATATGCGTGCTATTGGACCGTCACATGCATTTGGAGGGATTGCATGCTGGGTTGTTGTGATAAACTAGTTGAATAGTGTGAGGTAGAGTCATCAGCATAATGTGGGTAGGACTGGAGGTACAGTTGAGATCATTAATGATTATTAGAAAGAAAACTGGATACAGGACAGAACAATGGAGTTGATAGGTTTAGGAAGTACAAAGGAAATCAAGCAACAACACATCTATTGACCCCTCAAGGCTGCTTGCCCTCCAAACCACTGATGGTCAAGTGTCCAACCTGTAAATTGTAGTGGGTAAGGGAAAAATGGAAAGGGAAGACTGGCCTGGGACAAATGTCCATGGTAGGATTAGGAGTTGTTAGTAATATAATTAAAACAACACAAAATCTGTATTCATTTACAAATGCTGTCAGTCGTGGATTTAAGGCAAGGTGTTTGTCTATACGAAGTTTAAATTAACCCATCGGATCCGGGGGGCCTCATATGATCCCGATCGCTGTGTCTGGGGCCATTTTTGTACAGTCAAGCTTCATAATTCAGTAGCTACTGATTGAGACCACCTAGAGCAGTCATTTGTTTTTGCAAATTGTAGAACGTTATGTTGTCTGTAGACTATCGTTGAGATGACATCGCTACGATGCGTGGTTGCCGAGTTATGATGATTTTAGCGGCGATTTTTAGCCGCGCATTTTGCCTCATATGAGGCCTCCCGGATTCCTGCCAATATTTGTGTTTGCCTCATATGAGGCCTCCTAGATTCCGAGAGTTAATCAACGGTGTTCCAGTCTATGACATCTCGGGGAAGCCCATTCCACAAGTTGACAACTTGATTAACGAAAAACAAAAGTTAAAAGATTTACCAATAATTTTGCAGCCTTTCCACCGCATGTAATTTGATTGGTCGATAGTGAGATATTTACTACTGCTCATGATGATGTTATTGATGATTTTGAACACTTGAATTAAGTCGCCTCTTAATCTGCGCTGGGTTAAAGGGTATAGATTTAATTCTCTAAGACGCTCCTCGTATGGTTTGTTTTTAGGCAAGGTATCACAGGGTGATGTGATATCACCCTGTGTTATCACACAGGGTGAGGTGATGCGACTAGTGCAGTAGCATGTTGGTGTAGTGCTGCTTGCTTGCATGCAATTCTCGCTTTCAGCTGCTGCCGCTGGCTAACCCTTGTGGTGAAAAGTGGAGCCGAGTGCGTAAGTCTCCCTCTGCCAGTACATAGCCTCTCCATCACCAAGACTCCTATTGTGCACACGGTAACTGGGTGTCTTGCGACCCCAGGCTAAATCAATAGGGGATCTCGGGGCATGCGGTGGCCCCCAGAGGTATGATGTGCATCCTTGTCATCTACCAACAACCGCACACACCCACTGCCTTGTGGTTTAGTCTAGTAAGACAAAGGCTAGGGGAGCACACCCTGAGAGAAAAGCAGACGTTGCGGTCACGTCCTGGCAGTTTCCGACAAACTGGCATCCCGGCAGTCCCCTGCATTATTGAGCAGGAGCTGGTCATCTTGGGTCACCCCCTTGCCATCAGCAACCCCTGTTCAGTACCAAAATAGTGAAGTTGGAACTGCGCACCTCCCTCAGCACTCTAAACTCTTCTATGCACAGGTTTTCTCTTCCTGCTTTTGTCAATTTTTCCCTTTTCCTGAACCAAAGACCAGCGGCGATGGGGAGTCTAGTGACGGGAACAGGAACAGGATGGTTCTGGGAGTTTCTAGCTCGACCCCTGCACATTGGCGACACAGGGCTATTTATGGTTGCCGATGGCTGGGACTGGAGTGGCAGTCGTCTTCGGCAGACCCCTGTGTGTCTGAGCAGTCCTTTTCAGGATACGTGCTGCTCACCCTGAATAGGGAAGGGCCTAGAAAAGGTGGCCTAAAAATCACCCGCTCCACACAAGCTGAGTAGGACACCGCACCTACTGAGCCATCCCATATACGGTCGTAACAATAGAAAGAAACAAATTCCACTTAAACACGGAACGTGGAATGTGAGAACCCTACTGGACAGAAACACCCAACCTGACAGACCCCAGTGTAGAACAGCCCTAGTTGCAGCAGAGCTTCAACGGTATAAGATTGATATTGCTGCTCTCAGTGAAACCCGTTTCCTGGGAGAAGGATCGCTGTGTGAAACGGGATGTGGATACACCTTTTACTGGAGAGGCTACCCTCAAGGAGGCCAACACATGCATGGTGTGGGTTTTGCCATCAACAATGACATCTTAAGAAAAATCCCAGAAGTGCCAGTTGGAATCAGTGAAAGACTGATGACACTCAGTATACCCCTTGATAAAAACAGATATGCCACCATCATCAGTGCATATGCCCCTACCCTAGCTGCTACAGAGGACGACAAAGATCAATTCTATCAGGCACTAGACGAGGCCCTCAGCAGAATCCATAGGCATGATGCAATACTACTTTTAGGTAACTTCAATGCAAGAATTGGAAGAAAATATGAGATATGGGAAGGTATAATTGGTAAACATGGAATAGGACACATGAACTCCAATGGCCTTCGGCTCCTCACATTGTGTGCTCAACATAACCTTACTATTACCAACACCCTTTTCCAACAGAAAGACAAGTATAAAACATCTTTGATGTACCCACGCTCAAAACATTGGCACCTGTTAGACTATATAATTGTAAGGAGAAGTGATGTAAGTGGTGTCCTTCACACACGAGCAATGAGAGGAGCGGAGTGCTGGACAGATCACAGATTAGTAAGATCTATCCTTAAACTGACAATACGACCACCTGTACGACGTCTAAATACAAATAAGAAAAGAATAAACGTTGCTAAACTTATTTTGTAACAGCTTCCGCAGAGTTTTATCTGAGAAGCTAAGTGATGAAGATCCCATTAGCAACTTGACAATTCCACTAGATGAAATCTGGGCTTCACGTAGTGAATTAATTTATGAAGCAGCAAAGGATTCAATTGGTATAAAATAAAAAAAATCATGAAGACTGGTTTGATGAAAATTTGGGCAACATCTCCATTCTTTTAGACAGGATGCACAGAGCTCATAGAGCAACTCTTAGCAACCCAACCTCTGAAACCTTAAAAATGAACTGGCAAGAATTACGATTCGATGTACAAAGAACCTTACGAAAAATGCAAAATGATTGGTGGACAAATAAGGGACAAGAAATACAAGGGTATGCCGATGCACATGACATGCACAACTTTTATAATGCTGTAAAACAAGTGTATGGACCTACAAGCTGTCCACTTGCACCATTATATCTAAGAGCGGGGCCGTTTGTAACATACTACCTGCCAAGCGGGCAGATTTACCCTAAACGAGCTTCATTCCATGCTCCTTTTCATGCATAAACAAGAGCCAGAGCGTAATACAATTATGTTTTTTTTTTTTTTTTTTTTTTTTTTTTTTTTGAGACAATGAACGGAGGAAGGAAAAACACAGATAAAACAAAAAGGTCCATGTGCCTAAAGGCATCCTGCATTCATAAAATGTTTGTAACAACTGGATTTAAACATTTGTAGATTGTAAGTTTGTGGAAAGCAATTCGAGGGAAGTGAATTCCAAAGAGTAGTAGCTCTGGGGATAAATGAATTCTGATAAGCAGAAGTTCTGCATTGTGGAGGAGAAAGTGTAAATTCATGGGCGCTCTCAGCTGCCCTAGTTCTACGGGGAAAGATGTGGAGAGGCGGCACAATTCAAGCAAGTTCCTCGGAACAATTGCTGTGAAAATATCTGTAGAATAATGCAAGGGATGCAACGTTTCTTCGTATGGATAATTTAGGAAGGTCCTGTGTGATTGCAGGGCTATTGATTAATCTAATAGCTTTATTTTGAATTTTGTCCAACTGCCTCAATGCAACCACTCCACTTCCACCCCACAGAGGTGAACAGTAATCCATCTGAGAACGCACATGACTTTTATATATCACGGCCAACTGCTCGTCAGTGAAGAATTCTCGAACTCTGTACAGGAGTCCCAGTTTTTTAGAGGCATTCTTAGCAATGCTTCTAACATAATGTGTCCAGCTCAAGTTAGTAGTTAATGTTACACCGAGAATGTCAATACTAGGGGAAGTGGGAATATTTACATCATTAAAAAATATATGGGAGTCAGTGAGATTCTGTCGGTTAGAAAATTGAATGTACTTGGTTTTCTGTGCATTAAAGGAAACTAGATTCTTTTGTCCCCATCCATTAATTCTAGAAAGGTCCTGGTTCAGAGAAATTGCAGTGTTTATTTTTGAATTTATAAGATCGGGTTGGGTGACAGAATTGGTAAATGTGAAGGAACTGTGGAGTGTTGAGTCATCTGCGTAGGAATGTATTGGATTATGAGTGGTAGATATGTATCCGTGAAAGGGCGATAATTGAGCTTTCCAATGACACCTGAACCATCCTTGCACGACCACGGGTTGTCTTGCAACGATGTTGCAACGCGAGTACAAAAACACTAAAATACGGTAATTTCCTTACATATTTCCCTGTCTAGGGAGGCAGTGGATGTGGATGGGTGTGGAGGAGGGACCAGTCGCGGTACGGGAGCCGTGCCGAACGGTCAGAGCCCACCCGCGCTCCTGCCACCGCTCGGACTCTCTCTCAGAGCCAACTATGTGCTCAACATCGCATTGGACTTAAGTCGGGCCCCGCCATTTAGTCCTTGGTTCTCTTGACCGCCTTAAGTCGGGCGCCGATAGACAAGGGTTAAGGAGTGCAGACGGAGCTACTCTTATAAAAGATCAAAAGGCAATTGTTGAGAGATGAGGGGAGCACTTCAAGGACTTGCTGAACCAAGACAATCATGTAGATCCAACTTGCCAACAAGAGTTTGAAGAGCAACCCATTATTCAAGATCTTGATATACCACCAACCTTTAATGAAGTGACTAGAGCAGTTAAGACCCTGAAAGATAACAAATCTGGTCCAGATGGTATACCAGCAGAGCTAATTAAATATGGAGGTTTCCTACTGCTTCGAGATATTCACTCATTCATTTTGGAGGTTTGGGACAAGGAGTACATACCTCAGACATGGAAAAATGCAAATATTAGCATAATTTACAAAAACAAGGGTGATAAATCTAATTGTGACAACAGCTGTGGCAGGGAAGGTTCTGTCAAAAATCATGCTTCAAAGACTGTTGACCAAAATTACTGAGGAAATACTGCCAGAGTCACAATGCGGTTTCCGTAAAGAGCGAGGAACTATTGACATGATTTTTACTATACGTCAATTGCAAGAGAAATGCAGGGAACAAAATAAAGACACTTTTATAGCCTTCATTGATCTGTCAAAAGCCTTTGATACCGTAAATCGAGAAACATTGTAGAATATTCTCTGTATCTTTGGCTGTCCACCAAAATTTGTGGCACTTGTAAGGCAGTTTCATGACGGCATGACGGCGAGAGTCACTGCAGGAGGCCATGCATCAGAAGCATTTGCTGTTAATGCCGGAGTCAGACAAGGGTGTGTACTGGCACCAGTCCTTTTAAAAAAAAAATAATATGCGTTATAATACTTCTTCATAGGACTATAGCAAACATAAGTGGAATCAACATAGACTATAGACTAGATGGCAACCTCTTCAACATTCGTAGATTTCAAGCAAGAACAAAAGTCTCTATGGAAAATATCCTAGAACTTCAGTATGCAGATGATTGTGCTCTTGTAGCTCACTCGCCAGGGGAACTAGAAGTCGCGCTTGAAGCTACAGCAAGTGCTTACTCCAGAATGGGCCTGTCAGTTAACATCCAGAAAACACAAATAATTTCTCAGTGGTCAGCTCAGATACCACCTGTGCAGCCAGTGTTCAGATTAGCAGGAGAGGAGATAGCACAAGTTCCTTCCTTCAAGTATCTGGGAAGCTTCCTGTCTGAAACGGCCAGTATTGACGATGAGGTACAACACCGACTGAGACAAGCTGCAGCATCTTTTGGCCGTCTACAAGAGAGAGTTTTCCAAAATAATCACCTGACTCTTTGTACCAAAGTGGCTGTATATAATGCTGTGTGTTTAACCACTTTGCTCTATGGTTGTGAGACATGGACGACATATAGACGCCATATACGACCCCTGGAGGCTTTCCACATCAGATGCATCCGAAAGATTATGGGTATAACCTGGCAGGACCGTGTTCCTCATATAACAATACTTGAAAGAGCCAACAACACCAGTATTGAGACCCTTATCATCAACCAACAACTCAGATGGGTTGGGCATGTCATCCGTATGCCAGAGGAGAGACTACCTCATAAAATACTATATGGACAGCTGCATGAAGGCTGCAGAGCAGCTGGAGGACCAAAATTAAGATACAAAGACAGTATAAAGAAAATACCAAAAAGGTGCAATATACAACCAACTGCACTTGAAAACTTAGCATCAGATAGACCACTATGGCGCTCACACTGCCAGCAAGGAGCGAAGGAACTGGAACGTCAGAGGAAACACCACCAGCAGGAGAAGAGGGCCCGGAGACATGCACGCCAGGAACAACCAGCACCTCCTAACCCGGACTACCAGTGCCCAGACTGTGGCAGGATATGTGCATCACGGATAGGACTCTACAGTCATCGTAGAACTCACAACAGATGAATGCAGGAAGGGAACGTCATCATCGGACTACGATGGCCTACCATAAGCAAGTAAGTAAGCATTTTGGTAACTCTATGTTGAACTCGTTCTAGCTTGTCTATATCTTTTTGGTCGTATGGGCACCAGGATTGAACAAAATATTCCAGGAGAGGGCGAACTAAGGAATTGTAAAGAGTTAGGATTACATCTTTAGATTTATGCTAAAATGACCTGCCTATAAAGCCAATTATTTTGTTTGCCTTCTTAACAACTTCTGAGCATTGTTGACTCGGTTTTAGGTTACTCGATATTGTTCCTCCCAAATAAGTTTCTCTGTTTACACTCTTAACTGGGTGTCATTCATTGAATAGTTTGCTGTATCATTTCGGTTTCCGATTGGAGTGCTTTACATTTATCCGCATTGAAACACATTTGCCAAATTTGAGCCCAATGTGACAACTTATCTAGATTATGTTGCATGTCTTCGACATATTTATTTGAGAGTACGCTATATGCACTTTTTGTATCGTCAGCAAACTTTGAGATTGTACAGGTGAGACCCTCATCTATATCGTTAATGTAATCTAGGAAGAGGACTGGCCCCAGTACCAATCCCTGGGGTACCCCGCTACTTACATTGATCCATTTGGATGCTTAACTGTTTATGACTACTCACTACTTTCTGTCACTGAGCCTATGTTCTATCCATTTCAACACACCGTCTTGTATTCCATGCGCTTTTAGTTTTATCAATGGACGTTTGTGGGGAACTCTGTCAAAGGCCTTTTGAAAATCAAGGTATATAATATCTACAGCGTTATTCTCATCATATAGGTTGAGGATATCGTGGAAGAAGCCTAAGAGGTTTGTTAAGCAGGAGCGTCTATTACAAAAACCGCGTTGAATCTTTGCTAAATGCAAGAGATGGAAGAGAAGCAGTGGTTGATGGAGATAGGTTAACCCAGGCCACCCAGGTGGCAGGGAATGAATGAAAGGATTGAGAAAAATGAGGTGAAAGAAGCAGTGAAACAAATGAAAGCGGAAAAAGCAGAAGGTTTGGATGGTATTGCTGTGGAGTGTATAAAGAAGGGTGGAGATGTGATAATAGATTGGTTGGTGAGACTTTTCAATGTTTGCTTTGTGATTTCAAGGGTACCAATAGACTGGAAGAGTGCATGTATTGTGCCGTTGTACAAGGGGAAGGGAGATCGGCAGGAATGTTCAAATTATAGAGGTATTTGTTTATTATCAGTGGTTGGAAAGCTGTATGGCAGGGTGTTGATAGAGAGGATAATAAAATGTATGGAAGTTGAAATAGGAGAAGAACAGTGTGGTTTTAGGAGGGGAAGAGGGTGCGTGGATCAGATGTTTGCAGTAAGACAGTTTTGCGAGAAGTATTTAGAGAAGCATAAGGAGGTATTTTGGGCGGTGACCGGTCAACTCAACCAGTTGACCATTTCAACCAGTAGCTCTCAACCAGTACCAAAATCAACCAATACGGTTATGTTAGGTTAGTACTATATTTTGGCACTGGTTTGGTTGGTCTGGGTTAATTTGGCACTGGTTGACAGCTACTGGTTGAAATGGTCTACTGGTTGAGATGACATTGAACCATTTTGGGCTTTTATGGATTTGGAAAAAGCGTATGATCGTGTGGATCGTGAAGCAATGTGGAAGCTGTTAAGGATTTATGAAATTGGAGGAAATTTGTTGGAAGCAGATAAGAGTTTTTGTGAAGGGAGCAGAGCATGTGTTAGAGTAGGAAATGGTAAGTTGAGTGAATGGTTTGAGGTAAAGGTAGGTTTGCGACAGGGTTGTGTATTGTCACCATGGCTGTTTAATATGTTTATGGATGGTGTGGTGAGGGAGGTGAAAATGAGAACTATGGGAAGAGGATTGGGTTTAGTAGGAAAGAATGGTAGAGATTGGGAGTTGAATCAGTTGCTGTTCGCTGATGACACAGCATTGGTGGCGGATTCTGAGGAGAAACTGCAGCGGCTAGTCAAAGAGTTTGGAGTGGTTTGTGGGAGGAGGAAACTGAAGGTGAACGTCAATAAAAGTAAAGTAATGTTGTGTAATAGGGGTGATCATAGGGTGAATCTAGATGTGAGGCCGGATGGGGAAATATTGGAAAAAGTAGATTGTTTTAAATATCTAGGAGGAACGATAAGCAGGAGTGGAGGTATGGAAATGGAGGTAAAACAGAGAGTGTGTGAAGGAAGGAAAGTTTTCGGAGCAATGGGAAGTATGTGAAAGACGAGAAACCTCGGAATGAAAGTAAAGAGTGCAATGTATCAACGAATTGTTGTGCCAACAGTGATGTATGGGGCTGAGTCATGGGCTCTGAAGAAAAAGGAGAGAAGAAAGCTGGATGTGGAGATGAGCTGCTTGAGGAGTATGTGTGGAGTTACTCGTAGAGGCGGATTGAGGAATGAAGAGATACGTACGAGAGTGGGGCAGCAGGAACATTTGTCAGCCAGAGTGGACAGAAGGGTGCTGAGCTGGTATGGTCATGTTGAACGAATGGGAGATGAAAGGCTTACAAAGAGAATATATGAGTCCGATACAAGGGGAGATAGAAGGTCAGGAAGACCCCCATTGAGATGGAGAGACTGTTTAAGACAAGCTTTGATGATAGAGGAATGACTATAGATCAGGCAAAGGAAGTGGTAATAAACAGGAATGAATGGAGAATGCTTGTGAATAGTTGAGTGAACACGTGGTCATTTGGGGGAAAGGGTCGGGCGCAAGTTGGACTAGATAATAGTCCATCAGGTGCCTGGCCCGGGGAGACGATTAATATGAAGGGTGCGCCTGGAAGTGTGGTGGGCGGGCTTGTGGCTTTGGCTCCACTACATGTCTGCCTGCCGAGATCGGAGCCTCTCCGAGTGGTCGGGGGCCGGGGGAGTGCTGGAGCGACCTTGGTGACCCTGGTCTCTGGGTATTCTCCTGGGTGACCTAGATGTGTGTGAATTTTGTGTTTTGTCTGTGTTTGTTCGCTGTTTTGTCTTGTGTTTTGTGTTTTCCTGTTCTTGCTCTGTCTTGAGTCGGCCACCCCCGAGAAAATACAAAATAAAATAAAAAAATAAAATAGAGGAAAATAAACTAAAACAATTGGATAAGTGGGGATTGGGCCTGAGCATATAGATAGATAGTGTTGAGTATCTTTAAGTATGTTCTTTTCCTCTAAGTGATTTACTAGTTTGCTCCTATGAGTGTTTCTAGCATTTTACATACAACTGAGGTTAAGTTAATTGGACGATAGTTACTAGGTAAGGATATCCTGCCTTTTATTAATATTGGTGTTACATTGAGCGACAGCCATCCACAACTGCTGCAGCTATAGAACGGTCAGAAAGGAAATTAGAGAAAAGGCACTGATAGAGGGATAGAAACCGAAAGAAGGTTAGTTTGGAAACTAGATATTTGAGCCAGACATTATTGAAGGCCTTCGATATGTCTACCGCAATAGAACAATTCACACCTAAATCCTGAAGGAAAGATGACCGAGAGTTAGTAAGACAAACAAGGAGGTCACCTGTAGATCCTTAACCCCTTATTGGCGGCGCGCGACATATGTCGAGTGAAATAAATTTGGACTATGTGTCGGTGCACGACATCTGTCGAGCACCATTTTCAGCACGTAATGTTGCTGAGAGAGAGAGCTGAGTGGTGGGACGAGCGTAGTAACCATATGACTGATCCCCACCACGCGGTGGACATACTGAACTGTATCCCACCCTTCTCCCCCTCTTCTGCTTCACTGCACAGGGAATTGTGTAAGGAAATTGCCTTGTTTCAGGGTTTTTGCACTCGTGTTGCGCGATCGTTGCAAGAGAACCAGTGGTCGTACAAGGATGGATCGGGTGTCATTGGAAAGCTCTGTTTACGCCCTTTCAGGGATAGATACTTGTTTTACGCTCTGGGTCTTATTTAGGCATGAAAATGAGCACGGAAACAACCCTATTTAGGGTAAAAAAAAAAACGCTGGGTGCTACGGTCAAATAGACCACCTAGCCCGCTAAATAAGGGTTAAGCATGGCAAGCAACAAGTAGTGCGGTTTGGTGCAATCAACTCAGCCGGTCTTATCAATGTGTATATATATGTTATTTACATAGGATGTATAATTGTATATATACGTCGGCCGCAGTGAAATGGGATATGCATTGTTCTTGCTCAAAAATAAAAGAAAAATTATGTCTGCACTTGAGAATGGTTATTACAAATTATGAAATATGTCGACCAGAAACATATCCCGACAGCAGATATATCTATAGTTAATGTTAAATAAACATTGAAAAAAGAAGGCAAGAAAGAGAGAACAGTTAACAAAGATATGTTTAATGATGAGGTCCTTCAATAACGCGTATGTCAAGGTTATTTTTAAGTCTATCTCTTCACGGTTGGTTGGTTCGTACTAATTTGGATTCGATTTTACAATAAAATAATACCAATGTCTACACTGCAAGAGATTCATATTGTATTTGTCAGTCAGTCGGTCAGCCATTAGCCATACCCACTCTTGCTTAAAGGGGTAAGGAGGTCAGCAAGACAAAGCTTGCTGATTATTTAGTGGGAGTCTATTCTGGAGGTTAGTTAGGCCTAATTAGAACTTTTAACACAAGATCAAATATTGCTATTGACAGAACAATGAATATACTGCACTGTACAACCTGTTCCTTCTCTATATATCTTTTGAAAGCACATCAATTAATTGTAACACATTATTTTCTCTCTCTTTCTCTCTATCTCTCTCTATCTTTCTCTCTCTCTCTCTCTTTCTCTCTCTCTCTCTCTCTCACTCTCACTCTCTCTCTCTCTTTCTCTTTCTCTTTCTCTTTCTCTTTCTCTCTCTCTCACCAAGGGAGGTGGTCGACAGTAATTCAATTGATGCAATTAGGAGCAGATTGGACGATCTTCTGATGGAGATTGGATTAATATGAATGACCTAGTCAATAAGTGTAAATTATCTTTCAAAATAATGTTTTTCTGTACTATATATAAACTTTCCTTTTGGGCATTACCTGACCTATAAGGTTACACTTTCTCCTATTTTCCGTATGTTCATCTACTATGCCATTCAATAGTATAATAAAATATGAAAATATTAGGCTTTTCTCTTGTATTTGTATAAATAAGTTACACTATTGTTTTAATGGGTGTAATTTTATACTTAACCCTTAACGGACGGGGACATTTGTAACTTTTACTACCTGGCAGGCGGGCAGATTTACCCTAAACGAGCATCATTCCATGCTCTTTTTCATGCATAAACAAGAGTCAGAGCGTAATACAATTATGTATCCGTGAAAGGGCGATAATAGAGCTTTCCAATGACACCTGAATCATCCTTGTACAACAACGGGTTTGCTTGCAACTAAGTTGCAACCCGAGTACAAAAACCCTAAAATACGGTAATTTCCCGAGATTTTACCCTGTCTAGCGAGGCGAGGGATGTGTAGGTATGTGTTATACACGCCAGTAACCTCGCTAGGCTCAGGCCAAGTGGTCAGAGCCCGCCTGCGGTCCTCCCACCCCGTGGACTCTCTCTCAGAGCCGATAATGTGCTCAAAATCCCTTGCGACTTAAGTCGGGACCCGCTGTTAATGCCTTGGTTCTCTAACCCAACTTAAGTCGAGAGCCGCTGCTTGAGGGTTAAATAGTTTTTTGTTTTTTATATTAAAATTGTATTTAACCACTCACGGTGGCAATTTGATTTTAATTTAACCAGGTGGACCCCATGCGATTAAATATAAATGTACACTCCAGGACCAGCCACTTGTCTTTTTTGTTTCTCCTGAAAACACATGGGATGGGTTAGTAATGAAGGAAAAACAACAACAAAAACGCTCACCTAGGCCATTTAGGGGTCCTGGGGGGGAGCGGCGGAAACTATGTCATGAAGAAGCTGAGGCAGCAATTGACAAATTCATTAATATAGGTAATGAATGCGGTTTAAGTATAAATACAAATAAAAGCAAAATGTTGATTTTTAACATGAAAAATAAGCCAGATAACATAAGATAAATTGAAGTTACTAAACAAATCAAATACTTAGGGATCAAAATAGCTGATACTAGAAGATGTTTCAAGTTACAGAAGAATTAGGCGATACAGAAGGCTAATAGATTTGCTAACATGACGTACCCAGTAATATCACAGAGCTGCAATAAAATGTTAATAGGTAAGATATTTTGGAAGAGTGTGGTTCTCCCAGCAATTATGTATGGATAAAATGTAATAGAATTTACTAAAACAGATATAAATAAATTACAGATAATAGAAAATAAGGTATACAGGCATATTTTTGGAGCTCCTAGATATGCTCAAAAAGCAACACTGAGAGGGGAGATAGGTGCCTCTTCTATGGAGGCGAGGATAATGGAAGGAAACTTAAAATATCTATTGGGAGTCGATAGTTGCTATCCACTGTTAAACAAATTAACACAGGAGAAATTAACAAATGAGAAAGATACTTGGGGTCAAGCTATCAAGAAATATATTAAAGACTTAAACATTGAAAATACAAATGTGACAAATGTAAGTTTTGAGGATATTAAAAAGAAAGTAAAAACATGGGATACAAATCAGTGGAGGAGAGAAATAGATGAAAAGAGTAGTTTAGAAATATATAAAGCTTTCAAGGCTGAAATTAGGGGAGAAGAGATGATGTATGATAACACGCAATCATCAATAATATTATATAGGTGTAGGACTAATAATCTTAATTTAGAAATAGAAATAGGTTTATAGAAGGAGAATTAACTAGATGTGATCTATGCAACAACGATAGAGAAGATCTGAAGCACTTCTTGCTGTGGTGTCCAGCCTATCAATAAGAAAGAAGATGTGAACCAGGACTACACATGGAATAGGAGGATCGTTGTTGGGATGGATTAGGTCATGGCTAATTGGTAGGAAACAGAGAGTCAGCATAAATGGTACCAAGTCAGAGTGGGGAGCAGTCAAAAGTGGTGTCTCCCAGGGATCGGTATTAGGTCCCCTGTTGTTTCTTATATACATAAATGACCTAGATTTAGGTATAACTAGTAGGATAAGTAAATTCGCAGACGATACTAAAATGGGGAGATCAATTGATTCAGATAGCGATATAGAGTGCCTCCAAAGGGATCTAGATACCTTACATGAATGGTCAGTAAATTGGCAGATGAAGTTTAACATTGACAAATGCAAGGTATTAAAGATAGGTAAGATGCATACAAATTTTAAATATAAACTAGCTAATTTAGAATTAGAAAATTCAGACTGTGAGAAAGATCTAGGTGTGTTTGTTAGCATTGATTTGAAGCCTAGAAAACAGTGTATAAGCGTTCGTAATAAGGCAAACAGGATTCTCGGGTTCATCTCTAGGAGTGTGAGTAACAGAACTGCTGATGTTATCTTAAAACTTTACTTGTCATTAGTGAGACCCCATATGGATTATGCTGTCCAATTTTGGTGTCCTTATTACAGAATGGACATAGATTCATTGGAGAGAGTACAGCGTAGAATGACAAAAATTATCCATAATATTAGAAATCTTTCGTATGAAGAAAGGTTGAAGAAATTAGGTTTACATTCGTTAGAGAGACACAGAGTTAGAGGGGATATGATAGAGGTGTTCAAGTGGGTTAGTGGGATTAACAAAGGGGACATGACAAATGTACTAAAGCTCAGTGATAGCGAAAGAACTCGTACCAATGGTTTCAAATTAGATAAATTTCGTTTCAGAAAAGATATAGGCAAATATTGGTTTGGTAACAGAGTTGTAGATGGGTGGAATGGACTACCAAGTGCTATAGTGGGGTCTAAAACGGTAGGGAGCTTTAAGATAAAATTGGATAAGCATATGGACGAGAAGGGTTGGGTGTGAAGGGGTATCAGCCGGGTTGGGCCAATCAGCACTCTGCATACCCCCATAATCCTGCGTTAATCTCTAACCGTTTTGGTAAGATGATCCTCAGGGTATTAGAGTGTTGAGCCTATAATTGGGCTTTGTAATTGAACTGGGGTTGTGTGGGACAGGGATCTGCCTTGCTTAGGCCAATCGGCTTTCTGCAGACTCCCATTTTCTTATGGTCTTATGTTCTTATGTTCTTACAACAACCATATGAACAAGAAGAAATAAAGTAATTGGGAATCTACTTTTCAAAGAGAAGAATATCGACAGAGTAAAAGAATATATATATATATATATAAGATGTGGAAAACAAGAGACAAAAAGAGGAAAGAGATAAACTAAGAAGACAGATGAATAAAGAAAAAGAGCAATACACAAAGACACAATAAGTACAGTACTGTATAACAGAAAATATAACTGCCTAGGGAAGTGCCGATGGAAAGGCATTAATACTAACCGACTTTCAACTGAACTGAACTGGGGTTAATGATAGGCAATAATTATACTGGAAAACCACACGCACGCGGCTGTTTCAGAGTTCACTTGGAGGGTTGCCAATCATCCGTATTGTTCAATGGGATCCTAAAATAGTTTCCATACAAATATGAACCCTCTAGGTGCCATAGGATAAGAGTAATTAAGGCGGACGCAACCATTGCGTTGCTGGGGTTTAGCGTTACATAATATAGGCAACGCATAACATGCGTCGTTGGTAATCAAGGGGTTAAAATGGTTACCTTTCTCTGTATTGAACAATATATATGTTGTATACTATAAAATATAGCTGGATTGATTGATTGATGGACTATAAACGGTCTCTGTCCAGTACTATTAAGGCCGGATCACCTTTAAGGGACCACAAGGTCTGTATGGTGTGAGTATCTCTCTCTCTCTCTCTCTCTCTCTCTCTCTCTCTCTCTCTCTCTCTCTCTCTCTCTCTCTCTCTCTCTCTCTCTCTCTCTCTCTCTCTCTCTCTCTCGCTCCTTCTCTCTCTCTCTCCTCTTCTTATCTCTCTCTTTCTCTCTCTCTCTCTCTCTCTCTCTCTCTCCTTCTCTCTCTCTC